>CM076685.1:111527063-112222063 GCA_038501925.1 Xenopus petersii | reverse complement strand
GGTTGTCTCCTATAGACTTCATTTTATCCAAAAAAAAACATTCTATTGGGTTTATTTAATGTGTCCATGATTTAAGTAGACTCTAGTAGACTTAAGGTATGAAACACGGAAAGATCAGTTATCTGGAAAAACCCAGGTCCCAAGCATTATGGATAAGAAATCCCATACCTGTAGTAGCAGATGTAGTAATAATGGTAATAGTAATTGTGGAAATACTAGTAATGGTAATAGTGAATAGTAATAATGTGAATAGTGAATAGTAATAATGAAAGTACTAATGGTAATAGAAGCAGTAGTAGTAAAGGTAGTAATAGATGTTAATAGAAGTAATAGTAAGTAGCACTACAAGTGGTAGAAATGGTAACAATAGTCATTACAGAAATAGTAATATAGGCCCATGTTAAAGAGACTCTTGATTCAAAATATGACTGAGAGATAGTAATAATATGATAGCTATAGTAGTTATATTAATAGTAGTGGTGATATCAGCAGAAGTAACTGTAGTAAGATTACAAGTGGTGATTAATAGTATTTGGGGATACATACTTAATGGATAAATATATAATTCTATATTTACGTTGAGGAACAGAAAAGGCTAAAACCCAGCGTGATATTAAACTGCAACTCTCTTTACTTGGGACATGAATCCTGATAACGTTAGCACTGACACCAACATTTCTAATGCTGATAGTAATAACAAGGGCAAAATAATATAATTAGGGTTCATTTTCATGTGGTCCCTTTGTAACTATTGACTCGATGGCATTGCCATTGTGTACCCTATTTATCAGCAGCCATTTTCACCTGGGTCAGATAGTACAGGTGTAATGAAACTGCGCCCTCAGAAGACCAATGTTGTTGCTAATCTACTAACAGAGCCCCGTTGTTCTTATATGAAATCAAGGAGAAGGCAAATCTGTAGGTGTCACATTATTTTGAGCGTATACATTTGTTTACCTTGTAGACTGTTCATGGTATTTCCTAAGCAAATGTAATTAGATCATAGTTGAAACAATCATATTTGTAGATTCAATAGACACCCTAATTATTTAGCAAACAAAGAACCCATGATCTGCTTGAATTCACCCCAGGACATTAAAAAGCACTAGTTTTGATGTCTGTCACAGTGTGAAGAGATTTGTGAACTGCCCTATTACAAAAATCAGATCCCGCTCTCAGCCTGACAATCAGAGGCCTGTTAGCCTGACATCTGAGTATTAAGCACAAGAGTGGAAAACACTTCAATATTTATTTTTTTGCCAATGAAGTACTGTCTTATATATTTGGGCACCAATCCTTTATAAATGAGCTGGAGAGAGTGCAGAGACTAAAGGTGTCCATACACGGGCCGATAAAAGCTGCCGACAGACCGTGTCGGCAGCTTATTGGCCCGTGTATGGGGGCCCCCGACGGGCTTCCCCGATCGAGATCTGGCCGAAAGTCGGCCAGATCTCGATCGGCTGGGGTTAAAAATCCCGTCGGATCGCGGCCGCATCTGTTCGTTGATGTGGTCCCGCGATCCAACCGCCCGTTTGTGAAAGCTAGGATCCGATCGTTGGGCCCTAGGGCCCACGATCGGATCTGCCTGATATTGCCCACCTCAAGGTGGGCATATCGGAGGTAGATCCGCTCGTTTGGCGACATCGCCAAACGAGCGGATCTATCCATGTATGGCCACCTTTAGTGCAACTAAACTGGTTAGAGGGAGGGAAGAGTTAAATTATGAGGGGAGACTGACAAGGTTGGGGTTGTTTTCTCTGGGGGAAAAAAGGCGCTTGTGAGGGGACATGATTAGACTTTACAAGTACATTAGAGGACATTATAGACAAATAGCAGGGGACCTTTTTACCCATAAAGAGAATCACGTACCAGAGGCCTCCCCTTCAGACTAGAGGAAAAGAAGTTTCATTTAAAGGAACAGAGTAGGGGGTTCATCACAGTCAGGACAGTGAGGTTGGGGAATTCACTGCCGGGTGATGTTGTGATGCTGATTCAGTTAATTACTATAAGTAGTGATGGGCGAATTTATTAAATTCGTGAAATACCCGCGAAAATTTGCCGTCAAAAACGGGCGCTGGCGTCAAAAACGAGACGCCGGCATCATTTCACGAATTTCGTGCGAAATTCGCAAATTTATCGGCAAAGCTAAACACCGCAAATTCGCCCATCACTAACTATAAGAGGGACTTGTATGATTTCATGGACAAGCAGAATATCCAAGGCTATTAGGATCTTAAATCCTACATATCTATATGTGTGTGTGTGTGTGTGTGTGTATATATATATATATATAAAAGAGTGTGTATTAGAATTTACAGATTCAGTAAGTGTCCATTCCCTACTGTGGGTCAGTAGTACTATAAGGGTTGTACTTGATGGAGAGTTTACGTTTATAATGTGAATCAAGAGAAAGAGAAATGTCGCTTCTCACTGTACAGAGAATAATTGCACATGAACATGGGAAGGGGCAGCAAACCCTGAGGCCAATAACACTGTATCATTCACCATTACTATTATTCTGGGAGGCTTCGTACACAACCCAAACACACAACAATCTCAGCCTGAAATTCTGTAATCCTGAAAGGCCACATTCCACATTTCTACTGGTGTAGTTCTGAAGAAACCCTAATCCTCACCCAACCGGCTCTCAGAGGCGTCTCTCTGAAACCCACGTCTCCTGGCTATTGATTTACACAGAAGGAGAAAACAATAAATCTTATGAGATATTTACATTATTATTTCTTTAAGATGAATTTATCTTACACACACGCATATACAGTATATATTGGAGGAACTATCTGTACAGACTATGAGCAAACTTAGGGGGCTGTTCCTGCTGAATTGTGCTTAGTACAGGGAATACCTATGTACCATAGTTTTATGGGATCTCTCTGTACAGACTATGAGCAAACTTAGGGACTGTTCCTGCTGAATTGTGCTTAGTACAGGGAATACCTATGCTGCTATAGTTTTATGGGATCTCTCTGTACAGACTATGAGCAAACTTAGGGACTGTTCCTGCTGAATTGTGCTTGTGCTTAGTACAGGGAATACCTATGCTGCCATAGTTTTATGGGATCTCTCTGTACAGACTATGAGCAAACTAAGGGGACTGTTCCTGCTGAATTGTGCTTAGTACAGGGGAATACCTATGCTGGAAAAATAGAAACAACTGAGGCACACTCACTACAATGCATCTGCAAAAATCAAATCCTTTTCATTTTTATTTTAAGTGAGATCCCAGCAAACGTTTCAGGGCAAGCCCCTTCTTCAAGTGCTACTTACAAAACGTGTGCAAACAAACATTGAAAGGGAGGGTTAATGTGTAACCCCACCTCCTGTGATTAAGCAATGACATCACAATCATAATTGACAGTTATTCACAACCTTATCCTCATAGTAATTAAATCCAAAAGGGTACCAAGTACCTCAGTGCCTTATTCGTCCATGAAACATAATAGTCCATAGTCCACTTCCTTGGTGCAAGAATCCATATATGATATCCACTGTATTCAGATATGTAACTGTGAAGAAATATTTACATGTATGTGTAAGCACAAAATCACAAACCCACATTTACAAGGTAAGGTTTGACACGCATTAATAAAAGCAAGAGTAACTCAATTCCTCATTAAGTCCCATAGGCGCTGGGGTGTTCAATTTCTCTATCCACAGGAATAATTGTTGTAAGAGTAATCTGTCCCTATTCCCCCCAAGCCTCGTGAAATTCACAACCTGTAATACCAGCCACCTCAATTGTTTACTATTATGGCCAAAAGTTTTAAAGTGAGAAACCTATGCTGTCATAGTTTTATGGGATATCTCTGTACAGACTATGAGCAAACTTAGGGACTGTTCCTGCTGAATTGTGCTTAGTACAGGGAATACCTATGCTGCCATAGTTTTATGGGATCTCTCTGTACAGACTATGAGCAAACTTAGGGACTGTTCCTGCTGAATTGTGCTTAGTACAGGGGAATACCTATGCTGCCATAGTTTTATGGGATCTCTCTGTACAGACTATGAGCAAACTTAGGGACTGTTCCTGCTGAATTGTGCTTAGTACAGGGGAATACCTATGCTGCCATAGTTTTATGGGATCTCTCTGTACAGACTATGAGCAAACTTAGGGGACTGTTCCTGCTGAATTGTGCTTAGTACAGGGAATACCTATGCTGTCATAGTTTTATGGGATATCTCTGTACAGACTATGAGCAAACTTAGGGGACTGTTCCTGCTGAATTGTGCTTAGTACAGGGAATACCTATGCTGCCATAGTTTTATGGGATCTCTCTGTACAGACTATGAGCTAAACTTAGGGACTGTTCCTGCTGAATTGTGCTTAGTACAGGGGAATACCTATGCTGCCATAGTTTTATGGGATCTCTCTGTACAGACTATGAGCAAACTTAGGATAACAGGTCCCATACTTGTACTTTGTACTTGTTGGTAACTAAGCTACTTTTAGCAGCCTTATTGTATGGAGATCTGTTCTAAGCATTGTGGATAATATATCCCAGGGCCAGAACTGGGGGTAGGTAGAAGAGGCACGTGCCTAGGGCGCAAAGGCAGAGGGGCGCCAGGCTCGTACCTCTTCTGACGCCTTCCCCTAGTTCTGACCGCTATGTTCTGAAGCTGCAGCAATTCTTACTAATTTGCGTTTTTCTGCGCACTCGCACTTGTCACACTTCGGCGCATGCACACTCGCGTTCCCTTGCTGCTTGTACACTTTTGCGCAAGCAGCGGGGGCCGCGTAGTCGCCAGGTTGCCTAGGGTGCCAAGAACTGATATATCCAATAACTGTAGTTTGGATTTAGTGATCTGCCTTATAATAAATGAATCAGCAATGCACCTGTGATCACATGTAATTTGGGTTAGGGTTCATATGTAATATGTAACCTATGACTATTCTGTGTTGGGTTGGGTGTAGCTGAGTTTTGAGAAATGTAAACTTTGAAGAATGAAGATTTGTGGCTAGAGTGCATTCATCATCTGTTATGTTTAATGATGTCTAAGGATAATCCTTTGCAATGAAATCCAGCTGGTAGAACTGCTTCTGGTATTTTATGTGTGGATACAGATATATTTGCAGGAATGTGGTACCACCCTTGGCAGGAGACCTTTTCACTACTAGTTAGTTGACTGGTGCATGTGCCAAGCCTGTAGGAGAGTTATTACAACTGGTGATATGCAGGTCAGTAAAAAATCAACCTGCAACCTGACCCTAATCTGAAAGACCTTAAACTACATCCAACCAGAACCGGCAAAACGTAACCGCAACCTATACACGCGGCTTCTTTCTCTGTATGATATTTCTGTGTGCACCTTTGTTCCAACACAGGGAATTTTTGGGAGCAGTGGAAGAGTGTACTTCCCAGTCTGACCTGCACCCAACCCTAACCCTCCATGGTTGGCCATATCTCAACCTGAACCCACTCAATTGATAGTCAACCTGCAGGTCATGGGTTTCGGGGTAAACCCGCACAACACTAGTTACAATGCCCCCAGCTCTTTAAGTCTCCAGCAGTAAGAAGAGGGGAGTATACACTAGTTTTATCTCTCTGATATCTCTGCCATGGTCACCAGCCAATAGTATCCTACATGGTAAATATGGTCCAGCCTATCTGCCTGAATTTCTCAAATGAGTGGGAGGTTATCAGACATGCCATGGACCAGGAGACACGTCTTTGGATCTATTGGAGAGGGTAAAAGTCAGAAAAAGCCTTTGTGGGTGTTGGGTCAGTAGTTGGCTCAGTGGTTGGAGAAAATAACTGAAAATAAAACCAACATTAAAGCCATTCTTATGGTCCCATTTGTCTTTCCTAATCCTGGTTAATAATGTCATTATCTCCCACCATAGCATTTCACATTCAACTGACTAAGAAGGGACTGCAGGTCTTTCTGACCATGGCTCTTCCTATCGTCCATCTATTGTCCATCTATAAGCACACGCCAACGGAATTCTGAAATTGACCTGGAGGAAAGAAAACAGCAATACATATTTTGCAACAAGTAACTGTGTTGGAATCATGTGGCCAGTAATACTGATAGACTGTTACAATGGGAATGTAATGTATGGTATCTCAAATTCCAAACTCCAAGGTCCCAGTCACGGCTCATGCTTCCGCTTATAATTGGTGATGGGCGAATTTCACTTGTTTCGCCGAAAAATGCACAAATCAAAATTTTTGTTGATGCCAGCGACAATAGTAACGCACAATTCCGGCATCGGAAATTGTCGCCGGTGTCAAAAAAATTGTAAAAATAATTCAACGGTGGCAAAACACAGAAATTCACGGGGATTTGCATCTTGCAAATAAATACACCCATCACTACTTATAACAGCTGCCTTTTGCTTCGGGAGGAGCCCTCCACTAGTTGGATGCAGCCAGGTCTTAAAGTGAGAGGACCAAGGAGAGGGTTCTGGACAGCAAGGGAACCGAACAGGTACAAGAAGGACAGGGAACAAGGAATGTAGTTGAGGGTCACGCCAGGTTGATACCATTCAGGTAGTACAGTACAAAATCAGGAAAAAGAGCCCTAGTTGGGGTTAGAACCAATAGTAGCACAGTACAAAAATCAGGATCCAAAGAATTGTCAGTAAACGGGCAGAGGTCGGAACAGGTAGCGAAGTAGCAGATATCAGGGACAGGCTAAGGTCAGGGAACAGAGAGCAGAACAATAAAAACACCCAGGAACTATTATGAAATAGACCAACGTTGGTCAACGAGTGCTTGGTTTAGGCCACATTTAAATATTTGAATGTTGCTCTGCATGCGATGAGGTCACGTGCAGCACCAAGTTAAAAAAAGGACTTGTGCGTCAAACAGAGGAAGAAGACAATGGCTGTGGGCGTCCCGTCAGCCCCACTAGACCACCGGGTACCCTTACAGAGAATTATAGCACATATATGTATAGTAAAAAAACCTTGTCTTGATGGTGCTTACCACTAGGAACCTCCAAAGAATGGAAGCTGTAAGTAAATCATGACCAAGTGTTATTGCATGCTTCCCTAAAGGTTATAGTGCTTTCTTTTGGTTATGACATGGTGGTGGGGGTTACAAGTGCAAAGTTTGCCCCTATTATACTAACCCAAAGCATAGCAACCAATCAGTAGTGAGCATTTCATCATCTATCAACCATGCTTACCCTGAAGAGCCAATGAAAACCCTCAAGACTCTTTGAGTGAACAGACTGAAACCATTCATGTAAAGTACAGAGAATTATTGAGTATTTACTTATCAGATCCACTGAAATCTGACAAAAATAGGATAAATAATATAAAAAAGCAGAGAATATTTTTAATTTTTCTAAGACCTGTTCAAGGTTTGTACCTGCGGCTGGCCCACTAAGAAAACAATCTATCTTGCCAGTGATCTGGTTCCACCACCAGGAAACAATTATGCATTTAGTTCAACATCGTTCTTTATAAAGAAGCACAATGAAAGGAATGCAGGAAAGAACCGAAATAATGCACGGTATTTATCTTTGACTACAAAAGAACTCTTAACTGTACACACAAAAAGGGCAATTTAACAATGAACAATAACGTATAATTTCTGAAAAAGTATTGCTGAATTTCGCTTTCACTCATCTCTCAGTATTTATACAATGGCCAGTATCTCATTAATCGAAACCCAGTTGATAGATATGAATATGGAGGGGGTGTGCGTGGCTTGTCTGAGAGGTAAATGGCTGCGTGACTTGGGAGCTCCAGGTAGCCAACCACTAGCCCAGGCTAAGTTAACTCTCATATTTGTTAGGAAATAGATGGATCGCTTACAATCCAAGATGGCGCCCCACACTGGAATAGAGAGAGATAACTCGGACCCATAAAGTGAATGTCAAAAAAAAAAGACCAGAATTAAAGCCTCATCTGCTTGTTGAACTGTACCTGCATCAGGACAGCCGTCAAGGGGGGACAGGGGGAGAGTTGTAGGGGCCCGAGGGTAAGGGGGGCCCGCCCACGCCGCACTTACTTGATTAGCCGGGCCCCCCTTCTTTTTGAGAGCTGCCGACCTCAGGAAGGCAGGACAGGAGCACAGGGTGAGATATCCATTACTTTCCCTTATTGGTCACAGAGTTTAAGTCCCGCTTGTGCTGCTCAGGGTATTGGATAGCTGAGGTTTGAACTTCTCCTCCAGCTCATCCAATCACAATGCAGCTTTACCGGGACTTGAAATTCTGTGACCAATAAGGGAAGAAAATGCTGTCACTGAAAGAATATGCCGCCGCCTGTGCTCCCCACCTGCCTTCTGTAGTTGGCAGCTCACTGACAGCAGGTGGGCCCCACTAATAAAGTAAGTGCCACATGGCAGGGCCCCTCTAAAGGTAACCATTTGTGGTCCCTGTAGTGTGGTGGGGCCCTGGGCACCAATTTTTTTTTAACTTCTGTGGGGGGGCAAGTTTTTTTACATGGACGTTTAAGGGGGGCACTGGCCACCAATGTTCTTATAACGTGGGGGGGCCTGGTCACCAATTTTATTTTTACCATGTGGGGTCCTTGCCACCAATATTTTTTAATAACTAATAACTACAAGTCTATTTTAATAAAATAGACTTGTATGGCGTTCATGCATCAAAAAAAAGATGTAATTTTATTGCCGATAGACTTTAATGGGTGTCGGCGACATTTGCAAAGTGAAACTGGTCAAATTCGCCCATCCCTAATTATTGCATAAATATCAGCCCCAAAATGTCAAAAACTTAGAGAATCATGAAGGCAAGAAACATCTTCCAAACATCTCCCACTTACTTCTAGAGGTTTTAACTGGAGTATTTTGAGAATCGGATTTGTAGCATAATAAACAAGGTTTTTTTCCCACAACTTTTTCAGAAAAAAAAGTAAAATACTCAACGAGATAAAGTTTCTGTATAATAAATTGCCCCCTATAACTGTTCCCATCTACCAAAACATACAATTTTAATTTTATACAGATCTCCAGCAACCCCACTGAGCTTAGAGCATTCTACTGACAGAAGATTGTCACCAAGATTTGATATAAGATATTAAAAAAATCTTAACTTTTATCTAGGATTCTCTTCTTAAGCGAAAACTCAAAAATATTATCACTAGTGGCGAATGTGCACGATTCCCCGCCGGCGAATAAATTCACTGGTGAAAATTCGGTTGTTCACTGGCAAAAATAACTAGACTCCGGCGCCATTTTGCAAATTTTTGTGAATTTCGTGGGAAATTCGATAATTTTCCGGTGAAGCAAAACAGCACAAATTTTCGCTGAAAAACATGAAAAAGCAACTTGAACACCATGAAATCACATTCTGCCCTTCATTTCCAATCTGTGTCAAATTTTCTTGAAAACCAAATTGGAAAAATAGCTTGGAAATGCAACTTCAGTTGACTTCTACGTGAATTTGCCAGCTCTTAAATGCTTGTTTTTTTAGAGGGTGAATACTTGTGTTTCTGGAAAATTTAATCCAAGTTTGTGATTTTTGGCACCAAAAAAAAAAATGAATGGAATTTCCACTACATAAATGTTTGTATTTGTTTTATTTAATGGTATTACCATCAGTCCCTGCCCTAGTGGAGCATACAGACACATGAAGAACATACAAACTCCTTGTAGCCCTGGCTACAGCCTATGACTAAGTGCCCAAGGACAAAATGAGAAAAGCTTTTTGGCAGATGTAATATTTGTCCAAAAAATAATTTTAAGCAGCAGCCTTCTGACTGAGATCTAGTTTTGTGTCAGCCCATTTTGTCTAATGGTTGACCATGGATTGCTTCTCTAGCTCAAGGTCTGGCATGACCAACTGGACCCAATATTCCATGCGGTGTGTCTACGATATCATCTCCAAACCAGGTTATACACATTCCCCATGTGGATGAGAACCTGGAAACATCTAACTGTATCACAATTCCCATCAGAAATAACTTGAAAAAGTGTGGCTAAACTGGACATCTCACTATCTCCAGCATTTTCCCTTCTGGGGATTCTAGAACAAGATTACTATAAACTAAACTATAACCTCAAACTCATCCATAGCTAATTCACCTTATTTTAATTGTAGCTCGAATTTAAATAGCCATAAAATGAAAATCCCCAGACCTTCCTACTCTTCATCAAATACAGAGAAATTATCCAAAAATGTGGAACTACAGAAAGATAGCACAAACTACAGGAAATCAACAAAGAATATAGAAAGGGTGGCAGGAAAAGACAACCAACTTTAATCCAAAAAAACATATTGTAACTCATGGGCTTACAGTACTTCTCAAAAATTGTGAGGTTTTACAGTTTTTTCTACTTCGAATGAACTCACAATTTAAAAAACTGTTTATTCATTAAAAAAATCAGAATATAAAAACCTTAATTGAATACAACTGTGAAAAAAATGTAAAAAATTCAAATTTGTGAGTTTATGGGGTCTATTTGTTAAAGGTCGAGATTAGTGATGGGCGAATTTGCGGCGTTTCGCTGAAAAATTCGCAAATTTCGTGTGAAATTCGCGAAACGGCGAAAAATTCAAAAAATGGTGCCCGTTTTTGATGCCGGCGCCCGTTTTTGACGCAAATTTTCGTGGGCGTTTCGCAAATTTATTCGCTGGCGGCAAACTCGCCGCGATTTCGCGCCTGCCAAATAAATTCGCCCATCACTAGTCGAGATTCTCTGGTTGGGATTTACAGGGCAAAAAACTACAAAAAGAACTCTTGAATTTTACAGATTTATTATGCTCTGAAAGTGCTAAAAATTTCAGTCCAAAAATAGTCCCGCTAAACCCTGTCGAAGTCAATGGCAGATGATCTCTTTAACATTTGGAACATGTTTTTTACCTTAAAAATTCTCGAGAGTCTCAATAATCGGATAAATATATTCAGGTGACAACTCAATAAAGTTGAGTGATGATTCTAAAAAGTTGCAGGATTCCAATTTAGGCTTGATTTTGTCATAACGTTTTTTTACAGTGAATTTTTCAAGAACTTTTATTAGTAAAGAAAGGGGATTCTGATTTGGGAGTTTGGTAAAAAAAATTATCCTATCTTGTTTCTTTTCCTTTTTTGTTTTCTCTTTCTTCTTTATATTATTATTTCTCCTTTTTTGGATTAATCAATGAGCTGTATATTTTAAGGAGGATGAAAAAAAGGTCTCATGAAAGGGTCAGATTTATCAAAAATCTAATTTTAACAAAAATCTTGACTGTGAAAACGAAATCTTGAATAAAATTAATTAATTCTCTGTTTCAGAGAATTTAATTTAACTCGAATGTGATTGCAACTGAAATTGGAATTATTATGTTGATTTTTAAACGAAGCTTTAAAATCTCAAATGGTTTAATAAAGTTTGATCAAAAAAATAGTTTGAATGCTTCTGATAAACATTTACTAATATTCACGTTTTTTGTCTTCAAAGATTTCTCAAGAAATCTCAAAAATCTGAGTTTAAAACTTAAACTAAAACATTTGTAAGCAGATTTTTTTGAATCTCTGCACATACTCAAATTTTAATCATTTTAATAATTCTGCCCTTTTTAGTCTCAGATGATGAGATTACATTTACAGTAGAACCACCATTTTACGTTTTTCAGGGGACCAGAAAAAAATGGTGTAAAATCCAGGAAATACAAAAATCAGGGAAATGTACTATGCAGAATATATAGGTGGGACCACTAAACAACAAGGTAAGATGAGGGGAAACCACTAAAACTTCTCCAGCTTTGAAATGGGCCATCACTGACCCCATTTAAACAACAAATCCTCTGAAAGGCTACACATATATTTTTACTGATACTTTTTATTACATATCTTTCTATTCAGACCCTCTCCTATTCATATTCAAATCAGTGCATGGTTGCTAGGGTAATTTTGACCGTAGCAACCCGAGGGCTGAAATTGCTAACTGGAGAGCTGCTGAATAAAAAGCTAAATAACTCAAAAAACACAAATAATAAAAAATGAAAACCAATTGCAAATTGTCTCAGAATATCCCTCTCTATATCATACTAACTGTTAACTTAAAGGTGAACAACCCCTTTGCCATTCACTAAAAGCATATTAATCCAAACAAGCTCCTTCCCCTTAGAGAAAGAGAAAAATTGCCAGCACACAGTTTGACTTTATAAATAATTACTAGTGATGAGCGAATTTCTCCCGTTTCGCTTCGCTGTAAAAAATATTTTGACCCCGGCGCCAAAATCCACATTTTGCGACAATTCTGATGCTGACGATAATTCTGACGCCCATTCAAGTCAATGTGCACCTACTATTGTCGCTGGTGTCGGAATTGTCACTGCCAATTCGCCGGCGAATTTTCATGGCAATTTCGCAAATTTATTTGCAGGCGGAAATTCAGCGCAAATTCTCACCTGCCGAATAAATTCGCCCATCAATAAAAATTACTACAAAACATGAGGTGTTTGTACCACACTTTGGCCAAAATATGTAAGCTCACTGGACACTTTAAGGCCTCATTGTTCGTGAGTAAAAAAGAATATACTGTATGACTGAGAAGGTTAATGACTTTCGATGGGAGTCATTAGAGCTTCACTTAAATAGCTCTTGGTTAATGGAACCCACTTTTTCCTTTGAGGGCTGTGAGAATATTGGCATTAGCCTTTTGACCTGCCATTCCCCCAAGTGGGACACCTGCATTGAAATTACTACAAACTGGAATACTATGACTCACACAAGTCCATCTTGCTTCCCTGTAGCTGCCAGTTTCCTTGAGCTTATTCATGCTGAATATTCAAAAACACCTAAATGCAAATTGGCACATGGTGATACTTTTGTATCAGGGCGGTTGAGCTTGTTATCCCATCAACCAATGGGAGCTGTAATATTCAGCATACAAAGGGAATATTTCAGGATCTCTATTGCATATGTCCAGAAATGATAATTGCTGCAAAAAATACCAAGAGCCAAGACAATAAAATCATCAATGCCAAATGCCCAACTAAGAGCCAAGACAATAAAATCATCAATGCCAAATGCCCAACTAAGAGCCAAGCCAACAAAATCATCAATGCCAAATGCCCAACTAAGAGCCAAGCAAATAAAATCATCAATGCCAAATGCCCAACTAAGAGCCAAGCCAACAAAATTATCAATGCCAAATGCCCAACTAAGAGCCAAACCAACAAAATCATCAATGCCAAATGCCCAACTAAGAGCCAAGCAAATAAAATCATCAATGCCAAATGCCCAACTAAGAGCCAAGCCAACAAAATTACCAATGCCAAATGCCCAACTAAGAGCCAAACCAATAAAATCCTCAATGCCAAATGCCCAAACGAGAGCCAAGCCAATAAAATCCTCAATGCCAGATGCTCAACTTTTTCACTTGCAATTCTGGTCAAGTACACGTGGAACAGAGAACTAGTGACCCAACTATCACTTATTTCGTGCGTGTTCCTTATTCATCTTGCTGCTAATTACCAATTGAGTTCTTCAGAAAAACAGGTAAATCAACCCTCCAGCTCAAGAATCTGACTCTAAAACATTTTAATGACAGCTTAGCAACATGGAAACATGGAAAAAATGCTTAACACAAAAATAGAATTTCCTTTCGTTTTTGACATCCCTGTGCACTCATCAGTATACACCGAGCTTTGCAGATATAGCGAAGGGGAGTGAGAAGCTGCCTGATCCCCAACCAGTGGCTCACGAGTAACATGTTGTTCACAACCCCTTTGCTGTTGCTCCCAGTGGCCTTAATGCAGGTGCTTATTCTTGGATTTCTTGGTGGCCAGTTTTGGAGCCATAAAGACCATGTAAACTGCCAAACAGACCCACTTGTACTATGCCAGTCCATAAAGAGGCCATCAAATAACCAATTACAGTCTTTACTGAACTAGTTTTCATGCTTGTGTTTTTTTTCAAACTTTTTTATAGTTAAATGTGTCTCATGTGTAGTGATGGGCAAATTTCTCCCGTTTCTCCCGCTTCGCTGACAAATTTGCAAATTCCCTGCGAAATTCCGAAATATTGGCCCATGCGTTAAAGTCAATGGCTGTCCAAATAGTGTTGACGCACTGTGATTTTGACGCGAGCGCCTTTTTGGACACACGTCCAAAATTTTTGGACTTTTTGCGGGAGATTCACGAATTTATTAGTCAGCGCGAAACGCTAGGCAGATTTATTCGCCCATCACTACTCATGGGTATATAAATAGATATATATACAGTTTGGGGCCGATTCACTAACTTCGAGTGAAGTATTCGAAGTGAAAAAACTTAGAATTTCGAAGTGTTTTTTTGGCTACTTCGACCATCAAATGGGCTACTTCGACCTTCAACTTCGACTTCGAATCGAAGCATTTGAACTTAAAATCGTTCGACTATTCGACTATTCGATAGTCGAAGTACTGTCTCTTTAAGAAAAAACTTCGACCCCCTAGTTCGCCATCTAAAACCTACCGAACTCAATGTTAGCCTATGGTGAAGGTCCCCATAGGCTTGCCTAAGTTTTTTTGGTGGAAGGATAATCTTTCGATCGTTGGATTAAAATCCTTTGAATCATTAGATTCAAAGGATTTAATCGTTTGAAGTCGAAGGATTTTAATTCCCAGTCGAATATCGAGGGTTAATTACTTGGTGAATCTGCTCCTTAGTGTATGCATCAGTTAGAACAGAAGGTGATCATTTTACATGTCACATGACTGGGGTACATGGAGCCCACTGGAGAACATGATCTCTAGGGACCCCACCACCATCCCCCTGCTGCCCTACTGTCATACACCCCAGCCAACACCATGGCTTTCCTTAACTGTCTGTTTCTATCACCACATTACGTCCAAGGAGCTATCTCAAAGCTAAAGGGATTGACCATAATCAGTATGGCATATCTGGGTTATAACTTCAGTTATAAAGAGGTGCACCATTTGTAAATGGTATAATAGCTTTGTTTCATAAAGAATTGATGGTTCATTAAGAGGTGCTGACATTCTACTTGGCTAAATTGGGCATCTCTACAAGTCTATAAACTTTCTGTGGTTTATCAGAGACCTATTTACAAAAGAGATTGTAAGTGAATCTGAAAGATTTAAGACCAACACTGAATGATATTATATGATGTTTTACAAGTAGAAAGATATCCTAGATTATCATCAATCCCTGTACTTATTGCCATTAATTGGCCAAGATAAAACTGTTGTTCCCGGATGTCAACAACACCATCATCTAGTCTTGGGTGGTAACCAGACCTTCATGGAAAACTCCAGGACTGAAGCCATTAGATAAATACCCACAAAATGCTTAAATCCATATTTTAGAAATAGCCAAAAAATATTTACCAGCTGTATATACAGGCACGGTAACCTAGAGATAGCAGCAGCATCGAATCTGGAGATGATCTATCGAACAATAGCCTTTAAAAGAGCATCAACTAAGGCTTTCTACATCTGGAATTAGTGAAGATCTGAATATCCGTTTGTAGGTTGTCTGCTCATGTCTGCTCAGGCTAAGGTGCCCTGTATGGGAAACGCCTTCACCTGACCCTAACCTACAAAACCTGAACCTGTAAAATGTTGTCATTGTAGGACCTGCAGTCAACCGTTACCCACATCTTCTCACTCTGTATGCTATTTCTGTGCGCACTTCTGGTTCCAAGGAGTGTACATACAAAGTCTGACCCGCACCCAACTCTAACCCACACATTACTAATATGGCTATTGCAAGCTAAATTTTCTTTTGTTTTGGGACTCCTGTATTGGGGTGGGTGAATATAGATAGTGTTGGCCTGAGTTTGCCACCAGAGAATCTGATGCTCTGGCCTCACTCTCACACCAGTCAGACACACTGTACTCAGTGCCAAATGGCCTGAACCCTCTGGAAGATCCACTTCTAGGTCAGGTCAGTAGGCCTGACAACAACTACAGGGGGTCCCAAGAGGTATAGGGGCACCATGAGGCCTTCATGTATATACCATTTCAAGAAATATTGGTAAAACAGGTCAACCTCTAGACATTGTAAGGGCCTTAATAATAATTTGCTGTGGTGCCCAGTAATATCTAGTTATACAACTGATCCCATGTGCACACAATAAGCTTTCTACAAACTAAGCCAGGGATCCCCAACCTTTTTTTACCCATGAGCTTCATTCAAATGGAAAAAGAGTTGGGGAGCAACACAAGCAAGAAAAAAGTCCCTGGGGATGCCAAATAAGTGTTGTTGTGTTCGGCTATCGGTAGCCCCTGTGTGGACTGGCAGCTACAGGAGGCTTTGTTTGGTTGTAAACCTGGTTTTTATGCAACCAAATCTTGCCTCCAAGCCTGGATTTCCAAAACAAGCGCCTGCTTTGAGGCCACTGGGAACAGCATCCAAGGGGTTGGTGAGCAACACGTTGCTCACAAGCCACTGGTTGGAGATCATTGAACTAAGCAGAGAGACTGTAGAAAGGACCCATACGAACTGACATACCTGCTATACTCTTACTCCTTGCATAAGTCCCAGCACAACCAGACCCAGAAGCCCCCTAGCACTAGATCCTCCAGTCACTTGATACAAGAGCATTTGCTCCATTTCCGTAAGATTTTCCTCTGTCCCTTATACTTTAATTTTTTTTCCTTGGAACCCTACAAAGTGACACAAAACATTGTGCCTTCCCCCAGAAGGAAGCAAAGTATGAGTATTGTTGCTGTACTCACTAGTGATGGGCGAATTTGCGCCGTTTCGCGAAACGGCGAAAAATTCGCGAAACCCGTTTTTCCGACGCCGGCGCCCGTTTTTTGCGCCGGCGTCCGTTTTTCGGAAAAATGTTTTTTGACGCCGGCGAATTTTTACCGCGAATTTTCGCGGGCGTTTTGCGAATTTATTCGCTGGGCGCGAATCGCGCAAATTCGCCGCGAATTCGCGCCTGCCGAATAAATTTGCCCATCACTAGTACTCACATCACATACTCATGGAGTTACTCTGATGAAAGGTGCAGAATACAACAGAGCCAGGATCTCACACTAATCCTTATTGGAAATTCAACATATTGATTTATTTATATATTTGTTATATGAATTATAGGTTGTGACAAGCACAAAAACTTTAGGCAGAATCAATCCATGAACTGTTCTTTGAAGGCTGTTCTTTGTTCAGGGGTCGGCTCTGTCTTAACGAAGCCCTCACATCTGCCGTACCATTGTACAATGTCCCCCCATATCTTCATGCCAAGGACATGTCAGAAACCGATGTGATGGGTCCCAGGGATCTTTGGCCACCTAAGTTTGAAGTTCAACAGAATTTCCTAAAAACAGTCGTCAAAAATTCTGTAGAACAGCAGGTGACCCCACCGAGCAGACACACGTTGACATGAATAACTCGCTCAACCTGAAAGAGAACTTGTGACTTTTTCCTCTGAAATATAGTCTTGTCTAATGATAACAGGTGGCGTCAAGGAAAAAACTGACAGAGGAGACATATGACAAAATGTCATCCTGTGATTGGCACATGGATTCCTTTTTTAGTCACCCTACCAGTTGACCAGTCGGTCAGAGATCCTTTCTCAGGATGAGTTACCAGAGTCACAGGGCTCTCACCTCTACTCATTGTAGGCCTTGGAAGAATGACAATATGTAGTGCATTGGTGCGTCCAATAAATTCCCTATATAAAGGTATGGGATCTGCTATCCGGAAACCCGTTATCCAGAAAGTTCTGAATTATGGAAAGGCCGTCTTCCGTAGACTCCATTATAATCACATAATTCAGATTTTTAAAAATTATTTATTTTTTCTGTGTAATAATAAAACAGTCGCTTGTACTTGATCCCAACTAAGATATAATTAATCCTTATTGGAGGCAAAACCAGCCTATTGGGTTTATTTCATGTTTATATGATTTTCTAGTAGACTTAAGGTATGAAGATCCAAATTACGGAAAGATCTGTTATCTGGAAAAACCACAGGTACTGAGCATTACACACTATAGCAAATCCCATTGGGCGTTGACGAGCCAACATCCGCCATAAGACGCCAGTGTCTGCGTTTTTCAGCAGGAGCGCCAATACGCCAAAGAAACGCTATATTATTGAACTTTATGGGATCCGCAGGTTTGGAAATACATCACTGAAATACACAGAGACATCTGCCATTGACTTTTACATGAATTCGGCAGGTTTTAGATGGAGTATTTTCGGATTCGGAACACATTTGGGTAACAAGAAATTGCGGAAAAAAATCGCAGGAGGTGCTTTTGTGCTCCTTAGTGCTATAGTACTTTGGGGGGTCATATTAAATATCCCCTTATGTGCTTGTTATTTGAACCATTAAATAGTAACCAGGCTCCTGGTGGTTCTTAAAGGGCGTTTTTACGTTGCGTTTTTAAAAGTGTAAATACAACAATGAAACCACATGCACACGTTTTCTTGTTCCCCATAATTCCTCTTGGAAAAATTTTACGAAACCTTTGTGAAAAAAAAGCCAAGCGGAAACACGATTTACATGCAAAATGTAGCTGGACTGATCGCCAATACACAACGTAATTACATCACCAGCAGACAATGCCGCAAATACGTTTATGCACAATCCATCCCGCGATAGTTTGGCCTCCATGTTGAAAATACTCATTTCCCCATCCCATGTTCTTACCAGCAGTACAGTTAAGCAACTCTCACTTACCGTTTACCTTTATTAACCCCAGATAAACCCGCCTCCTCCAGGCCACGATTGTTAACCCTTTCAGTACTGAATAGTTCAGGCTGCTGCCTCTTTCCTTAAGTGAACTGCTACTAAGACAAACGCATCAGTATTAAATGTGTGCTGCAGCTCTTAGCTTTGGGATTTCAACTGCAATCTGGTTGCTAGGGTTTCATTACTCTGGCAACCAGGCAGCAATAGAAGCTCTTTCAGAGAAGTCCTTAAAAGAAAACTAAGCAATTAAACAAAACCCCTACATTTGTTTTGTTGTTTTTTGGTTGCCAACAACCCTAGATTCCCATTACAAGTAGTAACTGCAACTGCACCAGTGTCTCTTGTGTGAAGGATAATTAACAAGAAGTAGGTTATTAAGTAGCGATGGGCGAATAAATTCGACTGTCACAAATTCGCTGAGAACTTTTGAATAAATTCGCAAATCTCCTGTGTAAATTTGCCGATGAATATGCACCTGCATCAAAAAAAAATTGAAAGTCGCTTGCGTCAAAATCGCCATGTGTCAACACTATTCGGCCGCCCATTGACTTTAACGCCAGCGTAAAACTTTGACTTTTTGGACCTGTGGCCAAAATTGGACAGTTTTGATTTTTCACTCGTTTCTCTTGAATTTTTTGGCGAAATTCGCCCATCACTATTATTAAGCTCTAGTTCTGTACTGGCTCTTTCACTACCGACAAACATCCTAAAATTATTTAATTGGCCCCTTTAAAACCAATCACATATAAAATCCACCAGCTGCCAAGCAGTTTATTATAGCACATGGTGCAGATTGCTCTTCTATGTGTGAATATACAGCTATAGGATCCGTTATCTGGAAACCTGGTATCCACAAAGCTCCAAATTATAGAATGGCTGTCTCCCATAAACTTCATTTTATCCAAATAATCCAAATTTGTAAAAAACGATTTCCTTTTCCTCTGTAATAATAAAACAGTCGCTTGTACTTGATCCCAACTAAGATATAATTAATCCTTATTGGAAGCAAAACCAGCCTATTGGGTTTATTTCATGTTTATATGATTTTCTAGTAGACTTAAAGTATGAAGATCAAAATTACAGAAAGATCTGTTATCCAGAAATCCTCTGGTCTCGAGCATTCTGGTTAAGAGGTCCCATGCCTTTATAATAAAGAGGTTAATCTCCTTTGTCACTGTAATTAGCAATGGACGAATTTGGTGCATTTCACTTCGCTGGAAAATTCACGAATTTCCTGCGAAATCCGCGAAACGGCAAAAATTCACAAAGCAGCGACTGTTTTCTTTTATCCCGGCGTCTGTTTTTTTGACGCTGGCGAAAATGCACCGGCCTCCATTTTTATGCTGGTCGAATTTTCGCAGCAGTTTCGTGAATTCATTTGCCAACGGTGAATCGCTGGAATTTTCAGCGAATTCGCGCCTGTCGGATAAATTCGTCCATCACTAACTGTAATAATAAAACAGTAACTTGTATTCGATCCCAACTAAGATATAATTAATCCTTATTGGAGGCAAAACCAGCCTATTGGGTTTATTTAATGTTTATATGATTTTCTAGTAGACTTAAGGTATGAAGATCCAAATTATGGAAAGATTCCTTATCCGGAAAACCCCAGGTCCCCAGCATTCTAGATAACATATCCCAGGAGCCTGGTTTCTATTTAGGGGTTCAAAAACCAAACACAGAAAGGGACATTTCCTATGACCCCCCGAAGCAAGTACAAGAGTATTAACGAGCACAAAAGCACCGCCTGCGATTTTTTTCATGATTTCTTGTGCCCCAAATCTGTTCCAAATCCGAATTTGAAAATACTCCGTCTAAAACCTGCCGAATTCATGTAAAAGTCAATGGCAGACGTCCCCTTAACCATTTGGAGATGTTTTAACCCTCACAAAATGTTTGCAGTTTTCAGGGTTTGAAGCTGTTTTTCAGGCATCGAACTAGAAAAATTCGAGGTTTTTGCACAATAACCCAAAAAAGTAAAAATTTTTCTCAAATCGTTTTTTTTCAAAGTTTTTTTTTATTGATAAATAAGAGCAAATTGTGGATTCTAGTTTGGTCTGACTTTTTTATTAAAAAAATTAGAAAAATTTGCATTCGGTAAATAAGCCCCTTAGTGATTATAAAGTGCCCCTTGGCCAGGGTCGGTGTGTGTGTAGAGCCCTCCCATGTGTAAAAGCAAATGCCTGCTAGGTTGCTATGGGTTACAAGGCCTGGTGGCGAGTATTCTATTATATTACTCCCAAAAGAGCAAATGTCACCATAGCAACCAGAAAAAAAAGAAGTGGTTTAATTCTACCAGACATGTCGTCACTGAAGTCTACTCATCATCCTCTTTCAACTGCAGCAGCCGTAACCACGGTGATCTGGGGGGGGGGTTTTTGCCCATTTCTGCTTCTTTTTAAAGTTATAATAGCAAAGTCTGCTTCATCCTCTGGGTAGATTTTGGTTATTTTTCTTTTTTTATATCTACTCAGGGCCCCTTCCTATTCATCTTTCAGTCTGTCATTCCAACCTAACTCTGGTTGCTAGGGTTAGTGCGGCCCTAGCAACCGGATCCTTTAAATTACAAAGTGGAGAAATAAAGACTAGTGCCAAGCTCTGTGCGCATCCCACTGTGTAAATAGCCCTTATTGCATTATACATTGAGCAGGTTGAGGGTGAAGCAGAGTTTGTACGACCCCTTTATTCTGATGTGGTTCAACTACAGCTCTAAACCCTTTAAAGCCAGGGACCTACTAAATATATATATATATATATCATCATCATCATCATTTATTTATATAGCGCTGTCAAGATACGCAGTGCTTATCTATATATATATATATATATATATATATAGATATATATAAATATATATATATATATAGATATATATATAGATATATATATATATATATACAGGTGGTATGGGACTTGTTATTCAGAATGCTTGGGACCTGGGATTTTCTGGATAAGGGATCTTTCTATAATTTGGACTTTCATACCTTAAGTCTACTAGAAAATCATATAAACATGAAATAAACCCAATAGGCTGGTTTTGCTTCCAATAAGGATTAATTATATCTTAGTTGGGACCAATTACAAGTTACTGTTTTATTATTACACAGAAAAAGGAAATTATTTTTAAAAAGTAGAATTATTTCATTAAAGGGGTGGTTTACCTTCAGTATGTTATAGAACGGCCAGTCTTTAACTTTTTAATTGGTCTTTATTATTTATTTTTTATAGGTTTTGAATGATTTGCCCTTTTCTGCTGATTTGCCCTTTTCTGACGACTCTCTCCAGCTTTCAAATGAGGGTCACTGACCCCATCTAAAAAACAAACGCTCTGTAAGGCTACAAATGTCTTGTTATTGCTACTTTTTATTCCTCATCTTTCTACTCAGGCCTCTCCTTTTCATATTCCTGCCTCTTATTCAAAGCAATGCGTGGTTGCTATGGGAATTTGGACCCTAGCAACCAGATTGCTGAACTCGAATTTGGAGAGCTGCTGCATAAAAAGCTAAAAAAATAATGAAAAATAAAAAAACAATTGCAAATTGTCTCAGAATATCCCTCTCTGCATCATACTAAACATTAAAAGGTGAAGAACCCCTTTAAAATTGAGTCTATGGTACGGCCTTTCTGTAATTTGGAACTTTCTGGATACCAGGTTTCCAGAAAACGGATCTTATAGCTGTATATTCACACATAGAAGAGCAATCTGCACCATGTGCTTTAATAAACTGCTTGGCAGCCGTGCAGCAGGTGGATTTTATATGTGATTGGTTTTAAATTATAATGTGAATCTAGGGTCACTGACCCTAGTAACCAAAATAAAATAGATCAAATGTAGGGGTTTTATTTAATTGCTTAGTTTTCTTTTAAGGACCTGGTTGCCAGAGTAATGAAACCCTAGCAACCAGATTGCAGTTGAAATTGCAACACTAAGAGCTGCGGCACACATTTAACACTGATGCATTTGTCATAGTAGCAGTTCATGTTAAGGAATGCGTCAGCAGCCTGAACTATCCAGTACTGAAAGGGTTAACAATAATGGCTTGGAGGAGGCGGGATTATCTGGGGTTAATAAAGGCAAGCGGTCAGTGAGAGTTGCTTAACCACACTGCTGGTAAGAACATGAAGTGCGTTTGGTGGGATGGGGGAAATGTATGATACAACTAATGCAGGATTTGAGCTGTTTATATCTGTAATGTTTCTGCCTCTCCTTTCACATATGTGAATATTTTAAATCATTTTCTTTAAATTCATGCTGCAGACTGCACTGGTTCTTTATTAGGGATGCACTGAATCCAGGATTCGGTTCGGGATTCGGCCTTTTTCAGCAGGATTCGGATTCGGCCGAATCCTTCTGCCCGGCCGAACCGAATCCTAATTTGCATATGTTAATTAGGGGCAGGGAGGGAAATTGTGTGACTTTTTGTCAGAAAACAAGGAAGTAAAAAATGTTTTCCCCCTCCCACCCCTAATTTGCATATGCAAATTAGGGTTTGGGTTCGGTATCCGGCCGAATCCTTTGAAGGATTCGGGGGTTCGGCCGAATCCAAAAAAGTGGATTCGGTGCATCCCTATTCTTTGTGCAGTCATGAAGCAAACTAACTACAAAAATAGCCGTGCAGCATGCGGGCTTTATAGGCAGGTTAAACGCTGAGCAATAAGAAGTAACACTGACACCGGGAGGATTAATTCATTGGCACAATATTATGTTGTATCGTGAGATGTTCCTTGGTTTACCCTTTACCTGCCAGTGTAATCAGCGGCTGGGAGAATAAAACCTGTGCAGTGAATGATTCTCTAATATCCTTTAATTTCCTTCCACTTGCAGAAATGGGTGTGAAATGGACCCCTATCCTCTTTATTACTCTCTGTCTGTCTGGTGAGTAAGAAGCTACGATTTGTTTTGTACTGGCAAATTCATGTGGCCCTTGGCTCAGAAGGGCCCGGTCTCAAGGAAACAACTTCAATAGCAACACAATAGAGCCCTTTTTTCCCCCCCCCTTAATTCTACCATGTGTTCCTTCAGCTGTTGAACTATCTTTCCCAGCATCCCATGTAAAACTAAACTGGCACAAGCCTTCCTCTAAATTGACTTCCCTGCCAATTAAAATACACACACTGTTTGCACACTGTTACATTTTAAAGCGGTTGTTCACCTTTAAATTAACTGTTGGCATGATGTAAAGAGGGATATTCTGAGCATTTATATTTGTGGTTTTTGACTTATTTCGCTTTTTATTCAGCAGCTCTCCGGTTTGTAATTTCTGCAATCGAGTTGCTAGTGTCCAAATTCCCCTAGCAACCATGCACTGATTTGACTAAGAGACTGAAATATAAATACAGGGTTGGAATAGCAGTTTGACGAATAGTCACAGAGCATTTGATTTTTAGATGGGGTCAGTGACCCCGGATTGGAAAGCCTGAAAGAGTCCGTAGAAGACCATTAAGTTAAAAAAAATAAAAACAATTGAAATGTTGCATAGGATTAAACAAACTTAAAGGTGAACCACCCCTTTCAATTAACTCCCAGTTAACCCTGCAAAAATGTCCACTGATGTGTCTTGATGCAGGGAGTTGCTAATACACCTAAAACTAAAATTGGGAGTTTCTCCAATTCTGGCCTATCAACCCAGTAACAAGCCGAATGCCCCACCTGCTGAACCAAAAACTTAAAACTAGTTATGATACAAAATGACTAAGAGGAGTTTAATCTCTTTTTTATAAAAAGTTAATTTAAAGCCAAACTTTTACTAAAAGTGCTGGGTAAGAAGAACTGGTCTTACACTGGGGGTTTGGGAGAGAAATTGGTTATCGTGAGCTAAACTCGTTACTTTTAAACCTATTGTAGGAAAAGATCACTAGTATCTATAGTAAAAATTAATTAATTGAACTTTGAGTTGGAAATTCATTTCTAATTTTTATTTTAATTCATGAATTTCTAATTTATTGCACTGCACTTTATTAAGGTTCACGTAACAAGTCCTATGGGCTAGTACTGAATGAATTGAGAATACACATATTCAGGGTATAATTAATGAATCACCTTAATTTGTTTAAAGAAATTTTTTTATACTGAAGTGGGTCAGACCCTAATTATGATCAAAGGGATATAATTCTAATTGGACTGATCAGGGGTATTCCACAAACTTTTTTATTTTCTAAACTAGTCACCCACTGCAACCAATCAAATGTTCTTTTATGACTGCAGTTGGCCAGTTTAGATATAGGATCAGTCATCCAGAAAGCTCCGAATTGCATAAAGGCTGTCTCCCATTGACTCAATTTTATCCAAATCATCCAAATTTTTGAAACTTAGGGGCATGTTTACTAACATTGGAGATAAATATCTGGAGAGATTTCTGGAGATATTGCCCATGGCAACCAATCAGCAATTAGATTTAAACAGCCACAGCCATGTTAGAAAACAAAAGCAAAGATCTGATTGGTTGCTATGGGCAACATCTCCAGAAATCTCTCCAGATATTTATCTCCAATGTTAGTAAACATGCCCCTTATTTCCTTTTTCTGTGTAACCAACTAAGATATAATTAATCCTTATTGGACACAAAAGCAGCCTATTGGGTTTATCGTTTTAAATTATTTTTAAGCGTGGAGATCCAAATTACAGAAAGATCCCTTATCTGAAAAATCTCAGCATTCTGAATAATGGGTCCCTTACCTGTAAAGCTGATGAGTTGCTATAATGCTGTTCTAGTGGACGTCTATAGCAATCAAACGTGTCAATTATTCTTTAACGGCTTTTCATCTTTCCTGGCATTTAGTTCAAGATATACCAGTATGGGACCAGTTATCCAGAATTCTCAGGACCTGGGGTTTTCCAGAAAAGGGATCTTTACTTAATTTGGATCTTCATACCTTAAGTCTGATAGAAAATCATGTTAACATTAAATAAACCCAATAGGCTGGTTTTGCTTCCAATAAGGATTAATTATATCTTAGTTGGGATCAAGTACAAGTTACTGTTTTATTATTACACAGAAAAAGGGAAATCATTTTTAAAAATTTGCGGATCATTTAGATAAATGAGTCTATGGGAGATGGCCTTTCTGTAGTTTGGAGCTTTCTGGATAACCTATTTTCTGTATATTGATATCTCTAGGTTAATTTCTAAGCCATCAGAGTTGGGCAAAGAAGTACTGCCTGAAGTCTTTGCATACAATCTAAATGTGGCACCTGTGGTTTAATATAAAGTGAAATAACTACTGAGCCCCTCTGTTCATATCAGCCATAAGAATTTATAAAATTATACAGATTTCATTGCCTTTTTCTTCAAGGTCTTGGTGTTGCTGATCCCATTGGCAAGGAGTTTGCCTTGGTCTTCATGCAAAACTTCCTTCCTAACACCAGTATGGCCCATCTTGAAGTCTTCCTAACTGGCTTCTTCTCTGAAACTCAAGTCAATGTCTGGCTTCCAAATGGAAGCTTTGAGAAAGTCATCTCGCTATCCTATGGTTCTATTGCTAAGGTGGAACTACCAGCAGATCTAGAGATCCTTCATTGTTCCAGATCAAACGTCACCATCCGTATCTCCTCCAACAAGGAGATTTCTGTATCAGCAGCAAATGAGAAGCCTACTTCTACCAGCGTCTTCCATGTTTACCCAGTTAGTGACTGGGGGACTGAATACTATATGGTCACGCCTGACCATGGGCCTGCGAGCACATTCGCCCAGATAGCAATCATAAATGGCCCCATTATGAATCCGATAAAGGTTGAGCTTAAGGGATATGTGCAGTTTGAGGACATGATCTACCAACCTGGAGAGCAACTTAGTATTCTACTTGGCCCATGGGAATCTGTACAGCTTCAAAGCAATGAAAGTTTAACTGGAACCCTTTTAGTGGCACAGGAGCCAGTCGGAGTCTTCTCAGGTCACAGTTGTGCTGCACAATTGAGCCGTTGCAACCATGTATGCCTACAACTCCATCCGGTGGCTTCATGGGGTTTTCATTTTGTGGTTCCACCCATTGCATTTCACGGAATCTCCAACACACTCTATATCATGGCAGCCTCCCCAACTGTGCTAGAAATAAAAAACGGTAGCTTCCTCCTCATGAAGAACCTGCTACCTGGGTATGTGGAAAAGCTTTCAATGGACAATGCATTGGTGGAAATATCTAGCACTGCTCAGATTATGGTTTCATTGTATGGATATGGTGGACCCTACAACTCAACCAGCTTGGATGTGTTTCTGATCGAGGTCCTGTCTATTGATGATATTTGTACTGCCTATTACCTGTTTTTAATGCCTGACTACAGCAGCACTGTAATGTTGGTGGTGCATCATGGAAGCACAACGGGGCTACGGTATAACAATGAGCAGCTGCCACAGGTCAACTGGCACAGTCTCAATGGCACTGACCTGCTCTGGGGCCTAATATTACTCAATACAACAGGGTACAATACAATATCTCATCCTGATGCAACGTTTGGCCTATACACTATTGGCAGAAAAGAAATTAACATGTTTGGTGTGCCAGGAGTATGTCTGGCTAAAGGTTAGTATCTTTACCGTATTGAGAAGAGTGCAGGTGACTGTGGATGTATCCTATAAGGAACTCTGACTATTCTCTAAGAAAAGTTGTATTTTTTTTCGTTTTTTACAGAATTTGTTTAATTCAGATCAGTGGTATAACTTGCCAGGACCCCTGCAAAAAAATAACCTTTGGAGGGTCCTGGTGCACATCAATGTCTACTGGGAAGTGCCTGCCTACTCCCCGCCCCCTACTGATCTTCCCCCTGCTCCCTGGCTGCTGATTCACTTAAACAATTAGAGAGAAAACCCCATGGTCTGGTATTCCCCACGACTATGAGCTCTGCTTACTCTATAGATACTACAGTGTTTCAGACCTTGTGACTGTTGAGAGACATAGGGGTACATGGGGGGGGGGTTAACTGATGAGTTGTTTCGTTAAAGTCTTAATTTATTGGGCAGCCCAAAAAGACTGCTGTTGAGCCCAATGTCTTCAAGTTATGCCACTGATCCAAAGCATTAATATCTGTAACATCAGTGTAAGGGTTGTGCATATTCCATATGAAATTCCACCAACTGATGCTCATGTTTAGTTTTTGATTTTCTTTTTCTTGTTACTTGCACTTTGTAGTGATCCAATCATGCAAGGATAAGGACTGCGAGGATGACCTTTGCCTACTAGTAGAACCCACTTGTTATACCGATTTCCAAACTTGCATGGTCTGGGGAGGTGGATACTATCGCACATTCAGTGGCCGCCATACGTTCCAGTCTACAGCCGACTGCACAACTCTACTGATTGCCTACCCTGGGATGGAAGGAGAAGAGTGGCCCTTTAGTGTGGAAATGTCCCCAAATGAAGAATTCTCGTTGAGGTTCCGAACTTATGGAGAGACAGTGGAGGTGCCTAAGGACTTGTCTGGCAGAATTAAGGTAAAGCTTAATGTAACTCCTAAACATAAAAGCACTGGTACTGTTGGAATCGCCCATCTCCACTTGATAACATTGGCAAGGGTGTAGCGGCCAAGTATGCTGCATTTCAGGGTGTAGTTATCATTTTGGGAGGTCTTCCCACATTGATCACTTCATACAAAACCAATCTTTTTTTATTTAATTTTTTTGGAAGCAACCATGGTTATTTAACATGGTTTTGACATTAAGATTTAAAGGCAATGGCAAAAGCCCTTGGAGTAGATTTACTAAAGGGCGAAGTGACTTTAACGATAGCGAAAACTTGTCAATTCGCTAGCGAAAGAAACAGACGCTAGCGCTCATTCACACTCTTATTGCCAGGTCACCATTCACTTTGGCGAATGGACGTTACGCTGCAAATTTTTTTATCAACGTTGCCTCTTTCGCCAGACTTGCGTTTGCCAGCTCAGACCAGGCGAAGTGCAATGGAGTGTATAGTTCTTCCTTAATCTTCGGTCACTTACATCATATTCTGAGTGGAAAATGCGTCTTAGTTCAAAAAACGCTGGCAACTTTTCCTTTTTCAGAGTGATGGGCTGCAAAAGTCCTATTTTCAAACATATGGAACATTAACTATACAGTGGGCTTGTGTAGGGCATTAGAACCACTCTATTGTCTTTATTAAGGTTCCCTGGACATGTGTAAATGTATTTGCTGCAACATAATCTAAAGCGGTCTATCCGACTTTAAATATCCCATCATATGCAAATTAACCTGAGAGCATAATCTCTAGCGACTTTTAGCTAGTCAGAAATGAACGCTAGTGTATCTTTGCTTTGAAATGCTCCCATTACTGAAGTACCTCTAGCAAACAGTCGCCATCGTTGACGCTCGTGCATTTGCGTTGGCAAATTTTCGCCTGGAGAAGTGTTACGCTGGGTGTGGATGCTGGCGACTTTTTGCTGGTTAGTAAATCTGCCCCCTTTGTTCCATTTAACATTTTCACTTCTCTTAAACCCTCTACAGAACATTTTCTGCCCATAGGTGTTCCTATTACATCTGCCCAAGTGATCAAATATTAACTTTATATTTAATGAACCCTTTAGCTGAACGGGGAACTGATCTACACGCCAGTGACTCTGTTTCATGGGAATCTAAGCATCAAGCAGCACGCTTTATCCACGGTGATATCGTTTACATTCGGACTTCGCGTGACCATAGGAGTGCATGGCCTTCTTCATCTTCAGCTCCTCAACCGTTATTCGAGCAATGTGTTTGGTGCATGTGCTGAGGACTCCCAGAAGCTGTTAAACACCAATAGTTGGATTTCAAGTGCTGACCAAGAGCTCTGTGACCCTGCCGATCCCATTACATCCAAGGAATGTGCAATAGTGAACTCCTCTTCTGTCACTCAAAACTGTTACTTGATGGCGCGTCATGAGATATTTCGGGCTTGCCATGAAAAGTTATGTCCCAAACCCTTTATAGACAGTTGTCTTTATGCATTATGTACGGATAATGGTAACGACACCTGCTCGGCGCTGGAGGCCTACGCTCTTGCCTGTGGTATGGAAGGAGTAAATCTAACAAAATGGCGCACCATCGCTAAATGTGGTAAGTAGAGGACTTCCTCTAAGATTAAGTAGCTGTTAAGGTTTGGAGGACTGGGTATGGGACCGGTTATCCAGAATGCTCTGTACCTGGTGTTTTTCAGATGAGGGGCCTTTTTTGCCATTTGGATCCATTACCTTACAGGTATGGTATCAGTTATCTGGAAACCCATTATCCATAAAGTTCTGAATTAAAGAAAGGCAGTCTCCAGTAGACTCCATTTTATCCAAATATTATAAAATGTTTCATTTTTCTCTAATAAAACAGTACATCCAAACTAAGATATAATTAATCCTTATTGGCAGCAAAACCAGCCTATTGGGTTTATATGATTTTCTAGTAGCCTTAAGGTGTGAAGATCCGTTATTAGGAAAACCCCAGATCCTGAACATTCTGGATAATGGGTCCCATACCTGTACTAAATTCCATCTCCATATGAATAAATCCCAAAAGGCTTCTGCCTCCAGTAAGGATTTTTTTTTTCTCTGTAGTAAAACAGGACATTTTGTACTTTATCCCAACAGATAATTAAAATTTAAAAAAATCTGATTAAAATGGAGTCTATGCAAGATGACCTTCCTGTATTTCTGAGCTTTAACTGGCTTATCCCATACATGTAAATGACCAAAACATAGTTCCATTTGTTTTTAGTAAAAAATTGGGGAAACTTTCATAAACATTTATTTTTGCATATGGTTTTGTCTCATCCAAAATTTTCTAAACTCTTATTTTATTATTGGGTGGTTTTTATCCAATTTTGCAGATTTGCAATGTCCACCCCAGAGTCTCTATGAAACCTGCCCTTCTTCGTATCCCAGTGTCTGTTTGGATTCTCAAGAGTATTTTAACTCTCTATGTGACGGTAATATTTGCTTGGAGTCCTGCGTCTGTGAAGAGGGGCTGCAGCTCAGTATGGGAGCTTGTGTTCCATCCCACCAATGTGGCTACAGTTGGAGCGGTGGTTATTATCCCAGTGGAGCAGAATTCCTCAACAGTGACTGCAGTATGAAATGCCAGTCCATTGGATCAGAAGGAAAAGTAGAATGTCATCCAACTCAAGGATGTGATGTCGGTCATAGCTGTGAACTTGTCAATGGCTCCTGGTCGTGTAACCCTCGTCCCTATCTATCTTGCTTTGTGCTTGGAGACTCACATTACCTTACTTTTGATGGGCAGCAGTACCAGTTCGAAGGATCCTGCTTATCAAAACTGGCAGGACTTTGCTCCTCACACCCCGGGCTAGAATACTTTGAACTATATTTGGAACGAGGCTTGAACTACACCAAAACAGTCATTCTTAAAGTCTATAGAACAACTGTGACCATAAGCCAAGATGAGGAAGAACATGTTGAGGTACAGTAAAATATTAACATGGGTTTTGCTGTAATATAAGTGATTTGCCCCCAGTCCAATCCATAGTATTTAGTTATTCAACTTACACTAGAAACCCTTACACGCACAAAGCACTGCCTTTGCTTAAAGGTGGCCATACGTGATAAAAAGATAAAAGATGAAGGTAGACTGTCAGCAGCTTGGCCAGTGTATGGGGCCCTCAGACTGGCTTCCCTGATATCTGGCTGATCGGGCAAATGTTTATCGGGCAGAGCTAAAAATCCCATCGGGTCACTCACCGCAACTGTTCATTAATGCGGTCCCGCAATCAGACCATCCATACTTCTCATTATGATCTAATCGGATCAGTCCAATATCGCCCACCTCAAGGTGGGCATATCTGGGAGAGATCTGCTTGTTTGGCAACCTCAAACGAGCGGTCTGTGTATGGCCACCTTTAATGTGGGGTTTGGTGGAATTCAGATATGTTAAATTGACCAGAGTGTTGCCTGTTGGACTTTTGTAAGATGCAGTAGCTCAACACTGAGTGTTTCCAATTGCAAATGCTCGACTAAAGGCAGCCAATGGGATGCTTTCTATTATTCCTCGTTCATGCAATGTAAAATTATTGATAATGCATCTATTCTATATAACCCATCTAAATGGTTGTTAAAGTAGAGTAATCACTCTTATGTCTATTTTTTTGGGGCTGAAAATGGGCATAAGCCAAGGTGTTTTTTTTGTTTTCCAGGTGGATGGGCACTTGGTGAGCCTTCCCTTTGTACTAAATGGCAGTCTGTTGCAAGTTTTCCGAAGCGGCCTGAATGCCATCATCCTACAGACTGACTTTGGACTGGTTGTTTCGTTTGATGGCAGCAATGGCTTCCTGGTGGTGAGAGTTCCGGTCTCCTATGCCAATACACTGTGTGGGGCATGTGCTGCACCGTCAGACATTGTCCCTGGAGTCCAGTCGTGTGATAGTTCTTGCACAGGAGACTGTAGGGAATGTGGTGATGTGGAAAAGGAACTTTATCGGTCATTTAACAGCTGTGGAATCATAAAAGATTTGCAGGGACCTTTCCGTGACTGCCATATACATATCAACACTGAAAGCTACTTCCAAAACTGTCTCTTGAATATGTGCCAGCACAATGGAAGCCAAGCTGCCCTGTGCCAATTGCTCAGCAGTTTTGTGGCAGCATGCCAAGAAGCAGGGGGAATGGTCTACTCATGGAGAACTGAAGAGTTTTGTAGTAAGTAGGAACTTCTTAAATTGTTTCTCGCCCCTTGTTTATGGTATGATCTAGACTAGACTTGAATAGACACACCTCTCCAGGTGTATTTCCGGCTTAAAGGGCACCAATCATGACCAAAATCATTTACTAAATAAATACACTATGTGAAAGTTCAAGAAATCTGATTTTTAAAACAGTTAGAATTGTTTGTATAATGTAAATGATCAGCTCACTATTCCTTCTGCAAGATCTCCCCTATCTCCCCTGCAGTTCTAGCTGAGGCAGCCATCTTGGATTTCACTGGCTCCTCCTACCTATATCTTCCAGCCAACTGTAGCTCTGAAATCTCGCACATGCTCAGTTCAAATTGCTTGTTTGCTTATCAACCCTTCTAAGCTATTTTCAAATCAGCCAAACCTGTTAGCTGCTGTACAGTAGTGCTGCCCCCTGCTGGAAGTTAGCAGGTAGCAGCACTTCTAGTGGATACTTCTAGTGGAGGAGTTTACTAAAACAAGGCATTCTGGGTAGAATACTCAAAACAGTGTTACAATCTGAGCATGCTCCGGAAATTTGCATATTAGAGTCTCTGTTAGTCTCAATATGGCCTCCCTCAGTGAAAGAACCCATTTGACAAAGTAAGGGATTTTTTTAAAACCTGCAGTTTTTTCAAAAAACTATATGTAGTTTGATTAAACATGTTTAGCTTGTACTGGTCAGATTGTTAATATGTGTTTGATTTTGGCTGTGATAGGTGCCCTTTAACATTCAATTCTAGATCCTGCATTCTAAAAGCTAGAAACATAGAGAAAATATACTTGTATCTCTAATAATTTAGGAATTCTAAAGAAGGAAAGAAAGTGCTATTAAACTCTTTCTCTTACAGAGCCAACCTGCCCTGAAAACACTCAATATGAACTGTGTGTGTCAAGTTGCCCTGAAACTTGTAATCACAGTTTACCACTGCCTTGCCTTCTACCTTGTAAAGAAGGCTGTTCCTGTAAATTGGGCTATACCCAGAGTGGAGACATCTGTGTCCTCCCTGAAGACTGTGGTTGTCTCTTTCATGGCCAGTACCTGAAACCAGGGGCAGCCTTGCTTACAGATGGCTGCTTGGAGCAATGCACATGTCTAAGCGGCACAACCGTGTGTAAGGAATACTCTTGTGATTCTGGTCAACTGTGCCTGGTGAATCAGGGTGTTCTTGGTTGTTCCACCCCAAAGTCTCCTATCTGCTGGGTGTCTAATAATCTCCATTACCATTCTTTTGATGGTGCCCCACTTGATGGGAATGTGAACTGCTCTTACATCATGGCAAAGGTTTGCAAGATGGATAACCTGACCACTGAATTTGAGGTGCACGTAAGGGGAGATCTTGAAGATACCTCTAGAATGTACATGCTAAAGGAGGTTCTGTTGAAAGTGTATGGGTACACACTAAGCTTATCCACAGAGGCCCAAGGAATACTGGTAGGGAACTTGTATTTTAAGTTTATTTGTGATCGGGAATTTCGACCATATACGTAGATTGACCACTTTTTTTTTCCCTTTCTTTCCCCTGTAGATTAATGGCACTGCCCAACCCAACCAGATTGATTTAGAGAATGGTAAAATCTCCGCTGTCAGTCATAACTCTTCTGTGGTCATCAATACAGACTTTGGCCTTTTCATTTCACTCAGTAATTCACTACTCTCTATTCAAATCCCATCAAACTACTCTGGGAAGATGTGTGGCCTTTGTGGCAATGCAAACCAAAATGCCAAAGACGATTGGCCGGACATGAATGCCACACTCTCCAGATGGCTCTCCAGCCCAGAACAAGGAATGTGCGATACTTCTGTTCAGGTTTTCAGCAACGACTTTCCAAATGAAACCTCCCAATTCTCCGATGCAGCCAAGAAATGTGCAGTTCTTATGGATCCAGAAGGGCCGTTTAGGTCATGCCGAGAATCTGTTTCTCCAGCAGACTTCTATGAAAGCTGCATGATGAATTTTATTATGGGAGGTGGCTTCAATTCATATGTATGTTCTACCATTGAAGGATATGCGCTGACATGCCAACTTGCTGGTTCTATCATCTACCCATGGAGGAATGAGTCCTTCTGTCGTAAGTCTGATTTTTCAACTACTTATCAAGGGCTTTAAAGGGCCAATATACCTATCTGCTGAATTTTTCTTTGGGGGGGGTGGAAATGTCCAACTGTCCTAGGATTTTCTTATAAAAATAAGCCTTGGGATATTTTTTGCCTTTTAATGAAATCTCTCTATTTAACAATTGATAATGAAATATTACCCTTTAACTACACAGCAGGCACCTAAAAATGATTGATCCATCCATGATTGTACTGTAAATTGCCAGTTGTGTGGCTTTTAAGTTGCTTCGTCTCGGGGCCTTACAAGGGGAACTATACACATATGCTAAATAGAACTTATGTAGGACCTGCATTCTGACCATATACATCTCTCCTTTTCCCAGCTGTTGAGTGTCCAGCAAACAGTAACTATACAATTTGTAAGGACCCCTGTAGTGCAACTTGTACTGATCCTTCGGGATCCATGCCTTGCCAGAGTAGGTGCTCAGAGGGCTGTAAATGTGACAGTGGGTTTTATGAAGATTGGGGTAAGTGTGTACTCGCTGAAGAATGTGGCTGCTATGAACAAGGCTCCTATTATCGGGTAAGTAGAGCATACGACTTTGTTTTTTCTTCCCCCTTCTAGAAAAGATTGTGTTTAGAGGCTGTTCCTTTGGCACTGCTTAAAAAGGTGCACCATGACTGCAACATTCAACAAATTGACCGTGTATTGTGTGATATATATCTGCTCAGAAAACAAGAGGTCCTCTGATGTTCCTCTTCTCAAAGCAGAGCAATTTCAGACTCTTCTGAATTTTCTTCCCAGCCGATATATTTCAATTGCATTGTATAAAACTCATGTAATTGCTCATACCTTAAAGGGATACTGTCGTGGGAAACATGATTTTTTTTTTTTTTTTTAAAAAACATCAGTTAATAGAGCTACTTCTGCACTGAACTCCAATTCTCAAAAGAGCAAACAGGTTTTTTTTATATTCAATTTTGAAATCTGACATGGGGCTAGACATATGTCAGTTTCCCAGCTGCCCCCAGTCATTTGACTTGTGCCTGCACTTTCTGGCAGACTTATCGCTCCTACTTAATGTAACTGAAGGAGTCTCCATGGGACTTGGTTTTACTATGAGTGTTCTTAGATCTACCAGGCAGCTGTTGTCTTGTGTTAAGGAGCTGCTATCTGGTTACCTTCCCATTGTTCTTTTGCTGGGGGGGGGGGTGATATCATTACAACTTGCAGTAAAGAGTAACTGAAGTTTTTCAGAGCACAAGTCACATGACTGGGGCAGCTGGGAAACTGACCATATGTCTAGCCCCATGTCAGATTTCAAAATTGAATATAAAAAATCTGTTCTTTTGAAAAACAGATTTCAGTGCAGAATTCTGCTGGAGCAGCACTATTAACTGATGTGTTTTGAAAAAAACATGTTTTCCCATGACCGTATCCCTTTAAAGGGGATTTAAACCCAAAACGAACTAACTTAATCATGGTGATTAACTTGTGAATTTTTTTGCTTTTGGCTTAACTGGGAGTCGGCAACCTGAGTTACTAAAACTCTGGGCATAGGCAGTTGTTGACTTTCTTTCAACGTTGGGTCAAGCTTGGCTAGCAGTAAAAAAAAAAATGCATACATTGAATGTAAATGGGTAAAGTCAGGAATTTGTATCTTGGGGTTTAGATTAAGCTGCAAATGTAGTAACCGTGTATTAATTTGAGGGCTTGACTAGAAAGAGTAAGTAGTGAGGACATTTGTAGCCTTACAGAGCAATTGTTTGTTAGATGGGGTCAGTGACTCCCATTTGAAAGCTGGAAAGAGTCAGAGGAAGGCAATTCCAAAAATGAACACCAGTTTAAAAGCTATAGCATTGGCCTTTCTATAACATACTAAGTTTAACTCAAATGTGAACCATCCATTTAAATGGAAATATTGTAACTATTGTTACATTGGATTCTTGACCATATTTGACCCTGGTAATAGGTCACAACATGTCTTAAAGCTGAAACTTTCTTACAGCAAGGATATGTGGGCATTGACCAAGACTGCCAGCAGAATTGTTCCTGCCCTCAGTTTAATCAGTGGCAATGTGAGCCCTTTTCCTGCCCATCTCAGACGATTTGTGAGGTGCGGGAAGGAGTCCGTAACTGCTATCCAAAAGGTATGAAAGCTTTTCTGTTAAGTTACTTTCAGGGAACATTTAATCTTGACCAGTTCCTAAACTAGTGCCAACAATATAAACCCAACCATTCGTAGATTTTAGGGATGTTTTATGTGTTCCAACTGGAACTTCCCCCTCTATAGAGTACATATAAGGCAGAGGAAAGGTCACACTAAATCAATGGTGCCCAACCAATGGCTCAGGAGCAACATGTTACTCACCAAACCCTTGGATATTGTTCCCAGTGGCCTCAAAGCAGGTGCTTATTTTTGAATTCCAGGCTTGGAGGCTTGAAGTTTTTTAGTTTCATAGGGATACAGCCAAGCCGCCTGTAGCTGCCAGTCCTAACAGCCAATCAAATGCCTTATTTGGCACGCCAGGAACTTTTTTTTTACATGACATTTGGGAACCCTCTAGATCATTCTTACAATGACTTTAGTATGTGAAGGAGATTATCTAGGGTTGGAGCTCTGAGGGCTAATATATTAAGTAAGATCAGCTCCTGGGTCAGCCCTGTATTATCAGCTATTGGTATAGGACTCATTATTTGAAAACCCATTGTCCAGTAATATCTGAATTATGGGGAGGCCATCTCTCATAGACTCCATTATAATCAAATAACTAAATTTTTTAAAATTTTCCTTTTTTCTCTGATAAACGGTGGCTTGTAATTGATCCCAACTAAGATAATTAATCCTTATTGGAGGCAAAACCAGCCTATTGGGTTTATGGTTTACATGATTTTCTAGTAGACTTAAGGTACGGTATGAAGATCCCAACTACAGAGATCCATTATCCAAAAAAACCCAGGTCCTGAGAATTCTGGATAACAGATCACATGCCTGTGTTCTTATTTTGCTTTTACACTGTATACATGTACCATACAGCAATCTGAAGGAGAAAGCCACACCATTCCCAATATCCATAAAGATGTTTGTCTGGTTGGATCCTATAACTTTGTCCGAGCCAGTGGCCTTTTGACCATGCCGCCCTGTCCCACTATAGATACAACTGGAAACCAGAAATGTAAAATCTATTTCAAGGAAATTCTCTAAATTGTAGACTCTACAAACTTGTGGTCTGCAGTAATGTCCTTCACCTAAATGGGACTAGTGGATATGTAAAGTAAAATGTAATGTCTATTGCAAATGTTTTGATTGTGTTTTCTCTCCCTACCACAGACCTACTAAACCCTGCAGAATACACGGAATGTATCTTGAGGCCAGAGATGCCAGTTTGCACAAACTTTATCACTTGTGGCTTCTATGGAGCAAGATATGAAACATTTGGGAAGGTTACGTTTAACCAGTCCTTGGGAGAAAATGTGCTCCCTGTAGCCTATTCCTGCAACTCGGACCCAGAGTACAATGTAACGGCCACGGGCGAGAGCTCGGGAAGTGTGGAAGACGTGATCAATGTGTATGGAATCAATATTGTCATGAATAAGACACTGCAAACCTGGGTAGGTCTGTTGTATATCCTACTCATTGCATTAGTGACTTTAAAAGCCAAGTTACTCAAATTATTGCCATCAATCCTAACTTGCTTTAGTGGTTTATGATATATTAATTTTTTTTGATGGCTTAAACCAGATCAGAAAGTCTTTGAAAAAGTCCATACTCTTGACCATAAAAGCGATCTGCTGAACAGAAACCTTGGTATTGGCTAAAAATCCAGATATCTCAATCCATAAATATGGTAAATTTAAAGAGGTTGTTCACCTTTTAATTCACTTAATAGCATAATGTAAAGTGATGTTCTGAGACGATTTGCAATTGGTTTTCATTATTTGTGGGTTGTTACTTTGCTGAAATTGCAAACTGGAGAGCTGCTACTGAATAAAAAAAAAAAAACTCTTGCTGGGGTCCAAAGTATCCAAGCACCCATGCATTGATGTGAATAAGACTAGAATATTAATAGGAGAGGCCTGAATGGAAATGTGATTGAAGATGAAGTAGCGAATACATTTGTAACCTTACGTTTTTTTTTTTTTTTGATTAGCACTTTTGCCATTTACAGGCCCGGATTTGCGGCAAGGCCGCATAGGCCCGGGCCTAGGGCGGCAAAAAAATAGGGACGGCATGCCGCCCAGCCGCATTATGGGGACGCGTGCGTCCCCATTCATTTACAGCAGCTGCTCCGGCGTTTTTTCGCCGGCGCGCTGAGAAAGTGAGGTGAGGTGGGCGCTAGGACCGCGCGGCCGCCTGGTCGGACCGCGCGGCCTAGGGGCGCGCCTCAGAGAAATCCGGCGCTGGCCATTTAGACTGGTTTATATACAACACTTCCCATTTTTGGGTTTAGATTCCCATTATTACAAATACAATTGCCTCACTTTGATTTCCATGACCCCGTTTATAAATTCTGTAAAGGGAACCTTGCTAGGTTTCAGGTAGAATTTTTTTTTTTTTTTTTTTTCATGGTTTGATTTGTACTTTTAAAAATATAACCAGTCGGGACTGCTGCTTCTCATTTTAGATTATAAGCTCTGCTGATCAGGGACCTCTTTAGCTGTATCTCATCAATACACTGTATGTTGTAAACACCCTTATGGTGTACAGTACTGCAGAATATATTGGAACTTTTAAATGTACAGGGCCGTGCAATGAGGATAAACGGCTGGTAAGTCTCTTCCTTGAATGGGCTGATGGCACAAGCCAAGAACCGGATCAGAAACTTAGAACTGCATGGGGGGATGTTTTTGATCTTCGACCTTCTTATAAAATATGTAAACACTACTATTCTGGATACAGCATGACTATTCTTATGTGGTATAATCCTTGCTTTATTTCCAGGTAAACGGAACTCCAATAGTTCTTCCTGCAGAACCAGTTCCTGGCAAAGTTTGGCTAATTGAAAATGTTCACGAGGTTATGCTCAAAACAGACTTTGGCCTTACAGTCCTGCATAAGGGTGGAGAGTATCTTTTCATTATGCTTCCAGACCGTTATTTGAACTCCACCTGTGGCCTTTGTGCAGGAATAAATATTACTATAGATGTGACTCAAAGTGCTGGGGTGCCCAGAGAAGGTATACAGTCTTTTAATGGCACACTGAACAGCTGGAATTGCAGTACAAATAACCCAATAGGTGCCAGTCTGTGTATGATTGTGTTGGAAAATGATGGTCCATTTGGAACCTGCCATGAGATGCTGAACCCTTACCCATATTATGAAGCCTGTCTATCAAGTCAATGTCAGAGTGATGGAGCAATTACTGCAGTTTGTCCCAGTCTTCGGGATTATACACTTTTGTGTCAAGAACAGAATCAAATGGTCAAGCTTTGGAGGAATGATTCATTATGCCGTAAGTTTATCATGCAGTTTGGGGCACAGGTTACACATTTATCTTGTCTTCAGGTGCAAGGCTGAGATGCACTACTTTACTGAGGAGTTCAATGTTGGCCTTCAACAAACCTAGATTTTTGGCATTGCTGAGGATTTGACTTTTATGTGAAGTATCCGACACACAAGACAATGTAGTTGACCCTTATCCCTCTGGTGACTTAGCAGTAGGGTCAAAGGGGCATAAAAAGAACTGGCTCTGGTGAGATTTGTCATCTGGACCTTAGTGTGCAATTAATGTGAATGGTCCCCACCTTTATTTAGAAATAGGCGTTAACCCAGTGCACATAATTGGATATTGGAGTTGGTAAAACTTAAATAGAACCATATAGCAGAAATTAGGGCTTTGTGCAACAGTTACAGAATCTCTTCCAGTGCTTGTCTACTTTCTTTCAGCCTTCGGATGTCCAGTGAACAGTCATTATTCAGTTTGTGTTGATCCATGTGAAGAGTCTTGTACAACACCCAACAGGACCTCCTCCTGCAACTTGGTATGTGTGGAGGGATGTGAATGCAACGTTGGATTTTACTTGCAAGGTGATGAGTGCATACCCATAGAAGCCTGTGGTTGCTATGCCAATGGAACCTACTTCAAGGTAGGGGCACTATGGAGTAACAGGTGGTGGGTTTTTAACTGTTCCTTGTCAAGAAAAGGATGGTGTGCAGGTGGGACTAGTCAATTTGGCACAACTGGTCATTTATGTTGCTTTAGCCTAGCCAGTTAGCCACTTGATGTTCAGTCTGATTGGGTTGGTAGTTGTAACACAATGTACTGACTAGAGGGCAGATGGTCTCTGATTGCAAACCTAGAACTATATTGCTATAGTTTCTACAGATCCTTCGTGTGTGTGTATATGTATACACGCGCACACACACGATCTGTAGAAATTATAGCAATATAGTTCCAGGTATTTTTTCTTTTTTTTTTTTTTTTTTTTCCCCACTTTATAAATTGAAATTTGTGGTCAGGATAGGATGTTAATGGCCATGAGCTGCCACACTTATAAAACTTGCCCTTGCATAATTCAAGTTGTTGCCCCAAGTCATCTGATGAAGGCTAGCCAGAAGATATATTTATTAAGATATTAACCAGTCTAGAATGCCATTTTAATGTTTATCTTTCACCTCATAGCAAGGTACTGTGGTTATTGAAGATGACTGTCAGTGGAAATGCTCCTGTCCTCAATATGATCAATGGCAATGTGAGCCCTTTAACTGCAAGCCTGATCATATCTGTGATGTGTGGGAGGGCGTTCGGGACTGTTACCCAAAAGGTATGAGTTGGCTTACAAATTCGGATACTTGGCAAGTCTTTTTTTTTCTTTATTATTATTACCCCTGGGCTGTATCTTCTGTAGGAAGCCATGGGTATGTGTCTAGGAGAGCAGCTTCAGAGTGTGACTTTGAGGTGCTTGACTTGGTGTCCACTAAGCTCCACCACTTGATATTCAAGCAGAGGGAGGTGCCTCTCTGGCTCAGAGAATGCATAGTTATTTGTGCCCTTTGGCGTAACTTGTTTGCTAACCTATGTTTCTTCCAGATCTTGTGGCCCATTCAGAAGACCTAAAATGTTTACTATATCCCAAGAAACCAGACTGTGCCAACTATACAAACTGTGCTTTCATTGGTAAATTGGGTTACATCTCCTTTTGGGAAAAAGTCGTATTTGATGATCTGTCTACATCAGATGCCATTTCTGTGGCCCAATCCTGTGCTGGAGCTTCTAATACAGGGAATTCTACAAATCCATTCTACAATATATCAATCAGGTTTTCAGATGGCAGTGATGGACAGGTGGAATATATTCTGTTAAATGTGTACGACATGGATATAGTCATGGAGAAAAGCAAGCAATCCAAGGAATTAGAGGTTTGGGTAAGTCCATAATGAATGGGTTTATTATGCTTAAAGATGTGGGATAGACTCTACACTAAGAGGCTACCATCTAATAGAGGACTTAGTGGTGACAATAAGCTAAATTATGAACTTGGCAACAGCACTTGTGCAAATTAACATCCAATAGCAATTGGTTTAAAAAGGTGACTGCTATTGGCAAATTAACTTGAGCCGCCATGTCTTAAGTTGGCCTGAACTTTGGACCTCCCTCACAGATTCTAAAACATTTAAAATTTATTTTCTGAAATTATATTTAAAACAATTGACAAATTCCAGATTTTCATGAGAATTTGGCAGCTTACCTGGAGAGCTTCTACTAATATGGTCTAGAAAATCAGATGGCACACCCTTTAGCAATTGTGCTAAATACTTAGGCTTTGGCTCAACTGCTGAAGTGTGTGCCACCTGATTTTCTAGACCATATTGCTTATTGGGACCAATCTATGCTGCAAGGCTTCCAGACTAGGTCCAAAAAATACTTTATAAAATTTTGATAGTATTTCTGCTACTGCTGGAACAGGGTGGTCTTCTGATGGTGGTTCACCAGAATGTCCTGCCTTCTGTCTGGGTCTTCAGGCTTTAATGTCATGTTTGTGTTAACTGAGTCAAATACATCTTGTCCTACCCCTTTACCCTTCAACATTCCGAATCATAACTAATTGTGCCGTATTATATGTCTCTAAGGGGCCGATTCACTAACTTCAAGTGAAGGATTCGAAGGTAAAAAATGTCTAATTTCAGGCTACTTCGACCATCGAATGGGCTCCTACGACTATGACTTCGAATCGAAGGATTCGAAGTAAAAATCGTTCGACTATTCAACCATTCGATGGTCGAAGTACTGTCTCTTTAAAAAAAAAAAAAAACTTCGACCCTCTAGTTCGCCATCTAAAAGCTACCGAAGTCAATGTTGGCCTATGGGGAAGGTCCCCATAGGCTTGGCTAACTTTTTTTGCTCGAAGGATATTCCTTTGATCATTGGATTAAAATCCTTCAAATCGTTCGATTTCAAAGGATTTTATCGTTCGATCGAAGGAATTATCCTTTGATCGTTCGCTCGAACTATCTGCACTAAATCCTTCGACTTCAATATTCAAAGTCGAAGGATTTTAATTCCTAGTCTAATATCGAGGATTAATTAACCCTCGATATTCAACCCTTAGTGAATTGGCCCCTAAATGTTAAAATGAGTAATCTTTTGCTCAAAGGTAGATAACATCAGTTATTAGACCTTGCCTTCAGTATGTATTGAAAACCTTTTTAATTTGCCAGTTGCACCTCTTTTCGGTCTTGTCACTACCCAGTGGAACATATCCTCTGCTTTATCTATTTTCAGATGACATAAATGTAACTTTTACAAATGATTTCCCTTTTTTTTTCTTTTTTTTTTTTATGCACAGGCCAATGGAGTGAAAGTTAATTTTTCTTCAGTCCTGATTCCTGAAAAAATCTGGCTAGAGCAAGGTGTTCTTGTAATCCTTAGAACTGACTTTGGCCTTACCGTTGTATGTGATGGTGCAGGATATCTCTACATTATTCTTCCGACCAGTTATTTGGCCTCCACTTGTGGACTGTGTGCAGCAAGTCCACAGGTTGCACAAAACAATACAGTCTCCAAAACGGATATTCCTGCAGTGGGTAACCAGACTTTAAATGACAGTCCGATCATTTGGAATTGCAGTGAAACTGATGCGACAGGTTTTAGGCTTTGTGGGATGTTGTTGGACAAAGATGGTCCATTTGGAGCCTGCCATAAGGTGTTGAGTCCTTTGTCATATTTTAATGTTTGTGTGGGCTTCCAGTGTGACATTGGTGGGGACCTTTCTGCAGTTTGTCATAGTCTCCAGGATTATACCGCTTCATGTCAAGCACAGAATCAGTCCGTTGAGCCTTGGAGGAATGACAGCTTCTGCTGTGAGTTTTATTAATTTTTGCAATTTTGCTTCAGAAACAAGACAAGATTGCATAATTTAACTCTATTGGTATTGGAAGAAGGTTCCATCTCCAGAAGCCAACTTGGTGATGTTTTCCCCTCACCCCCAAACAATCTTTACTTTTTATATTAAGGGGCAGTGGTAACTCTGTATTTGATTAAATACGGCAAGCACCATTACCTGTACAGATACAGTAGATGTGTGAAGGTTTATTCCCATCTGTAGAGAAACCTTTAGTAAAATGCATCCCCATTCAGTGGAAGACTCTCATGGAGGAGAATTAGAACTAAAGTCCCAACACTTAGTCATTATGCAATTATAATATACAGTATACTATTCTACTTGGGTATTGCCCTGGGAGAGCTGCCTCCAGACTTTTCCATATTGGAGAGAGTGCAGCTAGAAAGAAAAGCATCATCTCACAGATCCTAGGAGTGTGCTTAGAAGGCTTTACTTTGACTAATCTTTATTTCCTATTTTCCATAACACCTTCAGGTGGTGGTCTTGCTGCAGTCATATATAACTTATTGTAGTAATGCAGTTTACACCTTCCCCCACCAGCCTTTGAATGTCCAGTCAACAGCCATTACTCTGTATGTGCTGATCCCTGCGAAGCATCTTGTAAGGCACCCAATGGATCCCTGTCATGTGACATGATCTGCATGGAGGGCTGTGAATGTGACCCTGGGTTCTACAGAGAAGGTGACCTCTGCATACCCATTCAAGAGTGCGGTTGTTTTGCCAATGACTCCTATTACCCAGTAAGTGGCTTTTGAATAATTGCTTAATGATGTTGCATCACAGAGTTAAAAAAAAGTTTCTGCACAAGCTACTTTACAAAGTCCTTGTAGAGTTGTCTGATCTGTGTAACGCAACTTATTGCATAGTGTATTTCTAGTAAGGGTACAACTGGTCCTGACCTGTGTACGTCCTCTAAAAATGATCGTAAAATGTGTTGGTGACCTGTAATATCTGCAATCATTGCAATGGGTTGTATTTCTGTATTCTCTCGACTGCAGTTTGTTTATCCAGCTTGTTGGCCAGATTGCCATGATTTCAATTTAAGTGCAGTCAGTCAACCTGCTAACTCATGGAGCCCACTAAATGACGCCACCCAATGATTTCTAATCCTCTGATTGCACTTGGCTGTCTGAAGTAGAATCAATATATATTGTCTTCACTCTCTTTCCACTTTGTCCTCTGAAAGGCAAATACTGAAGAAGGGTCTAAGGCAACTATTTACCACTAAGACTAATTATAGTCTGTCATTTTATTTAGGGGGGGACAATATGGATCAAAGCTTAGTACTGCTTCCTTGCAGGGCTGACGTTCTAGACTTCATTCTGATTTGGGTTCCAGTTTCACAGAATGTGTTGGGCCCACTAACACTGATTGAACCTATCACAGTACAGAAACCTATAGCATTGGCTGCATATGTTGCCCATCTAAAATAGCTTCCATTTTTACCTGGTCATTTTTAGTTTTGTACTTAGTGGTATATTTTAGTAATGTTCCTTATTTTGGTGGCAATGTATCTGGACTGTTGTGCACACTTTTAAGCAGAAAAAGTAGATGTCCTTTAATAGTGCTTTCTCCACTTTCAGCAAGGATCCATGGTAGTTGAACCCTGCAGCCAAATCTGTAACTGCACCCAATATGACCAATGGCAATGCAATCCCTTTTCTTGCCAATCACACCAGATCTGTGATGTGCCGACCAGAGACCCAAGCTGTAATTTAACGGGTATGAGATTTTATAAAGTTAATGGTTTGTGCCACAAACGTCAATGTCCACAAAATTGTCTTGTGTGGATGGGGATCCTTTGGATGCTTTCCCCTCACCTATTCAAGCCTGCCCAATAGATATCTGAACAATTTTCCACCAGGGTGCCCAATGGGTAGACTAGTGCTTAGCTCTTTTCAAACCTGCTCAATAAAACACCTGGACAATCTTCCAACAGATTTGTGCAGGGTGCCCAATGATCCCATATGTTGGTAAGAGGATAACTTGTCCAAAATGGACCACTTTTTTATCAGGCCATGTGTGGCTAGCATGCAACTACAAATTTGGTGAGGGCACTTAGGGCAGCCGTGTTCACAAAAGATCTGGCAAATACTTTTATCTTCTGTAGAGCTGTTGGGTGCATTTAGATGCTTGAAAAAATGCTTAAAAACATGACTTGGGTCACCATGACAAAATGTATTCCTCTCTTGCAGGTACTGAAGCACCGGAGGAAAGTCTACAGTGTATCTTTTATCCAAACAGATCAGAATGTGCTCAGCACATACATTGTGCATTCTCTGGCAGAAATGGGTATTTGTCTTTTGGGAGGAAGTTTGGCTTTGGACACGTTTACTGGCCATATGTTCTAACCCTGGCACACTCCTGTGACATGGCAAATGCCGAGAATTCTACAGATTCAACTTTCAACATATCTGTCACGTTTGTAGATGGTGGAGAAAAGCTGATTGAAAAAGTCAGAATAGATGTCTACGAAACGGATATTGTCATGGAGAAAAAGGAGCAGCTACATGTTTGGGTAGGTCAGCTGTTTATAACATTTTTTTATCTTTATAATTGGGTTACTACATTCATTAGCACAATGGCAAGTATTTAATGTCTCTGGTAGACTTGTTTGTTCTTCAGCAATGTTTAAACATTATTGGAACACTGACCCACCAAGTATTTCTAATATGCCATGCTTCTCTAAAGTTCCTCTGGTCGTGGGACCGTTTAGATGAAGATATAACTAATGTATTATGTAGTTATGATTTAAGTTTTCAAGTAAAAATGGCACACCATGGTAAAAAACCTTAATGGAAGAAATGTAGGGCCACCAACTATTCAACTCAAGTGCGCAGGACTGGATTAAGTGGCAAATTTTTTAAAAGCAGCAACATCCATTATATTTGTCTCTAAAGATTTCAGACCGGCTTTGCTGAATCAGTATCTATTAATGACTGCCAATGACTCGTATAACATCAGTGGGTTGGCAGCTTTTCTCCTGATTTGGTCATCCGGACGGTCCCTACCAAGACCAATGCATCAAACCTTTCAGGCTGAGGGTTTCACCACCACCCCTTATGGCTTAACATTCCCAGCAGGCATCTCATAAATTCCTATCTAGGGCCTCCTGTCTGAAATGTATTCATCCAGCCTATGTTGACTCTTGGTTAATTTCTCATACAATGAAAACCATTAACTAGAGTGGATTTTAAAGGGGACCAGTCACCCAAAAAAAAATATTAAAAATCCTATTTTATCACATTAGTCAAGCAAAATGAACATTTAATTACACTATATAGATTAGATGAATCTTGCTTCCTTCAGTCTGGGATTTCAAAATTATAGCAAGCAGGCAGGAGCCATTTTGTGGACACTATTAAGACAAGACTTGTATCATCTCAGAATCTTGTTTGTGCACCAGAATGGGGGACCTGATGTCCATCCCCATGTCCTGGCTACACAATTAAATGGTAAAGAGAACGGGGGAATGTGGGGAGAGCAGTGACATGTAGGAAGTGCTGAATGGAAAGTAATTGTCTGCCCCGCCTCTATGCCACTGGCATAGAGGAGTGGCAGACAATATTTGATTGACAGCTGAGATTTTTAAATGAGTTTACAACAGCTATGAATGCTTTAATAAAAAATTGAAATTGGATTTCATGTTTAGTTTGAAAAGGACTTTTATTATACAGATTTTTGTGTCTGGGTGACAGGTCCACTTTAAAGCCCTTATTTATGTTTTGGCTGTGTTTCTTTTAAAATGTGCGTCTAGCTTCATTGCAGCTAAAGCATAAGAAGCACTTTATCTTTAACATATTTGTATCTTCTCTGCAGGTGAATGGAACTCCAGTTGACATTCCTTCAGTATTAATTCAAGGCAGTGTCTGGCTAAACCAAAGTGAACGCTTTGTAATATTGACAACTGATTTTGGCCTCGCAGTCCAGTATGATGGAAAATCCTTTCTGTACATCGTTCTTCCAGAGAGTTACCTAAACTCCACCTGTGGCATGTGTGCATCAACAGAAACCCTAACAGATACAAGAAATGTGTCGTCAGGTGGAAACCAAACTCTGAATAATACAGTGGATGCGATCCCCAGAGTTTTTACGCTGAAGGGTGGTGACCTTACTTTTAATAACACTCAAAGTTCTAGTCAGTGCAATGAAACGGATTCAATGGATGCCATTCTCTGTGAGATGCTGTTGGAGAACGATGGTCCATTCTCAGCCTGCCATGAGGCGCTAAGCCCTTATTTATATTATGACATGTGCCTGTCTCATTTGTGCCAAAATGGTGGCCACCTCTCAGCGATTTGCCAAAGTCTCCACAGTTATATGGCTGCGTGTCAAGAACGGAATCAGTCTATTGAGTCTTGGAGAAATGACAGCTTTTGCCGTGAGTTTTTGTCTTTGGATATGCTGTGGTAGTAGTGTTTAGCCCTAGATGTTAAATAAATATTTGTGCTCCGATAATGGGAGTTGGGTAAGGATGAAGCCAGAAAGACCTCTTTAAGGAGGGGTGTGTATGGAGGCTTGGTTTTCATTTGGAAGGGTTGATCTAGATGTGACTTCTCCTTATATTTTTTTCAAACCAATTTAACTAACCCATAGTATAGTTTGAGATTCACTGGTCTAGTGTGCTTTGCAGAGTTCATCAATATGTTTCTTGCATACACCATACAGGACAAATCTGGGACTCCCGTTCCAGACCATAGCATATGTTATATGCTTGATCTTATACAAGGGTGATAGTAGTAGGACTGGACACTATTTTTGCTGAGGGACTTTGAATCCTTTTTCAGAATGTATGTTAAAGCTCCTCATCTCTTCCCAGCTTTTGTGTGTCCAAATAACAGTCACTATAACATCTGTGTTGACCCCTGTGAAGCAACGTGTAGTCAGCCCAACAGAACCTCCTGTGACTTGATGTGCATGGAGGGCTGTGAATGCAACCAAGGGTTTTATGCAGAAGACGGCTTGTGCCTACCCATTGAGGACTGTGGTTGCTCTGTAAATGGCTCCTACTATCTGGTAAGGGGAGTTAATTTGTTTTGGGGTTTTTTTTTGCTTTGAACTCGCTTTTTATAGAATATTTATATCCTTTAGGATTAGGTGAACTGGAGTGAAGGGAATAACTATAAAAAAAAAAAGTATCCTTCCCATTCTAGTTTTGCTTTCATGGCTATCTAGAAGAGCAAATGGTCATAGTCATGGAAGCTTTAGTCCTAAGTTTTGCATTTTCCATTTGCTGTCAGCTGCCTAGTCATTATGCTCTCGGTGCATTGTTAAACGAGTCTTTTTGTTCTTTTTGACAACTTGAATCAAATTAGGTTAATTTTCTGCAGATTATGGTTTCTACCTTACCTCTTCAGATGCAACTGCCTATAGATGTACTCTAGCTGTAGGGCTGATATACAATTCACTCTTATGCATAAAGCAGACTACTGTTCATATTTTGAAATGCGTTTAAATTATAAGGCTTTCCTATGAACACTTGAGCAAATCGTGTGAAATCTAAGGTGCTATGATTGGTGCGTATTCTCGTGTAAGAGCCAGTCCCAGAACTTCTACTTTTATTTTATTTTTTAAGATTCTTAATGTTGAGATCTGTACCTTAGACCTAAGGGTTGCCCATAGGGAGGGGGGGGGTTGTGCAAGTCTACATACAAAGAACCCAAAGGTGAAAAGGCAGAAGTTGCAAGAGAGACTGGCCTTGTAGAGTAGTGGTGGCTTGGCATGAATGGGGTACAGATTAGCAGGGGCACTTTTTGTGAGGAGCATTAACTGGTGGTCCATTTTACTTGTTAGAAGGGTCCACCACCCAGAGGAAAACCATGAGTCCTGCTAACAATAGTATTAGGGCTGCCATCAGTGATCATGAGGCCCTGATACTAAGACACATAAGCACTCCTTTATGTAGGACGGATACAATTGTCTTTAGCATTGGGCAGGAGCAGTACATTCCACCTGAAAGTTCTCTTCCCACCTTTTTATAGCAAGGAAATGAGGTTATTGACGAAGGCTGTCAGCAAAAATGTTCCTGCCCGCAGCATAATGATTGGATATGTGAGCCTTTTTCCTGTCAAGCCAATGAAACCTGTGACTGGAGAGATGGAGCCCATCACTGTTATCCCAAAGGTATGAAGATTTACTGGCGCTTTTATAAGATAACTGTACATTCAGTATAGTGGTAGATTATCCAGACCTGGTGGTGTTCTACTAACCCCTAGAGTCAGACACCAGGGAGAGTAATGTTTGTGTTAAGTTTCAAGTTGGCTGGTTCAGGACTTGGCTCATAAAAAGATACAAATAATGTTGGCATGACCCCCCTTGACCATGATGATCAGCTTGAAAAGCGCTTCTGATTTCCCTCCAATAAATTTTATTGATTGGCCATTAAGACTTGTTGATGTGCCCTCTATAGTCTAGTCCCACAGTCTGGGAGCCTCTGTTATGAGTTGTGCAATCTTAAACATTGAAACAGTATGGCTTCTAAAACTGCTAGTTTAAATGTAGGCGGAATAAGATCTAGGTTTTGTGGATTCTTGTAAGTGACTATTTTGCCCAATGTTAGGCTTCCCTTGCCCACCTGGGAGTGAATACACAAACTGCGCCCCAATTTGTGACAAGAGTTGTAAGAATAACACATGTCTACATCCATGCATGGAGGGCTGCCTGTGCCAAAATGGATTATACTGGGATGGAGAAAGCTGTGTAAGGGCTGAAAAGTGCTTGGTCACTGGGAACCAGGTAAGTATGACAATTCCACTCATTTATAGAATCTACTTGGGTACCTGGCACCTAATAATTGCAAGGTTGGTGTTTCTGTGGAATGTGATATGGGACAATGTCTTGTTGGATAACAATTATTAAAATTAACTCTAATCAGCAATTACTACATAGAAGTGGGACTGTAGACCTACATGTTTTGTAACCTGGTCACGACATTAATGCTAATGATGAATCTTATTTTTTTTTTTTTTTTTTTTTTTTTTTTTTTTTTCTCTATGCCAGGCATATGTAGCCAGTCGGTGCTTACAAGGGGCTTTATGCTCTTGTTCAACATGAGTGCATTGAAACTGGTCTATTTCACTGTAGAAGTCTTGGTTAGGAATGAAGTCCTCTGCATCTTCTTGAGCCTTCCTTCCACTCCTTGACTTACCTCTCTTCCCTACCACAATTTCTTTTAATGTTTGTGATAAATCAAAACTAAACTTGTGTGAACGTGACCTTGTGCAATATGGGAATAATTGTCATACCTACTAAATAGATTCCCAGGTTACACCTCCCCCTTCAATTTCATTCTCACACAGATCCTTGTTCTGTTAAACTTTATTGGGTTTCTCTATTTAGTGAGAATTTGTCTCTTATTTAAATACATTTCAAGCATAACTGTTAAAATGTGTATCTGTTGCAGTATCGGTAAAATGTTAAATACTAAACAACTCCTATTCCCATCCTCTCCCTCCATTCAACATTTTGCCAAGATAATACACCACAGTGAATTCCTAACCAGGGCATACTACTACTTTCTAACGACAATCTCCATTTCATTGCTACTGAAAAACAAAGTTCACTATAGTCAATTATGCACAATGTGTCTAACATGTTTTTCCAGGGAGAAAATGCACCTCCAGCAATAGGGGTTCCTTGTGAAGGCAACATCTCTTCCCAAGCTCTTTGTCTTCAGTGCACTGTAAGCTCCCAGAACATCATCACTTGGAACAACACTGGTAGGAGCCTGGAAGCAAATGTGCCATATGAGATCCTAAAAGTCTGTGACGCTTCGGACAAACTGTGGCTGCGAGTTGTGCTCCACACTCTACAAACTGGTCAAAGTCTTCATGTCTTCTTTGGTGAAAGTTTCATCACAGTGAGATCGGACTTGGAAGTGCTGGTAAGAATCTACTACAAAGTCTTAACTTGGACAATGACCTGTTGTCCTCAGTAATCGTGTTCCACGATTCTCATCCAAAAAAACTTGATCAGTACCTGCTGTTCAGTTAACACTTGGGAGTTTTACTACTGAAGTTCTAGCATACAGACAAGTACTGACTGTTTTTATTAAGGCTTCTCATAGCCTGACCACCATTTGCATGTTGCAGAACTGATGGGGTTGTAGTGGTATAGTTGCCTTAAAGGTAAATTATATTAGTGATAGAATGTAGTTTTCTATAGGTCTAAAGAAGCAAACCCAGCTGGTAGCACTTACTGATAAAGTGTCTGAAAGCAAACCTCCAATTGGTTCTAAGACATTAGGGGGGAAAACGTAATTTATTACAATTCCCCCAATTTATACCAACTGCTTCCAAACTACTCACCAACCGGCTCAAATCCATTGTCACAAATATGGTCCATTGTTAAAAAAAATAAGTAAAATCCGTATAATCGTTGCCCCTACTATTCCATTAATTTATCCTGGTACCACCATACTGTAGATCTACAGCGCAGCATATTGAGCAGTAACTTACACAAGATCTTTTAAGAGTGGGATGAACCCCCAGAATTCACACAATATCCCATTTTTGCATGGTTGAGAATCAAACCCTTGCACCAGGCTCTCACTGGAGGAGTAGACGCAACTGAAACCAGAGTAAAGTATGTCATAAGATGTTTACACTGTTGGAGCAATGGATAAAACATGAGCCATTTAATTAGGTCCAAATGATTGGTCACTACCCATTCATATTATACAAACCATCAACTGGTGAGACTCGGCTTAAATAGGGAAATCTTGGGGTACAATCCATTTACTACCAATAGAGATAAGGATGACAATAGGGGGGGATCAACATAGGCTCTTACTAGACTAGGTAAAAGACCAAACTGGAGATGATGATGGCGTGCTTCTACCATACAGCAGAACCCATGGCCTGTGTACCCTTGTTCCTTGTGGGTTCTGCTGTATGGTAGGAGCAATCTCCATCGTCATCCCCAGTATGATACATGGACGTCCCAGTCTACGCTCTGCTTTGCCATCTTTATTTTTCTGCCCTCTACAAACAAGCAAGGAATGCTGGGAAATTAAGTAGGGTTGAGAATGGTGGGTGCCACTGATTTTAAAAGGGATTTTACATTTCCAGTGGTTGTGAGGGGATTCCTTTAAAGGGAGGATATCTGCTTAAACTTAGGCTGTGAATACTCCTGGTTGAGGGGAATTATTTAATGTACTTTTTTCTCCTTTCAGGTTAATGGTGAGACAGCGTTGCCTCCATTTACTGTGGACCCAGATCTGCTCATTGACTGCTCCGATAATAACGTGACAATGATCCTGCCTGGAGAAATGGTTGCCAAGTTTAGCAGGGATGGACAATTAACGGTCAAGGTGTCCATGGACTTCTCTTCCTCGCTTTGTGGCGCCTGTGCTTATGGAAATCTATCTCCTAGCAATGGGACTGGCGTGCTGGACTGCTGCAAAGCAGAAGATTTTGATTAATTGCATTTTCGCAATGTGATTCTGTCTAATCGGTTATTAAACCCTTATTAATTACTTGCCGGCTCCACTGTGTGACTGTTGAATATTACCATTGGGTTTACAAGAGGTAGTACAGGTATGGGACCTATTGTCCAGAATGCTCGGGACTTGGGGTTTTCTGGATAACATATATTTCCATATTTTTAGATCGTCATACTTTTAAGTCTACTAGAAAATCGTATAAACATTAAATAAACCAAATAGACTGGGTTTGCTTCCAATAAGGATTAATTATATATTGGGTTAAAGTACAAGCTACTGTTTTATTAGAGAAAAAGAAAATTGTTTTTTAAACCTTTGGATTAGTTGGATAAAATTTAAGTCTATGGGAGATAGTAGTCTTTGCTTAATTCTGAGCTTTCTGGATAACAGAACCCATACCTGTAAATAGAACTCGCTGTAGAGGTCAGGCATGTAACTATATAAATGGTTTAAGTTCAGCATTTGTAAAACGACTGGGCGATCCATTTAATCGTAACCTTTAGAACTTCCCATGCTGCTAATAGGGGTTTCCTGCACTGGTAAAGCTTGGGGTTTGATCCAAGAACAATTCTACACTTTATATATAAACTGGTGGGAAGTTATGGAGGCTGCTGTTTTTAGTTCAAATAGGGCTAATGTTTGTGTAGCTGATAAGCCATAAGATGTCACTGGCCTTCATACACGGGCCAATAATTCAGCAGTTTATTGGGAGAGATCCGCTCGTTTGGGCTCCCTGTGTCCGGCCAACTTTACTCTCTCCTCTAGGGGAGACATTGGGCTTGGACTGGAGGAGAAACCACCGGTGACCTTTGCATATTTACCAGATTATTATTATGGTGCAAAGAGATAGGAACAACTCCTTCAACCACAAAGGAAGTCCCCTTTAAAGGAACCTTTAGTATGAGACATTAATCATGTGAAACAATTTACAATTTACATTTTTTTAAATTTTTTGTTCAGTAATTTTCCAGTACAACAAAGTTCACCGAGCAATCCATTTTGTTTTTTCCACTGCTGGGCTTGGTGAACCCCTCCCATTTCAAATATATAAAGATGTGGATTCAACTAAATGAATTATTTTTATTTATTTTTTTGCGAAGTTGCTAGGAATAGGACAAAAGTTAATTTAAAGGGGCTGTCTAACTTTGCATTAACTTTTTTGTAAGCTGTAGTGTGATATATTCTGAGCCAATTGGTTTTTATTTGTGGTTTGAATTTCTTTATATTCAGCAGCTCTTCAGTTCAGCCATGTGGTTGCTAGGGTCTGAATTCCCCTAGCAACCATGCATTGATTTGAATTGGAGGCTGGAATAGTGATGTGCGGGGCCGGCTTGATACCTGCAGGACTACCCATAGGTTTGGGCTGACCTCCATGATTTTTTGCATTGACTTTTTGGTACAAAATGAGTAAATTTTTCCCCCTTCCTACCCCTAAAGCAGATTAGGGTTCAGTATTCGGCCGATCTCTCACAAAGGGTCGGCCAAATCCAAAAATAGTGGATTCAGTGCATCCCTAAAAAGTAACAATAATTTGTAGCCTTATATATTTAAAAAAAAAAAAAAAAAAAAAAAAAAAAACCCCAAACAAATGTGTAAGGATGCTTAGAATTAGCTATTCTAGAACATACTAGAAATTAAGGTAAAGGTGAACCACCTCTTTGAGGGTATAAGGAAGACATTGAGGTTTAATACCCACACACACCATATTTCTAGCCTGTTACACAAGACTTCAGATCATATGATGAAGATAGTCGGCTCAACTGCTAATCCTTAAAGAGGAATGACTATTTTTTTTCTAGGAGAAACATTTTCCAGGATATGGCTGGAAAACTGGAGAAGTGGGTCTCTGGAGACGGCAGCTATCCTGCTCTGAGGGGGGACTTAACACTGCACCATTAACCCTTCAAAGATGCTCTTTGTGCCACAATGTAGATTCTGCAGCACTTCTAGTTGTGACCGGAGAATCACCAGCCCTCAGGGAACGAACGGACCCCTGGACATAGCCCAGTGGCCCCTAGAGAGCAGCAGACCATGGAACTATGTATTCTGTAAGGCCCCATCTAGAATATGCCGTACAGTTTTGGTCTCCATCACTCAAACAGGACATTATTGTATTAGAGAGGGGACAGAGAAGGGCAACTAAGCTGGTAAAGGGAAAATCTTAGCTATGAGGAAAGACTGGCCAAATTGGGGATGTTCACGCTGGAGAAGAGGCGCTTAAGGGGTGATATGATAACGATGTATAAATACATAAGGGGATCATATAATAATCTCTCTGATTTATTTACCAGTAGGTCTTTCCAGCTGACACAAGGTCACCCATTCCGATTAGAAGAAAAGAGGTTCCAGCTAAATATTGGGAAGGGGTTTGTTACAGTGAGAGCTGTGAAGATGTGGAATTGTCTCCCTGAATCAGTGGTACAGGCTGATACATTAGATAGGTACAAGGAAGGGTCGGATGCTTTATTCACCAGTAGCTCCTCCCAGTAGACAGGAGGGAGCCAATGAGATTAGAGGAGGGAAAGGGGTGTTACAGGGAGAGCTGGGAAGTGAATCAGGGGTACAGGCTGATACATTAGATAGGTAAAAGGAAGGGTCGGATGCTTTATTCACCAGTAGCTCCTCCCAGCAGACAGGAGGGAGCCAATGAGATTAGAGGAGGGAAAGGGGTGTTACAGGGAGAGATGGGAAGTGAATCAGTGGTACAGGCTGATACATTAGATAGGTATAAGAAGGAGTTGGATGGTGTTTAGCAAGTGAGGGAATACAGGGTTATGGGAAATAGCTCATAGTACAAGTTGATCCAGGGACTAGTCCGATTGCCATTTTGGAGTCAGGAAGGAATTTTTCCCCCTCTAAGGCAAATTGGAGAGGCTTCAGATGGGTTTTTTGCCTTCCTCTGGATCAACTGGCAGGTAGTTAATTAAAATTTTTTCAACCTTACTTACTACTATGTATGTTACTTCTAAGTTGGACCACCTTCCTGATGGCTGTTACCCCTGCAGCAGCGGCCCTCCTGTACCTCCATTAGTGTTCAGTAGACCCCTGGCTTATTTAGGATGTTTTTGTGTTTGTACATTTACTTTTAATGGGGATAAATTGCAAGCTCTAATTTTCATACAAACTGAGTTCAATATGCCCTTGCAGTTTGCATTAGACCTATTTACCCATTTTGGATTGTCAGATGTACATTCTGAAAAGATATGGCTTTCTGGGGTTGACTTAACTTATGTGCTGTACGGGCAGTATTTTTTGGTAGAAGAAATACATGCTATGGAATGTGTATGCGCTGACTTCATTTTGGGGTGTCAATTGTCAGATACACAATGGACATCAAGCTGTTAAGTGGACCCCTGGCATTAATATTGGTTTCCTCTTGGTTCCTAATGCTGTGTGGGAGATATAATGCAAGAAAATGGAAATTTGAGGCAATTTTCATTAAAGTAAATTTTTGGAAAGCATTGCAAGTACAAAAAACAGTTACCCATTTTTGATTAGTGTACTTTACAAAAATATAGTTTTTCAATGTGTTTTGTCTTTGGTTTTCCCCAAAACAATGACCTCCAGGGCAATTTGTATGCGCTAACTTACTTTTAGGGTCTGTAAATGGCACATACTTTGGTAATCTCTACACAATGGGCATGAACTGTTCAGTGGACCCCTGGCATTCATATTTAGGATGTTTTTTTTCTTGGTACCTAATGTGTGGGAGATACGCACTTGCAAACTGAATGTTTTGAGATTGTTTTTGAGATTTTTTTAGAGATCACTCAAGGCTTTTATGTTTAATTAGGACAAATAGCACGTGGTTACCAATTTAGGATTTGGCAAAAGTCCTGTCCTGCTTTATGGCAGCTGAGATTCTATCTGTATAACAGAACATTCTGTCCCAGTGGCTGCACAGATCCTATCTGATCCCCATTGTAAGCAGCAGTCCTGTCCTGCTTTATGGCAGCTGAGATTCTAGCTATCTGTATAACAATCTGGCAACTGTAGGTTATTATTGTAATTGGTGATCCTCAGTCCAATCGAAGCTCTGATCTTGCTCTTTTCTGTGTTGTACTGCTCTTGCTGCAACCAAGACTGGCATATATATATATATATATATATATATATATATATATATATATACTTTGAGTCTCTATGGACCAACCTTCATCTTTGTTAGTGTCTCTGTTTAGGGCTGGCGTGTGACTTATGAAATCGAAATCATCATTATCACATGATCAAGTACAATTGTTTGCTGACAAGTTCTCTTTTTAAAAGGAAGTGGTTTGTTCCACAGACTCTGATAGTTGTCGTGTGTGGAGAAATTGTCTAGCAGTTGGTGATAGTTTTGTGCAAATGCTTTTGCCTCGTCGCCTGCTTATTTCCAGCACCGGCGCCAGGAGGGAACGAGAGACTTAACAAACTCTGGATTGCAAAGAAGCCAAAGTAAGTTATCTGAATTGTAATTAAAAATGGCAGCCCTTCCATTCCTGAGTGAGATCAATAAGGGTGACTTTGGGCCACCAACTGCATTTAGCCCCTTCACTGCCGGCTTATGACAAACGGCTGCACTAGGAACAGTAACATCAAAAAATGAAATGTTTTAAAATAATAAAAATATAGTGGGGTTGCCCTGCACTAGTAAAACTGCTGTTTGCTTCAGAAACATTAATATAGTTTATATAAACAAGCTCCTGTGTAGCCATGGGGGCAGCCATTCAAAGGAGAAAAGGCTCAAGTTACACAGCAGATAAGTTCTGTAGAACATAATACTATCTGTTATCCATTACTTATCCTGTGCCATATACCGTATATACTCGAGTATAAGCCGACCAGGGTATAAGCCGAGGTACCTAATTTTACCTACAAAAACTGGGAAACATTATTGACTCGAGTATATGCCTAGGGTGCATTTCAGTAAACACTGTGTTGTGTTACCTGTACATACACACATGAGATGCAATGCGAGAGAGAGACAAACAAAAGAACTTGATATTCCAAACTCTTATTGGGAGTATATGCTGTTGAACAATGACCAGACAGGGTTATAAGTCACTGGGAGGACAATGTAAACCTGAAACTCAGCAGCAATTGCAACTACAACTCCCAGAATCCTTTAGTGACTCAGACTGGCAAAGGCTGCTGGGAAATGCAGTTTATAGTTAAAGTTATCTGGCTGAGCCATGTGGCAAGGGTCCTTGTGCTGTTATTGGCCACAGGTAGGGCTAATTACAGGTGACTTGTTGCCCTGCGGCTACTGCCCCCTCCCCCCCAGCAAGGCCTGTAGCAGCTACTCACATGTAGCTCAGCTGCAGAAGTGAGCTGTGTACAGAAGTGTAAACTAGAGGCACAATAGTAGTAACCGCTGTTAGTGGGTATATAAAAAACTGCATTAGATGGGTGCTTTGCTGCAGAATTGGTACAGTGATTTCTGTATTAACAGAACTTCCCAGGCTCTGACTAATAAAAAGCAGAAAAACAAATAAAGGTAATTGCAGAATGCCACCGATCTGCATGGAAGGATCTGAACAGAACTCAGCCTGGTGAGCGGCTACTCACATGGGCTCCAGTGGCTTGGCCGGCCGCGTGCTGGGGGCATCCACATTCTCTGTCGGCGGCTGTTGTGGGGCCGTGGAGGAGCCACTGTCTCACCAGTGTTTTGCGATGCGGCTGCTCCTCAATCTCCGTGCTGCTGTCACATGCGTCATTTCGCTGGCGGGTTCCGGTGGTGGCGGGTAGATGGGGGCAGGGGCGGGAGCTGTTGCCCTGTGGGGTCCTGTCCGATGGGCCCCACTGTGGCGCCGGATCTTGTCCCCTGGCCAGCCGCCGCGCAGCTTAGCAGGCAGCAGGCCCTGCGGTGAGCGGGAGGACTGACAGCTTGAGCCAGCCAATAGTCTGGTGAGCTAGGGCAAGAGGCTGCCAGTTGGTTCGCTGTGTGGGCGGAGCTAGGCGAGTAGTATAGAGCCAGTGGGATGAGCGTGCATGGGAAGCTGTATGCCACTGCCGCATGGAGGACATTACATGAGCGTGCTTCAGGTGATTGTGCACATTGACCCGAGTATAAGCCGAGATACACTTTTTCAGCACATTTTGGTTGCTGAAAAACTCGGCTTATACTCAGGTATATACGGTAGCCGTTTTTCAATTTTTTCAGTAGCCATTGCTACTCAGCAGCTTGCTTATATGAACTATAGTAGTGTTTCTGAAGCAAACAGGTCAGTTTTACTAGTGCAGGGCAACACTACATGATATTTTCATTACTTTAAAACACTTTCAGTTTTTGGTGTTACTGTTCCTTTAACGGCTTGTGCTCTCTGACTTTGCGTGTGATTCCTGCCTAAAATATCATTCATAAAGTCATCGTACAAACTTAGTCCTAAATATTTTATATGAACTCAAATAATTTGAAAGCCGTCACAAAAATAAGTGACCAACACATTAAAAAAAACAAACAAAAGAGCATTCTTAAAACAGACTAGAAATAACCAAACTTTAGGGTAAAATAGTAAATGCTAAACTACCCCCCCCCCCAATGACTTGTAAAAGCAGTTACTGTTTATATAAAATATATCTGGAACGGTCTAATTCCTATGACGGAGGAATGACTAGTGTCAGAGGGTTGATTTTTGTTACCCCCGCCCTCTATGACGCCATAACGCTATAGGGCCCAAGGCAGGATGGACTATAAGGGCTAATGGTCAACTGTGGACAATGGTCACTCATATAACTTATACTAGGCCATACAAATAAATGATCTCTACTCTGTTACTTAGAAGCAATGGCGTAACTAGATATTACTGGGCCCCACAGCAAATTATTTTTCAGGCCCCCAAAATGTTTAGAGGTTGACTTGTTTCTCCAATATTTATTGAAATTGTGTATGAATTAGGGCCTCGTGGGGCCCCTATACCTCCTGGGCCCACCTGCAGCTGCAGGGTCTGCTTCCTCTATAGTTACGCCCCTGCTTAGAAGAGTGTCAGCATGTCTCGTTTGCCCTTTTGCAGAAGTGTTGCTCAGTAGCTGTCTGTACCACAATGGCTATGTTTAGCCAACAGACGTTTACGAGGCTGTGGACAGTTGGAACCAGAAAACTCTTATGTTGCAAAACTGCACATCTTACAGGAATGTATAAATATATATGTCAGTAAGTCTCCTCGCCAGACCATGTATGGTATTTCCATGTACCCCTTGTCATAATTACTGTAAATGCCTTCTGAAAGCGATATAACACTTGGACCAAGAGGTGGGTCTTTGGTAAGTCCTTGGGTGACATTCTGTGTGTTACTCCAACAGCTTACCCAGACAAAACTGTTATGTTGTATAATGTATGAATAAATTGCCTGACTATTACTAAAGGTTTTCCTTTACTGAGTTTTGTCTTACACGAGGTCAAAAATGGTACTACTAAAAATACCATCATAACTGTATCCCAAAGAATTCAAAACACTCACTATTCAAACATCAACATTTACATGGATAGTAATTCAGCCACTAACAAATCTTATAGAAGCCCCTTACAGTAAATGAATCCCACATGCACATGTAATCATCCAAACTACATGTGAAACACAGACCAACGTTTTCTTAAGTTCTTGTGTACAAAGACTAGACATAAGGGCTTTGCTTATACTTTAAACATTTCATTAAAACACTTTAATTATTAAGCACTGTCATTTTTGAGAGGCCTTTCACATTTGCCTTTAGGCCCTGCAATAAGTGGGAGCCAAAAAGAACAATCTGTGTGGGATAGCAGGTATAGTAGGGAGAGATGGTGCCTATAGTAACAGTGGATAATAGTCTCTGGGAAGGGAGTGTGACTGTGGGATAGCAGGTATAGTAGGGAGAGATGGTGTCTATAGTAACAGTGGATAATAGTCTCTGGGAAGGGAGTGTGACTGTGGGATAGCAGGTATAGTAGGGAGAGATGGTGCCTATAGTAACAGTGGATAATAGTCTCTGGGAAGGGAGTGTGACTGTGGGATAGCAGGTATAGTAGGGAGAGATGGTGCCTATAATAACAGTGGATAATAGTCTCTGGGAAGGGAGTGTGACTGTGGGATAGCAGGTATAGTAGGGAGTAGGGATGTAGCGAACGTCGGAAAAAAAGTTCGCGAACATATTCGCGAACTTGCGCAAAATTGCGAGCGGTTCGCGAACGGTTCGCGAACCCCATAGACTTCAATGGGAAGGCGAACTTTAACATCTACAAAAGACATTTCTGGCCAGAAAAATGATTTTAAAGTTGTTTAAAGGGTGCAACGACCTGGACAGTGGCATGCCAGAGGGGGATCAAGGGCAAAAATGTATCTGAAAAATCTGCCTGTGTGTGCTTGGAAGAGATAGTGTAGGGGGAGAGCTGTTAGTGATTTCAGGGACAGATGATAGTAAGTTTGCTGGCTAGTAATCTGCTTGATACTGCTCTGTATTGGAACAAAAAAATAAATAAAAGCAGTCCTTACAAGGACTACTGTTATTGCAGCAGTCAGCAGATGAGATCAGAAGCAGGACAGCTGCCCACTGCAGCTACATACAGAGCACTGCAGTAGAAGGTAGATTACTAGCCAGCAAAGCTACCTAAGCTTAAATGTCCCTCAAACCCCTGCAGACTTCTGTCCCTCCAATAACAGAGCAGTATCAAAACGATTACTAGCCAGCAAACTTTCAACTGTCCCTGAAATCACTAACAGGCAGCAGCTCTCTCCCTACACTATCTCTTCAGCACACACAGGCAGAGTGAAAAAAAGCTGCAGGGCTTCGGTTTTTATAGGGAAGGGGAGTGGTCCAAGGGAGAGCTTCCTGATTGGCTGCCATGTACCTGCTGGTCTGGGGTGAGAGGGCAAAAAAAAGCGCCAACAATGGCGAACCCAAAATGGCGAACGTCGCGCGACGTTCGCGAACTTCCGGCGAGCGCGAACACCCGATGTTCGCGCGAACAAGTTCGCCGGCGAACAGTTCGCGACATCTCTAGTAGGGAGAGATGGTGCCTATAGTAACAGTGGATAATAGTCTCTGGGAAGGGAGTGTGACTGTGGGATATCAGGTATAGTAGGAAGAGATGGTGCCTATAGTAACAGTGGATAATAGTCTCTGGGAAGGGAGTGTGACTGTGGGATAGCAGGTATAGTAGGGAGAGATGGTGTCTATAGTAACAGTGGATGATAGTCTCTGGGAAGGGAGTGTGGCTGTGGGATAGCAGGTATAGTAGGGAGAGATGGTGTCTATAGTAACAGTGGATAATAGTCTCTGGGAAGGGAGTGTGACTGTGGGATAGCAGGTATAGTAGGGAGAGATGGTGTCTATATTAACAGTGGATAATAGTCTCTGGGAAGGGAGTGTGACTGTGGGATAGCAGGTATAGTAGGGAGAGATGGTGTCTATAGTAACAGTGGATAATAGTCTCTGGGAAGGGAGTGTGACTGTGGGATAGCAGGTATAGTAGGGAGAGATGGTGCCGATAGTAACAGTGGATAATAGTCTCTGGGAAGGGAGTGTGACTGTGGGATAGCAGGTATAGTAGGGAGAGATGGTGTCTATAGTAACAGTGGATAATAGTCTCTAGGAAGGGAGTGTGACTGTGGGATAGCAGGTATAGTAGGGAGAGATGTGTCTATAGTAACAGTGGGATAATAGTCTCTGGGAAGGGAGTGTGACTGTGGGATAGCAGGTATAGTAGGGAGAGATGGTGCCTATAGTAACAGTGGATAGTCTCTGGGAAGGGAGTGTGACTGTGGGATAGCAGGTATAGTAGGGAGAGATGGTGCCTATAGTAACAGTGGATAATAGTCTCTGGGAAGGGAGTGTGACTGTGGGATAGCAGGTATAGTAGGGAGAGATGGTGCCTATAGTAACAGTGGATAATAGTCTCTGGGAAGGGAGTGTGACTGTGGGATAGCAGGTATAGTAGGGAGAGATGGTGCCTATAGTAACAGTGGATAATAGTCTCTGGGAAGGGAGTGTGACTGTGGGATAGCAGGTATAGTAGGGAGAGATGGTGCCTATAATAACAGTGGATAATAGTCTCTGGGAAGGGAGTGTGACTGTGGGATAGCTGGTATAGTAGGGAGAGATGGTGCCTATAGTAACAGTGGATAATAGTCTCTGGGAAGGGAGTGTGACTGTGGGATATCAGGTATAGTAGGAAGAGATGGTGCCTATAGTAACAGTGGATAATAGTCTCTGGGAAGGGAGTGTGACTGTGGGATAGCAGGTATAGTAGGGAGAGATGGTGTCTATAGTAACAGTGGATGATAGTCTCTGGGAAGGGAGTGTGGCTGTGGGATAGCAGGTATAGTAGGGAGAGATGGTGTCTATAGTAACAGTGGATAATAGTCTCTGGGAAGGGAGTGTGACTGTGGGATAGCAGGTATAGTAGGGAGAGATGGTGTCTATAGTAACAGTGGATAATAGTCTCTGGGAAGGGAGTGTGACTGTGGGATAGCAGGTATAGTAGGGAGAGATGGTGCCGATAGTAACAGTGGATAATAGTCTCTGGGAAGGGAGTGTGACTGTGGGATAGCAGGTATAGTAGGGAGAGATGGTGTCTATAGTAACAGTGGATAATAGTCTCTAGGAAGGGAGTGTGACTGTGGGATAGCAGGTATAGTAGGGAGAGATGTGTCTATAGTAACAGTGGGATAATAGTCTCTGGGAAGGGAGTGTGACTGTGGGATAGCAGGTATAGTAGGGAGAGATGGTGCCTATAGTAACAGTGGATAGTCTCTGGGAAGGGAGTGTGACTGTGGGATAGCAGGTATAGTAGGGAGAGATGGTGCCTATAGTAACAGTGGATAATAGTCTCTGGGAAGGGAGTGTGACTGTGGGATAGCAGGTATAGTAGGGAGAGATGGTGTCTATAGTAACAGTGGATAATAGTCTCTGGGAAGGGAGTGTGACTGTGGGATAGCAGGTATAGTAGGGAGAGATGTTGCCTATAGTAACAGTGGATAATAGTCTCTGGGAAGGGAGTGTGACTGTGGGATAGCAGGTATAGTAGGGAGAGATGGTGCCTATAGTAACAGTGGATAATAGTCTCTGGGAAGGGAGTGTGACTGTGGGATAGCAGGTATAGTAGGGAGAGATGTTGCCTATAGTAACAGTGGATAATAGTCTCTGGGAAGGGAGTGTGACTGTGGGATAGCAGGTATAGTAGGGAGAGATGGTACCTATAGTAACAGTGGATAATAGTCTCTGGGAAGGGAGTGTGACTGTGGGATAGCAGGTATAGTAGGGAGAGATGTGTCTATAGTAACAGTGGGATAATAGTCTCTGGGAAGGGAGTGTGACTGTGGGATAGTAATACCAGTAGGGCAAAAGGGTGGACTTCAAAGAACTTGTCATTTTAACAAAGTAAGATTGAAGTTAAGAGGAGAAAAACATATAAAAAACAGAGAGAGAGAGAGATAGAGATATATAGATATATATATATATATTCCAGATGAGTATCCGCACTCCAAAGTCAATCTTAATAGAAGGAGGGGTGCACGGTAAATCGTGTATATACCAATAGTTTGCAAACCAGCACTCCCTTTTGTGAAAAAAGTATAATTTTTTTATTGTTGCATCAATACCCAACGTTTCGGTCCCTATTGGGACCTTTCTCAATTAAAATCACATATATATATACTGTAATCACTTTTTAAACTCAACTGATCTGTTACAGGATGGACAGACTGGCCGTGTTTATGATGATGTGTTTAATTCCAGCACTTTTTGGTAAGTATACAATTATCTAAAAATCTTTCTGTAGGTTTAGCATCTAAAGGGGAACTATCATGAAAAATTGAATTTACACTTCCTCATACTGAAATAAGAAACTTTCTAAATACAATCAATGAAATAATCTGCATCGTTGTTACTGAAATAATCAAGTTTATCTTCACTATTCCTCTCTCAGCATCTGTTTCTCTTCATTCTCTCTTCATGCAGCAGTTGGGTGTCATATATTCACTGACAGTTAGAGGCAATATATCTTATAGGGGGGCTCCTTTCCTAGCAGATGTATTAGAGTTCACTCAGATAACTGATTCCAGTACAAACAAAATCTAACAAAATAACTGCCTTTTGCACAAATTCTGCATGTAGAGAGACATGATGTCTGGTGAGTTTAATAGAGTGAGCTCTAATACATCTTCTAGGCAAAAGGAGCCCCCCTATAAGATATAATGGATCTAACTGTCAATGAATATCTGACACCCAACTGCTGCATGGAGAGAGAATGAAGAGAAACAGATGCTGAGAGAGGGTTAGTGAAGATAAAGTTGATTTTTTCAGAAACGGTACAGAATTTTTAATTGATTGTATTTAGAATACTTATTTCAGTGTGCATAAACTTATTTTAAATTTACATTTTTGTGATAGTTCCCCTTTAAGAATGGAATAGCCTCTGATAAACATAGAACATTTTTTTTTTGCAGGTCCTCTTTACAAGCTCCCAATAAAGTACATTTCCTCCTTTAAAGGAGAACTAACCCCTAAAAATGAATGTGGCTTAAAATGTCATATTTTATATTGTGAACTTATTGCACAAGGGTAAAGTTTCCGCTTGTCAATAGCAGCAATGATCCTGCTTTAAGGTAGAAAGAAGCTGTTGACCTTCACATTGGAGGCCCTGTACAATGTGGCGGAGATCCCATAATACTACCTACTTAACCAGTAACCATTAACTCCCCTGCCTCCAATACCCTGAATTTCTTTTGATGTGTTTACCAAAAGTCCAGCAATTAATCATTGCTCTTTTATCTAAAACAACTTGCACCCTTCCTCCAAGCACCAGAGTAGTCATCTGAGTGACAAGATCATCATGTTCTGCTGGAGCTGAAGGGAATGATGTGGCCAACGTTGTGTTCACCTTTAATAATATCTCATTTTCCTTTATCCCCATCAGGTCTCCTGTGTGATGGAAGCTCAGGGGACGAACAAGATGATGAAAGGGAGACGGACCGAGGTGAAAGTTCTGGTTCGTAAATACAGAAAACCATTTCTTTTCATTTTTATTTTGGGGTGGTTCCATTGAGAAGTGTATTATTTATTATTATTAACATGTATTTACATAGCGCCAACATATTGCGTAGCACTGTAAAGTAAATGTGATTATACAACTACATCACATGAATTCTATACATAGAACATATGGAGTTACATACATCACTATCAATACCGGTACAAAAGGTGAGGAAGGCCCTATGCAAAAGAGCTTACACTCTAAAGGGAAGGGAGCAATACACAAGGGGCAAGATTGAATTAAGTGGGTAGAAATGTGGTACTGTATGTGGTGTTGCGTTTGGTAGTTAAGCAGAGTGAGGGGAGGCTTCTCGAAAGAAGTGCGTTTTAAGAGATTTCTTGAAAGCAGAAAGGTTGGGAGAAAGTGGGACAGACCGTGGGAGAGAGTTCCAGAGGAGGGGTGCAGCCCTTGCAAAGTCTTGAATGTGAGCATGTGAGGAGGTAATGAGAGAAGAGTTGAGTAGTAGGTCAGTAGAGGAGCGTAGTAAGCGAGTGGGTGAGTATATAGAGATGAGTTCAGAGATGTAGGGTGGGGCAGAGTTATGAAGTGCTTTGAATGTCAGGGTCATTAATTTGAATTTGATTCTGAAAGGTAACGGAAGCCAGTGCAGGGATTGACAGAATGGCGAGGCAGAGGAGGAGCGGTTGCTGAGGTGTATGAGCCTCGCAGCAGTGTTCATTATGGACTGGAGAGGTGACAGTCTCTGGAGGGGAAGGCCAATTAAAAGAGAGTTACAGTAGTCTAGACGTGATATGATGAGAAAGTGAATAAGAATTTTGCCAGCATCTTGGGTGATAAATGATTGTATTTTGGATATGTTCCTTAGGTGGAAGTGATTTAATAAGTGACTGGATATGAAAGAAGAGGTAGGGGAGAAGATGATACTCCGTTGTAGGAGACACTGAAGGAACGATTGGTGATGTAAGAAGAGAACCAGGACAGGGCTGTGTCACGAAGGCCAAGAGAATGGAGGGACTGGAGGAGGAGAGGGTGATCTACAGTGTCAAATGCGGCTGAGAGATCAAGCAGTATTAGTAGTGAGAAATGATTGTTGGCTTTAGTGGTTAAAAGGTCATTAGTTAGTCAAGTCAGAGCAGATTCAATGGAGTGTTGTGGCTTAAAACCAGATTGTAGGGGGTCGAGCAGGTTATTTTCAGAGAGGAATGAGGTAAGTCGGTTGTAGACTAGGCACTGAAGTAATTTAGAGATGAATGTTCTGGTTTAGGAACCAGATCAGGTGACTGCTGGGTTACCTGGCCCTTGTCCTTATAGGAAAAAAAAAGCTCTTCAAGTGCAATATGTGATCAGAACTGTTACAGAGCATTCGGCATTGTGCTCATGACTTCATTGTGCCTCATTTCAGCGAAAAAATTCAAAATAAAAGGACATCAGGGATGTCATGAATATGTCTTTCTTGTTAAAGGAGAACTAAACCCTAAGAATGAATGTGGCTAAAAATGTCCTATTTTCTATATCGAACTTATTGCACGAGGCTAAAGTTTGAGCTTGTCAATAGCAGCAATGATCCAGGACTTCAAACTTGTCACAGGGGGTCACCATCTTGGAAAGTGTCTGTGACACTCACATGCTCAGTGGGCTCTGATTGGCTGTTGAGAAGCTAAGCTTAGGGCTCGTCACTAATTATCCAGCAGAAAATGAGCTTCCCTGGCTGTAATATAAGCTGATGCTACAGGTTTGCTGATTATTCAATTCTGATGCTAATTGCACTGGTTTCTGTGCTGCCATGTAGTAATTATGTGTATTAATTACTAATCAGCCTTATATTGTGACATTTCTATTCTATGTGTACTGTATATTGTGAGTGGCTCCCTAAGCTCAGTAAGTGACAGCAGCACAGAGCATGTGCAGTGAATCAGCAGAAAAGAAGATGGGGAGCTACTGGGGCATCTTTGGAGACACAGATCTTTACTGCTAATGGGCTGTGGTTGCCTTGGGCTGGTACAGAAGCACAAAACATCATGTACAACATTTCTACCTACTTCTTTAGTTAGGCTTTAGTTCTCCTTTAAACATGAAATAAACCCAATAGGCTGATTTTGCTGATTTTAAGGATTAATTGTATCTTACAGAGATCATTTTTAAACATTTGGATGATTTGGATAACATTTGGTCTGTGGGAGATGGCCTTTCTATAATTTGGTGCTTTCTGGTTAATGGGTTTCCTTATAATGGATCGCTATGTTAGTCTCTCCCCAGACATCAGGATGCTGCCCCCCCTCTGCACACAATCAAGACTGGGATAATCAAATGCTTTAAGAGACTTTGCTTAAAAAAACAACAGCAAAAAAAAAACTAAAACCTGACACCTGCAAACTGATTGTGGACGAAATCGGTATGGGATCAATTATCTGGAACCCGTTATCCAGAAAGCTCTGATTTACAGTGTCTGTTTCCCATAGACTCAATTTTATCCAAATAATCCAAATGTTTAAAAATAATTTCCTTTTTCTGTGTAATAATAAAACAGTCGCTTGTACTTGATCCCAACTAAGATATAATTAATCCTTATTGGAAGCAAAACCAGCCTATTGGGTTTATTTCATGTTTATATGATTTTCTAGTCGACTTAAGGTATGAAGATCCAAATTACGGAAAGATCAGTTATCTGGGAAAAAAAACAGGTCCCGAGCATTCTGGATAACAGGTCTCATACCTGCACTATATTAATGTGGTTGAGTAATTAGCCTCTATGTATCACACTGCTAAACCACACACTAGAAATGACATATGGGCCATTTATACGTTCCAGATTTATCTGCACCACTTTTGTGACTTCCCGTTTGCAATGAGATATATGTCAGAGGGGTGATAATGTGGTGCCGAAAAGGAAGCGCATATTGTACCTGTAGGAAACCACATTATTCAACACTTGGGAGATCTCTAGAGCAAACCCCGGAGCTAACACTTTATTTTCTGCTTTCCAGATAAAGCATCTTTCTGTAATTTGGATCTTCATACCGTAAAGGGGTTGTTCACCTCTGAATTAACTGTCCGTATGATGTAGAGACGGATATTCAGAGATAATTTGCAATTGTTTTTTTTTACTTTTTATTATTTTATGGTTTTGACTTATTTAGCTTTTAATTCAGCAGCTCTCCAGTTTGCAATTACATCAACTTGGTTGCTAGCGATATTAATTGGTTTATGATAAATGGTCTATATTTTTATATTTAATTCTATTAGGTTTATACAGGGACGGGATCCGTTATCCGGAAAGCTCAGAATTACGGAAAGGCCGTCTCCCATAGACGCCATTTTATCCAACTAATCCAAATTTTTAAAAATGATTCCCTTTTTCTGTGTAATAATAAAACAGTAACTTGTACTTGATCCCAACTAAGATATAATTAATCCTTATTGGAGGGAAAACCAGCCTATTGGGTTTATTTCATGTTCAAAAGATTTTCTAGTCGACTTAAGGTATAAAGATCCAAATTACAGAAAGATCTGTTATGTGGAAAGCCCCAGGTCCCGAGCATTCTGGATAACATATATATATATTTTACAAATTTTTAAGTATTTTATTTTTTCAAGGAACCTTATTCAGGACATTATGTAGTATTAAAATCGGCAGAAAAAAATAAACAGTCAATTACGCTCTAATTACTAGTGTGGTTAATGTTCCGTTGAGGTTTGTTGGTGGGTTTCTATGTGAAACGTAAGCCTTCTCTCTTCTAATCATGTCACATTTCCTTTCCTCTCTAGGTGATGACGACAGTTTCGAGATGGGAAACAGTGAGTCCTTTGTGTCAATTTTTGTGTTCGAATATCTTTAATCTTTCAAGCTGCCCTGCTTGGAGGGCTGGAATAGGGGATCTCGGTCAACTAGGGTGGGGTTTGGGGGAAAACCTTTGCTCTACTAGATCAACTTGGAACTGGCTGACTAATAGATTTGTATTTTCCTCTATTAAGGGGGCCCAGTCTGAAGGTCAGTTAGGGGGAGATTTGGGGTGAGTGTTTATTTGTGCTCTGGGTACCCCTGGAACTATAGCAGGATGACACCCCAATGTTTCTATATATCTGTAACCTTGTTATGAGCTAAGGGGGCCCAGTCTGAAGGTCAGTTAGGGGGAGATTTGGGGTGAGTGTTTATTTGTACCCTGGGTACCCCTGGAACTATAGCAGGGTGACACCCCAATGTTTCTATATATCTGTAACCTTGTTATGAGCTAAGGGGGCCCAGTCTGAAGGTCAGTTAGGGGGAGATTTGGGGTGAGTGCTTATTTGTACCCTGGGTACCCCTGGAACTATAGCAGGGTGACACCCCAATGTTTCTATATATCTGTAACCTTGTTATCAGCAAAGGGGGTCCAGTCTGAAGGTCAGTTAGGGGGTGATTTGGGGTGAGTGTTTATTTGTACCATGGGTACCCCTGGAACTATAGCAGGGTGACACCCCAATGTTTCTATATATCTGTAACCTTGTTATGAGCTAAGGGGGCCCAGTCTGAAGGTCAGTTAGGGGGAGATTTGGGGTGAGTGATTATTTGTACCCTGGGTACCCCTGGAACTATAGCAGGTTGACTGTTACCCCATTGTTTCTATATAACCTTTCTACAAGCTTAGCGAGAACCTGAGAAAATGTTGGGCTTCCAAGTTGGCCTTCAACTGAATAAATGTGACAACTTAAATCCATATTCTTAGAACTGTCCCTTGTAATGCAAAATAAACGTCACTTGAAATTTAGTAATTTACAGTTTACCTTTTATGCAGGAGTTGAAGAGTCTACAAGTGCAAATGGTGAGTCCTACGTACCATCATCTGTGTATCATTTGCTAACGATATTGAATCCTCACAGATTAATTTCACAAATGCACTTGTTCCCATTGTACAGACAAATGTATTGAAACTCTACCCACTAGAACTGCTCTCCCCAAAATCCATTGTTGTGCAAATTGTATGGAGGGTTCAGCACACCGATAAATGAGGAATGAAAGGTTCTACACCTTAAAAGAAGGTTTTGGGGAGATTAGTTGAGTTTAGTCATTAGGTTTCAAACCACAACAGAACTGAAATTGATATAGATTTGTACCATATATACATTGACATGATATGTTTGAAGATGAGTGAAGGTGATGCCAGTGCCGAGTGTATGGCACATAAACAAGTGGAAAGTCATCCTGTACTTATGGAATAATAATATGGTGGAAATATTTATCCTTTCAGTCCATTGTTGATGGCTATGGGCCAATGAATGGTCACCTTGGGGCAGCAAAGCGTTGAGTGTCTCAGTTGACTATGTGTTTCTTTGCAGGTATTGACTCCAGAATAAAGACCAGCACCGGTGAGTGACCAGCATTTTAGGGGTTATCTATTTAAGTCCAAATGCCAAAAACTCAAAGTAAACTCATAGTAAAAAAAGAGTTTTTTTACTATGAAATCCAAATTTTTAGTGGAAAAAAAACCTCAAATTTTTTCCTCAAGAATTATTATACCCCGAGGATGGAAAAAGTCAGAATCCAAAAATCCAGCATCTCAAGGTTGTATATAAGTCGTATTTGGAAGTTTCTGTGGTCTGAGCTGGAACTAGCCTGAAAACTCAACTATTTCAGACTTTTCAGGAAAAAATCTGAAAGATTCAGGCTTTTCGGGGAAAGAGTCTGAAAAAATCTTGCGATTGGGGTAAAAATTCACCAAAAAGCAAAACATTTGCCAAATGCATTGAAATAATTTTTTTTCATTCTTGGAGTCTATGGGCGTCTTTTTTGTGGTGAAACCTGGCAAAAAATGTCACTCATCACTAGTGCTTAAAGGCTAAGTAAACCTTTAAAACAAGTATATGTAAAATTGATGAGAGCGTTATTCTAAGCATTACATTCATTATTTTTTTTTCTATTCCAAGATATTAAGGGATACATGTACTGTGAATATGAATGATTTTTGTTACTGAGCCAAAATGAGATGTTCCTAGTTGCGTACATAAGACGGAGAGAAGAGGTCACAAGGTGCCCTTGAATTGTGTTCAGAGCAGAATCCCAAAGATGTAAAAAAAAAAATGGCAGCTGTACGATTATTTTTTTTGTTACTGTAGTATTTGAGGATGTTACTGATGGCTTGATAAGACACGTCTGCTCTTTTTAGGCTTCCATTCCATAGCCACCTTGTCCTTCCTATGGTTCTCCATTGCTAGAAAATAAAAGGGGGCTTGGAATAGAAATTGGGGCTTTGATGGTATGGTACAGTATGTTCAGCTAGAAATATCAAGTCATGAAATAATGCAGGTAAATTATAGAATAATGCAACGTCCTATGTAGCTAATATCCTATACAGAGAGATGTGGTAAAGCAATTCCATCACGTTACTCTATGCTTAGCACAATTGAGTAGGGAGGTGTATGGCGCCTCTACTATAGGGAGGCTCATTTATTAACATTCTCGTTTTAGTGCTTTTAGAGGTTTTAGAAATCACTAATAAACGAATTTTCTCTAAAACCATGAATGCCATATATTCATTAAAAGATCCGAATGTAAACAGTATGAACGGGAAAAAAACACTGAACTGTGCATGCCAAAAACCTAAAAAAAAATTGTTTTTTGGGGTTATTACAAGCAAAAAAATCTGAAAACCTGTAAAAGTCACCTCATTTGTGAGTTTACAAACTCAAAAATAAAAAGTTTCTCTAGTCTGAGCTAAAATTAGCCTGAAAAGCCAACTATTTCACACTGTCAGGCAAAAATCCTAAAAAAAATCAAGCTTTTTGGGGAAAAGCCAGAAAGAATCAGTGATTGGGGTAAAAACATAATTACACAGTAAGTTAGGTTGAAAAAAGACACACGTCCATCAAGTTCTGCCTTTTAACTCTATTTTAACTTGCCTAACTGCTCGTTGATCCAGACAAAGGCACAAAAAAAACATTTGAAGCCTCTATTTTTCTCTAAAACCATGAATGCCATATATTCATTAAAATAATATATTCATTAAAAGTCTAAATGGATAAAAAAACAAAAAAGGTCCAATAGGATCAGCACAACTCCCATTGACTTCTAGAGAACCTTGACTATTTTTTAACCATTATGGGCTTATTTATCAAAGATCCAATTTGTGAGGTTTTAAGAGTTTTTTCTACTTTGAATAAACTCGCATAAAAACTCAAATCTTGGTTTATTTAAAAAAAAAAAAATCAGAATCCAAAAACATTGATTTAATACAAGCATGACAAAAAAACTTGAACATTTTTCATTTTTGAGTTTACAAATGCAAAAAACAAAACAAAAATAGATTAGTTAATCTAAAATCCAAAATTAATTAGTTTAATTAGCTTGAAAAACATGAATTTTGTCAGTTTATAAACTCGAAAATCTCACGTTAACAAAAAAAAAATTAGCTTGAATTTTGACTACGGCAACTCCCATTGACTTCTACATGAACTTGAAAATGTTTAGATGCCGAAGTTTTACATTTGAGTTTTTCGTGCCTAATAGATACAAAAAATTGGAGTTTTTGAAAATAATTCAAATGTTGATAAATCACCCCCTTAATAAATCGCAAATTTCTATAGTTTTAGAGAACTAAAACACATTTTTTAGAATTAAAAAATATAAATTTGAATGCTGGTAAATAGACTCCGGCTGTGTCATCTGCTCACCATATGTTTGGTCTCTTTTTAATTGTAGTGCAAATGATAACGACCGTGGGTTCTGTGATCGTGGGGATGGGCACCATTAAATTAGCTGGTAAGTCTGATGGCGTATCGTTTGGTTACCTCCCTATTGTTACTTTAGTAATTAATATTCACATAAAGGCCATATAGAAGGATGAACGTTATGTTACCTCCACCCTTGTATGTTCATCATTTTGGATTTAGAAAAAAAAAACTATTTTGAAAAGGAATGTTTTTAATGTAGTTTTTTTAACGGAGCAATATAAGTTTTCTGTTTTAATTGTATTCTAAAATCTTAACTCAAATATTTGAACCGAATCTACATATTATATTAATTGGGGGGTACTTGGATTCACCAGTGTCATAGATAATCATTTTTTGTGTTTTTAGTTCTAGGTCTCTGATCCACCATAAAGACCGAGTTGTGTGACATTGCAATAATCTGGGACATCAGATATTTATGACGTCTCATGATGCGGCTTTGGCATAAATTGGGAATCTTTTCACTTTCACCGTCTGCTGTTAAATACATTTACAAAAAATACTTTTAGTTGAACTCATAAAATGTTAAAAATGGGGGAAATGTAGCAGACACCGATGATAATGTGGTTGGACTTGCCCAAACATATTCGATTTGTCATCGATCATTTGTTTTACAGATTCAAGGTCAAATTTGTAGCGAGTCTTAAAGGAGAACTAAACCCTCCTACCAAAAGACCCCCCCCCCCCAAACCTTCAGGCATTGCCCTCATTTAAAAAAAACCTTTGAGAAAATTTGACCTAAATGCAAAGAAGTGCAGTGGAGCTCCCAGTCTCCATCTTCTGGCTCTTAGTATAGTCTTCGGGCTTCAGTTCTGATTTGCGTGTGCGCAGTTGAAGTCGACTCCTGACTTGGCCCAACCATGCATGCTCTGGCAGGCAAAGAGACCCGAAGACAATACAAAATGTCTGAAAGTTTAGGGGTAGTGATGGGCGAATTTGCGAAATTTGCGAAACGGCAAAAAATATGCAAAACGTTGGCGTCTCGTTTTTGTTTTTTTACGCCGACGTCCATTTTTTTGACGCCGGCGTTCATTTTTTTGGACGTATTTGCGCGATTTGCTGCCAGCGAATAAATTCGCAACGGGTGCAAAAATTCGCTGGTGTCAAAAAAATGGACACCAGCATCCGTTTTTGAATGCCGGCGCATTTTTGCCAGCGAATGTGCGCCGGCGTCCAAAAAACAGATGCTGGCATCCATTTTTTTTGTCGCCGGCGAATTTTCGCGGCCATTGCGAATTTATTCGCCGGCAGCCAATTGCGCAAATTCGTTGTGAATTTGCGCCTGCCGAATAAATTCGCTCATCACTATTTAGGGGGCTTTTAGTGGGGGGAGGTTTAGTTCTACTTTAAAGACTAATTGTACCCACATTTCATTCTATTGGATTTCAAAAGAAATCATTGCAATATAAATTCATTATATACATTCAAAACGGTTGTGTAAGAGAATTGGATCAATATCTGTGTATGTTAAATACAAGCATCACCAAAAATACATTGTGGTGCAATCAAATATTTCATGAGATCACCCTGAGAAACTCCAATCTTGGGAGTAAGGTTTTCCCATGAGTTTGTAAAGTTCAACTTCTTACATAAACATTCGCCTTTACTTCTTGTTGATCCAGAGGAAGGTGAAAAACGCTATGAATGGTCTCCAGTAAGATTTGTTGTTTTTTTTTAATTTCTATGATTGGAACCAATTGGGTCATTACTTGGTTTCACTGTTTTTCATAACTCTGTTCAATCTGAAACAATTTGAAAAAATTCTGTGCTCTTTTATAATGCACATAACATACTTAGGGGCAGATTTATCAAGGGTCAAAATGAATTCGAGGGAATTTTGGAAGTAAAAAAAATTGAAATTCGAAGTAATTTTTTGGATACTTCAACCATCGAATAGGACACTACGACTTTGAATTTACTTCAAATTCGATTCGAAGTAAAATAGTCTGAATATTCGACCATTCGATAATCGAAGTACTGTTACTGTTAAAAATTAAAATTAATAAATCAAACCTGCCGAAGTGGGGACCTTCTACAGCATTTTTCTACATTTTTTGAAGTCGAAGGAAAATCGTTTGATCGTACGTTAAAATCATTTGAATTGTTTGATTCGAAGTATTTAATCGTTCGATCAAACGATTTTACTTCGACCGCAGAATACACAAATATGATGAAAAAAGTTTGAATTCAAAGTATTTTAATTCGATGGTCGAATTTCGAAGTATTTTTTACTTCGAAATTCAATCTTGATAAATCTGCCCCTTAATAAACTTAATAAAATTGTGTACAGTAGAACCTCAATTTTAAATCATCTGATTTTAAGTTTCCCCTCATTTTATATTGTTGTTTTGTGGTCCCACCTATATATTAAACATAATACATTTTCCTGATTTAACATTTTCCTGGATTTTCCACCATTTTATACTGGTTCCCTGATAAACATAAAATGGGGGTTCTAGTGTATTTTGAAAGTGTTCTGTTTACTTGCATTTCTCATACACTTTTAGCATAATAAAAAAACTAGAATTTAAAAAAAAAATTGACTGTCATATAATAACATTGTACAAATAATTTTCTTATTTTTCAATAAGTCTGCCCAATTTCACATTAATTCAATATTTAAAAATAGCTTGAATTTTGCTACTACGATTCCCATTGATTTCTACATATGTTTTCTAGTTTTTGTGCTTAATAGATTAAAATTTATTGAAAAAATTGCAAAACTTTAATTCAGCTTCTGCTGCAAAAAAAACTCAAAATGCAGTGAAAACTCAAATTCGAATGTTGAAAAATTACCACATATTTTAATATTATATCTGAAAATGATCGGTTTTGATAAAATATGTACCTTTTTTTCATGTTAATTTCCAGTTATTTTCTATATTTTGTTTTTTTCATTTTGTGGAAACTTGTGGAAGTTTATTTACTGTAAATAATTGGCCCTGAGTTGAGTTGTAAAAAACAAATAAAATAATTAAAATCAAATTTTATATATTGATTGTTAATTACCACATTCACCATTAGGGTAATTATAAGGGGTGTTTTGTAGTATTCTTGTTTATCACTGAAGGGGTTATTTATTAAACTCCGAATGCCAAAAACTTTAAAAATTTGAATTTTTTTAACTACAAAATGTGATTTTTTAGTGGAAAAAAACTCAATTTTTTCTATAATTATTTAACCACAAGGATGGAAAAAGGATGGAATATCTGGAATCTCAGACCTACCGAGGTTGTATAGAAGTAAAAATATTTTGAAATTTCTATGGTCTGTGCTGGATTTTGCCCTAAAACTTGACAACTACAGACTTTTCAGGCAAAATCCCCAAAATTCTGGCTTTTTGGTAAATTGCCCAAAAAAATTGAGCAATTCGGGGGGAATCTCAGAAATAACAAGTGCTTTTTAAAAAAAATGAATAAGTCCAATCAAGGATTCTAGTTTGGTTGGACTTTTTTTATTAAAATAACTAAAAATTCCGATTTTGATAAATATGCCCCTGAGCGCTGAAAATATACTATAGCATTCAGATTTGTTACATGCGTGATTTGTGTGTCTTTCTAATTTGTAGACACAAGATGGAACTAATGAGTACAAGTTTCAACAAAAACACCTGGGGGCAGATTTACTAAGGTTGGAAGTGAATTCGAGGGAATTTTCAAAGTAAAAAATTCGAAATTCGAAGTAATTTTTTGGATACTTTGACTATCGAATTGGATACTACGACTTCGAATTTACTACGACTTCGATTTAAAGTAAAAATAGTTCGAATAGTCGACCATTCGATAATTCTTTAATAAAATTCTTTAATAAAAAAACTTTGACTTCAATACTTCGCCAAATTAAACTTGCCGAAGTGCTATGTTAGCCTATGGCGACCTTCTACAACATTTTTCTACGTTTTTACACATCGAATAAAAATCCTTCGATCGATCGCTAAAATCATTCTGACGATTTTTATTTGTCTGCAGGATTGCCAAAATTTGTTGAAAAAACGTTGAATTCAATATTCAAAGTTTTTTAATTCGATGGTCGAATTTCGAAGTTTTTTGTACTTTGAAATTCAACCCTTGATAAATCTGCCCCCTGGAGTCAAGTTATGTTTACAGTAGATACAAAACAGAATTACCATTAATATAATCGCTGCTAATAATTTTAAATCATACAAATATTGAGTTTAATAATTTTTTGTTTTCAAACTTGTTTTTTTACTTTAAGTGGCCTATTTATTAAGCCTCAAATTTTTCTAGTCGCGTTTTTAAGGGGGGAACAAAACCCTCAAATTATTTGAGATTTATTTAGCCCTAAAGTAGCTACAAATCCAAAGCTGAAAATACTCCAGCTAAAACCTGTTGAAATCATGTAAAAGTAAATGTTCCTTTTACTAATTCGAAGATGTTTTTTGCCGCCTTGATTTTTGAGGGTTTTGGAAAAAATCTAAAAATTTTACATCTTCAGACGACAATTTGAAAAACTTGTGCAATTCGAATTGGCACAGAATTTTCTTAAAGGGATATTGTCATCGGAAAATATTTTTTTTTCAAAACACATCAGTTAATAGTGCTACTCCAGCAGAATTCTGCACTGAAATCCATTTCTCAAAAGAGCAAACAGATTTTTTTATATTCAATTTTGAAATCTGACATGGGGCTAGACATTTTGTCAATTTCCCAGTTGCCCCTGGTCATGTGACTTGTGCCTGCACTTTAGGATGGAACTGCTTTCTGGCAGGCTGCTGTTTTTCCTTCTCAATGTAACTGAATGTGTCTCAGTGGGACATGGGTTTTTACTATTGAGTGTTGTTCTTAGATCTACCAGGCAGCTGTTATCTTGTGTTAGGGAGCTGCTATCTGGTTACCTTCCCATTGTTCTTTTGTTTGGCTGCTGGGGAGGAAGGGAGGAGGTGATATCACTCCAACTTGCAGTACAGCAGTAAAGAGTGATTGAAGTTTATCAGAGCACAAGTCACATGACTTGGGGCACCTGGGAAATTGACAATATGTCTAGCCCCATGTCAGATTTCAAAATTGCCATAAGAAAAAACTCCCATTGGCTTTAATGCATTAGGACAAAAAAAGTCCCCATAAGAAAAAACTCCCATTGGCTTTAGTTAGTGATGGGCGAATTTGCGCCGTTTCGCTTCGACAGAAAAAACGGCGCCGGCGTCTCATTTTTAACCCTAAGCTCAGCTGAGAGTTGTTGCCCAGATTTCTTTTGTGGACCAATGTCTGCCTTCCCCAATGTGGCCACTGGCAGATGAATATTGACTCACAAACCCTAATCTTTTAGACTCCGTGTGTATATGTGTGTGTTTATCTTCGAACAAGGTTTGTTGTGATATTTTCGGTATATTGTTGATTGCTTTCCGCAAGAACCTCCCATGGGTAACCCCTGTCTCTAATACTTAGTATCTCGGCTGCTCTTATACAATACATAGTGGGATTTGAAACATTCCTCTTGATCTGTACAAGTGTTTGGGCTTTTAGAGAGATGGTGAATGAAAGCTGCTGTAGTGTAAAAGTTGTTGTACCAATCACTAATTGGCTATTTTTTACAAAAATAAGGGTATCACTAGCGCCTTTCCAAATCAAAAACACATTGTCGATGTATTGATGAAAGAAAATGCAATGGGAAGTAAACAAATGATTTGAATATACACATTGTTCCTCCCTAGGCTTCCCAAGGCTGTGCCACGACTTTGGATACAATACGTTTTGTCAAACAGAAAATAGTTATCATACCATACAATTTGAAGTAAATCAATTAAAAATAGGGATGCACCGGATCCACTATTTTGGATTCTGCTGAACTCTTGAATCCTTCATGAAAAATCTGGCTGCATACCAAACCGAATCCGAATTTGCATATGCAATTTACAGATGTAAATTTGTACATGCTGGGCAAAAGGATTCGGCCGAATCCCGAACCGAATCCTGGATTCGGTGCATCCCTAATTAAAGAGGATTATTCGGTGGAGATGGGTGGAAAATTTTGCCATTTTTGAATTTGCGGTGAATTAGAGCTCACTCAAATCTAACAAATAACTGCACAAATCCTACATGTAGAGAGACATAATGTCTGGTGAGTTTAATAGAGTGAGCTCTAATACATCTTCTAGGCAAAAGGAGCCCCCCTATAAGATATATTGGATCTAACTGTCAGTGAATATCTGACTAGGGATGTAGCGAACTGTTCGCCGGCGAACTAGTTCGCGCGAACTTCGACTGTTCGCGTCCGCCGCAAGTTCGCGAACGTCGCGCAACGTTCGCCAATAGGCGTTCACGTCAAAAATCGTTCGACCATTCGACCATTCGATTCCTTTGACCGCTAAAATCGAAGGATTTTCGTTCGAATCGAACGATCGAAGCCATTGGATTGAATGAAATCATTCGATCGAATGGCTTCGATCGTTCGATTCGAACGAAAATCCTTCGATCGAACGATTAAAATCCTTCGATCGTTCGAATCGAACGATTTTCGGATGTTCGAAGTTCGCGAACTGTTCGCGAACTGTTCGCATTTTTTGCCGGTGTTCGCGAACACATACTCAGCGGTTCGCTACATCCCTATATCTGACACCCAACTGCTGCATGAAGACAGAATGAAGAATGAAGATAAACTTGATTATTTCAGAAACAACTCAGAATATTTCATTAATTGTATTTAGTTTCTTACTTCAGTATGAGGAAGCTTATATTAAATTTTCATTTTGCTGCGTAATAAGTACATTTATTCCGCCACCGGGTGGCAGTGCTGTAATTTATATACAGTTAGTAAAGGCAGATGTTGATTATTTCAGAAACGGTACCGAATATTTCATTGTTTGCATTAAGAAGGTTTCTTATTCAGTATAATGAAGCTTATATTAAACTTTAATTTTCCCGATAGTTCCCCTTTAATTGAGTGTGTCCCATGCCTGTATTGCAATAGTTTTTTAGGTTAATTTAAAAAAAAACTTTTTCCCAGACACTATGATGCAGGAATTGAGGGGGAAATGCTGCATTTTCTGTGATTTTTGCAAATTTGAAATTTGCACTTTGCAGCTTGCTATGTGCCTAACCCTGGAGAGAACTTTCTAAATGTTTTCTAGCCTGCAATGAGCAGATACCACTATAGACATGGCCAGAGGGGGTGGGGAATGACTGACTTACAACTTCCAGCGTCTCCATCTTAAAGCTCTGCTTGTTAAGAGTTCACAAGATTAGCAGCCAGACAATTGTAGCGTCATCAGCAGTAAAAACCAAAGGGTGATTAAAGCAACTCATGCATATGTAGCTGGATTATTCCACTTAAATGCGATTGCAATCAATGCAGCCCAGACAATTGACTTTTATCTGTGCTCCTGCACGCACTGTGCTCCGTGTAGCCTTATAGTAAACTTTGCTCACTGAATAATGTAGTTCATGTACTGCTGATGTCACAATGGGGTAAGTACCTGGTAGCAGTTTAAGACAAATGTTCCAATGGGGCCACCGCCCGATAAATTAAAAGTGGCTCAAATATGGCTTATTGCTCAGCAATTATTTTCCCATGTTGTGAAGAAAACACGCTGTTCACCTAAAACGAGCGTACAGAATACAATAGCAGCGCAAGTGATTGTGATATCAACCCTTAATTCTTGGCAGTATTGTGTGCGCGCCGCAATGAACTCCCACCTACAGGCTGGTCATACCTCAGCTGTAATGGAGCATATTTGTGCTAAATGCATACCGCTGGCTGCACTGGAACCAATACTGCTCCATCCCATGCATCTACAAATTACGGATAACCCAACTCATTGCTTTATTGCTCACTTAGAATGTCGAGCTCGATACAATAATCTGAAAATATTCATCTGCAGGTGTCAAACTGTCACGTTCTGTGCAACTTACCTGTTTTAGCTGTGAAGACTGGAGGGCGGGACATTGTCATCCAAAATTAAGTTTTACTTATTACTCAAAACAATATGAAATATTTAGTAAAGTTCTTGCAGGACTGATCTACTCCTGAAATTGTGCTGAAATAAGGGAAAGTCCCCTTGTATTTTTTACAACCGATCAAGTCTTTCCTCTGCTTCTTCGTTCTTGAACCTAAGGCTGAATGAGTAACACACCAATGATTTCTTATATCTGAAACCTGTTTATGAACGTAATGGGCCCTGAAGCAAAGTCGGACCTCTCAAGGGGCTTGAACTGGAAAAACTGACAGCTAACGGCCTTCTCTGTCATCTCAAGAGCTTTCTGATTCTCACAGCCTCCCAGAGAGCCTCTCTTGTGTCTATCCCTCTATAATAATAGTCTTGCTCAAGGATACAGCTTATCACCCCAAGGGCAGATCACCTTCATCGTCAGTATTTTCTTTCTCTCTAGCATCCTCCATGCAGATTTATTCATAGTATAAATTATTCCACTGTCAGAAAACCTTCCCCTTCTAATCTAGGAGAGTGCTTGACCCTAGTCCCATTGTGAAGCCTCTCACCTTCCCTATTGAGCAGATACGGTATCTGTCCTGCTCTCCTCATATTAAGTTCAGCCCTTCCTATTGTACCTGGATCCGCCAGAGGTAGAGCCTCCGAAATGTTCAGCTAATTAAGGCAGCTGGGAGATAAATGACTAATCTGATACTAATAAGGTGTTTAGTGGAAACCCAACGCTGCCGCCATTGTGTTGGGCCATTGGCAATTAATTCTGTTATTGTTCCCAACTTGAGTCGAGTGGAGAGTTTTTAATTGCAAGTTGTTTATTGCGCTTTGTTTCAAGTTTCATGTTCCAGGAAACGCAGGCTTCGTCGCTCCCAGATAATGATAAATGAATCATTTGGGTTAATATAATTGAACATGAAACATAATGTGTGTTTGTGTTGCCTTCACTTATCTGCTCATTTCAGTCATTTTTGATCACTTGGGTGCACCCCCACCAAGCCAACGCACCCTACAAAGTGAAATTGCTGATCGAGTAGTGATTACCCATTTCCCACAAATTTATTTTAATTTTTGGCAACAACAACCCTTGTTGTTTTGATACCTGGATCAACTGATCTCCATATTTATTGTTGAAACAAACTTTTGGTATATTTTCAGATGTTTGTTTTCAGGTCTCCTTAGGGTCCAAAGCTTAATACTGGGACCTTGTGCTCCAGGCTTTCAGGACATCCACTCCTGGAAATAGATGGAGGCCAATGAGGAAGAGCCACGTACTCCTTCTAATTATGTAACTTATTGACGGGAACTGGTTACAAGATCCCTGGACCAACTGGGAAAACCTCTTTCCAACAGGACATTGGCTACAGAGCTGGCACTTCTTGAGTAGATTATATATGGCCCACAAATGCATTTTCATTTTTGGTGACAACAACCCTTTATTTTAGAAGTTATTTTGATACCTGGTCCAACTAATCTTTATTTCCATTGTTTAAACAATCTTTTGCCATTCGTATGTTTTCATATCTTTGTTTTTAGGTCTCCTCAGGGTCCAAAGCTTGATGCTGGGACCTTGTGCTCCAGGCTTTCAGGACATCCACCCCTGGAAATAGGTGGAGGCCAAAGAGGAAGAACCATGTTCTCTCCTCGCATTATAAAACCTATATCTGCTAATTTCAGACATTTTTGATCACTTGGATGCACCCTCACAAAGCCAAAGCACCCTACAAAGTGAAAGTGCTGATCAAGAAGTGATTACCAATTGCCCACAAATGCATTTTTATTTTTGGTGACAACAGCCCATATTAGAAGTTGTTTTGATACATGGACCAACTGATCTCCATTTCTATTGTTGAAACAAACTTTTGCCCCTTAAATATTTTCAGATGTCTGTTTTCAGGTCTCCTTAGGGTATACTGGGACCTTGTGCTCCAGGCTTTTAGAACATCCACCCCTGGAAATAGGTGGAGGCCAATAAGGATGAGCCACGTACTCCATCCAGTTGTGTAACCTATTGACGTGAACTGGTTACAAGATCCCTGGACCAATTGGGAAAACCTCTCTCCAACAGGACATTGGTTACAGAGCCGGCACTTCTTGAGTACATTATATATGGCCCACAAATGCATTTATTTTAGAAGTTATTATTTCAACTAATCTTTATTTCCATTGTTTAAACAATCGTATGTTTTCATATCTTTGTTTTTAGGTCTCCTCAGGGTCCAAAGCTTGATACTGGGACCTTGTGCTCCAGGCTTTCAGGACATCCACCCATGGAAATAGGTGAAGGCTAGGGATGTAGCAAACGTCGGAAAAAAAGTTCGCGAACATATTCGCGAACTTGCGTCCAAAAATGTGAACGGTTCGCGAACGTCGCGAACCCCATAGACTTCAATGGGAAGGCGAATTTTAAAAGCTAGAAAAGACATTTCTGGCCAGAAAAATGATTTTAAAGTTGTTTAAAGGGTGCAACGACCTGGACAGTGGCATGCCAGAGGGGGATCAAGGGCAAAAATGTATCTGAAAAATACATTGTTGACACAGCGCTTCGTTTTGAGCTGTAAAGGGCAGAAATCACACTACGTCACTCAGGTGATGTTTCTGGACACGGAATGTGAAAAAGCTCACACATCTAGGTGGCACTTGGTTAAAGACTGGGCAAACAATGCCTGCAAGGGCAACGTATACAGTAGTGGATACGGAATATATTATTGCTGCTGTAAAAACATCACTCAGGTGATGTTTACGGACACGGAATTATTATTGTTATTTAGACAGAATGTGAAAAAGCTCACACAGCTAGGTGGCACTTGCATACCTCCCAACTGTCCCTCTTTTGACCACTCAACCCCCTGTCCCTCTTTTGTACTGGAAAGTCCCTCTTTTCTCTGCACTGAACAGCCAGAAAAAAACCAGTTTCTAACTTAATTAGCTTTTGGCAGAGAGCTCAGAACAGCTAACAGGTGCAAATAAGATACTTTGTTACAATTTTGACTCTGGTTGGTGGTGCTGGTAGTGGTGAACTACTAGGAGGAGCAGCACACCAGTCCCACTCCCCAACACAGCTAGACTAATAGCACTGGGCTCTTATAGTAGCAAAGTAAAAAAACAAAAAAGAAAATAAAAGCAGTCCTTACAAGGACTATTGGGTTATTACAGCAGTCAGCAGATGAGATCAGAAGAGATCAGTGCCCACAGCAGCTACATACAGAGCACTGCAGTAGAAGGTAGATTACTAGTCAGCAAAGCTAACTAACCTAAACTCACTGTCCCTCAAATCCCTGCAGAGTTCTGTCCCTACAATACAGAGCAGTATCAAGTAGATTACTAGCCAGCAAACTTACTATCAACTGTCCCTCAAATCACTAACAGCTCTCTCCCTACACTAGCTCTTCCAAGCACACACAGGCAGAATGAAAAAACGCTGCAGGGCTTCAGTTTATATATGGAAGGGGAGTGGTCCAGGGGGTGTGGGGGTGGCCCAGGAGGGAGAGCTTCCTGATTGGCTGCCATGTATCTGCTGGTCTGGGGGAGAAATGGCAAAAATAAGCGCCAGCTAAGGCGAACCCAAATTGGCGAACGTCGCGCGACGTTTGCGAACATTCGGCGGACGCGAACAGTCGATGTTCGCGTGAACTAGTTCGCGGGCGAACAGTCCGCGACATCCCTAGTGAAGGCCAAAGAGGAAGAACCATGTTCTCTACTCACATTATAAAACCTATATCTGCTAATTTCAGACATTTTTGATCACTTGGATGCACCCTCACCAAGCCAAAGCACCCTACAAAGTGAAAGTAGTGATAAAGTATTCATTATGCATTGCCCACAAATGCATTTTCAATTTTGTGACCCTTTTTAGAAATTATTTTAAAACCTGAGCCAAAGGGTCTCCATTTCTATTGTTCAAACAAACCCCTTAAGGTCCAATGCATGATACTGGGACTGGTGTTCCAGGCTTCCCGGACATCCAACCCTGGAAATAGGTGGAGGTCAATTGTACTCCTTCCAATTATGCAACCTATTGACGGGAACTGGTTACAAGATCCCTGGACCAACTGGTAAAACCTCTCTCCAGCAGGACATTGGTTACACAACAGGCAATTCCTGAGCATATTATATCTTACCCACAAATGTATTTTAATTTTTGGTGACAACACTTTTTTAGAAGTTATTTTGACACCTGGGGCAGCTGGTCTTCATTTTCATGGTTGAAACAGACTTTTGCCTTTGTATGTTCCCAGGTCTCCTCAGGGTCAAAACCTTGATACTGGAACTTTATGCTCCAGGCTTCCAGAACAACCACCCCTGGAAATGGGTGGAGGCCAAAAAGGAAGAATCCTGTATTCCCCTCCTATTATATAACCTATAGACTGGAATCTCTGGATCCCTTGGCCAACTGGAAAAACCAGTTACAGAACTGGCAATTTCTGAGCAGTAGAGGAACTCCTGGGTGATAGAGACACTAAATGTTTTGTCTTGTTTTGTAATAAGGTTCTGGTAGCTAATTACCCATATGGGTCAACTACATGTTGATACCAGAAATTTACAGAACCTGCGGATGTCACTGTGCACAGGACTTGTACCGTGCATACACAGGACTTTCTGTACAGCTTGAAAGTGAAAGCTCCCTGTTGTAATGCCTGCATGACTCTGCTAATAAAGCACTGTTATACTCTACTCATCCTCGGCTACAAAAATACAACACTAACCTTTCTATGGGTGCATGGATAGAACTTGACTCCCACCCCAAACCCACAACAAAAACAGTTTTTTTGTGGGCCCCTATCCATGATGAGCAAGGCTCCACCTGTTGTATAATTAAGAGATTTCCTTCTATGATTTCTGTAATTTAGTTAATTAGGGTAAGCAGGGTATTTTATCTGTGCTTCTGTTTTGCATAGCCTAAAGGCAACAAACAGATTGAAGCCCAGGCAGAGAAAGAAGGAAAGACTAAATCAGGTCATGTGTGTGACATGAGAAAGCACCAGTATGTTGTAAATATTGGCATCTAGGAATTTTCATTTCAGAGGGCAAGTTATTTGAAAAGATCACATTGAAGATTATATTCTGGAGAATGGCATTTTAAGTCGGAATCCACACGGCTCTATAATGGAAATATCATCACAGACAAATGTACCTGCGGTTAGCAATGGGCGAATTTGCGCCGTTTCGCTTCGCCGGAAAATTCGCGCGAAATTCCCGAAAAACGGCGAAAAATTCCCGAAACGCCGCTGGCGTATCGTTTTTGATGCTGGCGCCTGTTTTTTTGAAAAAAAAAATTTTGACACCGGCGAATTTTTGCCGCAAATTTTTGCGGGCGTTTCGTGGATTTATTTATAAAAAATTCGCCCATCACTACCTGCGGTGCATAGTGGTGGGCGAATTTATTCGCCAGATGCAAATTCTCTTCGAATTCCCACGATTCGCCACTGGCGAATAAATTTGCAAACTGCCATGAAAATTCGGCGACATAAAAAAAAACGAGGCACCGGTGCCGTTTCGCGAATTTGACTGGAAATTAGTGAATTTTTCGGCAAAACGAAATGGGACACATTTGCCCATCACTAGCGGTGAATGATGGTGTAACCAGGGGGTTGGAGAGAGGGGGTGCAGAAGATGGGTCAATGGTACTCCTACTTGGAGTAGGGTTCTTAGTATGATGCTGCAGGGCTCTGTATTGGGTACCTTTTATTCAAGTAACTATATTGTAATAGTAAGAATTATGTATCAGCGTTTGTAGATGAGACAAAACTCTGCAGCCCAATTCATTCCATCCAGGACATGGCATCCTTGCATCGGGATCTGGAGAAACTGCCAGTCTGAGAGGCTGAGTGTCAGATGTGATTCAGTATTGATGAAATGCTTTGCAGGTGGGAATTATAAATATATAGGCTATTTTCCCTTAATGGGAATAAAATACACAAATCCTTGATGAGGAACGACCTGGAGGTACTTGTGGGAATCAATGCCCGTCAGCAGGGTGCAAGGTATTGACCTTAAAAGGGGTTATAGATTCAAGGGAAAGAGTTATTGTTGCCATTTCTAAAGCACTATACTGATCTTTTCAGGCTGTGAAAGCCTCCCTTGAGATTACATGAGAGAAGGTCACATTTTAAGGTAAGAAAAGGGATTTGTACAGTGAAAGTTAAGATGTTCCTGTTCCTGTACTGTAAAGGCAGATAATAAAATATACAGGGTAACTTCCCTGACTACCCCTGGATTATAACAGGGTGGCTGTTACCCCAATGTTTCTATATATCTGTAACCTTGTTATGAGCTAAGGGGGCCCAGTCTGAAGGTCAGTTAGGGGGAGATTTGGGGTGAGTGTTTATTTGTACCCTGGGTACCCCTGGAACTATAGCAGGGTGACTGTTACCCCAATGTTTCTATATATCTGTAACCTTGTTATGAGCTAAGGGGGCCCAGTCTGAAGGTCAGTTAGGGGGAGATTTGGGGTGAATGTTTATTTGTACCCTGGGTACCCCTGGAACTATAGCAGGGTGACACCCCAATCTTTCTATATATCTGTAACCTTGTTATGAGCTAAGGGGCCCAGTCTGAAGGTCAGTTAGGGGGAGATTTGGGGTGAGTGCTTATTTGTACCCTGGGTACCCCTGGAACTATAGCAGGGTGACACCCCAATGTTTCTATATATCTGTAACCTTGTTATGAGCTAAGGGGGCCCAGTCTGAAGGTCAGTAAGGGGGAGATTTGGGGGTGAGTGCTTATTTGTACACTGGGTACCCCTGGAACTATAGCAGGGTGACACCCCAATGTTTCTATATATCTGTAACCTTGTTATGAGCTAAGGGGGCCCAGTCTGAAGACCAGTTAGGGGGAGATTTGGGGTGAGTGCTTATTTGTACCCTGGGTACCCCTGGAACTATAGCAGGGTGACACCCCAATGTTTCTATATATCTGTAACCTTGTTATGAGCTAAGGGGGCCCAGTCTGAAGGTCAGTAAGGGGGAGATTTGGGGGTGAGTGCTTATTTGTACACTGGGTACCCCTGGAACTATAGCAGGGTGACACCCCAATGTTTCTATATATCTGTAACCTTGTTATGAGCTAAGGGGGCCCAGTCTGAAGACCAGTTAGGGGGAGATTTGGGGTGAGTGCTTATTTGTACCCTGGGTACCCCTGGAACTATAGCAGGGTGACACCCCAATGTTTCTATATATCTGTAACCTTGTTATGAGCTAAGGGGGCCCAGTCTGAAGGTCAGTTAGGGGGAGATTTGGGGTGAGTGCTTATTTGTACCCTGGGTACCCCTGGAACTATAGCAGGGTGACACCCCAATGTTTCTATATATCTGTAACCTTGTTATGAGCTAAGGGGGCCCAGTCTAAAGACCAGTTAGGGGGAGATTTGGGGTGAGTGTTTATTTGCACTCTTGGTACCCCTGGAACTCAGCAGGTTTGCAGGCTTTTCACCTTTAGATTAAAGTCTAATACATTATAGGTTGGCCAAAAAGATAAAAATAGCTGCTTCTGTTAACTGTAAACATGTTAGAAATCAAAACATAAAATATTACTACAAATTGCTACTAAGCAAGGGAGGCAGTATTTTTGCATAATTCATGCTTCTTTTTCTCTGGCTCCCTTAACGTTTGATATCTCCTTTATTTTCCCATGTTTCTTTAAGTCAGCATTAACCATTTAAGCTGCTGGTTTCAGCTTTTTACCTATATATCTCTGTCTCTCCAACCCTCCCCCCTGACTTGGTCTTATCTTTTAGAATCAATTCTGAGTCATATTAGGAGTTAAATATATTTTTAACAGAATCATCGGTGGCCCCCGGGGCTAAAGGAGAGATATATTTAGATATCTGTAGCACAAAAAGCCTATAATAAAATTATATACAGAGATATAATAGGGAGAGAGAAAACAATCTCTCAGGTTACTGACAGTCACAAAGATCTAAGCCTAAGGGGGGAAATGGATCGCTTTGGAAAAATAGAACTAATACCCTGACAGTGTGACTTTAATAGAGAGTTATTAGGAATAAGGTTTCGTTTATTTAAAGGGATACACTGGGGAACCTATAGCCCAGGCTGGATTGTAGACAGGTTCCAACTACTTGTAATATACAAATCCTCATTAACCTGATACAACCGTTCTGGTTCTGGTACACTGACTCCATCACTTGGTCTCCGTGGCGATAGAATTCACGGATGTAATTGGGGAACCCTGCGAAGGAGACGGATGGATCAGGTTATTTTATTAGGGGTCGAGGTGGGGGGGAAGAAAATAAAGATAAAATTAGGAGAAGGAGAGAATAATCAGAAGGGAAACTGAGAAGAGGAGAGAAGATCATTAAAGTAGATTAAGGAGTCACTTAACCCTCTCACTGCCAGGAAAACAACAGCAGGTGGTAAATACACAGGGACAAGAGGAAGTGAATTGAGAGGAGGGAATGGGAAGAAGATGATGGAGATAAATAAGGTGGGGGGGAGATATGGGGAGAGGAAGAGGCAGAACGGGAGGGGGATGAATGTACAGAGATAGGATCAATAGATGATAATAAAATCCTGGCTTCACTAAGCCCTTCACTCCAGGTAGACTCCAGGTGTATGTGAGCGACAACCCCCAGCAGCCTTTGCTTGAGCAAGGATTATAGACGTTGTAGTTCAACAACAGCTGGAGGACTGTCCCCTTGGAGATTTGCTTGGAATCAGACTGAAGAGGAGGAATGTTTGGGAAGTCTTCACAATGATTGGATTTAGTTGTGAGTGCTGAGAGTGTTAGTTGTGAAACAGCTGAAGAGGGTTGGAGGTTGCCTTCCCCTGACAACTGAAGACTGGATCTTGCTGAATAAGTGTCGCTCAAAGGGAAAGGCGTCCAACTCCCCGCAGACTAAGAGACAGTTGGAAAGGGGAGGGGCGCGGGGAGTAACATCCTGGTGAAGAAACACGACTCCCTCCTGTACAAAATGCTGCTGCCCAAGGGTTCACTTCCCACCTAGAGATACAGGTGAGTAATGATCTTCACTAGATTTTCCATGGGCTGCAAACGTTCCTCTGATAAATGGCAATTCTATTAAATGTGAATGTGCAGAACTGACTGTCCCCTGTGAGTGCCCCACACTTGCCCCACAGGGGGGGCGGTGCTGAGTCTTTTTGCAGAGGGAGAGGGGGGAATCGATGCATTTGAAACTTGTTTAATCAAAGAGAGATCAGCATGAATGATAATATTATTACTGCCACTGATCCTGCCTGAACCACTATGTTTTTTTATTGAGGGTATTTGTCCTGGGACCCCAATTCCTTAAGATCAAAAGAAAGACAAGTGTAAATGATCTATTAGGATAATTGTGCCAACTCTTTCATAGACTTGATTTATGTCAGGGACTTACAACTTGTGCCCCTTCAATTAAACTTGGGGGATGCCCAGTATATAATTCAGCTGCAGATTTAAGGTCACAGGTTGAAGGCAAGTGCCTGATTTATGTACTTTTCAATTTAAACAGGGGCCCAATCTTTCTTTACTGACCTACCTTCCCTCAGCATCAGACTGGTAGGGGTGGGGTTCAAGTCCCACCGGGACATCCACCATAGTCCCCCCTTCCCCCCTGGGCCCTCAGCCACAACCCCCCTCCAGACCCCCTGCCACAGCCCCCCGCCCCAGTCACAACGTCCCCCTGACACCCCCTGCACACCTGTCTCTTGCTGTGCCCTTGATCAGGGTCAGGGATCCCAGGTGGAATCTGGTCTGGTCTGGCAAGTTCACCATGTTTTTCCCAGTGTCCTGCTGGCCCAGTCCAACCCTGCTGTAACTCCAGAACCAACCACAAGACCAGTTGCCCATAACTAGCCTCCAATTTGAGACACCATTGCCCTGACATGGTGGGACCAGTGATCCTGCTGTAGTTCCAAAACATCAGCACATCATCTCTGCACCCCAGATCTCACACTCTAGTTGCCTTCAAGCTCCCAGGAATGTGCAGGGCATCAAATGTGATACCAACTGGCCTTCATTTTGGCTGCCCTATCCTTGGCTTGCGCTATTCAATCTCAGAGGAGTGTCAGCTCAAAAGTTTGGAATCTTTGCAGAACTGTCAACCTGATGGGAATACAGGGGACAGAGCCCAAAATCTCCCCATCAAATAAGGGGGTTGAAGGCTCTATCCCCTAAAGAATTTTTTTTCCAAGATGTGGATCTCTCCTTTCTCCCAGGTGGGCCTAAAGCAGTGGATGGGGGGCCTAGCATGTGCTGTGCACCTAAACTCTGTATTGAGTATCTTGATATAACACATCTTTCCCCTTTAACTCCATTAGGGGGGGTAACAGGGCAGGTTGGTGACATTGTGGGTGGACTGAAGCCGCTGTAGGGGGAGGGCCAGTGATATTGGTGGCTGGAGCTATGACATGGCGATCAGAGATTGGTCGATCACCACGTCAGTCTTAGGGAATCCTGCCTGTTTTTCCAAATTAGGAAATCCTTCCGGAAAACTGGGCTGTACGGTCAAAGCCCTACATTTTTGTGTTTCTGGTCAACATTTGCACAAGACTTGTCCGGTCCATAGGGCTGGAATTAGGGGTAGGCAGAAGAGGTCCATGCCTGGGGCAAAAAGGTGGGCGGGGGGGATAGGCCTCTACCTCTTCCATTATTTAACCCTAGTCCATGTCCATACGGGCCCTGCCAGTCCCTCCAGACGACTATAATTCATGTTTTCCATCTGTCTGTTCCCTCTTCACACAATCATTTCCCAATCATTCCTCTGTCTCTCTGTGACTTTCCACTGTGTCTAATGGCCAGGAAATGAAATTATGAAGCATTTGGCCTTAGGAGAATAATATCATATTCAGTGTCATTATGTTTTCCTGGTACCCTGTTAGTGTCGCATGAGTAGGTGTAACATTCATGATCCCTTAGGGCAATGTCACACTGGCTGCTTCCCAAGGGTGAGTAGACACTGAGGAGAGGTCCCCTATGTGGAAAAAAGGGACAATAAGAGAAACACAGAAGTACTTATGAATGAACAGAGACTTGCCTGGTAATTTCAATTTGTTTGTGAATAGCAGGGCCCAATGGACTTTCACTGATGATTAAAGGCCAGCAAGTCTATAGTTAAAGGGATTGTTCACTTTTGAGATAAACGTTAGTATGATGTACAGAGGGATATTCTGAGATAATTTGCAATTGGTTTTCATTTTTTATTATTTGTGTTTTTGAGTTGTTTATCTTTTTATTCAGCAGCTCTCCAGTTTGCAGTTTCAGCCATCTGGTTGCTAGGGTCCAAATTCCCGTAGCAACCATGCACTGATTTAAATAAGAGACTGGAATAAGTATGTATGTATCACTTTATTTGTAAAGCACTGCTAGGGAGCCTCCGTGACATATAATGCATAAAAGTACCCAATGAATACAATAGATATACACAGTACACATATAAGCTCATATAAGGACACAGATCTTAAGTGTTATATGGTATGAGACACAGTGGAAAGGAGGTTTCTGTCCCATAGAGCTCACAGTCTAAGCCGGTGGGTGGCTAACATACAGGCACAAATTGGAGATGAAAAAGTGCACAAGGTAAAGGCATTGTCCAATAGGTACCAGGACTAGACTAATGTTCTACACTAAGTTCTAGTGCTGCAAAAGATATTGAGAAAGCAGGTTACACACTGAGGAATTCAGGGATGGAATTCCAGAGATAAGGAGCAGCAAGATAGAAGGGTTTGAGATGAGAGGTGGCACTGGATGTGGATGGTGTGAAGAGAAGGGGCTCTGAGAGGAGCAGAGAAGATGACCAGGAACGTATAGTGGGACAAGTGAAGAAATGTATTAAGGAGCAGGGGAGTGAATGTTAGCAGGAGTTTATATGCTAAGGATTTAGTTGGGTTCAACAGGTCCCCTCTTAAGAGAGAGAAGGAGGATCCTGTAAGTGGAGTTTAAGATTTATTGGAGAGGAGAGAGATGGGAGTCAGGAAGACCAATTAGTAGGAGATTGCAATAGTTTAAATGGGATAAGATAAGGGCATGGATTAGTGTTTTGGCTGCTGAAAGAAAGAGGCGTATCTTGACTATATTGTGGAGGACGAAGTGACAGTTTTTGGTGGTAGTATTAAAGGAGAACTAACACCTAACTAAAGAAGTATCTAGAAATGTTGTACATGATGTTTTGGGCTTCTGTACCAGCCAAAGGCAACCACAGCCCTTTAGCAGTAAAGATCTGTGTCTCCAAAGATGCCCCAGTAGCTCCCCATCTTCTTTTCTGCTGATTCACTGATTCACATGCTCTGTGCTGCTGTCACTTACTGAGCTTAGGGAGCCACTCACAATATACAGTACACATAGAATAGAAATGTCACAATATAAGGCTGATTAGTAATTAATACACATAATTACTACATGGCAGCACAGAAACCAGTGCAATTAGCATCAGAATTGAATAATCAGCAAACCTGTAGCATCAGCTTATATTACAGCCAGGGAAGCTCATTTTCTGCTGGATAATTAGTGACGAGCCCTAAGCTTAGCTTCTCAACAGCCAATCAGAGCCCACTGAGCATGTGAGTGTCACAGACACTTTCCAAGATGGTGACCCCCTGTGACAAGTTTGAAGTCCTGGATCATTGCTGCTATTGACAAGCTCAAACTTTAGCCTCGCGCAATAAGTTCACTATATAAAATATGCCATTTTTAGCCACATTCATTTTTAGGGGTTAGTTGTCCTTTAAGGATGATGGCTCAGCACAGTTTTGGTGGTTAGTGGAGCTGCCCTGGCAGAAGAACCTAAGCCAATATGTCATACTGGATATTAATGGAGATAATAAGCTAAACCCAAACCTGCCCTGTCAGGCTACATTCTATGAGAAGATGACAGCCTCAGCTGGCAGTGGCAATGAGAAGCAGTGAGAGCCCAGTGAGTATTTTGCTTGAGGCTCAACGTTCATGAGACAAGCGCCAGGTGCATCGTATCGGCTTTCTGGGCAGGAGAGATAAAAAATGGAGCAAATGAGCAGCCAATGTTCTGAGAGATAAGAATGGGAATTAAACTGGCGATTTAGTAGGATAAAGTGTCATCGATGCAGTGATAAACTGTCGTAAAATAAAACAGGCTGGTTCCAACCGTAACTCTCTATTTATATCCATAAAGCCTGTTGTGTTTTGGGTCAGACTCCACATTGATTTGCAGTTGTTTTCTTATTGCCAGTCCTGCTAGAAAACTATATCTACAAAATGCCAATATAACAGTAATTAATGAATAATGAATATTAGCTCGTCAGCCTTCTACATCCACTCACTTCCTATTAGTTCCAGCAGGGATCAGCATATAAATGTCTGATGGTATCTTTGTTTATAGAGATTTATATCAGCCTTTTGACACTTGACTAGAATAAGTTGTATTTTATGTGGGGAGGTTTTTTTTTTTTTTGGGGGGGGGTAGCCCATCTGAAAGTTGGAAAGAGGTAGAAGAGGCAAATAATCTACAAAGAAAGAATAATAAAGACTTATTGTAATAAGGGTATTCTATAGCATATTATGGCTAATGGCACATGCTAAAATTCGGGGGGATTTAGTCGCCCAGCAACAAATCGCCTCTTCTTCAAGCGACTAATCTCCCTAAAAAGCCTTCCCACTGTCTAGAATCTAAATTTCCAGTGGGATGGCACTCGGAATGCTTCCTTTTCCAAAGTCGCCTAAAGATTCCTCGTGAGGCAATTCTGGCGACTTTGGAAAAAAGATCGTAACGATTGAGAATGTAAATCATCGGCGGGAGGCAGTTCGGGGAGAGAGACGATTTGTCACTGGGTGACTAAATCTCTCCGAATCTCAGCATGTGTCACCACCCTAAAAGTTAACTAAACTGTGAACCAGCCCTTTAATAATCACATTGTTTCTATAATAATTTCTGGTGTCTGCAAATTGTGTCTGTCAGGTTTCTTTTGGTGGGAGTGGGGGACTTTTCAACTTGTACTGGGCAGTAATTGGGTAAATATTGTAGGCTTAACGAGGAGATAAGAGGTTGCTGTTAAAGGAAAACTATACCCCCAAAATGAACACTTAAGCAACAGATAGTTGACACCATATTAAGTGGCATATTAAAGAATCTTACCAAACTGGTCTATACTGTATATTTAAGTAAATATTGCCCTTTTACATCTTTTGCCTTGAGCCACCATTTGTTGATGGTCTCTGTGCTGCCTCAGAGATCACCTGACCAGAAATACTGCAACTCTAACTGTAACAGGAAGAGATCACCTGACCAGAAATACTGCAGCTCTAACTGTAACAGGAAGAGATCACCTGACCAGAAATACTGCAGCTCTAACTGGAACAGGAAGAGATCACCTGACCAGAAATACTGCAGCTCTAACTGGAACAGGAAGAGATCACCTGACCAGAAATACTGCAGCTCTAACTGTAACAGGAAGTGATCACCTGGCCAGAAATACTGCAGCTCTAACTGTAACAGGAAGAGATCACCTGACCAGAAATACTGCAGCTCTAACTGTAACAGGAAGAGATCACCTGACCAGAAATACTGCAGCTCTAACTGTAACAGGAAGAGATCACCTGACCAGAAATACTGCAGCTCTAACTGTAACAGGAAGAGATCACCTGACCAGAAATACTGCAGCTCTAACTGTAACAGGGATAGATCACCTGACCAGAAATACTGCAGCTCTAACGGTAACTGGAAGAGATCACCTGACCAGAAATACTGCAGCTCTAACGGTAACAGGAAGAGATCACCTGACCAGAAATACTGCAGCTCTAACGGTAACTGGAAGAGATCACCTGACCAGAAATACTGCAGCTCTAACTGTAACAGGAAGAAGTGTTGAAGCAAAAGACACAACTCTGTCTGTTAATTGGCTCGTGTGATCTAACAAGTATGGTTTGTTGGTATGTTTGTGTGCATAGTGAATCGTACGATCACAGGGGGCGGCCCTTATTTTTTAAAATGGCAATTTTCTATTTATGATTACCCAATGGCACATACTACTTGAAAAGTATATTATTATGAAAATGGTTTATTTACATGAAACAGGGTTTTACACATTAGCTGTTTTATGCAATATCTTTTTATAGAGACCTACATTGTTTGGGGGTATAGTTTTCCTTTAAGGACGGAGAGTGGATCATACCATTGCTTCTCATGTGGATGTGAGATAAAGACATCCCAGTCATGGTCAGTGAATGGAACATTCACATGGATAGAGAATTCTGGGTGTGTATTTTCCATTCCATTGACCTCAATCACTTCTGCCCTTTCATTTCTTTGTGATTAGTGCAATATTCTGAAGCAGAAAAGGACCCCCGTTATATTAATGCTCTTGTGTCCCGTCGATATGACCCTGACATTCAACTGAACAAAGTCTACGGAGACTTGATGGATGGTTATTTATTCCCCTCGTTCCAACTCGGACCCATAGAAATCTGTAAATAGCGGCTTTGTACCCAGGAGGCCTCACATATCTCCCAACTTTGTTGCTTCATATATGACCTTGAATGGGAAATCTTTATCAAAGAATCCTTGGTGTGTCCCATTGGTTCCACTCCAGGTCCTTGGCATTTTGCCTTCTGCACAACGGGGGATAATTCTCTCCTATTTCCAAAGAGTTTTGCTAAGAATGTTTGTATTTTTACCGCATTATGAGAACTCAAATAGTATTTCAATAGTATCACAGGCAGAAGTAATTTAGTAAGGGTAGTGTTGTTTACACAGAAACATTCCGTCTTCATTTATTTGCATTGACTCATGGCCCATTGCCTGGCATAGGGACTGCGGGTGGATGGTAAGGATGCCAGATGGAGTTGGGTGTTCAGAAGCAGAAGATTAACTTAATTAGTTATAGAAAAGGCTAATTCTAAGCAACTTTTCAATTGGTCGTCAATACTTATTTTGTATAGGTTTTTGCCTTCTTAATCTGACTTATTCCTGCTTTCAAATGAGGGGAGTCACTGGCCCCATCTAAAAACATATACCTTGTAAGGTTACATATTTAGAGGGTTATTTACTAACTTTATTTTTTTGTGTTGGAAAACCCAGGTACAAAAAACTTGAATGTTTTGGTGATTTATTAAACGCCAATGGTTTTAGAAGGATATGTAAACCTTTAAAATAAGTGAATGTAAAATTGATGAAGGTGCTATTCGAAGAAATATTTCAACATAGATTCATTACTTATTTTTATTCCAAGATATTAAGGGATACATGTGCTGTTAATATGAATGAATTGTGTTACAACAGCGCCACCTGCTGGTCAGTTTCCCACCAGTCTGACCAGCAAGTAGTCAAGGAAGTTGTCAGGAGAAAGAAAGAGGCTGATGTTCTTCTGCTTAGGAAAGATGTGAGAAAGGTTTCTAATTTTATTCCTAAGCAGAACAAAATCAGTACCAATAAAGTGTTGAAAGCTTTGTCACCTAGACTGCCATAGGACAGCACCATAGACAATGAGTTGTGTGGTACAGACAGCAGGACTATCAGATTGTTGAACACAAAATCTAGGCGACATTGTTAGTGTCTCACTACACAGAACTGTAAATTAGGAGATTCTGCCATCAGTGCCTGTGTATTATAATAATCTGGTGGGATACAGCTCTATTATCCTTATCATTTACAGTAGGGGGTACATTATCCCTTATAATACATGAGTGATACTCAGAGTTCCCTGTATAACTCAGCCTGCAGCCTTGTGCCTTTATATGGTCACAGAACAACCCCTCAGTGACTTCTAATATCCTTATCATTTACAGTAGGGGGTACATTATCCCTTATAATACATGAGTGATACTCAGAGTTCCCTGTATAACTCAGCCTGCAGCCTTGTGCCTTTATATGGTCACAGAACAACCCCTCAGTGACTTCTAATATCCTTATCATTTATAGTAGGGGGTACATTATCCCTTATAATACATGAGTGATACTCAGAGTTCCCTGTATAACTCAGCCTGCAGCCTTGTGCCTTTATATGGTCACAGACCCCCTCAGTGACTTCTAATATCCTTATCATTTACAATAGGGGGTACATTATCCCTTATAATACATGAGTATTATCCTTATCATTTACAGCGATGTAGTTAGAAATGTTGTCGATGTGCTTAGTGCCTGTGTTGCTGACAGATATTAGAGATATATCAGATATTGATAGTGTCACAGACATTAGAAAGTGCTTGAGTGTGTCAGCTATGGGCAGTCAGTAGTCAGAATTGCGGGTTCCTGAGTGATTGCTAGCTGTTGGAAGAGATAACTCCCGCAGGATAATTGCACAGGAACAGCACCTTAATGCTTCATCACAGTGGGATATTTTTAGTTCTAATTGATTGCATCCCCCATAACATCTCTCTCCTCTGGAGGGGCGCATTGTGTCCCTCGCTGACCGATGAGGCCCGTTACCTAGCAACGGTAGCAGTTAGTTGGGTGAAGCCGTCTCAGTACCCCACAAATACATATCTCTGTAGGAAATGCTGGAATAAAAAAAAAATAATTAGATTTAAAAAAAAAAAAAACCCTTCTGCCATGGAGATAGAATAATGGCTGCTCTTTTAGCAACACTGTAACAGTTATGAAAAGTAGCAATCATTTGTGTAAACTGTCAGCTGGAAATAACATCCTGTCTGAATAAAATACAGGGAACAGGAGCTTACAACTTGAATGCTCAGTCGTTTGCACAGGCACGGAAAGATTTTATAAAGATGGAGATAAACACTCTCAGATTCTCCTAACTAATAAGCTGCACGTGTTTTTTCTGCTGGGGCTAGTTGGCCTTTAATCGGTGAGTGAGGGGGAGTGGCTAGTTTGGGGCAGTTGGTCCATGTGCTGAGGCTCAGTGTGAGTGGCTGGTACTGCAGGGATTCCCTTGTACTCCAGGGAGATCTGATCAGACTCACTTTATTCCCTGGCTCTGTGCTGTGCCCGGGGAGCTCTGTGCCAATGCAGCTTGTTGGCAGCCGAGGGGTTAATGGTTTCACATGCTGGGTCTGCCCATGAGAACATTGAGCTGAATTAATATTTTATCAGCAGCCACAAGGTCAGTGCAAAACTTCCAGCCCTGGAAACCCAACAACAGCAGCAGCAGCAGCAGCGGCTCCTTCCCCCAGTGAATGATCCAGTGAATGATTTCAGTTCTGCAGAGAGAGGTAAGTCGTGAGACATAATAATGAGACAGTCTCCTGGCACTGCCATTCATTGCTGGCAAATCACTTAGGAAGAGTCAGTGGAGTTCTGCATGCGGGGGGCTGAGGGAACACCCCGGTGTCTGGGACGTTTGTAGCTGTAGATCTGTCACAGACACTATATGCCATTGCACACTCATATTATCCATCTGCACCCCGAAATATTATTCCGACACCCAGCTGCACCTTGACATCATTAAGGCACCAACTGATTCCCCATATATTATATATTATCATTCAAACTGCTCCCAACTTAATGTAGATTCCCTGCAGGTCCCACGTCATTCCTACACCCAGTGCTAAATCATTCACACGTCCCGCTGCTCCCCCATTTATTACCTTCACTCTTATGTTAGATGAACCCCAACTGCTTCATTTATTCCTGTACATTGTTGTGTTCAGCCTTATCACTTATACATACACATGCACCCCCATATCTATATATACCCCTCCATAGAACTCACCTTACTACACCCCTCATTCATATACCCTTCTGCTCCCCCATATGATTTATACAAACATTTGTTCTACAATATGATTCTCCCATCCTTCTGCTCCCTAATATTATTCCTACACCCTTTTATTCCCCTGACTCATTCTAAACTATCAGTTACATAACCTCCTGTACCTCCAAATTCCTTTTGGCCATTTATGCTTCCTACGGTACCCCACATTATCCACACACCTCTCTGGCTCCCCAATATCATTAGTATATTCTTCTACTCTACTATTCGTGCAAATAACCGTTCCCCACATCATCTGTGCAATCACCTTCTTCTCCCCAGCTTTTTACCCTTGGTATCATTCACTCGTCCCCCCATCTACCCCCCCATATAAATCATTCACACTCACAGTGGGGCATTTCTCTTTTTCCACCATGAATCTCTCATTCTTCTATTCTTACTCTCCTGGCCCATTTGACACTATGGGAGGCTGTTACTAAATGAGAATTTGGCAATTTGGCTGGAGAATGCTGTGGGGGGTCACACAGTCCCTCTTGTGTCTTTTGAGAAGATCCTATTTCATACTGTCACCACCCTTCCCCGTCAGGATCTTGTTACCCAGTAAGTGGCAGGGTTAGGAGGCACATGAGTACAAGTCTTCTCCACCTGTGTGTAAACAAACAAAGAACAACCACCTCCTCTTGGTAAATATCCTGACAGCTGTTCTAGGGGGCCAAGGACTGACCTTCAAGGTTGCCTCTTGGTGTCCAGGGCTAAGAGGTCACAGTGACTATGGGAGGGCAGGCGCTGGCTCCTCTGGGGTATAGGGAAGCATGAGGTTAGACACATATTTATTGACTTGGCAACTTGTGTCCAGCACCGACGCACGACTGCCAGAGAACCATGTTGTTACCACCAGCTCCGCATGCAAAAAATAACTACATGTTTAATGGAATCTCCACCAGTTAGTGCCATGGAGCATTATGTGAGCTCTACTTAGCCTCCACCCTCAATTGCTCTGGATTTTAGGGCAGTGCATTGTGGGTACAAAACCATGGTGAATTGCACTATGCAAAAAGGGGACTTTTCTTTAGCAATTTCCTGGGATAAATCTGAGACTTCTCAACTTGGGTCGTGTAGCCTAAATCGAACGAAACCCATTACCTGTCCTGTGCTAGCAACTGTCACCTGCATTGACAGGCTGTATAACCCCTTGTTGGGGCACCAGATTGCCCAGACTACAAGGCCCTACTGTCTCTGCAGTACCATATCCTGCCACTAGTGCTGGGCCTAGCACTTAACTTCTTGTCTTCACTGGAGTCCTGGCACCTTCCTTCCTACCTCCTGGACTTAGTTCTGACCTCCTGGACTTAGTACTGACCTCCTGGACTTAGTACTGACCTCCTGGACTCAGTACCAACTTCCTGGACTTAGTTCTGACCTCCTGGACTTAGTACCGACCTCCTGGACTCAGTACCGACTTCCTGGACTTAGTACTGACTTCCTGGACTTAGTACAGACCTCCTGTACTTAGGAACCGACCTCTTGGACTCAGTACTGACCTCCTGGGCTTAGTACCGACTTCCTGGACTTAGTACCAACCTCCTGGACTTAGTACAGACCTCCTGTACTTAGGAACCGACTTCCTGGACTCAGTACTGACCTCCTGGGCTTAGTACTGACTTCCTGGACTTAGTACCGACCTCCTGGACTTAGGAACCGACCTCCTGGACTCAGTACTGACGTTCTGGGCTTAGTACTGACCTCCTGGACTTAGTACCGACCTCCTGGACTTAGTACTGACCTTCTGGGCAGACTGTGGGGAGACCAACTCTACTTTGCAAATGAAGAGAATGATATTGCAATGCAATCTGTGTAGCTTGTCTGTTACACACACTCCTATTTCTGTTGGCAGGACTCATGATTCATCATTAAGGGCTACTTGCAAATACCACTGCCCCACACCTGCTTCCCCCAGGTTACTGTTTTACTGTTTTACTGTTTAACTCCCAACTAAAAATAGTTTCAGTGAATTGTTTCTGCCATTTAACTGCTTCCTTTCCTGCTGAGCCTCGTTGACGGGGACGTGAATTTTGGGGCCCTAAAATGATGTTGATTTAGGACCCTGTAGTTCTAGTTGGACCTCCAGGATCAAGTTAAGGTGCTGCTGTTTTTGGGAGATGCACCCTGACAATGTTATTGCAAAAGAGCATTGATAGCTTTGTCATTTGCAGATAGTTGCAGTTCCACTTCTCATCACAGAATAGGGCACCACCATTATCTACAACCCTAGGAAAAGAGTGCATCCACATGGCCAGACCAGCCCATTTCAAGCTCAACTGGCCCCTAAAAGAGGTGGTTCAATGTTAACTTTTAGTATATTATAGAATGTCCCAATTCTTAGCAACTTTTCAATTGGCCATCATTTTTTATTTTTTTTATTGATTTGCCTTCTCCTTCCCAGCTTTAAATGGGGGTCGCTGACCCCATCTAAAAACAAAGGCTACAAATGTATTGTTATTGCTACTTGTTATTACTTTTCACTCTTTCTATTCAGGCCTCTCCTATTAATATCCCAGTCTCTTATTCAAATCAATGCATGGTTACTAAGGAAATTTAGACATTAGCAACCAGATGTCCGACAATGCAAACTGGAGAGCTGCTGAATAAAAAGCTAAATAAGTCAAAAACCACAAATAATAAAAATTGAAAACCAATTGCAAATTGTCTCAGAATATCCCTCTCTACATCATACTAACAGTTAATTTAAAGGTGAACAAACCCTTTAAGTAATGGATTCTTTGTAAATTCATGTTCCTGCGGAAGCGTGGCTTTGAGCAATACACAGATCCTAAGCTCTGTTTCAAGCACATTTCGAAATTTTCGATCCTGCAGACGCGTGTGGGAACAAGTGTAGTTATGGGGTGGGGTTTCCCAACAGGGGCTGGAAGGTGCTGATAAATAAGTGAGGTAAGAGACACAGTTAAATGAAGTTCTGACAGTTCCAGGTAACAGAGAGGCTCGTCCCAGAAGCTTACTAACACCCGGGTGAGTACATACTCTATACAGAGTAAATCTTCCCTGCTGTTTGTGTAATGGCTTTGAGTTCCAATGCAATTGGCAGGGAAGAAATATAGGGGAGCTGTGTGGAAAAGGGGAGCAGGAGATGGGGGTGCTCATGTGGACTGGGCAGTATAAAAGTAAGGTCTCATTTAGTATCTTGACTTGGAGGTTTGGAAGGGTCAGGGTCTCCTCCTAAAAAGTAGGGGTTGATGGATTACCCATAGGACACCCATCATAAGAAAAGTAATGAGGTTCATACCCTTAGGTAGTCAGTGACCCCTTAACTTATGATGATAATAAGGGTCTCTAGGGATCTTCCCTTAATTGACATGTATGGAAATCCATTCATGTCTACTAGTTATGTCCTCTTCGACAAAATATTGACCTGCGCTCAACCCTAACCCGCCCCTTCATTATCTGCACCGACCCTAACCCGGTGTACCTCTGTATTTTTAAAGGAGAACTAAAGCTTAACTAAAGGGTAGAAATGTTGTACATGATGTTTTGTGCTTCTATACCAGCCCAAGGCAACCACAGCCCTTTAGCAGTAAAGATGCCCCAGTAGCTCCCCATGTTCTTTTCTGCTGATTCACTGCACATGCTCTGTGCTGCTGTCACTTACTGAGCTTAGGGAGCCACTCACAATATACAGTACACATAGAATAGAAATGTCACAATATAAGGCTGATTAGTAATTAGTACACATAATTACTACATGGCAGCACAGAAACCAGTGCAATTAGCAGCAGAATTGAATAATCAGCAAACCTGTAGCATCAGCTTATATTACAGCCAGGGAAGCTCATTTTCTGCTGGATAATTAGTGACGAGCCCTAAGCTTAGCTTCTCAACAGCCAATCAGAGCCCACTGAGCATGTGAGTGTCACAGACACTTTCCAAGATGGTGACCCCCTGTGACAAGTTTGAAGTCCTGGATCATTGCTGCTATTGACAAGCTCAAACTTTAGCCTCGTGCAATAAGTTCCCTATATAAAATATGCCATTTTTAGCCACATTCATTTTTAGGGTTTAGTTCTCCTTTAAAGACCCGCCCACTATGACATCACAGAAGAGGTGAGCATGCAGGCACGTGTTTATTTAAAGTGATAAATGGATGACGGGCATTGCAAGGAATATACAAAATATACAAATTAGGATTCGGTATTTGGCCGTGAAGGATTTGGGGGGTTGGGCCGAATACAAAGGAAGGGGCTTTTGGGTAATAAAACAATATAAGAACACAAAGTACTAATGTTTAGCAAAGAAACTGCTGTCGGGAATCAGCTCCGCTGGGAAGACTGAAATTACCGCTATCATTTGTGTGCGTTTATGCACGTTACCATGGGAACGGCTAATGCCAGCCACATAATAGCTATAAATTCAGCCCAAAAAAAAAAAAAGAGTAATGCCAAACAAAGCAAGAGTTAGAGCAAAATAAAGTTCTGAATTACACGTTATTATACAGGGCACGAATTATATTATTAAGGAACGGACCTGACCGGGATAAGGAATGGGGATTAGTGATGGACAAATTCGCTTGAATTACCGCATTACCGCATTTTGCCGCTGGCGAATAAATTCACGAAAGTTCTCTGATGTCATAAAATTTTGGACATGCGGCAGAAAAGTCACACCACGCATCAACACTATTCGGGCGCCCATTGACTTTAACACCGGTGTAAATTTTTGAGTTTCACAGGAAATTCGCAAATTTTTCAGCGAAACATAACAGGAGAAATTCGCCCATCGCTAATGGGGATCATATTGGCACTTTGCAGCAGGCAAAGTTGTAACAGACAGTCTGGGGGTTCAATGGTTACAGGAACTAATGGGGCCCCACTGTGGCAGCAGCATTGGGCCCTGCTAATGGGGAATTTTGGGTCTTCTGCAACCCGCCCCCCCCTACTCTGCGCTTAAAAATCAGTGTTGGAGTAGGTCAAAGGGGGGCAGCATACACATTTTGACTTATAATTGGTTTAAATGAGGCATTTTATTTGAAATCCTATAGCCTACTTACACTCTTCTACTACTCCAGGGTCCCGCTTACCCTAGCAACCAGCATGGAAACTGAATAGAGAAAATATACTGCCAAATGAACTGGGGTTACGGCCCCAGCAATCAGACAGTATTTTGAAAATAAGTCAGAATAATAAGACTAGGGATGCACAGAAACCACTATTTTGGATTCGGCCGAGCCCCAGAATCCTAAGCGAAAGATTCGGCCGAATACCACCCCTAATTTGCATATGCAAATTAGGGGTGGTTTTCGGCCGAATCTTTCGCGAAGGATTCTGGGGGAAACAATTTTTTTACATTTTTCAAATTTACATGATTTCCCTCCCGCCCCTAATTTGCATATGCAAATTAGGATTCAGACTCGGTTCGGACGGGCAGAAGGAGCCAAATCCGAATCCTGCTGAAAAAGGCCGGATCCCGAACTGAATCCTGGATTCGGTGCATCCCTAAATAAGACAAATCATTAAAGGGGAACTATTGCGAAAATGAAAATTTAATATAAGCTTCATCATACTGACATAAACTTTCTAAATACAATCAATTAAAAATTCTGTACTGTTTCTGAACTAATCAAGTTTATCTTCACTTTTCCTCTCTCAGCATCTGTTTCTCTTTATTCTCTCTTCATGCGGCAGTTGGGTGTCAGATATTCACTGACAGTTAGATCCAATATATTTTATAGGGGGGCTCCTTCCCTAGCAGATGTATTAGAGCTCACTCTATTAAACTCACCAGACATCATGTCTCTCTACATGCAGAATTTGTGCAAACAGCAATTATTTTGTTTGTACTGGAATCAGTTATTTGAGTGAGCTCTAATACATCTTCTAGGCAAAAGGAGCCCCCCTATAAGATATATTGGATCTAACTGTCAGTGAATATCTGACACCCAACTGCTGCATGAAGACAGAATGAAGAGAAACAGATGCTGAGAGGGGAATAGTGAAGATAAACTTGATTATTTCAGAAACTGTACCGAATTTCGTGCGGTTGCCCTAGTCAGTGTTTCCCCGTGTGCTCAATGGTAATGATATTTCTTGGGTGTAAATACAAAGCTTGGTACTACTTATTTTGATTTACAGCACTGCAGTAGAGAGAGGCCTGCAACCGATCGAAACAGAAGATATAAACAAACGTTAGCCGAGGGCACAAAACTTCTTTATATACAGAAAAAACAGAATTCTTATGTAACGGGGAATGAAGGTGTTGGAAGCAATTAATAGAAGATGGTAATTATGTGATGACAGCCGCCTTTCCAATTACCCTCCCCCCCCCAATCTCCTTTGAAATGTACAGTAAGCGCTTTATTGGCGTGACCTGCTTTTTAATCCCTTCCTTCCAAACATCTTCAGATCCAAATATCCGTGATCATTTCCTCTAATTAGCCGTCATAAGGGGACTTTGTTACGCAGAATTACCCTGCATTGGGGGTGGGGGACTAATATTTCATGGTCGTTAATTTTAATTAATTTTTTCAGATAATAAAGAAGTTATTTTTGGAAGTGGGAGAAATCGCATTCATCGGGATAATTGGAAAAAAACAACGGAGGGAGACTTTTCATCCAAGATAGAGTCAGAACAACGGGAAACCCAAAGAGGCTCCTGAAAACCAAATTTCTACTGCGGCTCCTTTTATCTTTCTTTTTTTTTTTTTTTTTTTATTCTTATACTGAAGAATTTTTTGTTACTGTGAACTTGAACAAAAAAAGCTATTTTACACTTTTTTTGCTGTTTTTACACATTTTTGATGTGAAACTCTCAGGCCTTACGCACTCCAAGCCCTTATTTCCATATTAACCACACGGCTGGCAGTTTGTGCCCATAATGTATCATCAATGGATCTGACAGAAATAACTTCTCTATTGTGAAAAACCCATATTTGCCTTTTCTCCCCTTTTTTTGTGTCTCCCTTGCTCCAAGCAGCCAGTTATTTGCAATGATTGATTTTGGGTTATTTTCCCCCCACAAACAACACTTTCCACATCTGGTGAGTTTTACAGGATTTTAATCAGAGGATCTCACGATGCAAATGCTAAACCGAGAAACTGGCCCAAGGAGCTTACAATCAAGTGGAGTACAAAGAATCGACGCTTAATTCCCTGTCGACCCAATGAGAGGCACCAGACCAAATTCCTTTGCTGTTGCCATGGAACCCCTCAAGCAGTTGCCATCCCTAAAGCCACCAGAATCGTGGTCCTGCTCATCCACCCCAATTGCCAGGCGCCGCCGCCTCAAGTTGAAGAAGGGTCAGAGGACCCCTGAGTCTGGAGGAAGAAGCAACGCAGAGGGGTCAGCTGTAAGAGGGAGGAGCCTGAAGCCGCCGGCTATAGAAGTGACCCCATCTAGTGAGGATGAGGCCTGGTCCAACTGCTCCACACCAAGTGCTTCACCGCAGAGGCGCCGGGGCCTGCTTAGGAAGTGGCTAAAGAGACGAGAGGCAAAAAGCTGGTAAGTGCCCCTGTGTGTGTGTATATTTATAGTAGAGCTGATTATATGGTTAAAAAGGTTATAATTCATGGGCGGAATTCTTTATATTTTTGGACAACCTTTATTTGCGTTTCAGAAAAAGAAAAATAACTAGGGTGTTTCTGTGAAGGGTTCATTGTGGAACACAAAAAAAATGCATTTTGTGAAGCCAAACTGCGTTCACTGATTTTTCTGTTGCAGCAGGTCCTTTTGTGAGCACAGCCTTCATTCCGTGATCACAAAAGGCATTTTGTCAGCACAGAATCAATTCCGTGGGCACGGAAGCAATTCTTCTAGTAACAAAATTCATTTTGCTACCAATCCTGTAAAGGCAAGGGTCATTTTGTGCTCACTAAAATAATCCCGAGAAGAAAATGATTCATTTGCATGTATGTAAATCCAATGTATGTTTTATAGTGTTAATGGTATCGAGTTGGTTTTTAGGCGGGGCAGGGTGCCAAGGAGAAAGCTCCCATAATTTTCTCACTTTGCACCCTGCCCTGCCTGTGGCAACTCTGAATGCAAGGACCGACATTCTCCCTATGAATGCAGAGCTGCCGGTGTTTAGAAGTGCTGTATTCATGAGCGACAAGGGGTTGCACCTAAGTGTTCCCCCTAACTGACGTGCACAGAATTCCGAGTTGGTAGTGGAGAGTGCCGGCGGGCCTAGGGTGCAAAAAAGTCCTGTAATGGCCATAGGATGTGGGATATAGATCGACTGCCAGTTAGGTGGGGAGTATTTTCAGACAGTTTGCAATTGGTCTTCATTTTATACTCTTTGCTGCCTAACAGTTATTTTTAATGCAGTAAACAATATTCAGGGTTTCAATTTCTACCCAAAAGGGTCTCTTTTACCATAGCAATCAGACAGTTTGAGGCAAACACACTGCTTGCATTTCTACATACTTTCACTAGGCACCCATGTGTGGTGATGCGGGGGTGGGGGGAACCTTGAAGGTACCACCAACCTGCACATGACAGTAATGCTAGGGTTCCTGCATCAGTAGGCTTTAGTGAATTGGATGATAATGCCCAAAAAAATTCCATGTATCGACCTTGTTGTATATGATGCTAATCTCACCTCCAAGGTGTCTGTTTCCTAACGTCAGTTCCCTTAATTAATTGGGTTGCTGGTCTCTGTCCATTTAAAGGGCATGTGAAGGTAAAAAAATAAAATCTAATTTTTACTTACGTTAATGAAAAAGAAACCTATCTCCAATATACTTAAATTTAAAAATGTGTACCGTTTGTATAAGAAACCTGACTGTATGCAGTGAAATTCTCCCTTCATTTACTGCTGTGGGTAGGAATTGTCAGATGGTCCCTAACTGCTCTGCAGGGAAACAATCATACTTATGAACAGCAGGGGGAGCCCCCCTTAATTCCCAGCCATGCAGAACTCAAGCAGCTTTGTTTGTTTCCCTGTAGAGCAGTCGGAGACTGTTGAGAGATTTGTGTTGGATTTTATTTTTGCTTTTACATCCCCTTTACTGTTTCCAACTCCAGCTGCAGGGACAAAGATCATGGAGCCAGATTTAAACAGATAAACTGGGATTCTATTTGGAGGATTATTTTGCTGCAGCCTCTGGTTCTGCAGAGTTGGAGAAAGTTTCTATTAAACAATACAAAAACTATAAAATCCACATTAGATTACATGACAACACAGGACCCAGTGCAGTCTGTATATTCTGATTATTAATCAGTCTTGCTGTATCGGCTTCTGGCAGATATTAGTTGACTTGTGCTGTTTTGATCATTTATGACGATCCCTAAGCAGCCCAGATCACACTGAGCATGTGCACAGTCTTGGTCTTGCAAAGATGTATAACAAAGTTACAAGATGGTGACCCCCTGTGGCCAACTTTGAAAGCATAAATCATTTGTTTGATTAGGCTTGTGGTGCAGTAAGTTCATGTTTATGTTTAGTATACAAAATACAGCATTTCTAGCCTTATTCTAATTTACACTTTCTCTTTAAGATATTTTTTTTATATATTAGTTACTCAGATACTCAAGGAATCGTAAGCAGAATGTCTGTGGCCCCTGAGGTCTGTCCCTGCAACTGCTGCCTGGCACTCGGGTCCTTATTACACTTCCCTGGGCAGGTATTACTGAATATTCTCCTCATCATTCCTTTCCCATCTCATCAGAACGAGGGGCAGATGAAGTGACACTTCCTCAGGAGCCAATGAATATTGCAGCAATGTGTGACAGCTTCAGATATGTCTACAATAACACAGTTCAGCCAATCAGAATTGTACTGACACATCAGCTGCCCCATGATTGAAAGAGGTTTAAATGAACTTTTAGTATATTGTAAAGAATGATATTCTGAGATAATTTGCAGTTGTTTTTTTATTTTTTATTTAGCTTTATTCAGCAGCTCTCCAATTTGCAATTTCAGCCGTCCGGTCGCTAGGGTCCAAATCACCCTAGCAACCATGCATTGATTTGAATAAGAGACTGGAATATGAATGGGAGAGGCCTGAATAGAAAGACGAGGAATAAAAAGTAGCAATAATAATTAGGGATGCACCGAATCCAGGATTCGGTTCGGGATTCAGCCTTTTTCAGCAGGTTTCGGATTCGGCTGAATCCTTCTGCCAGGCCGAACCGAATCCAAACCCTAATTTGCATATGCAAATTAGGGGCGGGGAGGTAAATCACGTGACTTTTTGTCAGAAAACAAGTCAACTTCATCATTTACCCATGATTCCTGCCCCACTCTCGGCTAAAAGTAACTAGTGATAGTAGCGGCTGCAGCCATGTCTGTGAGCATGTAAGGGTTAATAATTGGGAGCACCAGGTATAATAAAAGAATGTGATTTGCTTGCACAGCTGCTCCTTCACATTGGGAGATGTTTGTTATTCTGGAGTCGGAACTAACCCCTTCAGTACTTCCTTGGCCCTGTAATGATTCCCACAGCTGGGAGTCTACAGTGAATACGGACTTGTACCTGTGCCAAAAGGGGTACAGCCGGACTCTCACTGGGGTGCCTGGTGATATAGGGGGGTAGGGTTCTGCTCACATCACAGTGCACTTCTTTTGTCACATAAGCAAATATTTGGGGAAAATTTGGCCTATTTTGGGAAGTCTGTGGATGATGTGACTCAGAACATCTTGGGTTCTGTATTGGGAAGAACATGCACATCTCATGCACTAAACAAGCGCAATATGCAAACTGCCAGACATCAGGTGGCAATTGCTAGTTTATATTATCCACATAAGCAGAGGAGGGTTTTCCAGCATCGTATTGAGATCTCAAAATAGCCAATTTAATTTGTACACAAATAGCCCTTGGATTAGTAATGAGCCTTCCATTCTTATAAGCAGTCCCTGTGCAATCACTCGCTACAGTCTAATTATTTACAGACCTCTCATCTGCCCTCCGACATAAAGGGGTAACTCACAGACTAACTCATTTTTAGTATTATATAAAATGGCCAGTTCTAAGCAACTTTTTAATTGGTCTTCGTTTTTACTTTTTTTATATAGTTTTTTAATTGTTTTGCGCCTTCTTCTGACTCTTTCCAGCTTTCAAATGGGGGTCACTGACCCCATCTATAAAAACAAGTGCTCTGTAAGACAAAAGAAATCTCTGTAGGGAAGCGCAAAAATGGATACTTTAATGTGTTAATTACGTAAAACTTGTTTAAAAAAGTGCCATGTGCTGTAGAGCCTTCAGGTAAGTTGGACCAAGGATGATAAATCAGCCCACCTCGGGGGAAATTGCCTACTCACCAGATTTTTAAAGCACGTTCACATAAAGCAAACTCCAAGGTGTCAAAATAACATGGAATCGCAAACGTTGTACAAAACTGCTCCCGATCCTTAACGCGTTTCGCGTGGAGCAACACGAAAATTACTAACCCCCACCCTCACTCCAAACATAGAAATATTCATATTTAATTTACTTATGGTGAGCTATTTGTGGCAGCATTTGCATATTCAATTATCTGGCCAATCATAAGCACATATGTAAATAGGGCAAGGGAACTGCTCTCCCCAATGTTGCCAACTATACCTTAAACTATGGACCTATCTATATTAAAACCATTTTACAATAAGGCAAAGGGTCCCTGTGCTAAATAACCAACTCCCAAAACCGCAAATGTTAAAGAAGGTTAAGGCTCTGTAAGGCTACACATTTATTGTTATTGCTACTTTTTATGTCTCTATTCAGGCCTCTTCTATTCATATTCTAGTCTCTTATTCAAATTAATGCACGGTTGCTAGGGGAATTTGTTTCCCAGCGACCAGACTGCTGGAATTGCAAATTGGAGAGCTGCTGAATAAAAAACAGGCTACAGGGTGAAGAGGGTGCTACAGGGTGAGGAGGGTGCTACAGTGTATGGATGGTGCTACAGGGTGAGGAAGGTGCTACAGTGTATGGATGGTGCTACAGGGTGAGGAGGGTGCTACAGTGTATAGAGGGTGCTACAGGGTGAGGAGGGTGCTACAGTGTATGGATGGTGCTACAGGGTGAGGAAGGTGCTACAGTGTATGGATGGTGCTACAGGGTGAGGAGGGTGCTACAGTGTATAGAGGGTGATACAGGGTGAGGAGGGTGCTACAGTGTATAGAGGGTGCTACAGGGTGAGGAGGGTGCTACAGGGTGAGGAGGGTGCTACAGTGTATAGAGGGTGCTACAGGGTGAGGAGGGTGCTTCAGGATGAGGAGGGTGCTACAGTGTATAGAGGGTGCTACAGGGTATAGAGGCTGTGGGAGAGGGTGCTACAGGGTGAGGAGGGTGCTACAGTGTATACAGGGTGCTACAGGGTGAGGAGGGTGCTACAGTGTATGGATGGTGCTACAGGGTGAGGAAGGTGCTACAGTGTATAGAGGGTGATACAGGGTGAGGAGGGTGCTACAGTGTATAGAGGGTGCTACAGGGTGAGGAGGGTGCTACAGTGTATACAGGGTGCTACAGGATGAGGAGGGTGCTGTTTGTGATGCTAAATATATATATAAATATATAAAACTAGATTGTGTGTGTGAGTCTGAGCATCCCTTGCAATAGTCTGTACATTCAGCAGTGGGCAGGACTCCCACAGCCACTAGGTGTCACTCTAACTTCACTACTGATGTTTGGGGCCCAATTCTCTGTAACCCAACCTGCTCTTGTCTACCTGTTACTGTACAGTTGGCACCTTTTATGGGAAATAATTTAACTGTTCCTCTCTTCTGTTTCTACCTTCACTTTCACACTGTCCCACTGTTACAGCCCATTGCCGTGACAGCGTGTCACCCTCCATTCACTTGAATGACACCCCCCAACTGTCCTGTTTTTCGCGGGACAGTAGTGACCTTGAAAGCTCAACCCGCACTCCCAGATTGTTACTAAAATTTCCCCGACTTTCTCACTGATCTCGTGCACTGAACAGCCAGAAAAAGATACAACGTTTCTGAAATGAGTTTTTTGGCCGACAGCCCAGAATACGTGCACTTAGATACATTTGTAACAATTTAAGATAAGCAAAGAAACAATTGTAACAATTAAAGATAAGTGGGTCTCTTGGGGAAACTGTGACTGTGTATTGCTCCTCCAGAGAAACAATACAGGTGAATCGTAATCCTAACGCTGATGCACATTGCAGGGTTTTCTATAGTGCACAATATAAGTAGATGAGCCCCATTTCTACATTAAGCGTAGTGTCCCTTTAAGGCTCCTCATCAGAGAAAGGAATGCAATTGGCAAGTGGAGGAACAGACAGTGTTGGGGGGACGGTGCCAGCAGGGGGTGCACAGGAAATATTTACACGGAGACGCCTGTAAGTGCCAGCGGATTAACAAGGAACCCTCCCGTCTGCCCAAGAGTGTTTGCTGCTAACGGCTCACGAATAAGGAAACTATATCTCACTGTATACAAGGGAAGCCACTGGGCTACTGGAGTCAGAACCAGCAGTTGCCTGGAGCACGAGAGCATTTAGCAACCAGTCTACACGTAAGCAGCTGAATCCACTGTGTGTGCGCCTGAGACATGGATGAACAATTGTGGGGACCCCAGTGCAGGTGCATTTATCAGCCAAGTACACCTTGTTGTTAATCAGGGGGTTGTAGTTCAACTACAGCTTCAGAGTTTCCAGCTGCACCCCTGATATATATATATATAAATGTTTGTTAAAGAAATATGCCACTGAGGGGTTTTATGAAGGCACAAGGCTGCAGGTTGTACAGGGAACTCTGAGTATCACTCATGTATTATAAGGGATAATGTACCCCCTACTGTAAATGATAAGGATATTAGAAGTCACTGAGGGGTTGTTCTGTGACCATATAAAGGCACAAGGCTGCAGGCCGAGTTATACAGGAAACTCTGAGCATCACTCATGTATTATAAGGGATAATGTACCCCCTACTGTAAATGATAAGGATATTAGAAGTCACTGAGGGGTTGTTCTGTGACCATATAAAGGCACAAGGCTACAGGCTGAGTTATACAGGGAACTCTGAGTATCACTCATGTATTATAAGGGATAATGTACCCCCTACTGTAAATGATAAGGATATTAGAAGTCACTGAGGGGTTGTTCTGTGACCATATAAAGACACAAGGCTGCAGGCTGAGTTATACAAGAAACTCTGAGTATCACTCATGTATTATAAGGGATAATGTACCCCCTACTGTAAATGATAAGGATATTAGAAGTCACTGAGGGGTTGTTCTGTGACCATATAAAGACACAAGGCTGCAGGCTGAGTTATACAAGAAACTCTGAGTATCATTCATGTATTATAAGGGATAATGTACCCCCTACTGTAAATGATAAGGATATTAGAAGTCACTGAGGGGTTGTTCTGTGACCATATAAAGGCACAAGGCTGCAGGCTGAGTTATACAGGGAACTCTGAGTATCACTCATGTATTATAAGGGATAATGTACCCCCTACTGTAAATGATAAGGATATTAGAAGTCACTGAGGGGTTGTTCTGTGACCATATAAAGGCACAAGGCTGCAGGCTGAGTTATACAGGGAACTCTGAGTATCACTCATGTATTATAAGGGATAATGTACCCCCTACTGTAAATGATAAGGATATTAGAAGTCACTGAGGGGTTGTTCTGTGACCATATAAAGGCACAAGGCTGCAGGCTGAGTTATACAGGGAACTCTGAGTATCACTCATGTATTATAAGGGATAATGTACCCCCTACTGTAAATGATAAGGATATTAGAAGTCACTGAGGGGTTGTTCTGTGACCATATAAAGACACAAGGCTGCAGGCTGAGTTATACAAGAAACTCTGAGTATCACTCATGTATTATAAGGGATAATGTACCCCCTACTGTAAATGATAAGGATATTAGAAGTCACTGAGGGGTTGTTCTGTGACCATATAAAGACACAAGGCTGCAGGCTGAGTTATACAAGAAACTCTGAGTATCACTCATGTATTATAAGGGATAATGTACCCCCTACTGTAAATGATAAGGATATTAGAAGTCACTGAGGGGTTGTTCTGTGACCATATAAAGGCACAAGGCAGCAGGCTGAGTTATACAGGGAACTCTGAGTATCACTCATGTATTATAAGGGATAATGTACCCCCTACTGTAAATGATAAGGATATTAGAAGTCACTGAGGGGTTGTTCTGTGACCATATAAAGGCACAAGGCTGCAGGCTGAGTTATACAGGGAACTCTGAGTATCACTCATGTATTATAAGGGATAATGTACCCCCTACTGTAAATGATAAGGATATTAGAACTCACTGAGGGGTTCATATAATTTTCTATTTTGGTTTAGTTCCTCTTTAGATAAAATGGAACATTTGTCTTTGCTTCATGCTGGCATACTGTTGGCTTTCTGCTGGCACTCTCATATTACATCTCTGTATGTTGTGGGTACATTACTGTGAAGATAGTTTTGTTATAGGCTTTTAGTAGGCGGCTTTGTTGGCACTGGGCTGTATGAGAGGAAGGATATTATAGAGAAGACAGTTTTCTGACACTTCCTAAATTGACATAGAATATCCTCGATTAGGTAATCACCTACTACTAAAATATTTTGAAACAGGAAGGACAGAGTGAACCCACCCTCACCCTTCTCAGATTTCCCAATAAGTTTGTATATTAGATGCTTACAGAAGGTTACAGCTATACAGGGTCGGACTGGGGGGCCCGGGGCCCACCGGGACTGGTGTTCAGGGCCCCCCTCTGGCCCCCAGTACCTACTTGTTAGGCAAATCGCCGCTCGGCATAATTGCCCAGGCGCTGCGATGCGCTGAAATTTTTTTGATTCTTTTTTTAAAAACTGTTTGGGAGAGGGGGACTGGGCCGGGCCAGTCTGACACTGCAGCTATATAGACAGTCACTGTGTCGTCAATCAGGGGGTACCCAGGGCACAAATAAACACTCACCCCAAATCTCCCCCTAACTGACCTTCAGACTGGGCCCCCTTAGCTCATAACAAGGTTACAGATATATAGAAACATTGGGGTGTCACCCTGCTATAGTTCCAGGGGTACCCAGGGCACAAACAAGCACTCACCCCAAATCTCCCCCTAACTGGCCTTCAGACTGGGCCCCCTTAGCTCATAACAAGGTTACAGATATATAGAAACATTGGGGTGTCACCCTGCTATAGTTCCAGGGGTACCCAGGGTACAAATAAACTATCTTTGCTTATCTTAAATTATTACAAATGTATCAAAGTGCAGCTGCTGAGTGTTCTGGGCTCTCTGCCAAAAAGCCTCTTATTTCAAATAACTATTTTGGCGTCAGTGCTGGAGAACATAGAGAAACTCAGGACATTTCAGTAAGAAACCCAGGACTGTGGGCTAAGCCGTCAAAATTGGGACTGTCCTGCAGAAAATGGGACAGTTGGGGGTATGCAGTAATGATAATATGTATTGGTGTGAAAGGACAAGTAAAACACAGACATCAATGTTCATGTGAACTTTTACAGCAGCTCTTTGCATACATCAATGGGGATCTTAAAGAATTGTTCAGTGTAAAAATAAAAACTGGGTAAATAGACAGGCTGTGCAAAATACAAAAATGTTTCTAATATAGTTAGTTAGCCAAAAATGTAATGTATAAAGGCTGGAGTGAGTGGATGTGTAACATAATAGCCAGAACACTACTTCCTGCTTTTCAGCTCTCTAACTCTGAGTTAGTCAGTGACTATAAGGGGGGCCACATGGGACATAACTGTTCAGTGAGTTTGCTTTCAGTGGAAAGCAAGAGAGCTGAAAAGCAGGAAGTAGTGTTCTGGCTATTATGTTCCACATCCACTCACTCCAGCCTTTATACATTACATTTTTTTCTAACTATATTGGAATTTTTTTTTTTGTTTTGCACAGTCTCTCTATTTACCCAGTTTTTATTTTTCACTGAACAATTCCTTTAAGTAATGATTTACAAGAGGGTTTCTCAGGTGGTTCTTTTTATTAATAATATTAATAATAATAATAATAATAATAATAGATCTTCCTTTGAGTATAACATACCCATTCCCTGTGCCTTTATATGCGGATTATACTGTGTCTGGCAAATATCTAGTTTATCCACATGCTGCCAGTGTGCCCTGAGCTATTGGAATCTGTATGTAGCCTTTGTGCCAAACACAATCACCCCTCTCCTCCTCCTCAATCTTATTCTGTATATATACGTGCCAGGCCTCTGAGTAGCCACACACACCTGCCTCTCCACCCCCTCCCCTATAGTATAATGTGCTGCCCACCAATAGCAGAAAGAGGAGTTGGCAGTGGTACTTTCCTCTTTCTCTTCCTTCTAATTATGAACCAAACTTTTCAATTTTGCTCACTGGGACAGACAAGGTGTCCCCTGCCCGCATGGTTCTTTATTTAAAGTATCAGCATCACTGAATATTGCTCCATGTATGCGCTGCTAAGCACTGGCACCAGCCGTATGAGTGCCACATTAATGCCAGTAATAAGGGAGTGGGTTTAGCAGGGGCAGCAAATAACCTAATACCTTGAGAAAACCTCTACTGCTATACCACCTGCAACCAGCAGATGGGGCTGTTTATATTGTATGGCTGGGCAAGCTACTTATAATACACTTGCAATAACATTGGATGGCATTTAGTGGTATGGCAGTTTGTAAGCACCCATTCCTGTGCTATTGAACGCGCCCTATTCATTATTATAACCGCCTTTACTTGGGCAGCATATTACTATTAACTCAAAGGGTCAATAGAGAGAAATGTGGGTAAGATTGGCCTTAAAGGAGAACTAAACCCTAAAAATGAATGTGGCTAAAAATGCCATATTTTCTATAGTGAACTTATTGCACGAGGCTAAAGTTTGAGCTAGTCAATAGCAGCAATGATCCAGGACTTCAAACTTGTCACAGGGGGTCACCATCTTGGAAAGTGTCTGTGACACTCACATGCTCAGTGGGCTCTGATTGGCTGTTGAGAAGCTAAGCTTAGGGCTCGTCACTAATTATCCAGCAGAAAATGAGCTTCCCTGGCTGTAATATAAGCTGATGCTACAGGTTTGCTGATTATTCAATTCTGATGCTAATTGCACTGGTTTCTGTGCTGCCATGTAGTAATTATGTGTATTAATTACTAATCAGCCTTATATTGTGACATTTCTATTCTATGTGTACTGTATATTGTGAGTGGCTCCCTAAGCTCAGTAAGTGACAGCAGCACAGAGCATGTGCAGTGAATCAGCAGAAAAGAAGATGGGGAGCTACTGGGGCATCTTTGGAGACACAGATCTTTACTGCTAAAGGGCTGTGGTTGCCTTGGGCTGGTACAGAAGCACAAAACATCATGTACAACATTTCTACTTACTTCTTTAGTTCTCCTTTAAAATAACAGTCTCCTAACCTGACCCCAAAGGCACAGAAGTGGTGGCTGTGGTTCTTATAGGCCCCTGTTCCGACTCTCACTGTAATCAGAATACTTGGCAGAGACAGTGAGATGGAGTTTGGCGCTGACACTGGCACTGAGCACATACAGGAGCGACGATTGTTTCAGCACAGATTTGTTTTTAAGAGGATAAATAGGTTGGGGGAAAGCTGTTGTTTTAGATGTAATCCCTGTCCTTCAGCAAAACACATACACCAACCATTACTGCTGTGTAACACCCAAGTCAGCCAGTCCCTGTGGAGACTGCTGTTTATTTGTATACAGTATGTGTCATTATACCAGTATAGTGACTACTTTCTACTGTACCCACTATTATCATAATGTTACTATAGACACCATCTCTCCCTACTATACCTGCTATCCCACAGTCACACTCCCTTCCCAGAGACTATTATCCACTGTTACTATAGGCACCATCTCTCCCTACTATACCTGCTATCCCACAGTCACACTCCCTTCCCAGAGACTATTATCCACTGTTACTATAGACACCATCTCTCCCTACTATACCTGCTATCCCACAGTCACACTCCCTTCCCAGAGACTATTATCCACTGTTACTATAGGCACCATCTCTCCCTACTATACCTGCTATCCCAGTCATGATCAGATTACAATGATGGGGTGGGTGCCGATGGTACGAGGATCAATTAGCCGATGTGGTTATTGATCTGGGGGAAAATCAAACCTGCTCAATCAATATTTGCCCATTTTGTAGCCAGATATCAGTCGAGAAGACCTGTAGGAAGGCCCCACATAAGGGCATCTTAAATCTTCCCATGTATGGCCACCTTTAGATGGATTCATAGAGGAAACAGAGACATTGACTGGCTTCATTTCTTTCCATTTTAACTTGTTCCAAGGGGCAGAATGGACTTGCCAGAGGCGCCTATCCTGGTGGGTTCCATTGTGTCTGTATATTTGTTACTGAGCAGTAAATTGCATCATCAGTTCCTTTTGTTTTATACATGTGGTGGGATTGGGCAGGATATGGTGGGCCGTGTGCTGCACTCAATGAAGGGTCAGAGGATGTTACTGTATCTACAAATAGTCACATCATCTATTTTCAGCATTTTCTACATTGTCCTGGTGCCTTTTACGCTTTTCCTTTCTTTGCTGTGGATCTTCTGCTTTTGGGGAACATAACATATTGTTAATTTTTCTTGCACAGAGCCAGGGACTCACACTGTCCTGTGACTTTTTAGCTCCGGCAGACCAATGGCAACTGTCTCATATTGACTTATTGCATGGATTTAGACTGTACCCTCTAGCATGGGGCTTCCCAACCTTTCTTTAGCCATAAGCCACAGTCAGATCACAGTCAGTTGGGGAGCATGAAAAATGTTCTTGTGTGGTGCAAAATAAGTGCTGTGATTGGCCATTTTGTAGCCCCTTTGTGGACTGGCAGCAGCAAGAGGTTCTGTTTGGCAGTACATCTGGATTTTATGCAACAAATATTTGCATCTAAGCCTGGAATTCAAAAATAAGCACCTGCTTTGAAGCCACTGAGAGCAACATCCAAGGGGTTGGTGAGTAACATGTTGTCCATAAGTCACTGGTTAAGTTGGCCATAGATGCAAAGATCCCATCGTAGGCATCATCGTATGATCGGACTTTCCCATCTCCCGACCCGCCACTAACCATTCAGATCAAAGTCTTACCAGTCAGATTAGTTAAAGAACAGATCAGCAATGTTCTGCCCCTGACAGCAATCGTACGATATCTATGTCCAACCAAAGCTGGTGACAGTCTCCCACTGAAAATCCTACGATCGGCAATACACGCAGAGATATTATCGGCAGCCGACAGAAATTTTCTAACCTGTCCGATCGACCAAACGACCGGTCTCCGCCGGACGAAAAATGTCGGGACTCTCCACACACGGTCCGAAAATCATATGAATCCTCGATTCGTACGATCAGATCTTTGCGTCTATGGCCAGCTTTAGGGCTTGCCACTGTAGCATCCAGCAACTCCCCAAGCAACCACTGGGTCTGCTACCTCTATTGCTATGGCTGTGCCTAAAATTACAGGCAGGTGAGTACATACCAACACAGCAGCCCCAAGCAGAGAACCAGGGGAGGCAAAAAAGCTCTGGTGGCTCCTGCATTAGAAACTGTGCTGCCTAAAATACGCACAACTTCTAGAAAAGGCACATGACTGAGTGTCACTTGAGGGACCTTCTCCTTTTTCGGCTGCTTGATGTGAGCCGGTACTTGCTGCAGAATTTCAGTCTCCTCTGTCTACGGTCCTTGGAACTGAAAAATCAGTTGGAGGTGTCCAACCTGAGTATCTCCAATTGCGGTCAAATCTTAAACTCCAGCACCCTTGGAAGATTTAATCCCATAATATCTATACAGTTGCAGGATGGACATCTCAACAGTAACCGAGTGGTTGCAATTGATATCGCAGCAACAGCCAATCGCTAAAACTACTATGGGGCCCAGTATGGCACCTACCAAGTTCAATATGTATTTATAAAGTCTTCTTCCCAAAGTGTAGGGGGAGTCTGGAAAAAACTGAAAGTGAGCTATTAAAAGAAAATGTAATTCTAAGCAACCACAATGCTGCCCATAATGAGTTTGTATATGAACCTTTCTTTCTATGCTGGGTTATCTCACGCAATCTTTCTGGATTTGGAGACTTTGCCGTTGCTAAGAGGCGCACAACAGTCGCTCAGTGTGAGGAGAATGAGCCAGTGGGAAATTTGGCACAGCCGCAAGCCTTGTTCACTAGAAGTGGCCCGGGTGGGGGGGGTGACAAAAATGTACTTGGGGAAGGTGACCTGCAGGGCATGCAAAGCTTGGGATTTGAGACTCAGCCAGGCATTTTCCTGCCTAATGTGGGTAGAAACTCAAGGTTCATTATCTAAATGAGACCCACGGGGCTACTTGTCTGTATGGTGAAAGGGGAAGTGTGCCCAGCGCATAGGCAGCAGTTTATGTTTCCCGGCTTCCTGCAAGCACTGTCCTTTTTCACGATTGTCCCACCTAAATCAGGAGATATCCGTGCTACAATGACCCCAACTGTTTTGCAGGATAAGCTTTTCAACTACTGATTTGGGCCCAACTATTGTGGCAGAGCAACAGTTTGAAAATCACTGGTTTAGTACAATGTCTTTTACTGGACATGCGCAGTGAAACACGTTCATTTGGGCAAACGAAAGGATCTTGCCCCAATTTGGGCCAAATTGGCCTGATCAGACTGGATTTTCAAACAGATATCTGCCCAATGCGGAGGCCGTTAAGCTGCTGACTTGGTCTATGGAAGTGATCCCCAAACAGTGGCTCGTGAGCATCATGCTGCTTCCAGTGGCTTATTTTTGTATTCCTGGTTTGGAGGCAAGTTTTGGCTGGACAAAAAAACAGGTTTATGGTGAAACACGGCCTCCTGTAGGCTGCCAGTCCACATAGGCGCTACCAATAGTTAACCACAGAACTGACCCTTTTAAAAATTTATTTTTTTACACTTATTGTAAAGAAAGGCTCATCCAATCTGCCCAGAACAGGAGGCACAAATATCTGCCCCTCTGCTTTATCCGGGTGGCTGATCCTGCCAGGGATGTACAAGATGAAGGAGACGGGAACACATTAGCCAAAAACTCCAATGTGAAGCTGCTTTAGGGTTCAAGCACACGGGCAGATTCGGGGAGATTTAGTCACCTCTTCTGCATGGCAACAATCTCAGCGCCGGATTTCATTGACGGCCGCACGGTCTGACCAGGCGGCCGCGGTCCTAGCGCCCACCTACACCTCCCCTTCCCAGCGCGCCGGCGAATTAATGCCGGCGCAGCTGCTGTGATGCGGCTGGGCGGCATGCCGCCCCTATTTTTTTGCCGCCCTAGGCCCGGGCCTATGCGGCCTTGCCGCAAATCCGGGCCTGGACAATCTCCCTGCTATAATGAGAAAACGCCAATGCACTCGCGGCGCTACGATTTCCGAAGTTGCCCGAAGTTTCCTCGTGAGGCAGCTTTGGGCGACCTCGGAAATCGAAAATCATTATAGCAGGGGGAAGGCAGTTAGGGGAGATTGTTGCCCCGCAGAAGAGGTGATTAGTCGGCAGGCAACTAAATCTCCTCGAATCTGCCCGTGTGCTTGAACCCTTAATGGCATCTGTGCGTTAGATTTGAACATTTTTGCTGTGGCCACATTTCGATCTTTTTGAATGAAGGAATTCTGGAGAATGTAACACAATGGTTGCTGGTTATGGGCACTACTGTGATTGTTCTTTCTTGCCTTAGTAATTGTCACTGCCATTTAACAGGGTTGGGCAACTCCTACAATGGCCGACCCATGAGTTTGTTGGTCAAATAGTACAGCCAGCTTCAACAATGTGCTCCAGCTTCCCCATAAACCTCCAGTCAGAATAATTAGAGATGCCCTTTATCTGTTGAGTGTTCAGTCTTTATGTGCACTTAAAGGGATTCTGCCATGATTTTTATGATGTAGTTTTTATTTCTAAATGACACTGTTTACACTGCAAATAATTCACTGTACAATATAAAATGTCATTCCTGAACCAGCAAGTGTATTTAGTTGTAATATTGGTGTGTAGGTGCATCTCAGCTCATTTTGCCTGGTCATGTGATTTCAGAAAGAGCCAGCACTTTAGGATGGAACTGCTTTCTGGCAGGCTGTTGTTTCTCCTACTCAATGTAACTGAATGTGTCTCAGTGGGACCTGGATTTTACTATTGAGTGCTGTTCTTAGATCTACCAGGCAGCTGTTATCTTGTGTTAGGGAGCTGCTATCTGGTTAACTTCCCATTGTTCTGTTGTTTGGCTGCTGGGGGGAAAGGGAGGGGGTGATATCACTCCAACTTGCAGTACAGCAGTAAAGAGTGACTGAAGTTTATCAGAGCACAAGTCACATGGCTGGGGGCACCTGGGAAACTGACAATATGTCTATCCCCATGTCAGATTTCTAAATGAAATATAAAGAAATCTGTTTGCTCTTTTGAGAAATGGATTTCAGTGCAGAATTCGGCTGGAGCAGCACTATTAACTGATGCTTTTTGAAAAAAAATGTTTTCCCATGACAGTATCCATGTAAAAGGATTGTTCTACAATGAACTTTTATGTACGATGTAGAGAGAGATATTCTGAGACAATTTGCAATCGGTTTTCATTTTATATTATTTCTGTTTTCTGAGTCATTTAGCTTTTTATTCAGCAGCTCTCCAGTTTGCAATTTCAGCCGTCTGGTTGCTAGGGTCCAATTTCCTCTAGCAACCATGCATTGATTGGAATAATAAAGGGTCTAAATAGAAAGAGGAGTAATAAAAAGTAACAATAACAATACATTTGTAGCTTTACCTCCTCCTCATACAGTATATATATATATATATATATATATATATATATATATATTTGAATTGGTTGCTTTGCATCTAGAGCCCTCACCCTCCCGCGGTGCCAGTATTCCCTGGTGCCAAGGAAATGAGACCCGACTCTCAGGTTTTAGGAAGAGAATGAGTGAAACTGGGAATCAGCAGCCGTTACCTGGTGATGTTTATAAGTGGCCGATACACGGGCAGAGTAACAATGCCGAGAAGCAGCGGCACCTCTTTTATTCAACTGAGCTGTAATAAGATCTTGCCAATCATTAAATAGAAAAGACTTTTTAGTAATAACATCAAAGGAAACGCAATGGGTGGAGTCGATTTATTGTTCTGGTGTCCAAGCATTTAAAGAAACAGTGACACCAACGAAAATGAAAGTGTCTTAAATGAATGAAAATATAACGAACTGTTGTGCTACACTGGTAAAACGGAGGCGTTTGCTTCAGAAACGCCTGTTTTTTTTATATAAATAAGCTGCTGTGAAGCCATGGGGGCAGCCGTTCAAGCTTAAAAAGGAGAAAAGGCACAGGATACAAAGCAGATAACAGATAAACTCTGCAGTATACAATGGGGTTAAAACCCTGCTTCATGTAAATAAACAATTTTCATAATAATATACTTTTTTAGCAGTATGTGCCATTGAGTAATCATAAATAGAAAATTGCCATTTTTAAAAATAAGGGCTGCCCCTTGGGATTGTACGATTCACTGGGTACACAAGCAAACCTTACATGTAAGGTCACATGAGCCAATTAACAGACAGAGTTCTGCCTTTTGCTTCCACACTTCTTCCTGTTACAGTTAGTGTTGTAGTATTTCTGGTCAGGTGATCTCTTCCTGTTACAGTTAGAGCTGCAGTATTTCTGGTCAGGTGATCTCTTCCTGTTACAGTTAGAGCTGCAGTATTTCTGGTCTGGTGATCTCTTCCTGTTACAGTTAGAGCTGCAGTATTTCTGGTCAGGTGATCTCTTCCTGTCACAGTTAGAGCTGCGGTATTTCTGGTCAGGTGATCGCTTCCTGTTACAGTTAGAGCTGCAGTATTTCTGGTCAGGTGATCTCTTCCTGTTACAGTTAGAGCTGCGGTATTTCTGGTCAGGTGCTCTCTTCCTGTTACAGTTAGAGCTGCAGTATTTCTGGTCAGGTGATCTCTTCCTGTTACAGTTAGAGCTGCAGTATTTCTGGTCAGGTGATCTCTTCCTGTTACAGTTAGAGCTGCAGTATTTCTGGTCAGGTGCTCTCTTCCTGTTACAGTTAGAGCTGCAGTATTTCTGGTCAGGTGATCTCTTCCTGTTACAGTTAGAGCTGCAGTATTTCTGGTCAGGTGATTCTTCCTGTTACAGTTAGAGCTGCAGTATTTCTGGTCAGGTGATCTCTTCCTGTTACAGTTAGAGCCGCGGTATTTCTGGTCAGGTGATCTCTCCCTGTTACAGTTAGAGCTGCGGTATTTCTGGCCAGGTGATCTCTTCCTGTTACAGTTAGAGCTGCAGTATTTCTGGTCAGGTGATCTCTTCCTGTTACAGTTAGAGCTGCAGTATTTCTGGTCAGGTGATCTCTGAGGCAGCACACAGACCATCACGAAATGGGGGATCAAGGCAAGAGATGTAAAATGGCAATATTTACTTCATTATACATTCCAGCTTGATAAGATTCTTTAATATGCCACTAAAATATGATATAAACTATCTGTTGTTTAAGTATTCATTTTGGGGGTATAGTTTTCTTTAAAAAGCGGAGTTCCCCAACTTTTTTAACCAGTAAGCCATATTTCTATGTAGAAAGCATTGGGAAGAAACACAAGTTTGAAAAAAAAAAGTTGCTAGGGGGTGCCAAATAAGGGCTGTGAGATTGGCTGTTAGTAGCACCGTGTGGATTGGCAGATGATGGGAGGCTTTGTTTGGTAGTTCATATGATCTTTATGATTCAGAAACTTCTTAGTGCCAAGAATTCAAAAATGGGAACCTGCTTTGAGGCTTTTGGGAGCAACACCAAATGAGTTGGTGAGTAATATATTACTGGTGAGCCACTGGTTGAGGATCACTGCTGAAGAGTAATAGTTGTGGGGTATGCTGGGCAGTAGGGGGGCACAACATTTAGCAGTGCTGCCTTGAAGTGGTGGGGTCCTAGGTTTGATTCCAGCCAGAGCACTGCGAGGAGTTTGGTGCAGGGCAGCGCCTACTATAAGGCAAGATGTGAATCTTACCTCAGGCTCTAGTGAGTGGTCAGTTACCAGGGGTGGCAAAAAGCCACCTCTGATAAGAGCCGAACTTATGTTTTTTAGTACAGGGGGAGCCGACAGTTTCTTGTGCGAGCAGCTGAGTGCCACCGTCTCCAGGGTGGTACAGTCAAGTCTATTGTGGGGCCTCTCTCATCTTTTTTGTTTATTTACTTATTTATTTTGTCCATCTCTAAGGCCTTTTACTTAGTGATCAGGTCACTCCAGTCACCAAACCAGGGGCGCCGCGATTAAAACTTTAGTGGGGCCGCATCACTAGTGCATGAGCCCATAGCGCTCTCTGCAGCCACAGAGCCGAATTTCTGTTTTAATAAACCAGATGCAGCTTTTTGCCACCCCCTGGTAATTGGACACTTACTGTCGCCTGAGGCAACACCTTTTAAAACGAAATTCGCTTTTGCTAATGCAGAAAGCGCTATATCGCTCATGCACTAGTGATGCGATCCCGCTCCGACGCAAATGTTTTATAGGCTGAGCGGTAGAGGTGGGTGGCGTTAGGGCCGTTGCACCCCTGGTTTTCTGACAGAATATTGTATGAAAATTCGCTTTGTACGATAATATCTATGCAGGAGTGGCCACCTTAAAGGAACAGTTCAGTGTAAAAATAAAAACTGAGCAAATAGATACAACCTATCTATTTACCCAGTTTTTAATTTTATACTGAACAATTCCTTTAAGGTGGCATAGATATTATCGTACAAAGCAAATTTTCATACAATATTCGGTGCGTGTACGGCGGCAGATGAGCCGACCGATAGTGGAAGACAAGTCGACTTTTATCAGCAGAAGGTTTGGATATTGGTCGGCTCGTAGATCGGCCCAGGGGAGAACTTGAACATCGACCGCTGTTAAGGTGGCCATAGACGTAACAAATACGATCTTTCGTGGAAAATATGTTTCCAAGAAAGATCATTCATTTCAAAAAAGACGTGTAGAGCTGAATCATCAAATATACGTATAGAAATAATAAACGATTCAGCACTTTCCAGTGGCCGATGGAAAGGCATCAAAATTTCCGCTTTGGACAATCGTCAAGCCGACCAATATCCAAGCCTTGTGTCGATATCAGTCGGCTCATCTGCCACCATACACGCACCGAATGTCGCATGAAAATGAGTATTTTGAATATAATGATGCATGTATAGTAAATAAACAGAAAAAAATAAAGCAGAGAGAGCCCCACAATTAGTGTTGCCACTTTTTTTTTGGAAAAAAAATACCGGCCTTCCCATATATTTAGATTTTTTTCCCTATTTATAAGTCAGGCCGGTAAAATACTGGCCAAGTGGCAACCCTACCCTACCCACAATAGACTTGGCTGTACAACGAGTAGGAAGTGTGGTGAGACAGTTACACCCGCCCCCTAAGTCTGACATCCTGGGGACGGTGGCCCTGAGCCAGGGTTGCCAGGTTGGCGGTTTTCCAGCCACTTTGGACTTCTAATTTAAAGCCCAGGTGGTTTTTGAAAGTACTTTTCGGGCCTTTTGCTGGTTTGTATTTTGGAAACCAGCCAAAGTTTTTTCTTGCCCTAATGTGCCAAGCCTAGGGTTGCCAAATTTTTTGGGAAAAAATACCGGCCTTCCTATATATTTAGATTTTTTCCCTATTAATAACATTGGGGTCAAGCATCATTTTTACCGGTCAGGTCACTAAAATACTGGCCAGGTGGCAACCCTAGTGTCTCCCAATGCATGTTGGGTAAAATAGTTTTTGTTTAACAATTTGCCAACTGCCAAGTTGAATGTAAGACTACAATACCCAGCATGCAATGGGACTGAGTTGTGTAGAAGGCGGGAGTTACCCGATTTTGGAGTCTGTTCCCCTCTGTCTCCCGTCAGTCTTAAGCATTCTCACATTTTTCAGTGACTTTCCTCAATTTCAGACAATTTTGGGGCAGAAATCTGCTGCCCACCACAATGTCTAGAGGTTGACCTGTTTTACCAATATTTATTGTAATTGTGTATGAATTAGGGGTCACCTGTACCTCCTGCACCCCCCCCCCACACCCGCAGTTACATTGGGCTACTAATTTAAAGCCCAAGCAGTTTTTGAAAGTACAAATTAGCCAAGGTAACAATTTGGGCTACTTTTTGGGCCTTTGGTTGGTTTGTATTTTGGAAACCAGCCAAAGTTGTTTCTTGCCCTATTGTGCCAAGTCTGTGTCTTCCAATGCATGTTGGGTAATGTAGCTTTTGTTTAACAATTTGCCAACTGCCAAGTTTAATGTAAGACTACAATACCCAGCATGCAGTGGGAGTGACTTGTGTAGAAGTCGGGAGTTACCAGATTTTTGGCTCTGTACCCCAGTCTCACGTCACTCTTAAGCATTCTTGCACTTTCCGGTGACTTTTACTCAATTTCAGACAATTTGGGAGCACAAATCTGCCAGCCACCAAAATGTCTAGAGGTTGAGCTGTTTTACCAATATTTATTGAAATTGTATATGTATTATGGGGCACCTATAACTCCTGCCCCTCCCCTAAATGTACCTCCCGACTGTCCCGTTTTTAGAGGGACAGTCCCTCTTTTGTCAGCTCAACCCGCAGTCCCTCGTTTGTACTGGAAAGTCCCAATTTTCTCTGCATTGAACAGCCAGAAAAATAACCAAAGTTTCTAACTTAATTGGCTTTTGGCTGAGAGCCCAGAACAGCCACAGCAGCAGATAAGATACTCTGGTAACAATTTTGAGATAAGCAAATAAGTAATTGTAACAATATAAGATAACAGGTCTCTCTAGGGCAATTCACCTTCATAAGCAAAACTGTAATAACTGAAAAAAAAACACAGAAATATGTTCAAACTTTCATAACCTGCCAAATTTAATAAAATGAACATGGTTCATTAGGAGGAGTTGCCATAAAAACAGCATGCAGCAACTTTTTTGCCCCTATTTTTATTTTCAAAATGTTGGGAGGTACGATTACGCCTCTGGTAGGGTTGCCACCTGGCTGTTAAAAATGTTGCTTGATGCCAATGTTATTAATACAGGGCTGGATTTACGTAGCGGGCGCCGCTAGGCCCACTGATGTTCGTCGCTCCCATTCCCCTCCCCTTTATTTGTGCAAATTTTCATCATTGGGACTGGCGCAATGGGGATTGGCTCATGGGAAATTTAAGAAACGATTGTATGTCCTGCGTATCCCCAATGTTTCTGATCCAATGTGGGTGTGGTTGGGCAGCATGCCGCCTCCTAAAATCCTGCCACTCTATGCTCGGTAGTGATGTGCGGGCCGACCCGAGGCCCGCGGGTCGGGCGGGTTCGGGCCGACCCCTGGACGAAATGCACGGGCGGGTGCGGGTCCAGCTCTTCTCCTACTCTCCCCGCCCGCGACCTAGTACTGCCAGGTTCCGGCGCCGGAATTTACAGACTTCCACCCGCCCCCCCTTTTGTGACATCACTGCGGGGCAGGCGCGGGTCTATAAATAAAGGAGAGCAGCGGGCCCGCATATCACTAATGCCCGGGCCTTGGTGGCCTTTCCACAAATCCGGGCCTGTATTTATAGGGAAAAGCTATAAAAATATAGGAAGGCTGGTATTTTATTTTTTTCCAGAAAAGGTGGCAACCCTATCCCCTGGTGAAGGGCAAAGCTGTCCCATTTTGCTTCATGGGAACATTCACATATTGAGCTATTTTTGAAGTGCCTCTTGTCTAGTTTTGGGCTGGTTTTGTAGCCAACTTTGGCTGGTTTTGAAAATTAGACCTGGCAACCCTGCCCTGAGCTTCCTCCGCAACCAACTATTGGCTTCCCCTGTACTGGAGCAGCAGCGCTGCCATAAAGCGATCCACTTTGTGTGATTTCCCATGTCTTTTCTGCAGGGGAAAGGGGAGGGGAGAAGAGATGAGCCACAGAGAGAAGTGGAGGGGGGGAGAGCGGCCTGTGCTGCTGCAGTTGGAGGGTGTCAGATTTCTGAATTGTAGATGCTGTGAAGGAAGGGAGAGACAAGGAGCAGGAATCCACTCAGTCACTCACTGAAGCTCACGGGGGTCACACACAAATACAAAGGCAACTGCATGTGAGGAGACAAAGGCTTGGGGGACCCACACTGGCGACTACAGACAGACTGATGCCACCGGCACAGACAGAAGCCCAACTGCACTCACTGCAAATGAGCAAAATGGTGTGTTTAGACTGACAGCAGGGAGGAGAGACTGCGGCACATTATAGTTACCACTCATGGTGCGCTCATAGGGCCACACTGTAAGGGCCACACTTGGAGCAGAACCCCCCTTGGAACATATTCACATGGTTCCCTCATAGGAGCACCCGTCTGTGCCAGGCCATGATACTACGTCCAGCCGTGGGCACCCTATGAAACCTTCTTCTGCGAGGGACACGTGCAAATATTGCCCCCGCACAATGATCGAGTGAGTCTGAACCTCTCTTTATGTTTTCTCTTTTTACTCTGCTGTTTCATTAGCCGTTTGCCATTGGTGGGTTTTGTTTGGCGGCCAGATGTTGGGGTGTTGCTGTGAGTATTTATATAGCGGGGGGCACAACGGGTTTCCCTCCGCTGTCATTTTATAGGGACAGGTTCTTGCAGAACTACACACACTAATTGCAGCTTCTGTAAGAGGATGCTGCATGTTTATGGTGACAGTTGGAGTGTTGCATATTGACTGTTCCACTTAAACACGCCTCCTTATGCCTATCTGTCATCTGTATGGGCCTGATGCTTTCAGCTGAGCCGCAAAAAACGTCTTTCAGCTGTTTGTTTCGCTGGGAATAGTGATGGGCGAATTTATTCGCCAGGCGCGAATTCGCGGCAAATTTGTGCGATTCGCCCCCAGCGAATAAATTTGCGAAACACCCGTGAAAATTCACGGAAAAAATTAGCCGGCGTCAAAAATGTTTTTTTCGAAAAAACGGACGCCGGCGTCAAAAACGAGACGCCGGCACAGTTTCGCGAATTTTTCGCCGTTTTGCGAAATTCGCGAATTTTCCGGCGAAACGCCGCAAATTCAGCCATCACTAGCTGGGAACCAATACAGTAAATCGTTGATTATGTCTATTATTTCCCAGGGAAGATTGTAAGCTCCATAGCACAAGCACTGGCAGTTTATAAAAGCTAGAACATGTATTTATACATTAAATAATACATACAATTAAAGAGGTTGTTCACCTTTAAATGAGGCAATTTGCAATTGGTTTGCATTTTTTATTACTTGTATTTTTTTGAGTCATTCGGCTTTTTATTCAGCAGCTCCCCTGTTTGCAATTGCAGCCATCTGATTGCTAAGGTCCAAATTACCCTAGCAACCACTGACTTGAACAAGAGACTGGAATAGGAGAGGCCTGAATAGAAAGCCGAATAATAAAAAAAAAAGTAGCAATAACGATACATTTGTAGCCTTTCAGAGCAAGTGCTTTTTAGATGAGGTCAGCGACCCCCATTTCAAAGCTGGAAAGTAAATAATTAAAAACTTACAAAACATAAATGATGAAGACCAATTGAAAAGTCGCTTAGAACTGCCTGTTATATAACCTACTAAAAGTTAACTGAAAGGTGACCCTCCTTTAAAGGGGACAACATAACTATTTATACCTAGACTTGCACTGTAGAATTTAAGGCATATGTTGACATGTTTGTGTTTATTGATGTATGAAAGCTGCCATATTGCAGGCCTCTCCACATCCAAGGATTTCTCAAAAACACGTTTGAGATTTTTTCAAATACAAGTCATACACTGACCCCTTTGTTTTGAAAATCTGTTATTGGCCGGTGCAATTTAAAGGTACGACAGGGTTTCTGTGCTTTACTCCACTGGCAGCAGCGATGAGTAGAAGCATATATTTTGGGTTCTTAAAAAGTCCTACGACTCCCATAGGGTTAACCGGCGCCTGGGGTGTACACTCAGCCCCAAGAACGGAAATCAGCAAGGGAGTGAACAGCTGAGTAAGAGAGAAGTAGCACTAGTGACTGTCATACAGAGAAAGCCTGTGCTACTCACTGTCATAGAGAAGCTGTGCTACTGACTCTCATAGAGAAGCTGTGCTACTGACTCTCATAGAGAAGCTGAGCTACTGACTCTCATAGAGAAGTTGTGCTACTGACTCTCATAGAGAAGCTGTGCTACTGACTCTCATAGAGAAGCTGAGCTACTGACTCTCATAGAGAAGCTGAGCTACTGACTCTCATAGAGAAGCTGAGCTACTGACTCTCATAGAAAAGCTGTGCTACTGACTCTCATAGAGAAGCTGTGCTATTGACTCTCATAGAGAAGCTGTGCTACTGACTCTCATAGAGAAGCTGTGCTACTGACTCTCATAGAGAAGCTGTGCTACTGACTCTCATAGAGAAGCTGTGCTACTGACTCTCATAGAGAAGCTGTGCTACTGACTCTCATAGAGAAGCTGTGCTATTGACTCTCATAGAGAAGCTGTGCTACTGACTCTCATAGAGAAGCTGTGCTACTGACTCTCATAGAGAAGCTGTGCTACTGACTCTCATAGAGAAGCTGTGCTACTGACTCTCATAGAGAAGCTGTGCTACTGCCTCTCATAGAGAAGCTGTGTTACTGACTCTCATAGAGAAGTTGTGCTACTGACTCTCATAGAGAAGTTGTGCTACTGACTCTCATAGAGAAGCTGTGTTACTGACTCTCATAGAGAAGTTGTGCTATTGACTCTCATAGAGAAGTTGTGCTACTGACTCTCATAGAGAAGCTGTGTTACTGACTCTCATAGAGAAGTTGTGCTACTGACTCTCATAGAGAAGTTGTGCTACTGACTCTCATAGAGAAGCTGTGTTACTGACTCTCATAGAGAAGCTGAGCTACTGACTCTCATAGAGAAGCTGTGTTACTGACTCTCATAGAGAAGCTGTGCTACTGACTCTCATAGAGAAGCTGTGCTATTGACTCTCATAGAGAAGCTGTGCTACTGACTCTCATAGAGAAGCTGTGCTACTGACTCTCCTAGAGAAGCTGAGCTATTGACTCTCAAAGAGAAGCTGTGCTATTGACTCTCATAGAGAAGCTGCGCTACTGACTCTCATAGAGAAGCTGCGCTATTGACTCTCCTAGAGAAGCTGTGTTACTGACTCTCATAGAGAAGCTGTGCTACTGACTCTCATAGAGAAGCTGTGTTACTGACTCTCATAGAGAAGCTGTGCTACTGACTCTCATAGAGAAGCTGTGCTATTGACTCTCATAGAGAAGCTGAGCGACTGACTCTCATAGAGAAGCTGTGTTACTGACTCTCATAGAGAAGCTGTGCTACTGACTCTCATAGAGAAGCTGTGCTATTGACTCTCATAGAGAAGCTGAGCGACTGACTCTCATAGAGAAGCTGTGCTATTGACTCTCATAGAGAAGCTGTGCTATTGACTCTCATAGAGAAGCTGTGCTACTGACTCTCATAGAGAAGCTGAGCTACTGACTCTCCTAGAGAAGCTGTCCTATTGACTCTCATAGAGAAGCTGAGCTATTGACTCTCATAGAGAAGCTGCGCTACTGACTCTCATAGAGAAGCTGTGCTACTGACTCTCATAGAGAAGCTGAGCTACTGACTCTCATAGAGAAGCTGCGCTATTGACTCTCATAGAGAAGCTGCGCTATTGACTCTCATAGAGAAGCTGTGCTACTGACTCTCATAGAGAAGCTGTGTTACTGACTCTCATAGAGAAGCTGTGCTACTGACTCTCATAGAGAAGCTGTGCTACTGACTCTCATAGAGAAGCTGAGCTACTGACTCTCATAGAGAAGCTGCGCTATTGACTCTCATAGAGAAGCTGCGCTATTGACTCTCATAGAGAAGCTGTGCTACTGACTCTCATAGAGAAGCTGTGCTATTGACTCTCATAGAGAAGCTGTGTTACTGACTCTCATAGAGAAGCTGTGCTATTGACTCTTATAGAGAAGCTGTGCTATTGACTCTCATAGAGAAGCTGTGCTACTGACTCTCCTAGAGAAGCTGTGCTATTGACTCTCATAGAGAAGCTGAGCTATTGACTCTCATAGAGAAGCTGCGCTATTGACTCTCATAGAGAAGCTGAGCTATTGACTCTCATAGAGAAGCTGTGCTACTGACTCTCATAGAGAAGCTGTGCTACTGACTCTCATAGAGAAGCTGAGCTACTGACTCTCATAGAGAAGCTGTGCTATTGACTCTCATAGAGAAGCTGAGCTACTGACTCTCATAGAGAAGCTGAGCTATGACTCATAGAGAAGCTGTGCTACTGACTCTCATAGAGAAGCTGTGGTATTGACTCTCATAGAGAAGCTGTGATACTGACTCTCATAGAGAAGCTGTGTTACTGACTCTCATAGAGAAGCTGTGCTACTGACTCTCATAGAGAAGCTGAGCTACTGACTCTCATAGAGAAGCTGAGCTACTGACTCTCATAGAGAAGCTGTGCTACTGACTCTCAAAGAGAAGCTGTGCTATTGACTCTCATAGAGAAGCTGTGCTATTGACTCTCATAGAGAAGCTGTGCTACTGACTCTCATAGAGAAGCTGAGCTACTGACTCTCATAGAGAAGCTGTGCTACTGACTCTCATAGAGAAGCTGTGCTATTGATTCTCATAGAGAAGCTGTGCTACTGACTCTCATAGAGAAGCTGAGCTACTGACTCTCATAGAGAAGCTGAGCTACTGACTCTCCTAGAGAAGCTGTGCTATTGACTCTCATAGAGAAGCTGAGCTATTGACTCTCATAGAGAAGCTGCGCTACTGACTCTCATAGAGAAGCTGAGCTACTGACTCTCATAGAGAAGCTGCGCTATTGACTCTCATAGAGAAGCTGCGCTATTGACTCTCATAGAGAAGCTGTGCTACTGACTCTCATAGAGAAGCTGTGTTACTGACTCTCATAGAGAAGCTGTGCTACTGACTCTCATAGAGAAGCTGTGCTACTGACTCTCATAGAGAAGCTGAGCTACTGACTCTCATAGAGAAGCTGCGCTATTGACTCTCATAGAGAAGCTGCGCTATTGACTCTCATAGAGAAGCTGTGCTACTGACTCTCATAGAGAAGCTGTGCTATTGACTCTCATAGAGAAGCTGTGTTACTGACTCTCATAGAGAAGCTGTGCTATTGACTCTTATAGAGAAGCTGTGCTATTGACTCTCATAGAGAAGCTGTGCTACTGACTCTCCTAGAGAAGCTGTGCTATTGACTCTCATAGAGAAGCTGAGCTATTGACTCTCATAGAGAAGCTGCGCTATTGACTCTCATAGAGAAGCTGAGCTATTGACTCTCATAGAGAAGCTGTGCTACTGACTCTCATAGAGAAGCTGTGCTACTGACTCTCATAGAGAAGCTGAGCTACTGACTCTCATAGAGAAGCTGTGCTACTGACTCTCATAGAGAAGCTGTGCTACTGACTCTCATAGAGAAGCTGAGCTACTGACTCTCATAGAGAAGCTGTGCTATTGACTCTCATAGAGAAGCTGAGCTACTGACTCTCATAGAGAAGCTGAGCTATGACTCATAGAGAAGCTGTGCTACTGACTCTCATAGAGAAGCTGTGCTATTGACTCTCATAGAGAAGCTGTGCTACTGACTCTCATAGAGAAGCTGCGCTATTGACTCTCATAGAGAAGCTGCGCTATTGACTCTCATAGAGAAGCTGTGCTACTGACTCTCATAGAGAAGCTGTGCTATTGACTCTCATAGAGAAGCTGTGCTATTGACTCTCATAGAGAAGCTGTGCTACTGACTCTCATAGAGAAGCTGTGCTATTGACTCTCATAGAGAAGCTGTGCTACTGACTCTCATAGAGAAGCTGAGCGACTGACTCTCATAGAGAAGCTGTGCTATTGACTCTCATAGAGAAGCTGTGCTATTGACTCTCATAGAGAAGCTGTGCTATTGACTCTTATAGAGAAGCTGTGCTATGACTCATAGAGAAGCTGTGATACTGACTCTCATAGAGAAGCTGTGCTACTGACTCTCATAGAGAAGCTGAGCGACTGACTCTCATAGAGAAGCTGTGCTACTGACTCTCATAGAGAAGCTGAGCTACTGACTAGATGAAAGCAACAGAGAGAAGCGAGTAGAGACAGGGAGAGCTGAGGGCAGGAGAGGTAAATGATGCTTGTGAGTTGTTTGTAGCAAGAGAAGACATGTTTTATATATAAACAGGTTTCATGTCTGTGTATAAATCTGCCGTCTCTCTCCTCTGTTGCTCTGCTTCTCCCTCTGTTTCCCTCTTCTTACATCCATCTTTGGGGTATATTCATCAAAGAGTGAAGTTAAGGTTCGCCACAGTCCTCTAGAGTGAAATTTCCGCCGATCTCCATTCATTTCTATGTGATTTTTAAAAGATTATTTATCAATGGGTGATAGTGAAAGTTCATCCTTTGATCAATACGCCTTTGAATGAATGTGTATTGAGAGGTTATTTAGAATCATATTGTCTTTCATTGTGCCAGAAATATTTCTTAGGTGAAGTTCCCCTTAAAACAAAAGTGAATCAACAACACAAACAAACAACATTTTATAACAGGTTTAATGGTGTGTTAAGCTGATTAAAGGAACAATAAAATTAAAAAATGAAAGTGTTTCAAAGAAATAAAAATATAATGTATTTTTGAGCTGCGCTCGTAAAACTGATGTGTTTGCTTCAGAAACACTACTATAGTTTATATAAACAAGCTGCTGTGTAGCCATGGGGGCAGCCATTCAAGCACAGGCTACACAGTAGATAACAGATAAGTACTACTATAGTTTATATATACAAGCTGCTGTGTAGCCATGGGGGCAGCCATTCAAGCACAGGATACACAGTAGATAACAGATAAGTACTACTATAGTTTATATAAACAAGCTGCTTTGTAGCCATGGGGGCAGCCATTCAAGCACAGGATACACAGTAGATAACAGATAAGTACTACTATAGTTTATATAAACAAGCTGCTGTGTAGCCATGGGGGCAGCCATTCAAGCACAGGATACACAGTAGATACAGATAAGTACTACTATAGTTTATATAAACAAGCACGCCTGCATCTGTTCGTTGATGCGGTCCCGCAATCCGACCGCCCATATTGCCTACATCAGGGCTCACGATCGGATCAGCCCGATCTCACACACCTCAATGTGGGCATATTGGGGAGCGATCAGCTCGTTCAGCGAAATTGCCAAACGAGCGGATCTCTAGGTGTAGGGCCACCTTAATACAAGGTACCCTTTCATCTCAGTTTGATTAATGACACATTGGGAAGGTGCCAGACAGTGAAGCACCCAGGCCTGGATTTGTGGAAAGGCCACCTAGGCCCGGGCCTAGGGCGGCAGGATTTTAGGGGGGCGGCATGCTGCCCAACCACACCCACATTAGTTCAAAAACACTGGGGATGTACAGGAGATACAATCATTTTTTAAATTCCCCATGCACCAATCCCCATTGCTCCTGTCCCCCTGGAGGGGACAGGGGAGACGAACGGTAGTTGGCCTAGGGGCGCCCACTATGTAAATCCGGCCCTGGAAGCACCACGAAGGCCGTTGCTCAGCACAGAGGATTTCAGGGGCCACTGATGTATTGTCTATGTCTCAAGCTCAATAACCGCTGCTTCTGTGTTTTTTGTTAATTTGAAAAGATGTTGACGAAAGCATTAATTAGAATGTGCTCAGCAGAATGGTATTGTCATAAATCTTGGGAAGAACCAATGGCTTAGTCAGTAGCAATTGACTGTGCTGATCTGTGGCATTTTGCAGATAAAACCAGTAGTGAGTGTTAAAACTAATTGAAACTGATATATATATATATATATATAAATAATGTCCCACTGTCCTTCACATGGAGAAAAACACAGAAATTGTTTTCTCTGTACCATTTAGCCCCCCCAGCGTTGAGCTTTTGAGCAGAACACAATGTGCTCGGACAGAATTCTGCTCTTTTTCTGGTTTTGCCGGCCGGTTTGGGGGTTGCGGCCCAGGAAGGGAATTATTAACAGGCAGTTCTATGAGATTTCATGGAGCAGAACATGATATCTAAATAAATCCAGCTTGGCTATAACCACTAAAATGTGAGGGGTGGGGGAAGCAGCACATTTTGGCTTCAGGATTTGCCGTCATTTCACTTTCACTTTTGTGGAATGAGCAGAAGAATTGGTAAGTCTGTGTGCAGGAGACAGTATGAGCTTTATGTCATAGGAATGTGCGTTTGTCCTTCAGTCTCACCTGCCCCATTAGCCCACCAGCCAATTAGTCTTCCTTCTATTCAGTTGCACAGCCCAGGAGTATTCTGCTTAGAGTATGGGTTATGTCTTACAGGGCCAGGGCTAGGATAAGGCAAACATGGACAAAGTAGAGTAGACCAGGGCAGATTTTGACTTTACAAGGGTAGTGTAGGCCGACAATGACCTGTATGAAGTCCTGCAGATAGTGTGTTGCCTCTGTAGCTCTTGTAGAGGATGATATAATAATAGAGAGTAGGTTATGGATTCCCAGCCTTCGGCTCTCCAGAAGATGTAATAACAGATTGTGTACAAGGGATGTCCCACCTGCAGATATTCCAGGTTTTTATTTAACAAGAGGTAGTAGACCAGGCATGTACGACCTGCAGCCATTACAGATGATGATGTAACAAGAAGACCATGGGATGTCTGTCCTGCAGTCTCCTTGGTGTTAATGTAATAAGAGAGTAGTCTGCAATGGATCATACCACAATAGAACAGGGATGTTCCACGACTCCCACCTGCAAGCCTTCCAGGTTTTTATATAACATGGGTTAGTAGACCAGGCATGTACGACCTGCAGCCATTACAGATGATGATGTAACAAGAAGACCATGGGATGTCCGTCCTGCAGTCTCCTTGATGTTAATGTAATAAGAGAGTAGTCTGCAATGGATCATACTACAGTAGAACAGGGATGTTTCACGACTCCCACCTGCAAGCCTTCCAGGTTTTTATATAACATGGGTTAGTAGACCAGACATATCCTACCTGCAGCCATTACAGATGATGATGTAACAAGAAGATCATGGGATGTCCATCCTGCAGTCTCTTTGATGTTACTGTAATAAGAGAGTAGTATGCAATGGATCATACCAAAGTAGAACAGGGATGTTCCACGACTCCCACCTGCAGCCTTTCTAGGTGGTGATATAACAAGAGCAAGTAGAACATGGATATTCCATCTCCACCATTTCCAGATTATGATGTATCAAGAGCAAGTAGAACAGGGATATCCCATCTGCACCATTTCCGGATATGATATGATATAACCCCCTATACTCCTGGAGCTCCGAGTTTATTGTAACAAGAGAGGCCAGGTGTGCATGTGACTTAGGTAGAACCTGAAGCCATTACAGATGAAGTTATAACAAGACCAAGAAGTCCCATCTGCAGTTTTTCTTGATGTTAATGTAATAAGAACATAGATTAGGGATGCTCAGTCTTTAGCACATCATATTGAAGAAAAACATGGATATCCCACAACTTCCACCTACAGACATTCCAGATGATGATGATGTACAACCTGCAGTTCATTTTAGCTGTTAATGCAATAAGAGAATAGGTTTGGATTGCTCAGCCTGTAGTACATCATACTAAAGTAGACCAGGGATGTCCTATGACTCCTACCTGTAGCCTATTAGTTAATGACAAGAACAAGAAGAGCAGGGAATTCCCACCTGCAGCCTTTCCACATGATTATGTAACAAGAGCGAGATAACCAGGAAATGTCCCATCTGCTTTTCCTCTTGCTATTAATAATAAGTAATAAAAGAGAGTAGATCAGGGATGATCAGCCTTCAGCACATTATACTGAGGTAGACCAAAAGTGTCACGTGACTGCTACCCTCAGCCTTAAAGACAATAATGTAAAAAAGCAAGAACACTGGTGATGTCCCACCTGCAGTCTTTCCATGTGATGACATAACAAAAGCAAGAAAACCAGGGTATATCCAACATGCAGTTCTTTTCAATGTTAATTTAATAAGAGGGTAGATCAGGGATGCTCAGTCTGTAGCACTTTATAGTTAAGTAGACCAGGGATGTCCCATTACTCCCACATGCAGCCTCTCCAGATGATGATATAACAAGAGTGTGGGATGTGCCACCTGGAGCCTTTCCAGATTATGATATAAGAAGAGTGCAGTATATCCCACCTAGAACCTTTGCAGATGATGATAAAATAAGAGTGGACGATGTCCCACATAGAACCTTTGCAGATGATGATATAACAAGAGAGCGGGGTATCCCACCTGAAGCCTTTCCAGATGATGATATAACAAGAGTGCAGGATGTCCTACCTGGAGCCTTTCCAGATGATGATATAACAAGAGTGTGGGATGTACCACCTGGAACCTTTCTAGGTGATGATATAACAAGAGTACGGGATGTACCACCTGGAGCCTTTCCAGATGATGATATAACAAGAGTACAGGATGTCCTACCTGGAGCCTTTCCAGATGATGATATAACAAGAGTGTGCGATGTACCACCTGGAGCCTTTCCAGATGATGATATAACAAGAGTGTGGGATGTACCACCTGGAACCTTTCTAGGTGATGATATAACAAGAGTACGGGATGTACCACCTGGAGCCTTTCCAGATGATGATATAACAAGAGTGCAGGATGTCCTACCTGGAGCCTTTCCAGATGATGATATAACAAGAGTACGGGATGTACCACCTGGAGCCTTTCCAGATGATGATATAACAAGAGTGCGAGATGTACCACCTGGAGCCTTTGCAGGGAGCCACAGAGGAGCATCTACCCCTCAGCTTCTCTAATAAATAATGTATGTAAAGTCAACCTTCATTTTTAAATTGGGAATATTTATCCGAGACTGCCTGTTGTTGCCTGTTAAACGATGCTAAGAGAGAGTTGCTAGGCAACTGTTGGAAGAGTGCAGGCAGTCTCTCTCTGACCTCAGTCGTTGCTCACGCCTACAGGCAGTTAATGCACAGAACTACAGAGATTTTGCTTATGGAAGAGTTTCCAGCAGCTTTTCCCAATCCTTAGATCAATATTTGAAATCCCATTATCTGCATTTGACCAACAGCTTCTAGTTAACCTTTTAATTGCTGGGGGGGTTGGAGTCTGCTTCCTCCATGATATTGATCTCTCTCTCTCTTCAGCCCTAAAGGCCTTATTTGCTGGCATGTACTAAAATGAGTGTAGTTGTCAATAGCAACCAATCAGAAGGCATGGTTCACCTTTAAGTTAATTTTTAGTATGTGATAGAATGGCTAAATCAAAGCAGCTTTTCAACTGGTCTTCATTATTTAATTGTTGTAACTTTTGAATTATTTGCCTTTTTCTTCTGATTCTTTTCAGCTTTCAAATGGGGGGTCACTGACCCCATCTAAAAAGCAAATGCTCTGTAAGGCTACAAATGTATTGCTTTTATCGCTCCTTTTTCTATTCATGGCCTCTCCTGTTTATATTCCGGTCTCTTACTCATTACTTATTCAAATAAGAGCATGGTCGCTAAGGTATTTTGGACGCTAGCAACCAGATTGCCAAATCGGCACAATGGAGAACGGCAGAATAAAACTAAATAACGTAAATAACAAATAATACAAACCAATTGCAAATTGTCTCGAAACATCACTCTCTACATCATACTAAGAGTTAATGTAAAGGTGAACAACCCCTTTAAGGCAGTTAGGATGATCAAAGCAACCACCTGATTGGTTGGGATAAATGACTGGCGTGCAAGAAAGTTTCTATTATTTTACCGGAGGGGAAAAAAAGTTACTTTATATACAATGTATACAATCTAACCTGCACCTCCTGTCTTTTGGTTCTTTCCTTCTATGCAACAATAATATTGCAAAATAATGGACCTCCAACTGTCACAAACTACAATTCCCAGAATCCTCTTAACATGTAGAAAGCCATCTATTTGCCGGGCTTATCATCTCCTTTGAGTAAATGACACCCAGCGCTGTGGGAAGGTATCTCCTTAGTAGGACTCCTGTTTCAGCACATGTAAATGTTCAGTGACAATATGTGATACAATATCTGATGGGCCCCGGGCATGGGAGTACTTAGCTTGGCAGTTGCAGTTACTTTTCTGTATCGAGCTTCTCTCTGCTGATTATGAAGGAGAGACGTTCATGTTTGTTAACAGATTTTTAAATGGGAACTCTGGGTGCATATGAGCAGAGAATTTCTTGGTTATAAAGGAAGCCCTGGGTGAATTTGAGCAGATAAGATTCTCCTTAGGAAGTTCCTTAGGAAGCTCTGGGTGATTAAGAGCAATGTTCTGGGTTCTACAGGAAGCTCTGGGTGAAAAAGAGCAGAGCATGTTCTGGGCTGTATAGGAAGCTCTGGGTGAATAAGAGCAGAGAATGTTCTGGGTTCTACAGTAAGTTCTGGGTGAAAAAGAGCAGAGAATGTATTGGGTTCTACAGGAAGGTCTGGGTGAATAAGAGCAGAGCATGTTCTGGGCTGTATAGGAAGCTCTGGGTGAATAAGAGCAGAGAATGTTCTGGGTTCTTCGTGAAGCTCTGGGTGAATAAGAGCAGAGAATGTTCTGGGTTCTACTGTAAGTTCTGGGTGAATAAGAGCAGAGAATGTTATGGGTTCTACAGAAAGCTCTGGGTTAATATAAGTAGAGAATGCTCTGGGTTCTACAGGAAGCTCTGGGTTAATATAAGTAGAGAATGTTCTGGGTTCTACAGGAAGCTCTGGGTTAATATAAGTAGAGAATGCTCTGGGTTCTAAGGGAAGTGCTAGGTGAATTTGAGCAGATAATGTTCTGGGTTCTTCGTGAAGCTCTGGGTGAATAAGAGCAGAGAATGTTCTGGGTTCTACTGTAAGTTCTGTGTGAATAAGAGCAGAGAATGTTCTGGGTTCTACTGTAAGTTCTGTGTGAATAAGATCAGAGAATGTTCTGGGTTCTACTGTAAGTTCTGGGTGAATAACAGCAGAGAATGTTATGGGTTCTACAGAAAGCTCTGGGTTAATATAAGTAGAGAATGCTCTGGATTCTACAGGAAGCTCTGGCTTAATATAAGTAGAGAATGTTCTGGGTTCTACAGGGGGCTCTGGGTTAATATAAGTAGAAAATGCTCTGGGTTCTAAGGGAAGTGCTAGGTGAATTTGAGCAGATAATGTTCTGGGTTCTACAGGAAGCTCTGGGTTAATATAAGTAGAGAATGTTCTGGGTTCTACAGGAGGCTCTGGGTTAATATAAGTAGAGAATGCTCTGGGTTCTAAGGAAAGTGCTAGGTGAATTTGAGCAGAGAATGTTCTGGGTTCTACTGTAAGTTCTGGGTGAATAAGAGCAGAGAATGTTCTGGGTTCCACAGTAAGTTCTGGGTGAATATGGGCTCTGGTGGGTGGGTGACTGGGGGACATTGTGTTTGTGTAAATGGCTTTTGTGTGGCAGCAGGTTACAGACAGTGGTTTGTATATTCAGCATATGGGTTGTACCTGCCCCTCAGCCATGACTGGTGTGTGTCTATTGTGTGACAGATACAAAGGCAAAGTTATGTAAGGTTTATAGTAGAATGTTCCGGGTGACTCTGGGGTGGGGGGAGGATTCTGTTCTGTGGGAAGCAAAAGGAAGAGAACAAATGGGGGGGGATATATTAGTGTAAGTATTGTACAACGAAACAGCAGGTATTGTGTGTGCTGTGCGGGTCGGTGCTGCAATCTGATGCCGTCAATCAGCTCAGCAATGTCTCCTCCATCATTACACGTAATTGCTGCCCCTATTCAGGGTCGGACTGGGCCGGTGGGACCCCGGGAAAACACCTGCTGGGCCCTGGTGTGGGGGGCTACAGTGGGCCCCAGACAGACTCCCCAGTCCAACACTGCCCCATTCACTTCTTTTTCTCTCGTATCAGCTCTTCATAGTCTACTGTGTCCCTTGGTGGGACTCAATTCTTATGGGCAGTATTCACATCTGAGCTCAGCAATGTCTCCTGTCTGTAGCACCGCCCACACAAAAAAGCCCCTCCCCTATCCAGCTGAGAATCCCATATTGACACATTATACACTCTACGAGGTTTGATCAAAGGGGTTGTTCACCTTTGAGTTAACTGGAAGGGGCAGATTTATCAAGGGTCGAATTTGAAAAACTTTGAAATTCTAATTCAAAAAGACCAACCGAAATTAAGTCAAAGTTTTTTTTTTGGCCAAATAGGATCAAATAGGTTCGTATTCGGCCGAATTTGAGTCGTACGAATTGAAGTGATAGCGCATTTGATCAAATTTGAATCCCCAAAGCAATTTTGATTTTTCAAAGTCCACCAAATGACTACAAATAGGTTCTAGGAGGTCTCCCATAGGCTAAAACAGCAATTCGGCAGGTTTTAGATGGCGAATGGTCGAAGTTGAATTTTTAAAGAGACAGTATATGATACTTTTCAAATTCCAATCGAACTTGGACTATTCCCTGGTCGAAGTACACAAAAAATAGCTTGAAATTCGAATTTTTTGAATTGGATAATTTACCTCGACCTTTAATAAATCTGCCCCTTAGTACGATGTAGAGAGGGGTCTTCTGAGACAATTTGCAATTGGTTTTCATTTTTCATTATTTATTGTTTTTTTCGTTACTTAGCTTTTTACTCAGCAGCTCTCCAGTTTGCAATTTTACCCATATGGTTGCTAGGGTCCAAATTCCCCTAGCAACCATGCTTTGAATCAAATAAGAGACTGGAATATGAATAGGAGAGGCCTGAATAGAAAGATGAATAAAAGGTAGCTATAAAAATACATTTGTAGCCTTACAGAGCATTTGTTATTAGATGGTGTCAGTGACTCCATCTTTTTATAATGTCATAATTTATTTGCCTTTTTTTCTGACTCTTTCCAGCTTTCAAATGGGGGTCACTGACCCCATCTAAAAAAAAACAAATTTTCTGTAAGGCTTCAAATGTATTGTTATTGCTACTTTTTATTCCTCATCTTTCTATTCAAGTCTCTCCTATTCTTATTCCAGTCTCTTATTCAAATCAGTGCATGGTTGCTAGGGGAATTTGTTTCCTAGCAACCGGACGGCTGAAATTGCAAACTGGAGAGCTGCTGAATAAAAAGCTAAATAACTCAAAAACCACAAATAAAAAAAAATGAAGACCAATTGCAAATTGTCTCAGAATATCACTCTCTACATCATACTAACAGTTAATTTAAAGGTGAACAATCCATTTAAGGGTAGTTATGGCTCAAGGGCAGATGATTGGATATTAGCAGACCCAGCATGCTTTGCTTGTGTCTCATCTGCTGATACCCACAATAATACTGAGGCTCACAAGGGAGACGGGTCATGATGATGTCATGGAATGTCTCTTACATCAGAGGTGCTTCCCAGGAGGTCTCAGTGCTGTATGAATGTCACACTTAGTGGGTCTCATTTACATAAGACGGGGCAGCACTTGCTGGGCTCTTACAATTCAGCGCTGTCCCATTCAGACCCAATGAGCCCCGCTGGTTGATTGATGACCTACAGCTTTATATGCTTTGGAAAAACAGGGCAAAACTATAAAAGACCTTTATTTATATAGAGAGGAGACTTGAGGGGGGCACTCGGGAGCTCAGGGCTCGTCTCTCTCAGATGAGAAAGAAAGTCAGATTTTCTTAGTGTTATTATTTATATCTCCGTTAGCTTTCTCTCCATAAGAGATATATATATATATACTGTATATATAAAGCCTTGTGGAACTTAAAGACATGGGCATTGTAGAGGCAGGGGCAAATTACAGCCCCTCCTAACTACAGTACAGGTATGGGGACCTGTTATCCAGAATGCTCAGAACCTGGGGTTTTCCAGATAGCGGATCTTTCCGTAATTACCTTAAGTCTACCATAAAATCATATAAACATGAAATAAACCCAATAGGCTGCTTTTGCCTCCAATAAGGATTAATTATATCTTAGTTGGGATCAAGTACAAGCTACTGTTTTATTATTACACAGAAAAAGGAAATAGTTTTTAAAGGGGTTGTTCACCTTCCAACACTTTTTTTCAGTTCAGCTGATTTCAGACAGTTCACCAGAAATAAAGACTTTTTCCAATTGCTTTCTAATATTGAAGTGTAAAGTGGCATTTTTCACCTTCTAAAGCAGCTCTGCGAGGGGGGGGTCGCCGACTCTGTAAACTGATCTAAATTGACTTGATACATTTGTTATCTTTGTCCCTGCTGAGCAGAATCCCTGAGTTTCATTAAAGGGGAAGTAAAGTGTAAAATAGAATAAGGCTATAAATGCTGTATTTTGTATACTAAACATAAACATGAACTTACTGCACCACAAGCCTAATCAAACAAATGATTTATGTTTTCAAAGTTGGCCACAGGGGGTCACCATCTTGTAACTTTGTTATACATCTTTGCAAGACCAAGACTGTGCACATGCTCAGTGTGATCTGGGCTGTTTAGGGATCGTCATAAATGATCAAAACAGCACAAGTCAAATAATATCTGCCAGAAGCCGATACAGCAAGACTGAATAATAATCAGAATATACAGACTGTACTGGGTCCTGTGTTGTCATGTAATCTAATGTGGATTTTATAGTTTTTGTATTGTTTAATATAAACTTTCTCCAACTCTGCAGAACCAGTGGCTGCAGCAAAATAATCCTCCAAATAGAATCCCAGTTTATCTGTTTAAATCTGGCTCCATGATCTTTGTCCCTGCAGCTGGAGTTGGAAACAGTAAAGGGGATGAAAAGGAAAAAATAAAATCCATTACAAATCTCTACACAGTCGCCGACTGCTCTACAGGGAAACAAACAAAGCTGCTTGCGTTCTACATGGCTGGGAAGTAAGACGGGGGCTCCCCCTGCTGTTCATAAGTATGATTGTTTCCCTGCAGAGCAGTTAGGGACCAATTCCTATCTACAGCTCTCGGAGCAAGTAAAACGAAGGGGGAATTTCACTGCATTTTTATTATAAAAATGGTAGACTTTTTTTTAATTAAAGTATATTGGAGATAGGTTTCTTTTTCATTAAAGAAAGTAAAAATTGAATTTTATGTTTTTTGCCTTTACTTGCCCTTTAAACGTAGCTGTTAGAATTGATACAATAGTTACTAATACTCCAGAGATGCTGCAGAGAAATGGATCAACTAAATGTTGCAAAATGTCTGCACCTGAATTACTGAGCTGCCAGACTCAAACACCAGAGACACGAATATTCAACTTGAAACTTCGATTTTGGAAAAATGTCAAAAAATGTGGAACAATCTTAAAACAATTGAACTGAAAAAAAGTGTTTGGAAGGTGAACAACCGCCTTTAAAAGTCTGGAGTATTTGGATAAAATTGAGCCAATGGGAGACGGCCTTTGTGTAATTTGGAGCTTTCTGGATAACGGATTTCTGGATAACGGATTGGAAGAGATTTCAGGCCATAACAGAAAAATCCAAATCTAATTACCAGTTTATTTGAGCATTTGCTAACCTGGCCAAAGCTGCCTTTATTTGTGTATAACCCCCCCCCCCCTTCCCATCGCAAGTGTTTATTATAATTATTGTCTTTTTGTTTAATTGAGCAATATTTCCACACTTCCTGCAGCTGATGTGACAGGAAGTGATTAGTGCAAGAAGTTACTTCCTGTAGTTGATCTTTCCAGAAGTGGTGTTTTATCCTGATGCACTTATATATGCCTGGCAATGTGTATACAGGTATGGGAACCGTTATCCAGAATGCTCGAGACCTGGGGTTTTCCGGATAACAGATCTTTCCATAATTTGGAGCTTCATTAGTGATGGCCCAATAAATTCGCCTGGCGCAAATTTGCGGGGAATATCGGCGTTTCACCGCCAAATAATAAATTTGCGATACTCCCACAAGAATTCAAGGGCGTTGAAAAACTAGAAAATCATATAAACATGAAATAAAGCCAATAGGCTGGTTTTGCCTCCAATAAGGATTAATTATAATCTTAGTTGGGATCAAGTACAAACTACTGTTTTATTATTACACAGAAAAAGGAAATCGTTTTTAAAGGGGTTGTTCACCTTCCAACACTTTTTTTCAGTTCAGCTGATTTCAGACTGTTCACCAGAAATAAAGACTTTTTCCAATTGCTTTCTAATATTGAAGTGTAAAGTGGCATTTTTCACCTTCTAAAGCAGCTCTGGGGGGGGGGGGGGTCGCCGACTCTGTAAACTGATCTAAATTGACTTGATACATTTGTTATCTTTGTCCCTGCTGAACAGAATCCCTGAGTTTCATTAAAGGGGAAGTAAAGTTTAAAATAGAATAAGGCTAGAAATGCTGTATTTTGTATACTAAACATAAACATGAACTTACTGCACCACAAGCCTAATCAAACAAATGATTTATGCTTTCAAAGTTGGCTACAGGGGGTCACCATCTTGTAACGTTGTTATACATCTTTGCAAGACCAAGACTGTGCACATGCTCAGTGTGATCTGGGCTGCTTAGGGGGTCGTCATAAATGATCAAAACAGCACAAGTCAAATAATATCTGCCAGAAGCCGATACAACAAGACTGATTAATAATCAGAATATACAGGCTGCACTGGCTCCTGTGTTGTCATGTAATCTAAGTGGATTTTATAGTTTGTGTATTGTTTAATACAAACGTTCTCCAACTCTGCAGAACCAGTGGCTGCAGCAAAATAATCCTCCAAATAGAATCCCAGTTTATCTGTTTAAATCTGGCTCCATGATCTTTGTCCCTGCAGCTGGAGTTGGAAACAGTAAAGGGGATGTAAAGGCAAAAATAAAATCCATTACAAATCTCTACACATTCACCAACAGCTCTACAGGGAAACAAACAAAGCTGCTTGAGTTCTGCATGGCTGGGAAGAAAGGCGAGGGCTCCCCCTGCTGTTCATAAGTATGATTGTTTCCCTGCAGAGCAGTTAGGGACCAATTCCTATCTACAGCTCTCGGAGCAAGTAAAACGAAGGGGGAATTTCACTGCATTTTTATTATAAAAATGGTAGACTTTTTTTTAATTAAAGTATATTGGAGATAGGTTTCTTTTTCATTAACGAAAGTAAAAATGTAATTTTATTTTTTTGCCTTTACATGCCCTTTAAAGGTAGCTGTTAGAATTGATACACTAGTTATTAATACTCCAGAGATGCTGCTGAGAAATGGATCAACTAAATGTTGCAAAATGTCTGCACTTGAATTACTGAGCTACCAGAGACACGAATATTCAACTTGAAACTTCGATTTTGGAAAAATGTCAAAAAATGTGGAACAATCTTAAAACAATTGAACTGAAAAAAAGTGTTTGGAAGGTGAACAACCCCCTTTAAAAGTCTGGAGTATTTGGATAAAATTGAGCCAATGGGAGACGGCCTTTGTGTAATTTGGAGCTTTCTGGATAACGGATTTCTGGATAACGGATTGGAAGAGATTTCAGACCATAACAGAAAAATCCAAATCTAATTACCAGTTTATCTGAGCATTTGCTAACCTGGCCAAAGCTGCCTTTATTTGTGTATAACCCCCCCCCTTCCCATCGCAAGTGTTTATTATAATTATTGTCTTTTTGTTTAATTGAGCAATATTTCCACACTTCCTGCAGCTGATGTGACAGGAAGTGATTAGTGCAAGAAGTTACTTCCTGTAGTTGATCTTTCCAGAAGTGGTGTTTTATCCTGATGCACTTATATATGCCTGGCAATGTGTATACAGGTATGGGAACCGTTATCCAGAATGCTCGAGACCTGGGGTTTTCCGGATAACAGCTCTTTCCATAATTTGGAGCTTCATTAGTGATGGCCCAATAAATTCGCGCGCGTCCAAAAAGTAGCTCGGGTCAAAATCGACGTGCGTCAACACTATTTGTGGATGTCCATCGAATTTAACGTTGGCATAAAAAAAAAAAACAGACGCTTGTACTTGATCCCAACTAAGATATAATTAATCCTTATTGGAAGCAAAACCAGCCTATTGGCTTTATTTAATGTTTATATGATTTTCTTGTAGACTTAAGGTATGAAGATCCATATTATGGAAAGATTTGTTATCCAGAAAGCGCCAAATTATGGAAAGTCCGTCTCCCATAGACCCAATTTTATCTGAAATCATTCAAATTTTTAAAAATATTTTCCTTTTTCGGTGTAATAATAAAACAGTAACTTGTACTTGATCCCAACTAAGATATAATTAATCCTTATTGGAAGCAAAACCAGCCTGTTGGGTTTATTTCATGTTTATATGATTTTCTAGTAGATTAAGGTATGCAAATTTCTCCCGTTTCGCTTCACTGAAAAATTCACAAATTTACAGCGAAATTCGCAAAACGGCAATGGTGACATATTGGTGAAAAATTTTGAAACTCGAAAATTGACGCCCACGTCTGAAAAGATTTGTCGCCGGGCGACTAGTCTCCCCAAATCTGCCTGTGTGCCCTGACCCTAAGTCTACTAGAAAATCATGTAAACATGAAATAAACCCAATAGGCTGGTTTTGCCTCCAATAAGGATTAATTATATCTTAGTTGGGATCAAGTACAAGCGACTGTTTTATTATTACACAGAAAAGGAAATTATTTTTAAAAAAATGGATAAAGTGGAGTCTATGGGAGACAACCTTTTGAATTTGGAGCTCTCTGGATAATGGGTTTCCAGATAAAGAATCCCGTACCTGTATCACATGAGGATAGGGCTCATAGAGTACAATATTTTTGCTTTTCTCTCTACATCTCGCTTGGCACTGAGTGGAGGAGTTAACGGGTTGACGTGAGTCAGTGTGTGGGTGATTGTATATAATGAACACGAGAGAGAGAAGATCAAATCCTTTGTGTGAGGGATCTAGATAGAGAGGCAGCAGGCGTTGTTTACCTTTAAATTAACTGTTAGTATGACATAGAGAAGGATATTCTGAGACAATTTACAATTGGTTTTCATTTTTTATTATTTGTGGTTTTTGACTTATTTAGCTTTTTATTCAGCAGCTCTCCAGTTTGCAGTTTCAGCCATCTGGTTGCTAGGGTCCAAATTCCCCTAGCAACCATGCATTGATTTGAATAAGAGACTGGAATATGAATAGGAGAGGCCTGAATAGAAAGATGAGGAAAAAAAGTAGCAATAACAATACATTTGTAGCATGTTATTTGTTTTTTTAGATGGGGTCGGTGACCCCCATTTGAAAGCTGGACAGAGTCAGTAGAAAAAGGCAACTCAAAAGCTATAAAAAAAGAAAAAATGAAGGCCAAATAATAAGTTGTTTAGAATTAGCTATTTTTTCACACACTAAGGAGGTTATTAGTTAATGAATGAATGAATGAAGAAAACAAAGAATTCAAGTTTTTTTTCACTAGAAAGCATACATTTTTAGAGAAAAATAAACTCAAATTTTCCGAGATTTATTGTATTCCTAAAAGTCCAAAACCGAAAATACTCCATCTCCAACCTGTGGAGGTCCTGTAGAAGTCAATGGCAGAGGTCCTATTTCATATTTGAAGATATCAAGGTCTGCTCTGAGTTTTGTCCAAAAATCCGAAACATTCAGGGGTTTCGAGTGCTATCGCGAAAAATTTGAACCTTTTCGGGAATAAAACCCAAAAAATGTGTGGGGGGGGGGTTTTAAGCAAAAAACTGAATTTTTCTAGCTTTTTTCCGAAACGATTTTATTCTGTTTTTTTTAATGATAAATACGGTAAAATTGGGTATTTGATCATGGTGTTTTAATTTAAATAATCATATAAAAAAGATTTAGTAAATAACTAATGTTAACCTAAAGGTGAACATGCCCTTTAATATTGCTTTTGCAATTTCCATTCATTAATTCTCCAGTTTCAATCATTTTTAAATCAAACACTGCTATCATGAATGTGCCTCAGGAGCGGTTCTGTTTGGACCCGGGTCAGACAGGACTGGAGGCAGCAGGCATCTCCTGGTGTTTTTCTGCTCATTTCTATCGCTACTGTCAGTTTGAGCTGTAGATCTGAGCAGAGAAGCGGCAGGAGATACCTGCTGCCTCAGTAATTTAAAGGATCAGTAACACCAAAGGTAAATCTAACTGTCCAAGTTTAATCATTAATTAACAGGTAATGTTTTCTCTTGTGGTTATGGAGACCTCTTTTTTCCAAATTTCTGCGGATAAGGATTGAATATTTAGTCATCACTCAGCAAACCCTTGTTGGACTCGTTTCTGCCTTTATTTGCCCTTTGTCTGACTCCTAACGCCTCTGATGTCTCGGCAATGTAACAATGTGCCCTTTCTCTCTCTCTCGTCCGACTCATCTGATCCCAGAAAATGCAGCCGAATTGCTTTCAGTTTTGGAGTGGGAGCTGAGAACTATAGATAAGCCCAGGCAGGAGTTGTACATGTACAGACTTACTGGAAATGGGTGAGGCTTGGAAAATATCTGGGGGGGGGGTGGCTGGGAGTTACTAATAAGGGTGGTTGCCTTAAATGTCTTTGGCTAAACCACAGCCCCAGTCTATGTATATATTGGGCATTGTGCACCACCCCCCCAACAATCTACCAAGCCCCGCCCCTTATTCAAACTGACATTTAGGGCTGTCATAGGACAAACAGGGCACTGGCCAATAATAATAATAATAATAATAATAATAATAATTACCTAATGGAAAAGCTCATAGGGACATGTTGGGACACCAGGCTCCACAGCTTACGCTGGAGACATAATACAGGTTACGCCATCCAGTAAATCCCAGGGAAACTCCTTTCACTGCTCGTTCTCTGCACACGGGATCCGTATTTAGTTAGTTTGATCCATTGTTCTTAATGGAAACTGAAAGTAAAAGAGCTGACGACCCCAAGTTTCCTGTTGTTTCCCCCACTCCGACAACTGTTTATATATTGATATAATACATATGTATGTATAACTTTATTTTATATATATATATATATATATATATATATATATATATATATATATATATATATATATATATATATATATAATATACAAATCCAGGATAGTAAACATCATTAATTTATTTATCAAAAGTATAAAATCATTAGATCCTAATGATTTTATACTTTTTGATAAATAAATTAATGATGTTTTAAATTCCGGTGTACGCTGTTTACAATCCTGGATTCGTGAATATTTGAAATTACAGCAGCACCCGGTTCTGTTATCCCTAGAGGTGTGCGAGAGACTTTTTTGGTTCTATATATATATATATGGGACTATATATATATATATATATAGAACCAAAAAAAATATATATATATATATATATATGGGACTGAACAACAGGCTCCCCATTGGATGGCATGGATATATATACAGTATATATATGGCAGTATATATAAAATGCTGCAGGTTACAGCTAAACAGCCTCTTGTTTGGGAAGTATTTTAATTGTTTGTCAATTTGATAATCAATGTCTCTGTTTCTAGTGTGCACCTCCCCTTTATTGTTTACAATGCTAACACTATATTGTTTGCCTAGCAACCAGATATTGGTTAAAGGAGAAGTAAAGTCTAAAATAGAATAAGGCTAGAAATGCTGTTATTTGTATACTAAACATAAACATGAACTTACTGCACCACAAGCCTAATCAAACAAATGATTTATGCTTTCAAAGTTGGCCACAGGGGGTCACCATCTTGTAACTTTGTTATACATCTTTGCAAGACCAAGACTGTGCACATGCTCAGTGTGATCTGGGCTGCTTAGGGATCGTCATAAATGATCAAAACAGCACAAGTCAAATAATATCTGCCAGAAGCCGATACAGCAAGACTGATTAATAATCAGAATATACAGACTGCACTGGGTCCTGTGTTGTCATGTGATCTAATGTGGATTTTAGTATTGTTTAATAAAAACTTTCTCCAACTCTGCAGAACCAGTGGCTGCAGCAAAATAATCCTCCAAATAGAATCCCAGTTTATCTGTTTAAATCTGGCTCCATGATCTTTGTCCCTGCAGCTGGAGTTGGAAACAGTAAAGGGGATGTAAAGGCAAAAATAAAATCCAATACAAATCTCTACACAGTCGCCGACTGCTCTACAGGGAAACAAACAAAGCTGCTTGAGTTCTGCATAGCTGGAAAGTAAGGCAGGGCAGAGCAGTTAGGGACTGTCTGACAATTCCCATCCACAGCAGTAAATTAAGAGAGAATTTCACCATATACAGTCAGGTTTCTTATAAAAATGTTACACATTTTTTAATTAAAATATATAGGAGATAGGTTTCTTTTTAATTGAAGTAAGTAAAAATGGGATTTTATTTGTTTGCCTTAACATGCCCTTTACTGTTTGTGCCAAACTGGAAGGTTACAGAACAAATGAAGGCCAATTGCAAATTGTCTTGTAATGTACAGGTATGGGACCTGTTATCCAGAATGCTCTGGACCTGGCACTTTCCGGATCTTTCCGTGATTTGGATCTTGAAGTCTACAAGAAAAACATGTAAACATTAAATAAAGCCAATAGGCTGGTTTTGCCTCCAATAAGGATTAATTATATCTTAGTTGGGATCAAGTACAAGCTACTGTTTTATTATTACAGAGAAAAAGGAAATCATTTTTAAACATTTGGTTAATTTGACTATAATGGAGTCTATGGGAGATGACCTTCCCATAATTTGGGGCTTTCTGGATAATGGGTTTCTGGATAACAGATCCCATACCTGTATTTCATGGGGAACCTTCCTTTAATATGAGACTGCATGCCTTTAAGCTGTTAACTGCAGAGCCGAGCAAGCATGGGAATACTAGGGCTCACGCACATTACTGAAAATGACACAACCGTTACCATAGAGACGGCGACGAGGACACAATTAGGCCGGAGAAGGAGAGAGTTTTCCAAGCGGCAGCGTTAAATCTTCCTTTTTTAGTGAATAAACAGCTGTAATACTGATTATAAAGGGGGATTAATGTGAGAGCAGATTAACTGGTTTCTCATTTACCCTGCGCTACAGAACATGTCGGCTTCTCTGCAGCACAAGAGTAAGAATGTAATATGCCGAAGGGTTATGGTAGCGTGATAATGCCACATGGGTGTAAGGTACGGCATGTACCAAATTCTAGCCCATTATATACAGGAGAGGCTAAATGCATGTATTCTACAGTAGAATCAGTTGCACTGCGCGTGGATAAATATAAAGCTTCAAGAAAGGGTCGGATGCCTCTTTTATAAAATACACGGCTCCTGATATTAATATTCCCAGTACAGAGCTGATCCAGAGACTGGTTTATTTGGAATACTTCCCCTTGTACCGAGTATAGGAGACAGCGAAACGGGCCTGCTGAGCAGCAACTGAGCCAAAGGCTGAACCTGATGGAACTGTGTCCTTTGTCAGTCTCAACTACTAACTGAAACATGATTTTGGATTATTCAGACCAACAGTGTTAACAAACAGCTAATTTACTAGAGCATGGGTTACATTTGACTCTAACACTTAAAGGGGATGTTCACCTTCCAAACACTTTTTTCAGTTCAGTTGTTTTCAGATTGTTCCCCAGAAATAAAGGTTTTTTTCAATTACTTATATATTTTTTCAAAATATTATATATTTTTTTTTCCAAAATCTTAGTTTAAAGGGCATTTAAAGACAAAAAAAATCCCATTTTTACTTTCTTTAATGAAAAAGAAACCTATCTCCAATATACGTTAATTAAAAAATGTCTACCGTTTTTATAAGAAACCTGACTGTATGCAGTGAAATTCTCCCTTCATTTACTGCTGTGGATAGGAATTGTCAGACGGTCCCTAACTGCTCTGCAGGGAAGCAATCATACTTATGTACAGCAGGGGGAGCCCCCGCCTTACTTCCCAGCCATGCAGAACTCAAGCAGCTTTGTTTGTTTCCCTGTAGAGCAGTCGGCGACTGTGTAGAGATTTGTAATGGATTTTATTTTTCCCTTTACATCCCCTTTATTGTTTCCAACTCCAGCTGCAGGACAAAGATCATGGAGTCAGATTCAAACAGATAAACTGGGATTCTATTTGGAGGATTATTTTACTGCAGCCACTTGTTCTGCAGAGTTGGAGAAAGTTTGTATTAAACAAAACAAAAACTATAAAATCCACATTAGATTACATGAGAGTCTGGGTAAAGGGCTATGTTGTTGACCTTGATTGTAAAGTCTTCTTGTGATTGGTCAACTTTGACTGATATGGAAATGAAGGAGAATTGGTGGGTTGTTCTCTCCCTATGGTATGACGGGATATCGGCGATGTCATAGTGTCTAGGCAAAGGGCTATGTTGTTGACAGACAGTCTTTGACCTGAATTGGAAAGTCTTCTTGTGATTGGTCAACTTTGACTGATATAGAAATGAAGGAGACTTGGTGGGTTGTTCTCTCCATATGGTATTACGGGATAGCGGCAATGTCAAATTGTCATAGAGTCTAGGCAAAAGGCAATGTTGTTGACCTGGATTGGAAAGTTCTCTTGGGATTGATCAACTTTGACTGATATGGAAATGAAGGAGACTTGGTGGGTTGTTCTCTCCCTATGGTATTACAGGATAGCGGCGATGTCAAATTGGCATAGGGCCTAGACAAAGGGCTATATTTTTGACCTGTATAGGAAAGTTCTCTTGTGATTGGTCAATGTTGACTGATATGGAAATGAAGGAAACATGGTGGGTTGTTCTCTCCCTATGGTATTATGGGATAGCGGTGATGTCAAATTGTCATAGAGGCTAGGCAAAGGGCTATGTTGTTGACCTGGATTGGAAAGTCCTCTTGTGATTGGTCAAGTTTGACTGATATGGAAATGCAGGAGAGTTGGTGGGTTGTTCTCTCCCTATGGTATTACAGGATAGCGGTGATGGCTAATTGTCATAGAGCCTTGGCAAAGGGCTATGTTGTTGACAGGCAGTCTTTGACTTGAATTGGAAAGTCCTCTTGTGATTGGTCAATGTTGACTGATATGGAAATGAAGGAGATTTGGTGGGTTGTTCTCTCCCTATGGTATTACGGGATAGCGGCGATGGCAAGTTGTCATAGAGTCTTGGCAAAGGGCAATGTTGTTGACCTGGTTTGGAAAGTTCTCTTGTGATTGGTCAACTTTGACTGATATGGAAATGAAGGAGATTTGGTGGGTTGTTCTCTCCCTATGGTATTATGGGATAGCGGCAATGTCAAATTGTCATAGAGTCTAGGCAAAGGGCTATGTTGTTGACAAGGAGCCTTTGACCTAGATTGGAAAGCCCTCTTGTGATTGGTAAATGTTGACTGATATGTAAATTAAGGAGACTTGGTGGGTTGTTCTCTCCCTATGGTATTACGGGATAGCGACGATGTCAAATTGTCATATAGCCTAGGCAAAGGGCTATCTCTTTGACCTGGATTGGATAGTCCTCTTGTGATTGGTCAACTTTGACTGATATGGAAATGAAGGAGATTTGGTGGGTTGTTCTCTCCCTATGGTATTATGGAATAGTGGCGATGTCAAATTGTCATAGGGCCTAGGCAAAGGGCTATATTTTTGACCTGCATTGGAAAGTTCTCTTGTGATTGGTTAACGTTGACTGATATGGAAATGAATGAGACTTGGTGGGTTGTTCTCTTCCTATGGTATTACGGGATAGCGGCGATGTCAAATTGTCATAGAGTCTTGGCAAAGGGCTATGTTGTTGACCTGAATTGGAAAGTCATCTTATGATTGGTCAACGTTGACTGATATGGAAATGAAGGAGATTTGGTGGGTTGTTCTCTCCCTATGGTATTACGGGATATTGGTGATGGCAAGTTGTCATAGAGTCTTGGCAAAGGGCTATGTTGTTGACAGGCAGTCTTTGACCTGGATTGATATGGAAATGAAGGAGACTTGGTGTGTTGTTCTCTCACTATGGTATTATGGATAGTGGCGATGTCAAATTGTTATAGAGTCTAGGGCAAAGGGCTATGTTGTTGACAAGGAGCCTTTGACCTAGATTAGAAAGCCCTCTTGTGATTGGTCAATGTTGACTGATATGGAAATGAAGGAGACTTGGTGGGTTGTTCTCTCCCTATGGTATTATGGGATAGCGGCAATGTCAAATTGTCATAGAGTCTAGGCAAAGGGCTATGTTGTTGACCTGGATTGGAAAGTTCTCTTGTGATTGGTATTAGTAACTATTGTATCAAGGCTAAAAGCTGCCTGTAATGAAACCCAGGGATTCTGTTCAGTGGGGACAAAGATAAGAAATGTATCAACTAAATGTATCAATTTAGAACAGTTTACAGGGTCTGCGACCCCCCCTCCCAGGGCTGCTTTAATAGGTGAAAAATGACACCTTACACTTCAATATTAAAAAAACGGTGACACATAGAAAATAGAAAGTGATTGGAAAAAGTCGTTATTTCTGGTGAACTGTCTGAAACTAACTAGTTGTTTGAAGGGGTTGTTCACCTTTGAGTTAACTTTTAGTATGTGGAGAGGGATGATTTGCAATTGGTTTTCATTTTTTATTATTCTTGGTTTTTGACTTATTTAGCTTTTTATTCAGCAGCTCTCCAGTTTGCAATTTCATAAGTCTGGTTGATAGGGTCCAAGTTACCCTAGCAACCATGCATTGATTTCAAGAAGAGATTGGAATATGAATAGGAGAGGCCTGAATAGAAAGATGAGTATTAAAACGTAGCAATAACAATAAATGTGTAGGCTTACTGAGCATCTGTTTTTTTTGGATGGGGTCAGTGACCCTCATGTGAAAGCTGGAAAAATTCAGAAGAAGAAGGAAATTAAAAAACTATAGAAAATAAAATAATCAAGACCAATCGAAAAGTTGCTTACAATTGGCCATTCTATAGTATACTAAAAGTTAACTTAAAGGCAAACCATGCCTTTAAGGCAGGGCATTTGCAATTTGGAAGAAACAAAAGTGTGGTCTAGTGCAAATACAACTCCCACAGGCTACTGTGCAGAAACTGAATATAGAAAATGGCGCCAGGAGATTGTTGCAGTCAAACAGAATAACTTTATTTGTCACAAATGATCCACAGGTTACTTGCTTGCAAAATATATAGGCACACGTGTCAGACAGTATATCAGAGGTTGGTGCATGTGGATCCCGGAGGATGTAGTCAAGGCAGTGCAGCACCTCCAGGCAGAAATAGCTCACACGTGGTCTGGATCTCACCCAGTGGAGGGGTCAGGGACGAGAAGCTAAAGCCTGACACCCTATCCACTGTGTCCCTTCACTGTAGGTAAATCTTACAGCCTGAGAAGCTATACCTGTTCCACCTCCTTGATGGAGCGCAAAGCTGCTCTTTCTCTCTTCCCTCACTGTCTTACTCTCCTACAGAGTCAGGGTTGTCAGATCTAATTTAAAAGCAGCCCAAAACTAGCCAAGAGGCACTTCAAAAGTAGCCTAGTATTTGCAGTGAAAGTAAATGTGTATATGTGAAAATCCACCTATTTCAAATTTTCACTGTTTCACAAATTTTTCCATGAATGGGACAGATTCACCCATCACCTGGGCCATGACTACAGAGGTGGGCGCAGGAGGTATAAGGGACCCATAAGGCCTTAATTCATATACAATTTCAATAAATATAGGTAAAACAGATCAACCTCTAGACATCAGATTTTTGCACCAAAATTGTCTGAAATTGAGAAAAGTCACCAAAAATTATGAGAATGCTTAAGAAACGGGAGACTGGGGTACAGAGCTCAAAATCTGGTAACTCGCGACTTCTACGCAAGTCAGTCCAACTGCATGCTGGGTATTGTAGTCTTACATTAAACTTGGCAGTTGGGAAATTGTTAAACAAAAACTACATTACCCAACATGCATTGGGAGATTCAGGCTTGGCACATTAGGGCAAGAAACAACTTTGGCTGGTTTCCAACCAAATGCCCAAAAAGTAGCCCAAATCCGTACCTTGTCTAGTTTGTACTTTCAAAATCCACCTGGGCTTTAAATTAGTAGCCCAATTTGGCTGGAAAACTACCAACCTGGCAACCCTGTAGAGTGTACTATAACAATTATTTTCCTGCCACTCACTAGCCTCATTCATGGGGTCCCTGTTCCCCGACTTCCACACTAGAAGTTCAGGCCCCGCTAGGACAAACTGGCTTTACTGGGCCTTGTTGGACCCAGGCTCCCTGGAAACATCCAGCTGGATCAGCAACCAGCAGGCCCGGATTTGCGGCAAGGCCACATAGGCTCGGGCCTAGGGCGGCAAAGAAATAGGGGCGGCATGCCGCCCAGCCGCCGTTCAACTGCACCAGCTGCGCCGGCGTTTTTTCGCCGGCGCGCTGGGAAGGCGGCGCTAGGACCGCGCAGCTGCCTGGTCGGACCGCGCGGCCTAGGGGCGCGCAGAAGTTAAATCCGGCACTGGCAACCAGAAGCCAAAGAGGAAGCTCCACCCCTTCTCACTCACTATACCAACGTGTGACAGTGGTCATAAAGCCTCTTGGCCAACAACTGGGATATGTAAATTACATTTAGCTACATGGGCATCTGCCCAACAACTAGGAAGATCAGGAAGTGTAGGATTTCAAGCCATAGAGGCACATTAACCCTATGAGTCCCTACATAAGTCATGCCGCACAAATGCATTAGTTGGTCGTGTCTGTAGCTGCAGGCGGCAGGATGGTAACACAACGCCAGATGCAGAAGCAGCAGCACATTCCTCTTTCTATCCCACCGGGTATAGCATATAGTACATGGGCATAGCGGCTGTTAGTGTGTGTGACTGGCAAGTGTGGGACTTAGGCATCCAGTAGGGTTCCCACCTTTTCTGGAAAAAAATGCATTTACTCTGTACTTATTTTGCTCCCAAACACTGTCCTGGCAACCAGTGCCAACGTTTCCATTCAGCCTGCTCTGGTCATGAGCAAAATGCAGGGTGCATTGAGGAAAAGATGGGTGCAGATGCCAGGCATGTATTAGAGCTGCACCCAGGGGTCACAGGTAAATGGTGCATATAGGTACCAAGCATACACTAGAGCTATAGTGTCCACAAGGGGCAGCAGAGGGGTGAGTGTAAAGAAGAAGTCTGCCATCTGGCCCTGGGCTGTGCATGAGACCAACTGCAAGGATGTCACATCAACTGGCCAGGGACAACTGTCATTCATAATAAGGGATCAGGCAACAATGAAGGAATGAAGAAATAAAAAAGAATCGGGGCACAAGACCATGGTGTGTGTCAATAGTCACAATTCTACTGGCCCTCGAAACCCTGAAATTCCTCTTCCACTGCTTGTCCTGACTGTATGTACCACTGTAGCACCAAGATTAATTAAAGGGCAACTCAACAGAACCCCTTCCCCTTTTTTGTACAATAAAAGAAATATACCCGGTATATATTTACTGATTGTCTCTCCCTGCACTGCTGGTCCTGACTACACGTACCACGGACACACTATAACACTAGTCAGCTCTCCTACAGCCTAGACTACAATACCCACAATCCCTTGCCTTCTTTACAGGTCGGTTAATCACAGAACAGGCAAGGCATTGTGGGAACTGTAGTCTTGGCTGGAAGAGTGTTATAGTGTGTCCGTGGTACGTGTAGTCAGGACCAGCAGTGCAGGGAGAGACAATCAGTAAATGTATACCGGGTATATTTCTTTCATTGTACAAAAAAGGCGAAGGGGTTCTTTTGAGTTGCCCTTTAATTAATCTTGTTGTAAAAAAAAACTGTGTTTCGATCAAGTTGCCCTTTGAATGTAACTGCTGCACCTCACACACATAATAGTTCCGGATGTAGAAGTCAGACCAATGAAAAGAAATGAGAATGAAGTGTCCTGGCACAGCGGGTGATGTTGGGCCTCTGTGGTGCCAGAACTCTTGTGTTTATTGAACAGAACATCCGCCCCGAGCAGAGTGCGTCCCCCGTTCCCTCACTAAACAAGGCGTTTGCTTTACATGAAATGGCACTGGACGCTGGCACCTCTCCCCTCCCAGGAACCGGCAGTCATCAAATTCCCTGGCACCGCTCAACTGGGCAGCAAACTGGCAGAGAAATACAGGGGCTCTGTGATCTCCTGCAGTCAAATCCCTTGTCAACATTATTCATCTTATACCGGATCAGTGGCTCAGTGCAGTAACTATGTACAAATACTATGAGGCAAATTCACTAAGATGCGAAGTTGCGCCAGGCGTAGTTTCGCCAGCGCTCTGCAAATTCACTAAAATCCAAAGTTGCGCTCAGGGGTAGCGTAAGGTTGCGAAGTTTCGCTACCGTTGATTCGCTATGTAAAGCGAAGTTACGCTAGCGAAGGCTAATTTTCATACGGCGCGAAATTCAAATTTCAATGGAGGAATACGTATCAGCACTACAAATGCCAAGAAAACCTTCAAATCTGCAAATAAAATTTTTATTTTGCCCTACACATGTGCCCACTGTCTAGGTAAGTTGCCATGAGTCAGGAAATGTAGGGGGGAAGGAGGGGAGCCCCAAAAAAAATTTTGATCTTCTTCAGCCTATCACCCATCATGTAGAAAACACGCCAGCGTTTTTTGGGACTTAGAAAAAATTTTGACTTTTTTGGAAACAATCCCTATCTACTCTATTGCGCTTCGCCAGGTCTGAGGTGGCGAAGGAAGTCTAGCGTAAAAGGTAGCGTTCAGTACACTGCGCAAGTTAGTGAATTTGCGTAGTTACGTCGCTAGCGAAAATTCACCTGGCGTAAGGATGCGAAGTAACACTAGCGAAAATACGCCAGCGTTCGTTAGTGAATATGCGCAGTAGCGAAAATGCCAAACGCTAGCGAATTAACGCTAGCGCTCGGCGCTTCGCGGCTTAGTGAATTTGTGCCTCTGTACTGTGCCATTGTTTTATGTACAAACTATGAGCAAACTTAGGGATTGTTCCTGCTGAATTGTGCTTAGTACAGGGAATACCTCTGCTGCCATAGTTTTATGGGATCTCTCTGTACAGACTATGAGCAAACTTAGGGACTGTTCCTGCTGAATTGTGCTTAGTACAGGGAATACCTATGTACCATAGTTTTATGGGATCTCTCTGTACAGACTATGAGCAAATTTAGGGGGCTGTTCCTGCTGAATTGTGCTTAGTACAGGGAATACCTATGCTGCCATAGTTTTATGGGATCTCTCTGCCACAGATCAGAATGTTTGTCTATTGTTTCATGGCTTCATGAAATTATCTTTATACATATTGGGCTGAATTACCAACATAACAAATAAATTACAATTTTTTACTTGAATTATTTTAACAATTTACATATTTGCCGCAAATGTTTATGAAAACAGAAGTTAATTTAAAAAAATAAATAAATAAAAAAAATCCCTTCCGCCTCTACATTTCAATAAATAAAGGATCAGTGTTTCCATTGTTTACAACAAAAGGAGAGATCAGAGAGGATAAAGGGGATCATTTTATTACACCTTTCCCTCGTTCTAAATTGAAATCTCTTTTTACACCCAAGTTTCTGTTGCACAAAGGATCTGCTCTGCATAAAATGCCTTATTTGCCCTTCGATTATCTCTCCTTTCATTGCTTCCTAATTCTATTAAGGCCTTGCCATGCAGCAGTGCTGTAAATAACCCAATGTGTGTTATACAGAGGCTGTAAATCAGTGTATCTTTATACTGATAGTACTATTATTATTATTATTATTAATAATAATATTATTGTTATTGTTATCCTACTACTTCAGATTTGTCAGGCAACCTATAGGCTGCAATTATAGCCTTTCCTTTCCAACCAATCATAATGTAGTCTTCCTAAGATGCAATTAGCCTGGAATCTCTTTCATTCTCTCTGATCAATGGGCAACTGCCAGTTCAATTCCCAGCAGGGTGGGCAGGCAGCAAAGTGCTGAGAATCAACTCTCCATTGATTTGAATTGCAATTGCCCCAACTTGTAAGTTGACCCCACTGGAAATTGCTCAGGCACCAAAACACTGTCCATAAGCTTTTGACATTTATAGCAGTTCATAATTGTAAGTCAGCAATAAATCTGCCCCCGTGAGACACCCCCTGAGATGTGAGTGAGGCCCAAGTGACAGGCAGGAAATGCAGAATTGTCCTGTGAGTTGTGTTGTTGGAGGGTGGGAATGTGAAGTGGCTGAACAAATGATCCTTTACAAATCAAATGGGGGGAATCAACAGAAGGGACAAATGAGTCATGAAGTCATTTGCTCTGGGAGGTCCCTCCTGTTTGTTTTTTGGAGACTCCTATGTGTAGCGCAAGGCCTCAGAGCAAATGTAGCCGAGGGAGAGGCAGGACACAATGACTGGTCTGGCTTGTCAGGGATGGAGTTCCACATTTATAAGGTAAGTTAAGGGCTCAGCACTAGTTCTATTAATGCACTTCATTATTGTAACATATTGTAACTTATTAGATAAGTACCATTAGTACTGTTACTGTCTGTATGCCACTTCTAATGTTCCCCGTAGGGTTGAGGGGTGCAGATAGGGGCAGCTGGCAAGTACCCAGCATATTGTAGCCCCACAGAGCAGCAGTGCTTTATAGGAAGAGTGCTGGGCACATGGAGCCTCAAGGGTAACAAGGAGATGGTACAGCAAGATGAAAGTTGTAGACCACATTGAGACAGAAGGATATAATGGAGACACGATGGCAAGAGGGGGGTAGTAGGGCAAGATGGAGACAGTTAGGATGGAGACATTATGGTAAGATGGAGACAGTAGGGCAAGCTTAAGACAGTATGAAAGATGGAGACAGTAGAAAAACATGGTGACAGTTTAAAAGGTGGAGACAGAAGAACAAAGACGGAGACAGTAGGAATGGATGGAGACAGTATGAAAGATGGTGACTGTAGGGCAAGATGGAGACTGTATGAAATATAGAGACAGTAGGGCAGGATGGAGACAGTAGGGCAAAGATGGAGACAGTAGGGCAGGATGGAGACAGTGGGGCAAAGATGGAGACAGTAGGACTATAGGGAGACAATAGGACAAAGATGGAGATGGTAGTACTAGATGGAGACAGTATAAAAGGTGGAGACAATAGGACAAAGATGGAGACAGTAGGACTAGATGGACACAGTAGGACTAGATGGTGACAGTAGAGTAAGATGGAGACAGTAGGGCAAGATGGTGACAGTCGGGCAAGATGGAGGCAGTAGGACAAGATGGAGACAGAAGGGCAAGATGTCAATAAGACAAGATGGTGACAGTAGGGCAAGATGGGAATAGTAGGACAAGATAGAGACAGTAGGGCAAGATGTCAATGGGACAAGATGATGACAGAAGGGCAAGATGGAGACAGTAGGACAAGATGATGACAGAAGGGCAAGATGGAGACAGTAGGACAATATGGAGATAGTAGGACAAGATGGAGACAGTAGGGAAAGATGTCAATAGGACAAGATGGTGACAGTAGGGCAAGAAGGGCATAGTAGAACAAGATGGAGACAGTAGGACAAGATGGAGACAGTAGGGCTAGATGTCAATAGGACAAGATGGGGACAGTAAGACAAGATGGAGACAGTAGGGCAAGATGGGGATAGTAGGGCAATATGTCAAAGATGTAGACAGTAGGGAATGATGACAATAGGAAAAGATGGAGACACTAGGGCAAGGTGAAGAAAATATGACAAGATGAAGACAGTAGGGCAAGACGGGGACAGTAGGACAAGATGAAGAAAGTAGGACAAGATGGGGACAGTAGGACAAGATGAAGAATGTAGGACAAGATGGAGACAGTAGGACAAGTTGAAGACAGCAGCACACAATGGAGAAAGTAGGACAAGATGTTGTAAAACATCCAGCACTTTTTGTAACTGAGAATTTCTTGTGTGTTTTAAAACTATTTTACCTTATATTTTTGCTTCTCAAATTGAAATTTAAAAAGACAATTTGTTGCTGAGATAAACAACTCTGGCAAACCGTAAATAATATAGTAAATAAAGTACGCCCTCTTGTAAATTATAAGGATATTATAAGTTACCGAGGAGTTTCATGACCATATAAAAACACGAGGCTGAGGTAACTTCTAATATCCTCATATTTTGCAACTGGGGGTACTTGATTTATTATACACATGTTTCAATGAGTCATGTGACAGAAATGACATCAGAACTCACCGTTTATAAGGATATCATTTACAAGATATTCATGGCTTTTGTGTATTATATGGATATATAGACATTTCTACCCAAGAAACGTTGTATTTGTGTCAGTAGATGAGTCTTTATTTCTCATTGTGTTCTCTCTCTCTCTCTGCAGCACTGGCAGTTTAACTCCCCGCAGCACTCCCAGTAACTCCCCTGCTGTGCGGAGGCGTCTGGTGAGCAGCGAAGTTGACAGTATGGTAGAAAGAGGATCAGAAGGCTCCGCAGAGCAGACCCCCAACACTTTAACTCCAACTTTACTTCAGTCTGTAACTGTGCCAGGGAACCAGGGCAATGCCCAGCAACCCATGCAAACCAACTCCCAGCCTGGAACCCCACTCACATCTCAACTCAGTGGGAGAGGATTCATACGGAACAACAAGGCGAGAGAATATTAGTTGGTCCTTATACAGGGAATAATGTACCCCCTACTGTAAATGATAAGGATATTAGAAGTCACTGAGGGGTTGTTCTGTGACCATATAAAGGCACAAGGCTGCAGGCTGAGTTATACAGGGAACTCTGAGTATCACTCATGTATTATAAGGGATAATGTACCCCCTACTGTAAATGATAAGGATATTAGAAGTCACTGAGGGGTTGTTCTGTGACCATATAAAGGCACAAGGCTGCAGGCTGAGTTATACAGGGAACTCTGAGTATCACTCATGTATTATAAGGGATAATGTACCCCCTACTGTAAATGATAAGGATATTAGAAGTCACTGAGGGGTTGTTCTGTGACCATATAAAGATACAAGGCTGCAGGCTGAGTTATACAGGGAACTCTGAGTATCACTCATGTATTATAAGGGATAATGTACCCCCTACTGTAAATGATAAGGATATTAGAAGTCACTGAGGGGTTATGTGAACATATAAAGGCACAAGGCTGCAGGCTGAGTTATACAGGGAACTCTGAGTACCACTCATGTATTATAAGGGATAATGTACCCCCTACTGTAAATGATAAGGATATTAGAAGTCACTGAGGGATTGTTCTGTGACCATATAAAGACACAAGGCTGCAGGCTGAGTTATACAGGGAACTCTGAGTATCACTCATGTATTATAAGGGATAATGTACCCCCTACTGTAAATGATAAGGATATTAGAAGTCACTGAGGGGTTGTTCTGTGACCATATAAAGACACAAGGCTGCAGGCTGAGTTATACAGGGAACTCTGAGTATCACTCATGTATTATAAGGGATAATGTACCCCCTACTGTAAATGATAAGGATATTTGAAGTCACAGAGGGGTTCTTTAACACAGAGCTTTATAGATAGTAAGAAAGTACAGTGCTGTGTATCATTGCAGTGCTTTATAAATAAAGTTTACAGTGATAAATACATACACAGAGCCCATTTGAAGCTGCACCTCATTCAATGACTTTCAGGATGAGTATGTATATGGGAAAGTAACTTAGAATTGCATTTTTTTTCATTATACAAAATTAAAAATAGCTTGAAATCAGTTTTTTAAGGACAGTGGCATTCTGAGAGATGTTTGCCACTTATTTGTATTAAACATTTCCTAGAGTTTTCCTGGGGGTGCAGTGGGGAAACGCGGGGGAGTTGACAGGAATTCTGCTCATTGTGACCATTGTTCTGAGACACACGGGGTGCAAGGTATCTGCCAATCAAATCTCCCATGACCTGCTGCAGTCCTCCAATAACAGCACAGGCAGCCTCCACTGAGGGGTGTGAGTGGCCAGAACTCAAAGCAAATCATCAAAGTGTTTATAGATGTGGGGTTGTCTTGTGTGTAGTAATGGGGGGCTCTGTATTGCCAACAGCCGCTGACTTGTGTTTTATTCTTTTTACAGAAGATGCAGAGCTGGTACAGTGTGAGTATCTCCCCAGCAGCCTCCTCCTGCTCATCTTCCTCCTCCTCCTGCTCATCTTCCTCCTCCTGATCTTCCTCCTCCTGCTCCTCCTCCTGCTCATCTTCTCTCCTCCTCCTGCTCATCTTCCTCCTCCTCCTCCTGATCTTCCTCCTCCTGCTCCTCCTCCTGCTCATCTTCCTCCTCCTCCTGCTCATCTTCCTCCTCCTCCTCCTGCTCATCTTCCTCCTCCTCCTGCTCATCTTCCTCCTCCTCCTCCTGCTCATCTCCTCCTCCTCCTCCTGCTCATCTTCCTCCTCCTCCTCCTCCTCCTGCTCATCTTCCTCCTCCTCCTGCTCATCTTCCTCCTCCTCCTGCTCATCTTCCTCCTCCTCCTGCTCATCTTCCTCCTCCTCCTCCTCCTGCATCTTCCTCCTCCTCCTCCTGCTCATCTTCCTCCTCCTCCTGCTCATCTTCCTCCTCCTCCTGCCCATCTTCCTCCTCCTCCTCATCTTCCTCCTCCTCCTCCTGCTCATTTCCTCCTCCTCCTGCTCATCTTCCTCCTCCTGCTCATCTTCCTCCTCCTCCTTCTGCTCATCTTCCTCCTCCTCCTCCTCCTCCTCCTCCTGCTCATCTTCTTCCTCCTCCTCCTGCTCATCTTCCTCCTCCTCCTCCTACTCATCTTCCTCCTCCTCCTGCTCATCTTCCTCCTCCTCCTGATCATCTTCCTGCTGCTCATCTTCCTCCTCCTCCTTCTGCTCATCTTCCTCCTCCTCCTCCTGCTCATCTTCCTCCTGCTCATCTTCCTCCTCCTGCTCATCTTCCTCCTCCTCCTGCTCATCTTCCTCCTCCTCCTGCTCATCTTCCTCCTCCTGCTCATCTTCCTCCTCCTCCTGCTCATCTTCTTCCTCCTGCTCATCTTCTTCCTCCTGCTCATCTTCTCCTCCTGCTCATCTTCCTCCTCCTGCTCATCTTCCTCCTCCTCCTGCTCATCTTCCTCCTGCTCATCTTCCTCCTCCTGCTCATCTTCCTCCTCCTCCTCATCTTCCTCCTCCTCCTGCTCATCTTCTTCCTCCTGCTCATCTTCCTCCTCCTCCTCCTCCACCTCCTCCTGCTCATCTTCCTCCTGCTCATCTTCCTCCTACTCCTGCTCATCTTCCTCCTACTCCTGCTCATCTTCCTCCTCCTCCTCATGCTCATCTTCCTCCTCCTCATGCTCATCTTCCTCCTTCTCCTCCTGCTCATCTTCCTCCTGCTCATCTTCTTCCTCCTGCTCATCTTCCTCCTCCTCCTCCTGCTCATCTTCCTCCTGCTCATCTTCCTCCTCCTGCTCATCTTCATCCTCCTCCTCCACCTGCTCATCTTCTCCTACTCTGCTCATCTTCCTCCTACTCCTGCTCATCTTCCTCCTCCTCCTCCTGCTCATCTTCCTCCTCCTCATGCTCATCTTCCTTCTTCTCCTCCTGCTCATCTTCCTCCTGCTCATCTTCTCCTCCTGCTCATCTTCCTCCTCTCTCCTCCTGCTCATCTTCTCCTCCTGCTCATCTTCCTCCTCTCCACCTGCTCATCTTCTCCTCCTCCTCCTGCTCATCTTCCTCCTGCTCATCTTCCTCCTCCTCCTCCTCCTGCTCATCTTCCTCCTCCTCCTCCTCATCTTCTTCCTCCTGCTTATCTTCCTCCTCTCATCTCCTCCTCCTCCTGCTCATCTTCCTCTCCTCCTCCTGATCTTCCTCCTCCTGCTCCTCCTCCTGCTCATCTTCTCTCCTCCTCCTGCTCATCTTCCTCTCCTCCTGCTCATCTTCCTCCTCCTCCTCCTGATCTTCTCCTCCTGCTCCTCCTCCTGCTCATCTTCCTCCTCCTCCTGCTCATCTTCCTCCTCCTCCTGCTCATCTTCTCCTCCTCCTCCTGCTCATCTTCCTCCTCCTCCTGCTCATCTTCCTCCTCCTCCTCCTGCCTCATCTTCCACCTCCTCCTCCTGCTCATCTTCCTCCTCCTCCTCCTCCTCCTGCTCATCTTCCTCCTCCTCCTGCTCATCTTCCTCCTCCTCCTGCTCATCTTCCTCCTCCTCCTCCTCCTGCTCATCTTCCTCCTCCTCCTCCTGCTCATCTTCTCCTCCTCCTGCTCATCTTCCTCCTCCTCCTGCCCATCTTCTCCTCCTCTCTCATCTTCTCCTCCTCCTCCTGCTCATTTTCCTCCTCCTCCTGCTCATCTTCCTCCTCCTGCTCATCTTCCTCCTCCTCCTTCTGCCTCATCTTCCTCCTCCTCCTCCTCCTCCTGCTCATCTTCTTCCTCCTCCTCCTGCTCATCTTCCTCCTCCTCCTCCTACTCATCTTCCTCCTCCTCCTGCTCATCTTCCCTCACTCTCCTGATCATTCTTCCTCCTGCTCATCTTCCTCCTCCTCCTTCTGCTCATCTTCCTCCTCCTCCTCCTGCTCATCTTCCTCCTGCTCATCTTCCTCCTCCTGCTCATCTTCCTCCTCCTCCTGCTCATCTTCCTCCTCCTCCTGCTCATCTCCTCCTCCTGCTCATCTTCCTCCTCCTCCTGCTCATCTTCTTCCTCCTGCTCATCTTCTTCCTCCTGCTCATCTTCCTCCTCCTGCTCATCTTCCTCCTCCTCCTGCTCATCTTCCTCCTGCTCATCTTCCTCTCCTGCTCATCTTCCTCCTCCTCCTCATCTTCCTCCTCCTCCTGCTCATCTTCTTCCTCCTGCTCATCTTCCTCCTCCTCCTCCTCCTCCTGCTCATCTTCCTCCTGCTCATCTTCCTCCTACTCCTGCTCATCTTCCTCCTACTCCTGCTCATCTTCCTCCTCCTCCTCATGCTCATCTTCCTCCTCCTCATGCTCATCTTCCTCCTTCTCCTCCTGCTCATCTTCCTCCTGCTCATCTTCTTCCTCCTGCTCATCTTCCTCCTCCTCCTCCTGCTCATCTTCCTCCTCCTGCTCATCTTCCTCCTCCTCCACCTGCTCATCTTCCTCCTCCTCCACCTGCTCATCTTCCTCCTACTCCTGCTCATCTTCCTCTACTCCTACTCATCTTCCTCCTCCTCCTCCTGGCTCATCTTCCTCCTCCTCATGCTCATCTTCCTTCTTCTCCTCCTGCTCATCTTCCTCCTGCTCATCTTCTTCCTCCTGCTCATCTCCTCCTCCTCCTCCTGCTCATCTTCCTCCTCCTCCACCTGCTCATCTTCCTCCTCCTCCTGCTCATCTTCCTCTCCTCCTCCTCCTGCTCATCTTCCTCCTCCTCCTCCTCATCTTCTTCCTCCTGCTCATCTTCCTCCTGCTCATCTTCTTCTCTCTCTCTCTCTCTCTCTCTCTCTCTCTCTCTCTCTCTCTGCCATTATAGATGTTGAGCCCCACTTACAAGCAGCGAAACGAAGATTTTCGTAAGATTTTAAGAAACTTCCAGATTCTGAGCGTCTCATTGTTGTGAGTATAGTAAGCTCTTGTGTCTCATTATCAGCACACCCCAGTAATGTCACATGAACCCCATGTATATCCCTAATCCACTCCCTCTGTATCCCTGTACTTTTCATGCCCTTGGCCTCTGTGACAGTTTCTCTTATGCTGCCTGTGGTCTGTTCCCCGTCAGACTACTCCTGTGCTCTGCAGAAGGATATCTTACTTCAGGGAAGACTTTATTTATCAGAGAACTGGATCTGTTTTTATAGCAACATTTTTCGCTGGGAAACCACGGTGAGTGTGAAGCTTATTATTATGTGATCTCATACAGTCACCCACTCACAATATACAGTACACATTGATAGAAATGTCACAATATAAGGCTGGGTCAAGGAAAGGAACATTAATTAGGTGAGACTGGGGGCAGTTGGCTGATTTGGTTGTGACTCTTCTCTGTTATTGGGCAGATCATGATTCAGCTGAAGGACATTCAATGTATCAAGAAGGAGAAGACGGCCAAGCTGATCCCCAACGCTATTCAAGTTTGCACTGAAACTGAGAAGGTGAGAACTTCCAGCAAAAACTGTAATGTTACATGAGGAGATGAATTGTCATTTTCCTGCATCTGATTGGCAGTGATCTAGTTGTGTCTGTATGTGCAGCACCCTGGGATCTACTTGATCTAATGATTGGGGGTGTCTCTCTCTGCTCCCAGTCTCATAAACAGATCAACCAGTGCAGCCATCTCACATCTGTTTGGGGCACAGAATAGGGGGAGATCTTTCTACTGTTTGGGGCACAGAATAGGGGGGGATCTCTCTACTGTTTGGGGCGCAGAATAGGGGGGGATCTCTCTACTGTTTGGGGCACAGAATAGGGGGAGATCTCTCTACTGTTTGGGGCACAGAATAGGGGGGATCTCTCTACTGTTTGGGGCGCAGAATAGGGGGGGATCTCTCTACTGTTTGGGGCACAGAATAGGGGGAGATCTCTCTACTGTTTGGGGCACAGAATAGGGGGAGATCTTTCTACTGTTTGGGGCAGAGAATAGGGGGAGATATTTCTACTGTTTGGGGCACAGAATAGGGGGGAGATCTTTGTACTGTTTGGGGCAGAGAATAGGGGGAGATATTTCTACTGTTTGGGGCACAGAATAGGGGGGAGATCTTTGTACTGTTTGGGGCAGAGAATAGGGGGAGATATTTCTACTGTTTGGGGCACAGAATAGGGGGGATCTCTCTACTGTTTGGGGCACAGAATAGGGGGAGATCTCTCTACTGTTTGGGGCAGAGAATAGGGGGAGATCTTTCTACTGTTTGGGGCACAGAATAGGGGGGATCTCTCTACTGTTTGGGGCACAGAATAGGGGGAGATCTCTCTACTGTTTGGGGCACAGAATAGGGGGAGATCTCTCTACTGTTTGGGGCACAGAATAGGGGGAGATCTCTCTACTGTTTGGGGCACAGAATAGGGGGAGATCTCTCTACTGTTTGGGGCACAGAATAGGGGGAGATCTCTCTACTGTTTGGGGCACAGAATAGGGGGAGATCTCCCTACTGTTTGGGGCACAGAATAGGGGGAGATCTCTCTACTGTTTGGGGCACAGAATAGGGGGAGATCTCTATACTGTTTGGGGCACAGAATAGGGGGAGATCTCCCTACTGTTTGGGGCACAGAATAGGGGGAGATCTTTCTACTGTTTGGGGCACAGAATAGGGGGGATCTCTCTACTGTTTGGGGCACAGAATAGGGGGAGATCTTTCTACTGTTTGGGGCACAGAATAGGGGGAGATCTTTCTACTGTTTGGGGCAGAGAATAGGGGGAGATCTTTCTACTGTTTGGGGCACAGAATAGGGGAAGATCTCCCTACTGTTTGGGGCACAGAATAGGGGGAGATCTCCCTACTGTTTGGGGCACAGAATAGGGGAAGATCTCCCTACTGTTTGGGGCACAGAATAGGGGGAGATCTCCCTACTGTTTGGGGCACAGAATAGGGGGAGATCTTTCTACTGTTTGGGGCACAGAATAGGGGGGGATCTCTCTACTGTTTGGGGCAGAGAATAGGGGAAGATCTCTCTGTTGTTTGGGGTACAGAATTGGGGGGAGATCTCTCTACTGTTTGGGGCGCAGAATAGGGGAGAGATCTCTCTACTGTTTGGGGCAGAGAATAGTGGGAGAGCTCTATGTGTGTGTTCACGTGTTGCATGTGTGTTTGTGTATACTCAGAGCAGGGGTGTCATGGGTTGTTGGGGTACTCTCAGCCTTAGTTGAATGTTAACCCTAACAATTTAGTAAGAGTAATATAAAAACATTTGCAGTGGCTTAACTAGATGTTCTTGGGCCCCACAGCAAATTCAATTTAGGGGCCCCAAAATATTGATAAGTTGGTCTATTCTACCAAGATATATTAAATTTAAAATAATGCCTCACTGGGCCTTCTACTCTCCTGGTCTCCTCCTGTTTCCTCTGTAGTTACACCCCCGAATATTTGTGATCCTACCAACATCATTCGTAGACCAAGGGCCCAGGTCAGACCCCCCTCTGGTTTCATATTAAAGCAGCCCTGGTGATAGGATTGTTCTGCTGTTCCTTTAGTTGATTGGAATGTTCCATTATAGGCAGAGAGGAGGAGGGAGTTGGGGGTGAGTGCTGGGAGCCGTGTTTTGGTGCCACCCTAGATTCCCATTTCTCTTCCTTGGCTTGAAGCCCGAGACACACAGTAACACCCCCCTCTTATCCCGGGTCATTCCCATTGACTATAAATGCAGTGATAGGATTGACCCCACTTATCACCCATTGTTTGTACTTTACTCCCAGAGTAAATCTCAGGGCAGTTTATCAGTACAATCAAGTGCTTGAGCATTATATTAACCCATCGCCTGCCAGTATTCCAGTATTTCCTTGGCTGGTGGCAGTCACTGTGCAGAGTATTGTAGTTCCATTCCTATCTCTGCCCACCCCTGTGCCTGTGAGTATATTCCGGGTCTGTGTATTATTATAGCATTGGGCTTTTATCTGTTGCTTTTCTAATAAAGGGAAACTATTCCTGTTTCTCAAGCTTTTCCATGTCAATTACGGCTCTCATTCCCTTAGTTAATTTGATTGCCTGTCTCTGTACCTTTTTCCATTTCAGGGTGTGATTTTTTTTTTTTTGTTGCTCTGGCTCCTGGTTTGATATATATGTATGTCAGATCAAATCAAAAATCAAATGTCTCATCTCCCCTTTTATTTTCTAGCACTTTTTCACCTCCTTCGGTGCCCGAGATCGCTCATTTCTGCTGATTTTCCGCCTCTGGCAAAATGCTCTTCTGGATAAGGTATGTGCTCTACTGTATATGATACATGTATGGGACCTGTTATCCAGAATGCTCAGGACCTTGGGTTTTCCAGATAACGGATGTTTCTGTAATTTGGATCTCCATACCTTAAGTCTACTAGAAAATCATATAAACATTAAATAAACCCAATAGGCTGGTTTTGCTTCCAATAAGGATTAATTATATCTTAGTTGGGATCAAGTACAAGTTACTGTTTTATTATTACTCAGAAAAGGAAATCGTTTTTAAAAATGTGGATTATTTGCATAAAATTGAGTATACGTTCCGTAATTTGGAGCATTCTGGATGACGGGTTTCCGGATAAAGGATCCCATACCTGTTCTATACTATAAAAGCCTTGTGTAATAGGAACAACCCAGAATCAGAAAGAGTCGTTTCACCCCAGACCTTGCCCTGCGGGTGCATGTGGGAGTCAGGAGGAAAGTCCAAGTGGCAGTTGCAGGATACACAGAGGTGTATTATCTAATACTAGTTGCCAGTTCCTCTGAGTGGGAGTATGTTGAAATCTACAGCAGTAAATAACTTTATATAGAGAGATTTATTTTGGTAACAAGCAGGAGTCTTACGGTTAATAAACAGGATGAAGCATTGAGATTAGACAGACCTGGTCACAAGAGCTTACAATCTGACGGTCTACATTAGCCTCCCTATGTTACTCAGACACACATCCTCCCTCTGTATACTGCTCCCAGCTTTATTCTTATTTGCCCACTGGTGGGAGGGTGACATCTGAGACTCCCCGGTCAGGGCAGGCATTAGGGGGGGCACAAGGGGTCCTCTTGTACCGGGCCCGGACATAAAAGGGGGGCCTGGCTGTGCTGCACTTTTCTAAATAGCCGCCCCCCCCTTGACAACACCAAAACCAGGCCTGAACAACCGAAGTTCCAAAGAGACGAAGCCGCAAAAATACCCAAAGTCATGAAAGGAGCCGAAGTTGAAGTCCTGAAGCCCCAAGTTCAGTTCATTCCAATCTAGTGACCATCAATGGGGGTCATTTATAAAGTTCGCGCAGGGCAGATTGGTTCGCAAAGTGAATATATTTGCCCTGCGCATGGTTGTATTTATAAAGCTACATAAGAGGGTGCATACAGAATTGCGAATTTTTTGTTCACAATGCGAATGTCTAAAGGGGCTTTATAAATATGTCACAGTTCGCAAATTGCGAATCTTTATGCGCACACTCTGCGACTCAATTACGCCACAACTTTGGTGGCGGAAAAAATATTCGCAAAACAGTTTTGCAAACTGCGAATTTAAGTTACTGTCAACGCTATTTTCGCGCACAACAACCTCGCACATTGGGTGCGCTCGCGCAAACTCCTGTCTCATTTGCGCGCCATTTGCGAAAATGTATTCACACTGCGAATTCGCAAAAACCAGAAAGACGGGCAGAGCAGTGCAATATATTAGCGCTCAGCAAAAAACATGCGCAATACAACCATTTGCGAAAAATATGCGCTGCGCGAACTTTATAAATGACCCCCAATGTGTTTTTTTTATTTTATTAAACCCCTGGCCACCAATGTATTATTTTTTCAAATTTTTATGGGGGTCCCTGGCACCACATTTTTCTTTTAACTTATAAGGGCTCAGATTCGGGGAGATTTAGTTGCCTGGCGATAAATCGTCTCTCTCCTGCCGCTAGAATTTAAATCGCTGGAGGGGATGGCATTCGGAACACTTCGGTTTCTGAAGTCGCACAAAGTTTCCTGGCAACTTTGGGCGACTTCGGAAAATGAAGCTCTCCCAGTACCATCCCGCTGGTAATTTTCATTCTAGTCGGTGGGAAGGCTGTTCAGGGAGATTAGCCCCCCCCGAAGAAGAGGCGATTTATCGCAGGGCCACTAATCTCCACAAATCTGTCCGTCTGCCTTGACCCTAATGGCGGCCCTGCTCCCCGTACCCTTCCATTGGAGACATTACAAGTCCGAGTAAGTGTTGCTATATACATAAGTGCACATAGCATCCATAATTCTATGCACAAAGGATCCAGGATCAGAAAGGGCCCCGGCACTGACTCATTAGTAGCCACGTGGCTAAGTGTGAGCTGCACGAGTCCAAACTCCTTGTTATCTGCTTGCAGAATCACATGTTTATGTTTAACTGAGAGGAACCTAAACCCACAGCCAAAAGTGACTTTCACTTAAACACTTTCCTTACCAGGAACCAATCACTTCAGCTCTAGGACTTTGGTTTTTATATTTATTGATCAGATACACGGAGGTATTTTATCAACCCTGCTGGGCGTCCGATTCGGCTTCACGTTGGGCAGCACTACAGTGGGCAGTAGAGATTAAGCAGTGGGCTTTTTGGGCAGGTGAATGACATGGAGGGGCACATCACGGAGCCATAGGTGCAGGTAGATGAACCCCGTTCTGTGGCTCTGTGGGGAGCCAAGTAATTTGAATTTATTTATTATCAATCCATTATTTACAATCAGTGTCTAACTTGATTCTTATTCAACCTTAGAAGATGGATTAGCTCAGGGCTGTCCAACTTGGTATCCGGTGGTGTAACTAGAGTGTGCCGACCCAGCAAAATAATATTCACTCCAATCCCCATCCTCCCACCCACTTCCCACCCCGCCTCTGACACACCCACTCCCCACCCAGATCCCGCCCACTCCCCATCCAGACCCCGCCCACTCCTTCCCGACTTGCACCCCCCTTCCTCATAGCAGGTAATTAGCTATAGAGGAAGCAAATCCTACAGTCTGGCCCCCCTGCTTCCTCTATAGTTACACCACTGTTAGTATCCATTATCCGGAAACCCATTCTCCAGAAAGCTCAGAATTAGGGGAAGGCCATCTTCCATAGACACCATTTTTTCCAATTTTTTTAAAACTGAATAATAAAACAGTAGCTTGTACTTGATCCCAACTAAGATATAATTAATCCTTATTGGAAGCAAAACCAGCCTATTGGGTTTATTTCATGTTTATATGATCTTCTAGTAGACTTAAAGTATGAAGATTCAGATTACAAGAAGATCCATTATCCACAAAGCCCCAATTCCTGTGCATTCTGGATAACAGGTCCCATACCTGTAAAAGTATGGGATCCGTTATCCAGAAACCAGTTATCCAGAAAGCTCTGAATTATGTAACAGCCGTCTCCTATAGACTCCATATTAATCATTTCCTTTTTCTATGTAATAATAAAACAGTCGCTTGTACTTGATCCCAACTAAGATATAATTAATCCTTATTGGAAGCAAAACCAGCCTATTGGCTTTATTTAATGTTTACATGATTTTCTAGTAGACTTAAGGTATGAAGATCCAAATTACTGAAAGATCTGTTATCTGGAAACCCCCAAGTTCTGGGCATTCTGGATAACAGGTCCCATACCTATAAAACACAGTGACAGACAGACTCTGATGCCACCTGGTGGGTATCTCTGAGAAGTGCTGTGATTGGATAAAAATCTATTTTATACCAGGTGTCATGGAGCGTCTCATATACAAATATATTGTACTGATCATTTATTTTTATTGACATGCATTTAGTCAGTTATAGACATTGATCCGCCATCAGCAAATGATACTTTTTATTTAAAGGATAAGTAAACCTTTAAAATAAGTGAATGTAAAATTGACAAGGGGGCTATTCTAAGCACTTTTGTAATTTACATTCATTATTTATTTTGTTTTTATTCCAAGATATTAAGGGATACATGTACTGTTAATATGAATGAATTTTGTTACAACAGCGCCACCTGCTGGTCATTTTCCCACCAGTCTGACCAGCAAGTAGTCAAGGAAGTTGTCAGGTGAAAGAAAGAGGCTGATGTTCTGCTTAGGAATAAAATTATAAACCTTTCTCAAATGATTGTGCATAGACAATAAAGTGTTTGACGTAATGTGTGTGATGTTCTGCCCCCCAGACCCTGTCCCCGCGGGAGCTGTGGCACATTGTACACCAGTGTTACGGGACTGAGCTGGGACTGACCAGTGAGGATGAAGATTATGTGTCATCACGTGACCTGCTGAACGGTTTAGGGTGAGTTTAGTCGAGGTTGGATTGGTTAGTGGGTGGGAGAGCTAAGTTGAGCTAACTAGTTACAGGGTACAAGCTGCCCCTACAGTAAAATGTGAATAAGGGGGAGTATGGAATTCTGGGGAAGAGCCCCCTGGTGGTGTTGGTCCATACAGCACAAGTCAGGCCCTGTGTATGATGTTGGGGTTCCCCTACTGAAAAGATAAGTAAACCTTTACAATAAGTGAATGTAAAATTAATGAGGTGGGTATTCTAAGCAATTTTGCAATGTACATTCATTATATATATTGTTTCTATTCCAAGATATTAAGGGATACATGTGCTGTTAATAGGAATGAATTTTGTTCCAACAGCGCCACCTGCTGGTCAGTTTCCCACCAGTCTGACCAGCAAGTAGTCAAGGAAGTTGTCAGGAGAAAGAAAGAGGCTGATGTTCTTCTGCTTAGGAAAGATGTGAGAAAGGTTTCTAATTTTATTCCTAAGCAGAAGAACATCAGCCTCTTTCTTTCTCCTGACAACTTCCTTGACTACTTGCTGGTCAGACTGGTGGATAAATGACCAGCAGGTGGCGCTGTTGTAGCAAAATCCATTCATATTAACAGTACCTGTATCCCTTAATATCTTGGAATTAAAAGAAAATAAATAATAAATGTACATTGCAAAATTTCTTAGAATACCCCCTTCATTAATTTTACATTCACTTATTTTAAAGGTTTACTTATCCTTGAAGGATTTGCTGTAAACAATAAGAATAATACCATCTCTCACCTGCAGGGGGAGTGAAGATTTCCCTGAGAGTACAGACCTGAGTGACACTTCCTCACGTGGTGAAATCAAACTCAGCGCCAGCCCCCAGCTGCCCCCAACCGACTCCTTCACCTCTCTCACCGACGGCATGATAACCGTAAGGCATTCACCTGGCTGAAACTGTCTTATCTGTCTATAGTACTCCCTACTGAGATATATGCTTGAGTAGTGTGACTTGCTGCCTGTGTCACCCGGACACCTATGAGCTATGGGCAACTCCCTGCAACTCCCAGTGCTATGTAATGGCCCTTTAAAGGAGAAGTAAACCCCTCATTAAAAAAAACCCTACCCTACATAGACCCCCCCCTCTCCAGCCTAGCTGCCTTCCGGGCAAATGCCCCAAACTTTTTACTTACCCCTCAGTGCAGTTTCACGGCATCGGAGTTCACGGGCGCCATCTTATTCTCTTCAGTCTTCATTGGAAAGTAAGTTCCGTATCGGCGCAGCTGGAGCAGTCTTTGGGTTTTTGTCAACTGTGCATGCGCCAAAAGTCACGATAATTGCCGAAGCGCCAGCAGAAGACCCAATGAAGACCAAAGAAGAAGAAGATGGCGATGTGAACTCCGATGCTGTGAATCTGCACCGAGGGGTAAGTAAAAAGTTAGGGGCATTTGCCCGGGGTAACAGCTAGGCTGGGGGGGAGGAGGGAGGGGGTCTACGTAGGGTAGGGGGGTAGGGTTCTTTTTAATAAGGGGTTTACTTCTCCTACAAAGGGCATGTAAAGGCAAAAATTAAATCCCACTTTTACTCTCTTTAATGATAAAGAAATTATCTCCAATATATTTTAATTAAAAAATGTGCATAGTTTTTATAAGAAACCTGACTGTATGCAGTGAAATTCTCCCTTCAGTTACTGCTGTGGATAGGAATTGTCAGACGGTCCCTAATTGCTCTGCAGGGAAACAATCATACAATCAGGGGGAGCCCCCGCCTTACTTCTCAGACATGCAGAACTCAAGCAGCTTTGTTTGTTTCCCTGTAGAGCAGTCAGCGACTGTGTAGAGATTTGTATTGGATTTTATTTTTGCCTTTACATCCCCTTTACTGTTTCCAACTCCAGCTGCAGGAGAAAGATCATGGAGCCAGATTTAAACAGATAAACTGGGATTCTATTTGGAGGATTATTTTGCTGCAGCCACTGGTTCTGCAGAGTTGGAGAAAGTTTGTATTAAACAATACAAAAACTTTAAAATCCACATTAGATTACATGACAACACAGGACCCAGTGCAGTCTGTATATTCTGATTATTAATCAGTCTTGTTGTATCGACTTCTGGCAGATATTATTTGACTTGTGCTGTTTTGATCATTTATGACGATCCCTAAGCAGCCCAGACCACACTGAGCATGTGCACAGTCTTGGTCTTGCAAAGATGTATAACAAAGTTACAAGATGGTGACCCCCTGTGGCCAACTTTGAAAGCATAAATCATTTGTTTGATTAGGCTTGTGGTGCAGTAAGTTCATGTTTAAGTTTAGTATACAAAATACAGCATTTCTAGCCTTATTCTATTTTACACTTTGCTTCCCCTTTAAGCACCTTACCCTTAGGTGGATCCTGTTTCCTGGTGCACGGCTCAACCAGATTAAATAAACTGCAGTCTAGTAGTTGCTTCAAACCAGACAAACTTCTTTATTAAACAAACAGGCAGTTTAGCAGCATCACCGTTCAGCACATTCACATCAAGTAGTGGAAAGTTAGAGTCACAGGAATAGTTTATAAGATTCTGTAGGAATTGTTCCAATTTAGAACTACATGAAGAACAGTTAAGAAAGAGATTAAATGCTCATGGTTACGCATGGGTTGTTCACCTTCAAACAACTAGTGGTTTTCAGATCACCAGAAATAAAGACTTTTTCCAATTATGTTGTAAAATTGTAACAGTTCAGAGTCTGCAGCTGAATTACTGAGCTGTCAGACTCAAACACCAGAGACACCAACATTCAACTTTATACTTACCGTATATAGTCGAGTATAAGCCGAGTTTTTCAGCCCCCAAAATATGCTGAAAAACTCTACCTCGGCTTATACTCGGGTCAAGCACAAAAACAGTCGCCGGCGTCCAAGAATAGTCGCCGGCGTCCAAGAATAGTCGCCAGCGCCCAAGAATAGTCACTGGCGTCCAAGAATAGTCTCCAAGAATATTCGCCGGCATCCAACAATGGTCGCCGGCATCCAAAAACGAGACGCCGGCACCTCCAATGGGAGCAGAAACCCTCAATTTTTTGATTGAAACTTACCAGAAGCTGCTGCATTTCTCACCCTAGGCTTATACTCGAGTCAATATGCTTTCCCAGTTTTTGGAGGTAAAATTAGGTACCTCGGCTTATACTCGGGACGACTTATACTCGAGTATATACGGTAGATTTTGGAAAAACAGTAAAAAAAATAAATAATGGAAAGTAGTTAAAAAAAAGTCTTTATTTTCTGGGGAACAATCTGAAAACAACTCAAGCATATTTGAGAGCCAGAGAAAGGAATTGTGAAGAACTATTACCAATTCCTTCTTATACTAGAAAATACAAATGGCAGCAAGACTCTAAAGATAACATTTATTATTCCACTGAATTCTCTTTAGAATTTAATAAGATTTGCCATAGTATTAAATGATTTCTTACTGTATTATATAGTGACTCGAAGTTAAACGATATACTACGAAGCCACCCTATTAAATTTGTCTCTCGGAAGGCACTGACTCTAGCAAATAAATTGGCTCCTAGTATGATAACTTATATAAATAAATAATTAATAATAATAAATAATTAATATAAAATAAATGAAATAAATAAACAAACAAACAAATAAACGTTATCAAATAAATAAATAAATTGTCTCCTAGTATGATAACTTATATAAATAAATAATTAATAATAATAATAAATAAATAATTATAATAAATAAATTAAATAAACAAAAAAAATAAACTCTAGCAAATAAATAAATAAATTGGCTCCTAGTATGATAACTTATATACATAAATAAATAATTAATAATAATACATAAATAATTATAATAAATAAATTAAATAAACAAAAAAATAAATAAACTCTAGTAAATAAATTGGCTCCTAGTATGACAACTTATATAAATAAATAATTAATAATAATAAATAATGAATAAATAAATAATAAATAAATGAAATAAATAAACAAGCACATAAATAAACTTTATCAAACAAATAAATTAATTGGCTCCTAGGATGATAACTTATATACATAAATAAATAATAATAATAATAATAATAAATAAACAATTATAATAAATAAATAAACTTTAGCAAATAAATAAATAAATTGGCTCCTAGTATGATAACATATAAATAAATAATAAATAAATAATAATAAATAAATTAAATAAATAAACTCTATCAAATAAATAAATAAATAAATTGGCTACTAGTATGATAAGATATATACATAAATAACAATAAATAAATAATAATAAATAAATTAAATAAATAAACTCTATCAAATAAATAAATAAATAGGCTCCTAGTATGATAACTTATATTAATAAATAATAATAATAATAAATAAATAATAATAAATAAATTAAATAAATAAACTCTAACAAATACTGTAAATAAATTGGCTACTAGTATGATAACATGTAAATAAATAATAATAATAAATAAATAATAATAAATAAATTAAATAAATAACCTCTATCAAATAAATAAATTGGCTCCTAGTATGATAACATATAAATAAATAAATAATAATAAATAAATAATAATAAATAAATTAAATAAATAAACTCTATCAAATAAATAAATAAATAAATTGGCTACTAGTATAACATATATAAATAAATAATAATAAATAAATTAAATAAATAAACTCTATCAAATAAATAAATAAATACATTGGCTTCTAGTATGATAACTTATATAAATAAATAAATAATAATAATAAATAAATAATAATAAATAAATTAAATAGATAACCTCTATCAAATAAATAAATTGGCTACTAGTATGATAACATATAAATAAATAATAATAATAAATAAATAATAATAAATAAATTAAATAAATAAACTCTATCAAATAAATAAATAGGCTCCTAGTATGATAACTTATATAAATAAATAATAATAAATAAATTAAATAAATAAACTCTAACAAATAAATAAATTGGCTACTAGTATGATAACTTATATAAAAAAAACGGTTACAGACCGTTGGTAGGTAGTCACGTGGAGCTAATACATGTAAAACTTACAAAGTTTTGGCTAAAAGTGTTGTTTTTAAATCGAATGCTACACAGAAACAACATAAGATGAGACACTATGGCAACTGTAATTCTAAAGAAGTGATTTATTTGTTGGAATGTTTGAATTGCCATAAACAATACGTTGGCTGTACCATCCGTTCTCTTAAAGGACCAGTAACATCAATTTAAAAAAAAAAAATGTTAGTATACATTGAAAAAATAACACCAAGACAAATTAAACTTTAAAATCGCAAAACCTTTATTAAGAAATAACTTACCGAAACTCCGCTTGCGCTCCTCTTCAGAAAATGTGACAGGGCGACAATCCATCGTGCGGTGCTCGATTTCTCCACCCTGCCTTCCTTATAGGAGATAGCCAGGGAGGAGAAATTGAGCGGCGCACAATGGATTGTCGCCCTGTCGCATTTTCTGAAGAGGAGCGTAAGCGGAGTTTCGGTAAGTTATTTCTTAATAAAGGCTTCGAGATTTTAAAGTTAAATTTGTCTTTGTGTTTTTTTTTCAATGTTACTGGTCCTTTAAAGAGGTTGTTCATCTTTGAATTAACTGTTAATATGACGTAGAGACTGATATTCTGAGATCATTTGCAACTGGTTTTCATTTTTTATTATTTGTGTTTTTTGAGTTATTTAGATTTTTATTCAGCAGCTCTCCAGTTTGCAGTTTCAATCAATTCAGTTGCTGGGGTTTAAACGACCCTAGCAACCATGCATTGATATGATTAAGAGACTGGAATATGAATAGGAGAGGCCTGAATAGAAAGATAAACAATAGAAAGTAGCAATAACAATACATTTGTAGCCTTACAGAGCATTTGTTTTTTAGATGGGGTCAGTGACCCCCCCCCCATTTGAAAGCTGGAAAGAGTCAGAAGAAGGAAAATAATTCTATATATATAACTATATACTATAACTATAACATAGAAAAAATGAAGACCAATTGAAAAGTTGCTTAGAGTTAGCATTTCTATGATATCCTAAAAGTTTTCTTAAAGGTGAACCACCCCCATTAAAAGTAGGATCAGAGAACATATTTACTCCATTGATAAGGAAACCATTAATTCCCCATTGGGTAGACAATTTAAAGACTATTGTACCAGCAGAAGCTCCAAGGACCTAATAGTCCAAATTATAGAAAAAGTTGGGACTTCAGTCAGAGGAAGCGATTTTTTAAGAACTTTGAATTCCAGAGATGCTTTCTGGATATTTGAACAAAACACACGTTCCCATAGGTCTCAACTCTAGTGGCAATATTTCATATATTACCTGAAATAACTGCTCACTAGCTAAACTGTCAGTTACTTTCACTCTTAGAGCAACTATAACCAGAACTTCTACCTCTAACCAAAACTGTCCCTAACTGGCCTGACAACAGCTCAGTCCCAATCCTGTACTCACCTCCCCGCAAGGTGGGATCTAGGAAAAGAGCCCTGAGCACTAGTGTTGCGTGGGCCGACCCGATACCCGCGGGTCGGTGGGTTCGGGTCGACCTTGCAGTGCTCCTCGCTGGTGGTGGGCGGGTGTGGGTTGAGCTCTTCTCCTGCTCTCCCCGCCCGCCACCTTCAAATGCCGGCATCCGACTTCCGGTTTTATAGTCTCGCGTCTGCTCGCCACGCCCCTTTTGTGACATCATCGGTGGGGTGGCGCGGGTCTATAAAGGGACCCCGGAAGAGCAGCGAGGTTGTGCAGGGTGGGTTAGGGTCGGGTGCGGGTCAGGGAAACCCTGACCCGCACATAACTACTGAGCATGTGTTCTCCCTTTTATACAGAATTATACTGCCACCTACTGGGCAAACCTTGACCTACATCAAAAACCTACATCAAATTACTGCTAACCCCAATAAAAGGGACATAGCTGCCTGGATCAATCAAATATAGGGGAAATATAAGAGTAAAACAGGCAGTTTCCTCTGGGTTTCTACATATATATCTACTAAATGTATTAGCATCTATAATAATGTAATGACACTGTTCCTTTAAGAGGGCCCCATTCAAACACCAGTAGAGATCGGGATGGTTTATAAATGTGACTCCTTAGTTACATTGAGTGGCAGATTTAAAATATAAAAGTTTTTTTCCCGGGGGAATATGCCATTTTCGTTCGAATTCAAATCATATGAATCGAAGTAACAACGCAATCGATTGAATTCAATTCAAAGTTTTTCAAAAAAAAAACAAAAAACTGATTTTTCAAAGTCCACCAATTGACTTCAGATAGGTTCTAGAGGTCATTCATTCAAATTTTCACTTCGACCCTTGATAAATCTGCTCTCTGGTGTAATAATGTTTTTTTTTTTTAGCCAGCGGAAGATGCGGCCAGCCAATCAGATGCCCAGTCGGACTCTCAGTTGGAAGGCTCCTCCAGTCAGACGGTGACTCCTCTCTCGGAGATGGCTAGCTCGGGGCTCCTGGACTCCCTTCCTGCTCTGGATTTATTGGCCAGTGAAGAATTGCCCACTGATCCCAGTAACAGTTCCACCCCCAGCTCAACTCAGGACGAGGGTGAGTGTGAGAGCGAAGAAGTCTCTCTCCAAGGGGGACATTGGGTTACATTGTAGAACTGGAAATCACTGAGCATAAATGTAATGGCCATTGTTTCAATGGAAATTAAAGGAGAAGCTCAACAAAGAAGGAAGAAATGTATCAGCCCAGCACCACAGCTGCTTGCAGATGCCCCAGTAGCTCCCCATCTTCTTTTCTGCTGATTCACTGCACATGCTCTGTGCTGCTGTCACTTACTGAGCTTAGGGAGCCACTCACAATATACAGTACACATAGAATAGAAATGTCACAATATAAGGCTGATTAGTAATTAATACACATAATTACTACATGGCAGCACAGAAACCGGTGCAATTAGCATCAGAATTTAATAATCAGCAAACCTGTAGCATCAGCTTATATTACAGCCAGGGAAGCTCGTTTTCTGCTGGATAATTAGAGACGAGCCCTAAGCTTAGCTTCTCAACAGCCAATCAGAGTCCACTGAGCATGTGAGTGTCACAGACACACAAACAATGCCTAACAAGATCCAAGATGGGGAGCTGCTGGGGGCAAATGCAAAGACCCAAACCATTACTGATATAGGGCTGGTATAGTATTTGAAAAGCAGTATTTCTATTTTTTTATTAGGTTTTAGTTCCCCTTTAAAGCCCTGCAAAAATGATTGGCTGCATGTTTGCAGACTAATTAGGCTAAGATTTGGGGTTATGACATATTTGCTTATAAGCTACCGAGGGTCCCTGAAACAAGAGCTGATTTAGGGTATTCCCTGAAAATGTGTTTTCTGGCCAGGAAGGGGTTAATAAGTGCAATGTTGGTCCCACTGTGATTCTGCACAAGTTCCTGTAGCTACTGGGGCCCCCTGCTGTTACTACTGGGGTACTTATTGCTCTGTAGTCCTTTGTGCTTGTAACTTGCCCCTTTGTAGTGGGGGTGGGGCAGCCTGAGACCACCCGCAATTATTGACTCTGGTGCCCCCTGGTGTTCATGTGTCACTGTGATATCTGTTTGGGGGATAAGTGATATGATAATAAGCAATGACTCCGGCGCTGTGATACAGTAGTCTCACTGGTTAATATTATACACCGGAACATCTGCTGCAGGATAACAAGGTTTGTTTCCCATGTGCTTGTGATGTCATAATGCTGTGATGCGCTGGTACAGCCTCGGAAACACCCTTTCTACACACACATAACAATCTTTTCTATTGCCATATCCCCTGTGGGGGAGCCCCCTTCAAATTCCACTCTCTATACAGACTATGAGCAAACTTAGGGACTGTTTCTGCTGAATTGTGCTTAGTACAGGGAATATCTATGCTGTCATAGTTTTATGGGATCTCTCTGTACAGACTATGAGCAAACTTAGGGACTGTTCCTGCTGAATTGTGCTTAGTACAGGGAATACCTATGCTGTCATAGTTTTATGGGATCTCTCTGTACAGACTATGAGCAAATTTAGGGGCTGTTCCTGCTGAATTGTGCTTAGTACAGGGAATACCTATGCTGCCATAGTTTTATGGGATCTCTCTGTACAGACTATGAGCAAACTTAGGGGACTGTTCCTGCTGAATTGTGCTTAGTACAGGGAATACCTATGCTGCCATAGTTTTATGGGATCTCTCTGTACAGACTATAAGCAAACTTAGGGACTGTTCCTGCTGAATTGTGCTTAGTACAGGGAATATCTATGCTGTCATAGTTTTATGGGATCTCTCTGTACAGACTATGAGCAAACTCAGGGGGCTGTTCCTGCTGAATTGTGCTTAGTACAGGGAATATCTATGCTGCCATAGTTTTATGGGATCTCTCTGTACAGGCTATGAGCAAACTTTGGGGACTGTTAGTAAACAAACCTTAATCTCACTCTTTCAGAAGCCAGTACTGTGCCTAAAGACACCCCCTCGTCGGACCTCACAGGCAGGCTACATATCAATGCCGTGTATCACATCAGTGCTGAGCACCTGCAGCACTCACTGACCACTGACACACAATTTATGCAGGATTTCATGGAGCAGCGAAAATTCACAGGTAACTTTCAATCCTTTAAAGAGACAGTTTTATCACTGGGGGGTTGGAGACCAATGAGAATAAAGATTTATGATATAACCTGCAGACAGGAAGTTGTCACTAAACCCCTGGGCCAATCAGGAAACGTCTCTGCCTCTGCCCATAGGTAACTGGACCAGGACTTCCTGAGCGCTATATGGAATTAACTCTCTGGGTTCCCATAAATTCCCAATAACACTTGAGCTGCAGGGGGATAACTCTGTCGATATGACTCTGTCTCTCTCCAGACATCACAGTGAATCCCTGGATGAGGGACAGCAGTGGGAAACAGTCTCGTATAATTCATTACACAATCCCCATCAATAACCCTCTGGGGCCCAAATCTGCCCCCGCTGTGGAAACTCAGGTGAGACGTATAACTGCCCTACATGTCTCTGTGTCTTCTCTGTACTCTCAGCTCACTCTGTGGCTCTTTCTGTTCTACCCCAGGCAGTGTCTGTGAGTGTTCTCTGTCCCTTTGTGTGTTTGTGCCCCACTGTGTGTGTGTATGTATGTGTGTCACACTGGATGTGTCTGTGTCTCGCTTTCTCCCCACTGTCTCTGCCTGTGCAATAATATCCATGCCATTATATCTCATTCTCTCTGTCTCTTTGTCACTCCCTGTCTGTCTCTTTCTATGTGTCTCACCCTCTCTGTCTGTGCACCTTGATCAGTCTGTCCCTCTCCTGTCCAAATATCTGTCTGTGCCCAAGTCTTACACTCTGTACGTCTCTGTTTCTCTTTCTATGAGTGTATGTATGTACCCTGCTTGTCTGTCTGTCTCTCTCTCACCTCTGTCTTTCCGTTTGGGTTTCTGTCTGTCTCTCTCTCACCTCTGTCTCTCCGTTGGGGTGTCTGTCTCTCTCACCTCTGTCTCTCCGTTGGGGTGTCTGTCTCTCTCGCCTCTGTCTCTCCGTTGGGGTGTCTGTCTGTCTCTCTCACCTCTGTCTCTCCGCTGGGGTGTCTGTCTCTCCGTTGGGGCGTCTGTCTGTCTCTCACCTCTGTCTCTCTGTTGGGGTGTCAGTCTCTCTCACCTCTGTCTCTCTGTTGGGGTGTCTGTCTCTCTCACCTCTGTTGGGGTGTCTGTCTCTCTCTCTCACTTCTGTCTCTCCGTTGGGGTGTCTGTCTGTCTCTCTCGCCTCTGTCTCTCCGTTTGTGTGTCTGTCTGTCTCTCTCGCCTCTGTCTCTCCGTTGGGGTGTCTGTCTGTCTCTCTCACCTCTGTCTCTCTGTTGGGTTGTCTGTCTTTCTGCTCATTACCTACCCCTCTCCCCTCTGTCAGGGTGTCCATCTGTCTCTCTCTCTCACCTCTGTTGGAGTGTCTGTCTGTCTGTCTGCTCATTACCTGCCCCTCTCCGTGCCCCCCACAGACTCTGCACAGTGTGAAGGGATCGGTGTGTACCCTCAATACCCAGGTTATAACTCAGGGGATCCCATACCAGGATTATTTCTACACGTGTCACAGGTATTGCATCAGCAGCGTGGGCAAGAACAAGGCCCGACTCAGGTAAGTGGCCCACTCTCTGCACTAGCCCTTGCTCTGTGCCCACATCATGTACCACCTGCTGAATGAAATGGGCAAGTCAGAAAGTTTCGTGTTTGTGCCCACTCATTACATGTTCCTGTGCCCACTCCATTAGCCAAGTTGTCTGGTCGGTATATGAGACATAAATCTGCCAGAGATCCCACATTCCCGTATGTTATTAGTGTCAGAGAAATCATCAGGACATGTGACAAGTAAATGTTCCCACTCACCTGTCTAACTGTTTATTATCAGCCCACCAGTCAGACGAGCCAATCAGAATGTACCATTCCCTCTGCCTGTGAGATACATCAGCCTGTGCCCCCTACTCTCATTACTCATATTCCTGCCCAGAATAAACTTTCTTCTCCCGCACAGATGATCCACTTTATATTCCAGCTCCTACATTTTTTTTGTTGGGCCCCTGACTCTCCCCCCAGGGTTTCCTCTGAGATTTGCTACAGGAAACAACCGTGGAGCCTGGTGAGAGCCATTATAGAGAAGAACTCCTGGAGTGGCATGGAGGAGCACTTCAGTCTGCTGGGTACGTATAGTGCCAACACTCTATTACCAGGGATGTACTACAATCTCAGCTGCCATAAAGCAGGACAGGACTGCTGCTTACAATGGGGATCAGATAGGATCTGTGCAGCCACTGGGACAGAATGTTCTGTTATACAGATAGCTAGAATCTCAACTGCCATAAAGCAGGACAGGACTGCTGCTTACAATGGGGATCAGATAGGATCTGTGCAGCCACTGGGACAGAATGTTCTGTTATACAGATAGCTAGAATCTCAACTGCCATAAAGCAGGACAGGACTGCTGCTTACAATGGGGATCAGATAGGATCTGTGCAGCCACTGGGACAGAATGTTCTGTTATACAGATAGCTAGAATCTCAGCTGCCATAAAGCAGGACAGGACTGTTGCTTACAATGGGGATCAGATAGGATCTGTGCAGCCACTGGGACAGAATGTTCTGTTATACAGATAGCTAGAATCTCAGCTGCCATAAAGCAGGACAGGACTGCTGTTTTATGGTATAAACATCCTCTTCTCCTCCCTTTTCTCTCTCAGCCGAGGCTGTGGTGAAGCTGGAGCAGTCTTGCATGGAGGAGATGGGGGGCAGGGAGAAGCCTGTCCTGCGACGGAGGAAGCGCACTCTGAGCTGGAAGGCGCATCACAACGACACCATTAACACCGCTGCCCCCCAACTGGAAAGTGAAAGGGTGTCGCGTAACTCCAGGGTTTCAGGTACAAAGGGCAGGAGGGAAATAGAAGAGCTCAGTAGCGCCACACACTGGTCACATACTCACTTCTTATTCTCACCCCACAGGCAGCATCTCCTCTCATCTCTCCCAACTCTCCAACAGGGACACGTCCAGCAACATCCCCAACGCTCTGTTTGTTATCAGTATTGTGTGAGTAACGCGCCCGACCCTCAAACCTGGAACATTCCACTGATCAGAACAGGGAAAGAAACCGATACAAAGACAATCAGTCAGTTCTGCCTTTAAAATTAAATCCTAAAGATGTGGCTAAAAAATGCCATATTTTATATACAGGTATGGGATACGTTATCCGGAAAGCCGTTATCTGAAAAGTTCCAAATTACAGAAAGGCCGTCTATCATAGACTCCTTTTTAATCCAAATAATCTAAAATAATAAAACAGTCGCTTGTACTTGATCCCAACTAAGATATAATTAATCCTTATTGGAAGCAAAACCAGCCTATTGGGTTTATTTAATGTTTATATGATTTTCTAGTAAACGTAAGGTATGAAGATCCAAATTACTGAAAGATCCTTTATCCAGAAAACCCCAGGTCCCAAGCATTCTGGATAACAGGTCCCACACCTGTACAGGAGATTTATCCATTCTCTTGGTTGGTTGCAACAGAACTATATGAAAACATTAAAGTTAATTTAGCCCCAGAATGTCAATAACCTGTACAAGATTTTCTGTAGTATATTCACAAATTACCTTAAAGGAGAACTAAACCCTAAAATGAAAATGGTTAAAAATGTCCTATTTTATATAATGAACTTATTGCACGAGGCTAAAGTTTGAGCTTGTCGATAGCAGCAATGATCCAGGACTTCAAACTTGTCACAGGGGGTCACCATCTTGGAAAGTGTCTGTGACACTCACATGCTCAGTGGGCTCTGATTGGCTGTTGAGAAGCTAAGCTTAGGGCTCGTCACTAATTATCCAGCAGAAAATCAGCTTCCCTGGCTGTAATATAAGCTGATGCTACAGGTTTGCTGATTATTCAATTTTCATGCTAATTGCACTGGTTTCTGTGCTGCCATGTAGTAATTATGTGTATTAATTACTAATCAGCCTTATATTGTGACATTTCTATTCTATGTGTACTGTATATTGTGAGTGGCTCCCTAAGCTCAGTAAGTGACAGCAGCACAGAGCATGTGCAGTGAATCAGCAGAAAAGAAGATGGGGAGCTACTGGGGCATCTTTGGAGACACAGATCTTTACTGCTAAAGGATTGTGGTTGCCTTGGGCTGGTACAGAAGCACAAAACATCATGTACAACATTTCTACCTACTTCTTTAGTGAGGCTTTAGTTCTCCTTTAATCGATCACTTGGCTGCAGTCGCTTCCCAGACACAGTAACATGAAATGCTAAAGAACAACCAGAGACACCTGAGGGCTCCTGTCCCTGTCGGCTCATTGGGATCTTCTTCCTTCTGAGTCAATATCACTGTGTGGACTTTGACTTGGCAGAGCCACCGTACAATACTGGGCATTTCTTGAACCTGTTCAGCCACCGTAATAAATATATAGAAGCACAGTATATATAAATCCTAATAGTTGTTCTGGCACAAGATTCTTCATTGGTGGCACATGCCCTGTACGTTAGTCTGTGGCCACATGAGGCTCAAGCATCTGCCCGTGGCACAGGGAACACGTGAGAGGAACATTTTCGGTGGCATTGGAGCAGCCCCCCAGGCCCCTCGTTGTCCTCACCTTTTGTGTTTTCCACAGGCTGCTGGTCCTGGTGATTCTGAACTTGATGCTCTTCTACCGCCTCTGGTCTCTGGAGCACACGGCTAGGACATTCCAGACGTGGCAAAACTACGCCGTGTCCCAAGGGTAATTACTGATAATAATCTGGGGGAGGGCACAGATTATGTTGTAGCCTGGCTACCCCTTTTATTTTCTCCCACTCCTCCAGTTTTTGTCTTCCTCTCCTCTCTCTGCTGAAAGGCTGATTTGCGGAGCACTATTGGGGGCACCTAGCATGAGGGCCGCTATCAGAAATCACGGGGCCATGTAAAGCAAAATTTTTTGGGCTCCCTGGTCCCCGCCCACCCTGATCCGGCCCCCAAGCCCTACCCCAGATCCCGCCCACCCCACCCCACAGTAAAAAGTCAACACAGATGCTAGTGCTAAAACCGGTAAACCCCCTCACTCACAAGTTATAAAAATCCATTGGTGGTCAGGGCCCCCTTATAATTAACAGTGGCGCCAGAGTCCCCCATAAAAGTTTTTACAAAAACATTGGTAGTCAGGGCCCCCTACAAGTTTAAAAAAAACATTGGTGGCCAGGGTTTCAATAAAATAAAGAAATAAAAAATTGGTGTTCAGTGGAACTTACCTTGTTGTTCTTCAGCTTCTTCAGTTTCCTTCTGCTCCTTTTGTGGCTTTAAGTCTTTTTGTGGCTTCAGGACTTCAACTTTGGGTCTTTTCGGCGTGGCTTCGGTGTGGCTTCAGGTCTTTTCTGCTTGGCTTTGTGTCTTTTCAGCCCAGCTTCTGGTCTTTTCGGTGCAGAATTGGGTCTTCAGTGTGGCTTTGGATCTTTTTCGGCATGGCTTTGGGTTGTTTTGGGTCTTATCGGCACGACTTTGGGTCTTCGTCGTGGCTTTGGGTGTATGGTGTGGCTTTGGGTCTTTTCAATGTAGCTTTGGGTCTTTTCAGTCCAGCTTCTGGTCTTTTTGCCGCGGAATCGGGTCTTCAGCGTAGCTTTGGATCTTTTCGGCATGACTTTGGGTCTTTTCAGCTTAGTTTTGGGTCTTTTCGGCATGGCCGGGTCTTTTCGACATGGCTTTGGCACGGCTTTGGGTCGTCGGTGTGGCTTTGGATCTTTTTGGCGTGGCTTTGGGTCTTTTCGCCGTGGCTATGGGCTTCGGGTCTTCGGCATGGTTTTGGGTCTTTTCGGGGCAGCTTTGGGTCTTTTCCGTGCGGCTTCGGGTCTTTTTAGCACAGCTTCAGGTATTCTGCGTGGCATCGGCATGGCCACGGGTCTTTTTGGCGTGGCTTTGTGTCTTTTCTGCAAGGCTTTCGTGTCTTTTCAGCGCAGCTTTGTGTCTTCGGCAGCAAATTAACTTTGCAGCACCTCCAGGCCCCCCTTTAGACCCGGTACAGTTCCCCCCCTGATGCTGCCATGATTCAGATCCATATCAAACATTACCCTATTGCATATATAGCACTCAACCCACACCACCTACGCCATGCCACATACCTAACCCAGCCACGCCCCTTACACTCACCCACCTCAAGCCCAAGGCATTTCCAAGCTAAGTCGTGACCTGCTGCTCATGGACCACCCAGACCTCTACTTTTGCTTCTGCCAATTCTCAACCATTTCTTGATACAGGAGGTTCCCCCAGAGTTCCGCAGAGTGGGCCGAGATCCTCGAGCTACAGAAACGGTTCCACGACTCAGAGGTGCAGAAATGGAAGCAGACGCTCCGTGCATCTGTGCAGCTGCTGGATCAGGTGGGACATTTCATCTCAGGGTCAAAATGAGAAGCTTAGGGGTCCCTACACAGTTACAGCAAGACTCTTATTTCTCCTGCCAGTAACCTCTTTGTTCTGTTTCTTCCTCTTCTTTATATCCCCCTTCCTCCTCCAGATGAGGATGTCTCTGCAGAGACTACAGCAGGGGGTCCTGATGGCCGATTCTGCTTCAGAACCTCACAAGGAAGACGCCCTGTCATGAAAGGCAACTGTCAGAATCTTATCCTTTGAGACACTGAGTAAAGGAGTGGATTCAGACCTCGGAGGAGACAGAGATTAGGTTGATAAATCCAATGCCCTCTCAGAAGAGAGTATCTCGTATGGATCAAACGAGGACTAACAAACTGCAGCGATTAGAGTGCTGGGAACTGACACCCTGCAGCGATTAAAGTGCTGGCAACTGTCAGCTGCAGGGTGGAGTCACCGATTTACTCACCCTGTTGGTATTAGAGTGCCAGTTACTGGATATTAGACTACTCCAGGCTTACGTGCAGCTTATCTGAGCCATCTTGTGTTGAGAGTGTAGAAGGTTAGACTCAAGTTTGCCTCCCTCCTGCTATTGTGCAGCCTCCAGCATGTTGAGTCTTGTCGCTCACAATACCTGGGGCCCCGTAGACTCACAGATGGTGACCCCCCTCGTGCTTGGGGGGTGCAGTTATATTTATTTATATATCATTGGATATCAGTGTTTATGGGGCGTGGCCTCACCTTCAATTGTCTAGCCAATGGGATTAGCCCTGTTATGGTGTGTGGTCACAGTTCATACACTGGTGTTATTAGGGGGGGATCTATTGACTTTATTTAGCGAGTGCGACTATAGACTCTTTTGCACTGTACATTTATGCAAGTATGGGATCTGTTATCCAGAAACCCATTATCCAGAAAATTCCGAATTACGGAAAGGCTGTCTCCCATAGACTCCATTATAATCAAATAAGCCAAATTTTTAAAAATGATTTCCTTTTTCTGTGTAATAATAAAACAGTCGCTTGTACTAGATCCCAACTAAGATATAATTAATCCTTATTGGAAGCAAAACCAGCCTATTGGCTTTATTTAGTGTTTATATGATTTTCTACTTGATGATATAGTAGTATATTTATAGTAGACTAATGGTATGAAGATCTAAATTATGGAAACATCAGTTTTCTGGAAAATCCTAGATCCCGCGCATTCTGGATAACAGGTCCCGTACCTGTACTGTTATGTTTATTTTTTCCCCGCTCTCTCCTATATTTATTGTGTACACAGGGTCCGACAATGAGGATCCTGTATGTATCCTTTACTATAGGCTGCCCAGCGCACAGTTCCTGTACCAGTTAGTACATAAGGGTGTGAGTATTTGCAGCCTTTTCTGGGGACGGGGCACTGATTCTCCATCAGGCGCTGCACAGACTAATGTAGGTTTCTGATTGGCCGACCCTATGCACATAATTAATATAACAAGGAGAGAGTAATGAATGTACATGGCAAATGTTCTTATAATTAGGACTCTATTGGCTCTAGTGTGTCGCACTCGTTTTGATCGGGGCACAGCCGTTTCTACTGAATAACATGAATATAAGGGGTACACTAATTGTACCCAAAAGCTCTCTGGATGCAGCTATTCATTCAGGGGCCACAGAATGCTTGAATAATAAAGAGCATTGTGGGTAACAAGCCCTTAACTCAACTCCTTGTTTTGCGCTTAAAGAACTTTATGACCACCGATTGGATAGCAGAGTTCCTATCCAGTATTCTTATTGGCTACCCCCATGCGCTGGCCAATTACAAACTCCCTCCTGCAGTTTAATTACAGGGAAGGGTTTATTTGTAGGGTGCAGATGGCGCAATCTGGCAATGAGCATTTCAGACTGAAACAGATGAACTTAATGTAGAATTTTAGCTATTTATTTATTAGTTTATTCAGATGACAGATTAGCCCTACAGTAAAGCGGGGGGAATTTTTTAATCTTAATTTATTTCTGTAATGAGAGCGGCCATTGGTTTTGCCCAGTGCTCACAATGTTATAATGTTCCGAATGGGCCAATATTAGCCGGTTATCATTCACTGCCAGGCTCCCAGCAGTATCTCTGTGTTGTATTTATTGGGGGGAGGGGGAGCCCCTGTTTATAAAATGGGCTGGACCCATGAACAGGTGATAGTAATAGACACTCGTACCTCAGTAGGCATCAGCCCCCCCTCCCCCCAGACATCGGGCAGAGGGAACATCTGTGAATTTTGGGGGAACCCACATTTGAATGTAATGCCGTTGAAATAACAGCCCCCCCGTTGTATATTGAGACTGTACATACCATTGGTTCATTCATTACAATGTTCTTTTTAACATTTCCTGCGCGGGGAACAGGTAGGCACCCCAACATTGTGTCTCTGGATTCATATTCCCATAGGGAAGGCTGGGACATTCCGACAGCCCTTTAACCCTGTGGACCCGGGGGCCAAATGAAATTTCCCCTTTATTAGAAGGCAGTGGGGAGCAGTAGTGTTGGGGCGCAGCCTGCACTCCCCTCCGAGACACCATGAATAGCTGCGACTAAAATGTAAATGTTGCTGCACACACTGTATTTCAGTTATTTTGCACAAATCCATGTACTGTCACTTTAAGTGTTACTTTGATGCCTCGGCACCAGGGGGAGCTGGAGAGGAGGGAGGATGAATTTTCTATATTGTTTTGCTTATGGGGGGGGGGGGGGTCAGGTCTGGATCACTGCAGGGCCCTCTAGTTCTGAAAGGGTTAACATCAGAGACTCATTGAGTTGCAGTTCAACAAGAGCTCAGGAACTGCCCCACTTGAGACAATTCTACCTTAAAGGGAAAGCAATAAAAGGGCTTGTTCACCTTTAAATTAACTGTTAGTATGGTGTAGAGAGGGATATTCTGAGACAATTTGCAATTGGTTTTTATTTTTTTATTATTTGTAGTTTTGACTTATTTAGCTTTTTATTCAGCAGCTCTCCAGTTTGTCATTTCAGCCATCTGGTTGCTAGGGTCCAAATTCCCCTGCAACCATGCATTTATTTGAATAAGAGACTGGAATGTAAATAGGAGAGGCCTGAATCGAAAGATGAGAAATAAAAAGTAGCAATAACAATACATTTGTATACCTCCCAACTGTCCCGTTTTTAGAGGGACTGTCCTTCTTTTGACAGCTCAACCTGCAGTCCCTCGTTTGTACTGGAAAGTCCCGTTTTTCTCAGCATTGAACAGCCAGAAAAAGAAACAAAGTTTCTAACTTAATTGGCTTTTGGCAGAGAGCCCAAAACAGCCACAACAGAAGATTAGATACATTTGTAACAATTTGTAGCTAAGCAAATAAGTAATTGTAACAATATAAGATAACAGGTCCCTTGGGAAAAATTAGACTCACAGCTTAAACGGCAATTCACCTTCATTAGCAAAACTGTAATAACTGAAAAAACCCACAGAAATATGTTCAAACTTTTACAAACTGCGACATTTTGTAACATGAACATGGTAATTAGGGGGTGTGAGCACAAAAATGGGCGTGGTCAAAAAATTGCCACATTATGCGCTGCACCATTTTTGTCCCTCTTTTTATTTCCAAAATGTTGGGAGGTATGCATTTGCAGCCTTACAGAGCATTTGTTTTTTAGATGGGGTCAGTGACCCCCCTTTGAAAGCTGTAAGAGTCAGAAGAAAAAGGCAAATAATTAAAAAAAATATATAAAAAATAAATTATGAAGACCAATTGAAAAGTTGTTTAGAATCAGCCATTATATAACATACTAAAAGTTAACTTAAAGGTGAACCACCACTTTAACATGAAACTCTTCCAGCAATATAGAGTCGGCTCTCCGGGTCTGTTGTTCAGCTGCTTCTGCTTTATTGTTTCAGCAGTGCAGACTGTGGTGCACTTTCCCTTTAAATATAAAGTCAATTGGAAATATTCCCACTGGGATTAGTGAGGGTTGTGATCCAGAGACTGGGATTGGGCAGCTGAGCTGATCATTTCAATTTATTCTATTATGGGAACACTCCAGAACTGGCGGGGAGGGGGGGTAGAATAAACCACTGCTCTACAGCTATTGGCTAAACTACAGTTCCCAGCATCCTCTGCCAGCCTTTGTTATTGCTAAATTACCCAGAATCCTCTAAGGCAGATGGGACCTGTAGTTGAGCAGTAGGAGGGAGGGGGGTAATTAATTCTGGGGCAGACAGACTTGAAGAAATTGTTTGTGTAAATGTGTATCCACTGCTAATATTTATTAAAATGACTGAAAAGATAACGGGCTGCAGCGTGTGATCATTAACTTGCCAGCAGAGCTTACACACTTAACAGGGTGGGAAAAATAGGAGGGGACGACATTCCTGCAAAGAAGAGACCAACACATACTTTGGGGACATTCTGGGAGCTTTAGGGGCCACATGTCTATGGAAAAGGCCAGATCGTGGGTTGATAAATCATGGGCCCTCAAGGGCCACAGAGCTGTTGTGCTTTAGGCTGCAGAGACAATGAGCCTTCCCTCACGTCACAGTTTGTGGGAATCTGACAGTTGCAATGGCCTCACGAATCACATCGGGCCCCCCAGGGCCACTGCTTCTATTCTAGTGACATCAGCCTGGAAAGGGTTAATGCATTCGATTTCTCCTCCAGCTTCAAAAGAACCGACTCAGCACATGTGAATGATTAATGCCCTGCCCCCTGCTTCCCATTAACCCCTTCATGTCAGACAGAGGGACAAGCCCCCCCGGGAATCAGCAGTTCATATCAATTCACCTACATATGGGGGCACAGTCCGACCAAGGCCCTTACACTGTCTATAGATACCACCTATTACTGGACAGGGAATGAGCAAAGCACAAGGCATCTTTATTTATAGGGTCCCGTATAATGGAACAGTGAATAAAGTTCCCCTATTGTAAATTATAAGGATATTATAAGTCATTATGCTCATATAATATACAGGCCATGGCACTCCGAGGTAACTTCTAATATCCTCATATATTCCAACAAGGGGTCATTTATTTATTATAATACACAAGTTTCAGTGAGTCATGTGACAAAAATGACATCGCTAATCACTGTTTATAACTGATGACATCCCTACTCACCGTTTATAACTGATGACATCACTACTCACTGTTTATAACTGAGGACATCACTAGTCACTGTTTATAACTTCACTACTCACTGTTTATAACTGATGACATCACTATTCACGTTTATAACTGATGACTTCACTACTCACTGTTTATAACTGATGACATCCCTACTCACTGTTTATAACTGAGGACATCACTAGTCACTGTTTATAACTGATGACATCACTAGTCACTGTTTATAACTGAGGACATCACTAGTCACTGTTTATAACTGAGGACATCACTAGTCACCATTTATAACTGATGACATCACTACTCACTGTTTATAACTGATGACTTCACTACTCACTGTTTATAACTGATGACATCCCTACTCACCGTTTATAACTGAGGACATCACTACTCACTGTTTATAACTGATGACATAACTACACACCGTTTATAAGGATATCATTTACAAGATATTCATGGCTTTTGTGTATTATAAAACTGTATATACCAATCCTGCTCCTGGGACTTTAAAGGGGTTGTACACCTTTAAGTTAACTTTTAGTATATTGTAGAATGGCCAATTCTAAGCAACTTTTCAATTGGCCTTCATTATTTTTTTAATATTTTTTGAATTATTTGCTTTCTGCTAACTTTTTCCAGCTTTCAAATGGGGGTCACTGACCCCATCTAAAAAAACCAAATGCCCTGTCAGGCTTCAAGTTTATTGTCATTGCGACTTTTTATTTCTCATCTTTCTATTCAGGCCTCTCCTGTTCATATTCCAGTCTCTTATTCAAATCATTTCATGGTTGCTAGGGGGATTTGGACCTTAGCAACCAGATGGCTGAAATTTCAAACTGGAGAGCTGCTGAATAAAAAGCTAAATAACTCAAAAATCACAAATAATAAAAAATGAAGACCAATTGCAAATTGTCTCTGAATATGAGAATGAGGAATGAGAGGGAGGGTTACCCACAAATCGCACCAATGTCAGGGTTTCTGAGCATGAGGAACATTGAGTTTAATGTGAAGTGGTCGCTGGAGTTGGGGTTGCAAATGTGACCCATAATGACTTCAACTTTGTCAATGATAATGACTAGCGGAGAGGTCTCGGGGGGCCCGGGTTCTATAGGGACAATGTTGGGGCACTGCCATGAGGTCTGTATAGAAGGCAGAGGCCTGTAAGAGATTGAGAAGGGCAAAAAGATGAGTTCAAAGGGGAACTTCACCCACAAAAACAGCTTCTTGGTGTCATTTCCATTTAAAAATAAGAACCATTTAAAGGGGAACATTACCCAAATGGACTGTTCCACCATGAGTCTATATGGCACCTATTACATATATGTATTACTATCACTCACATCAAGTTGTATGTCGCAAACATGAGAGGAGGTACTTTCCTTGCCAGATAAGTGCTTCCCTGTGATGCCAGGACTGGAGACTTATTACCTGCAGGAATGGGTTAATTACACACACAGCACCCAGATATGGTTAAAGCCAGGGTCCCTACTGCCCCCCCCCCCCCCAGGGTGAGAGACGCACAGGGTCAAGTACATGAACTGAGAGTTTGGGGAACCTTTATTAGTACCACCCAAACGTATCTGGTAAATAGGGGGGCACAGAAGAGTCAAGGGAATGACTCACTGGCAGAGCTTATTTAGGGATCTTTTCTAATATTTAAATGTGTCACAATCAGATCTGCAGATTTAATAAACACTCACCCCAAATCTCCCCCTAACTGGCCTTCATGCTGGCCCCCCTTAGCTCATAACAAGGTTACAGATATATAGAAACATTGGGGTGTCACCCTGCTATAGTTCCAGGGGTACCCAGGGTACAAATAAGCACTCACCCCAAATCTCCCCCTAACTGACCTTCAGACTGGGCCCCCTTAGCTCATAACAAGGTTACAGATATATAGAAACATTGGGGTGTCACCCTGCTATAGTTCCAGGGGTACCCAGGGTACAAATAAACACTCACCCCAAATCTCCCCCTAACTGGCCTTCATGCTGGGCCCCCTTAGCTCATAACAAGGTTACAGATATATAGAAACATTGGGGTGTCACCCTGCTATAGTTCCAGGGGTACCCAGGGTACAAATAAACACTCACCCCAAATCTCACCATAACTGACCTTCAGACTGGGCCCCCTTAGCTCATAACAAGGTTACAGATATATAGAAACATTGGGGTGTCACCCTGCTATAGTTCCAGGGGTAACCAGGGTACAAATAAACACTCACCCCAAATCTCCCCCTAACTGGCCTTCATGCTGGGCCCCCTTAGCTCATAACAAGGTTACAGATATATAGAAACATTGGGGTGTCACCCTGCTATAGTTCCAGGGGTACCCAGGGTACAAACAAACACTCACCCCAAATCTCCCCCTAACTGACCTTCAGACTGGGCCCCCTTAGCTCATAACAAGGTTACAGATATATAGAAACATTGGGGTGTCACCCTGCTATAGTTCCAGGGGTCGGACTGGCCCACAGGGAGACCAGGAAAACTCCCGGTGGGCCCAGGTGTCAGTGGTCCCTCATGTTGCTAAACTTTTGGCATATTTCATGGCCATTCCCTATTTCTATGAGAACAAAGAGGCTAAATTGATGGAATAATAGATTATATAGTATGTAAAGAAAATAAACTAGGAGAATAGAGGTTGATTGAGGAGATGAAGAATATTAGTACTGAGAGGGGGCCCCTGGTCTAAGGTTTTTGGGTGGGCCCCTGGTGTCCCAGTCCAACACTGCCCAGGGCACAAATAAACACTCACCCCAAATCTCTCCCTATCCCATAAGGTTCAGGCAGTTCCACTGATGTCTCACCCCCTCCCTCCCTCTTTGAGTTGCTCTAATGGGGCTCCTGGTTCTCATCAGTCCGACCCCTCCTGGGGGCCCATCAGTAAAGAATTAAGTGCATAAGTCAGTGAGTCAGGACTAGGGGGGGTCGGGGATGACGCCGGAGATCCAGAAGAGAAAGTGACGGAGGGGGAGGGGTCGGACAGAACAGGAGGGAGTAAAGACATCGCTGCACGTAGACGCCGGGAATAGACAGAGAGCGATACCTGGGAGTCTCCTCCGAACGCACCGGCGCAGAGACAGAACAGGAGCAGCAGGTGAGGCCCCGGCAGCTTCTAATTATCCACAAGTGAGCGGATCCATCCGCGGGGCTCGTGTTCCTCCGCCGCATCCGAGAGACAAGAGAGAAGGTGAGAAAGAGAAGGGAGAGACTAGAGCAGGTGTCTGTTAATTAACTACTACAACTCCCAGCAGCCCCTGGTCTGGGTCAGTCAACTGCAGCTGAATCTCAGCATCTCCTGTGCACTTTGCACTACAACTCCCTGCACCTTCCAGAAACCTTTGTATTTCCTAACATGCCCCTCCCCATCTCCCAGATTGTGCTCAACCACAACTCCCAGCATGCTGGAGTCCTTGCTTTACGTGTCAGCGCCCTGTTTACCTGGGGAAACACCTGACATGCCTTGGCTTGGATTTCTCTGCTGGAGGAGGCTGCTGGGAGTTGTAGTTCAGCGATATCCGGGGTGCCAGGGACAGGCAGATTGGTTTCTATGGAACAGGTGAGTGTGTCTGGGCGTGACAGTCTGTAAGGTGCTGCTGGGAATTGTAGTACAACCTGCACTTGGACTACATTTCCCAGCACTCCCTGCGAGCTTCATGTGTTGTGTAATGCTGGAGGCTGCAGGCTCATGTCCATCATTAGAGCTGCATGTTGTAACTGATAAGGATATTAGAAGTCACTGAGGGGTTGTTCTGTGACCATTTAAAGGCACAAGGCTGCAGGCTGAGTTATACAGGGAACTCTGAGTATCACTCATGTATTATAAGGGATAATGTACCCCCTACTGTAAATGATAAGGATATTAGAAGTCACTGAGGGGTTGTTCTGTGACCATATAAAGACACAAGGCTGCAGGCTGAGTTATACAGGGAACTCTGAGTATCACTCATGTATTATAAGGGATAATGTACCCCCTACTGTAAATAATAAGGATATTCTAAACCATGACCATGTTTTAGTGTTACTGTGTAGGTTAAAGGGGCAGTGTCATTATATTTACCATAAAAGATGTGTTGTTAGCTGATTATAACGACGAGGCTGTGATTGCAGATTTGCAGGTTCATTTTATCCCAGATTAACAAGAAAAACTGAATGGGAAAAGCTGTTATTCCCAGGGGACGGTTTAGTAGCTTCCCAAATTATATAGTGGCCCTTGTTAGGGCCCCTTCACTATAAGGAACAAATCGGAACTGCAGGTTTATATCACAGAAACTGTCAGGAATAGCCGCGTGTGGGATGTGACTCTCTGGAACAGTAAGAGACTGTCTCCAAAATTCTATTAATTCTCAGATTCATTTTGGATAAGATGAGTAATGAGTGTCTCATAATTACTCCCACTGCCCCCAGAGAGACAGAGAAAGTCAGAGAGATGGGAAAGTAGAGCGTCACACAGGGAGAGAACATTCAAAGGTAACTAAGGAAGAGACCCATCAGCAGAACCTGGGGATTAGACTGAAACTACATCATCAGAGTCAGTTTAGGTCTTATCTCTGATACTAGAGGCTCCTACTCTCTCCCTACTATACCTGCTATCCCACAGTCACACTCCCTTCCCAGAGACTATTATCCACTGTTACTATAGGCACCATCTCTCCCTACTATACCTGCTATCCCACAGTCACACTCCCTTCCCAGAGACTATTATCCCACTGTTACTATAGACACCATCTCTCCCTACTATACCTGCTATCCCACAGTCACACTCCCTTCCCAGAGACTATTATCCCACTGTTACTATAGACACCATCTCTCCCTACTATACCTGCTATCCCACAGTCACACTCCCTTCCCAGAGACTATTATCCACTGTTACTATAGACACCATCTCTCCCTACTATACCTGCTATCCCACAGTCACACTCCCTTCCCAGAGACTATTATCCACTGTTACTATAGACACCATCTCTCCCTACTATACCTGCTATCCCACAGTCACACTCCCTTCCCAGAGACTATTATCCACTGTTACTATAGGCACCATCTCTCCCTACTATACCTGCTATCCCACAGTCACACTCCCTTCCCAGAGAGTATTATTCACTGTTACTATAGACACCATCTCTCCCTACTATACTTGCTATCCCTCAGTCACACTCCCTTCCCAGAGACTATTATCCACTGTTACTATAGGCACCATCTCTCCCTACTATACCTGCTATCCCACAGTCACACTCCCTTCCCAGAGACTATTATCCACTGTTACTATAGGCACCATCTCTCCCTACTATACCTGCTATCCCACAGTCACACTCCCTTCCCAGAGACTATTATCCACTGTTACTATAGACACCATCTCTCGCTAATATACCTGCTATCCCACAGTCACACTCCCTTCCCAGAGACTATTATCCACTGTTACTATAGACACCATCTCTCCCTACTATACCTGCTATCCCACAGTCACACTCCCTTCCCAGAGACTATTATCCACTGTTACTATAGGCACCATCTCTCCCTACTATACCTGCTATCCCACAGTCACACTCCCTTCCCAGAGACTATTATCCCACTGTTACTATAGGCACCATCTCTCCCTACTATACCTGCTATCCCACAGTCACACTCCCTTCCCAGAGACTATTATCCACTGTTACTATAGGCACCATCTCTCCCTACTATACCTGCTATCCCACAGTCACACTCCCTTCCCAGAGACTATTATCCACTGTTACTATAGACACCATCTCTCCCTACTATACCTGCTATCCCACAGTCACACTCCCTTCCCAGAGACTATTATCCCACTGTTACTATAGGCACCATCTCTCCCTACTATACCTGCTATCCCACAGTCACACTCCCTTCCCAGAGACTATTATCCCACTGTTACTATAGGCACCATCTCTCCCTACTATACCTGCTATCCCACAGTCACACTCCCTTCCCAGAGACTATTATCCACTGTTACTATAGGCACCATCTCTCCCTACTATACCTGCTATCCCACAGTCACACTCCCTTCCCAGAGACTATTATCCACTGTTACTATAGACACCATCTCTCCCTACTATACCTGCTATCCCACAGTCACACTCCCTATTAACAACAGAAGGTGTTTGGTTATATTACTCTATCACTTTATATCCTCTTTAGTTAATATTAGCCTTTCTGCAATATGATATGCTACCCCCTTAGTCAGCCATGCAAACTTTACTTAATGGGGTATCATTACAATGAAACGTATGTCACAGCTGAACCTTTGGGGGGGGGGGCAGGGGGCAATAGAACAAGTATTTTGCAATGATCTAGAGAGGGAATTAGAATAGGAAACCAATGAGTGAGGCTGAGAGTCAGGCGGATCAGCAAAGTCCTATTGAGAGTCTCCTGCTGGTTCATTAAAAGGCTCAGGTGAGTGATAATAAAGGGTTAAAGTGTTGGGGTGCAACAACGTGTTAGAGGAGGGTTTTCCAAGTCGCCACTTCAGGGACCCCCGACGGAAGTGAATGAAAGGATTTCCCCGTATGATTGCAGGTGAAAGTCATTAGCGCTGATGATTGTGACATAACAACTTACTGATTCATTCACTCACTCATGTGGGGAGACCCTGGGAAGCTTCTATATAAGGCTGGGGGTTCACTTGGGATTATGGAGCATTTCATTCAGCACAAGTAGGAAATTAATACTGGTCTGACTCCAATGAGAAGCCCAAACATTTGGCAAAATGAATGAACACAGTTCACAGTGTTTTTGTTCTTGTTTCTAGGAAAGGGGGAGAGCAACTAGAAAGTGGGAATAGAGGAGTGCAGTGAATAGGACCTGTGCCGAACATGTAAATAAACAAGAATATCAATTTACTTTCTGAAAAGAAGTCACTTCCTGGTTCTGCCGAGTCACTGTTTGAGAATTAGTAACACAAATCTCTGACCCTCGGATATGCACGCTATAAATCAAGCTGTTCCTTATCTTAAAGCCTGCTGCTTATGGAAGGGAGGGGTTTGTTTATACAGAGCTCACTATTAGGAAAAGGCAGATTATATTGTAAACGTGAGCCTCATTTACTGTGCTTATGTTGAACAAAGGGGTCTATAGTAGAATACCAATTTAAATGAGTGGCTAATGCAACTTTTCAATTGACCTTCATCTTTTCTTTTTTATAGATTTTTTTTTTTTTTTTTTTTTAGTTATTTGCCTTTTTCTTCTGACTCTCTTTCCAGGGTTCACTGACCCCATCTAAAAAAACAAATGCTCTGTAAGGCTGCAAATCTATAGTTATTGTTACTAATTATTACTCCTCTTTCTATTCAGTCCCGTTCCTATTCTTATTCCATTCTCTTATTCAAATCAATGCATGGTTGCTAGGGGCATTTGAACCCTAGAAACCAGATGGCTGAAATTGCGAACTGGAGAGCTGCCGAATAAAAAGCGAAATAAATCAAAAACCACAAAAAATAAAAACCAATTATAAAGTATCTCAGAATATCTCTTTCTACATCATACTAAAAGTTAATTTAAAGGTGAACCTTTAATATCTACAGCAGTTTTAAGCAGAATAAGCCCAGTTTTGAATAACAATTCATTGTAGGGATGCACCGAATCCAGGATTCGGTTCGGGATTCGGCCTTTTTCAACAGGATTCAGATTCGGCCGAATCCTTCTGTCCTGCCGAACCGAATCCTAATTTGCATGTGCAAATTAGGGGCGGGGATGGAAATTGCGTGACTTTTTGTCAGAAAACAAGGAAGTAAAAAATGTTTTCCCCTTCCCACCCCTAATTTGCATATGCAAATTAGGGTTCAGATTCGGTTCAGGATTCGGGGGTTCGGCCGAATCCAAAAAAGTGGATTCGGTGCATCCCTAATTCATTGTGATTGTTTTTTCTGGGTTAGTGTATTTCGGAGATGGAGTCTAAAAGCTCCAATATTGATCTATCCTGGGTGGGGTTCTGGGAAAAACAACCAATTAAACTCCTGCCTTGAGTTGGATATCTGCATATTACCCAGAAATAGTGTTTTTTTGTGAGGGTAAGACTTAAGGTGGCCATACACGGAGAGATCTCTCCGGATCTCTCTTTGATATGGCCACCTTGAGGTAGGCAATATCGGGCTGATCCGATCGGATCCTAACGAATGGGAACGGGGGTCGGATCGCTGGACCGCATCAACGAACAGATGCGGCCGCGATCCGACGGGATTTTTTGTCTTGGTTTGGCGGCAGCTTTTATCGGCCCGTGTATGGCCACCTTTATAGTGCGGATATGGGGGCAGATCTGAGGGTTGGGCCATGGGTTTCAATACAATATAATTTAATACCTCCCTGGGTTCTGATGACGTAACTTTTGGTTTCACGCCAGCCAGTGGGTTGTGAGTCTGGTTGTGGATTTGGCAGTTGCAGGTCCAATTGGGAAGAACATCCAATGCAGATTCTGGGTCTAGATCAGAGGTACAAGAACAAAATTAGGTACCGGCACTCGAGGCGAATCGAGCAGGGGACAGGCCCCTTGCGTGTTTATTTACATCACAAGGTTTTGGGGGCGCTCCTCCTTCGTCAGGTATCACCTGATGCCTCCGAAACGTTGTGATGTAAATAAACACGCAAGGGGCCTGTCCCCTGTTCGATTCGCCTCGAGTGCCGGTACCTAATTTTGTTTTTGTACCTGTTTTGGAAGTGCCGTCTTCCCAGAGTCCGTGCACCGGGCAGTAATCTAAAGGGAAGGGCCCAGGTGTGCACGTAACTCTCGTTTTACGGTTCTAGATCAGAGGTCACAACCTTTTTTTTCCCGTGAGCCACATTCAAAAGTAAAAAGAGTTGGGGAGCGACACATGAGTAACAGCACGAATAATGATCCTGGGGTGCCAAATAAGTGTTGTAATTGGCTATTAGTAGCCCCTATGGGGACTGGCAGGAGACCTGTTTTTTATGCAACCAAAACTTGCCTCCAAGCCTGGAATTCAATAATAAACTCCTGCTTTGAGGCCACTGGGAGCAACAAGGGATTGGAGAGCAACATGTTGTCCATAAGCCACTGGTTGGGGATCAGCGGTGTCGATTATGGGTTGCAGAAATTAGACCGTTGTTAATCTGCTATAATTGTGGTTGTATTGGTAATGACAACATGAAAAACAAAACTGGAATAGGGTGGGGGGGGCAAATATTTGCTTTCTACTGTATCCCCAATTGTGCCAAAAATAAGGGACATTTGGAGCCCAGTAAAACCTATTTGGATCTTATATTTGTGATTAAAGGCAGGGGTGCAAGAGATAAGTGTTGCTAGGTCATAAATGTCCACACAAATGTGTCTCCTTTAGTGACATTCATGGGACCTGCCTCCTCCCATACATCAAAGTGACGTCTATATGTCGTCTGTTTACCTTGCAGAACTGTGCGGCCCCCGTCTCCGAAGGAACATCTTCTCTTACCCAGCCCCCCAAAGGCCATCGCTCACTGCCAAGTCCCGGGATACTGTTTCAGCCAAGGAGCCGGCAAGTGTGGGTGGGTGACTTTATCCATCCCCAATCTATAATTAGGCACCCCTGAGGATCAGCAGGGGGATCGTATGACAACTTCTAGGGTGGTGGCAGAGAGGAGAAGACGTTGCCAGGAATTAGGGAAGAAGTGGGGATTTCTGGAGGGGAGAGAAATAATATGAAGGAAGGAATGTTCTTCTGCTCAGCAAAAAGGGGACGAGAGACAATGTAGCAGAGCAGGAAACCAAAGAAGGTCCAGAAGAAGAAAGAGAAGACGAAAAGGGGAAATCTCCCCAACAACCCTGAGCCCCGTTGGCCCTGCAGACGCCCACTAGGGTTCCTATGCAAAGAGAAGACATGGACTTGTGGGTGCTGATGTTGTTATGTCTCACAGCAGGTAAGTCTCTGGCTACACACCCACTCGTTCTACCTTTATTGCATTATCTCTCACGTTTTTCCATCACAACCATAAATTCCATTGTATTTAATGGCAGAGAATTCCACATTCGGTCTAGGGATGAGGCGGCGTTATTTTAAGGCAGGGTTATAAAATAATTTCTTTATTAGTTTGATCCTATCGGGCTGTGGGTGCTTCTCTCTCCCCCGGAACACAGGAGTATTTGCCACGTGCTGGGGGGCAGGGAAATACTGAATTATGCATTATACCTGCATGAAGCACTTACTGTCCATTCCGCTGACTCGCAATCAATGCGCTGATGTGTATGATGTTATGGCACGCGTGTGCTCTGCTCTCAGGACATGTATGAGCAATCATGGGTGCTGCCTGAGACGGGGCCTGCCCCCCCCTGCGGAACCCTTCTTACCTCCCCCCCGGGGGTCTCCCCTGCAATGTGTCCAGGGGGCAGGTGGGCTACGGTATCTTACACTGAAGGCAGGGCATTATGAAAGCACAGTCCCCACCTAAATGTTTAAACACAGAACAAATGATCAGTGGATACAATAAGTTATATCTTCCGGGACATACTGGGTCTCCTAGGGCAACTGGGGCCCCTGTATTATCTCAATAGGAGGCCTGCTCAGTTGCAACCTCCTACTATACAGCTTTCACATTGTGTCTGTTGTTTTTCTGTACAGGTATGGGACCTGTTATCCAGAATGCTCGGGACCTGGGGGTTTCCGGATAACTGATCTTTCTGTAATTTGGGTCTCCATGCCTTAAGTCTACTAGAAATTCTTTTAAATATTAAATAAACCCAATAGGCTGGTTTTGCTTCCAATAAGGATTAATTATATCTTAGTTGGGATCAAGTACAAGTTACTGTTTTATTATTATCACAGAAAAAGGAAATCATTTTTAAAAATTTGGATTATTTGGATAAAATAGAGTCTATGGGAGCCAGCCATTCTGTAATTCGGAGCTTTCTGGATATCAGGTTTCCGGATAAGGGATCCTATACCTGTATATCAGAATGTTGCCTTGTCAGCCGGTAGCCACACGTTCTTTTATTACATCATTTGGTCAAATATTTGTGAATTCAAAAGCATCTGATCTCAATTGAAAGCAGCAGTCCTGTCCTGCTTTATGGCAGCTGAGATTCTAGCTATCTGTATAACAGAACATTCTGTCCCAGTGGCTGCACAGATCCTATCTGATCCCCATTGTAAGCAGCAGTCCTGTCCTGCTTTATGGCAGCTGAGATTCTAGCTATATGTATAACAGAACATTCTGTCCCAGTAGCTGCACAGATCCTATCTGATCCCCATTGTAAGCAACAGTCCTGTCCTGCTTTATGGCAGCTGAGATTCTAGCTATCTGTATAACAGAACATTCTGTCCCAGTGGCTGCACAGATCCTATCTGATCCCATTGTAAGCAGCAGTCCTGTCCTGCTTTATGGCAGCTGAGATTCTAGCTATCTGTATAACAGAACATTCTGTCCCAGTGGCTGCACAGATCCTATCTGATCCCCATTGTAAGCAGCAGTCCTGTCCTGCTTTATGGCAGCTGAGATTCTAGCTATCTGTATAACAGAACATTCTGTCCCAGTGGCTGCACAGATCCTATCTGATCCCCATTGTAAGCAGCAGTCCTGTCCTGCTTTATGGCAGCTGAGATTCTAGCTATCTGTATAACAGAACATTCTGTCCCAGTAGCTGCACAGATCCTATCTGATCCCCATTGTAAGCAACAGTCCTGTCCTGCTTTATGGCAGCTGAGATTCTAGCTATCTGTATAACAGAACATTCTGTCCCAGTGGCTGCACAGATCCTATCTGATCCCCATTGTAAGCAGCAGTCCTGTCCTGCTTTATGGCAGCTGAGATTCTAGCTATCTGTATAACAGAACATTCTGTCCCAGTGGCTGCACAGATCCTATCTGATCCCCATTGTAAGCAGCAGTCCTGTCCTGCTTTATGGCAGCTGAGATTCTAGCTATCTGTATAACAGAACATTCTGTCCCAGTGGCTGCACAGATCCTATCTGATCCCCATTGTAAGCAACAGTCCTGCCCTGCTTTATGGCAGCTGAGATTCTAGCTATCTGTATAACAGAACATTCTGTCCCAGTGGCTGCACAGATCCTATCTGATCCCCATTGTAAGCAGCAGTCCTGTCCTGCTTTATGGCAGCTGAGATTCTAGCTATCTGTATAACAGAACATTCTGTCCCAGTGGCTGCACAGATCCTATCTGATCCCCATTGTAAGCAACAGTCCTGCCCTGCTTTATGGCAGCTGAGATTCTAGCTATCTGTATAACAGAACATTCTGTCCCAGTGGCTGCACAGATCCTATCTGATCCCCATTGTAAGCAGCAGTCCTGTCCTGCTTTATGGCAGCTGAGATTCTGTTATAGGTCGACCAATTCTAAGCAACTTTTCGATTGGTTTTCATTTATTAATTTTTTTATAGTTTAATAGTTGTCTTTTTTCTTCTGATTCTTGAGGGCTCACTTGTGTTGTGGAAATCCAGTTTTATTTTTCCCCAGCTTCTAGAAAGGTATTACTGATACAAATCGCAGTTCCGCTCTTGTCTTATTTGTAGGGATGGACGAATTTGACCCCCTTTAGTTTCGCCAAAAATTCGCCGGCGGAGGAATGACGCCGACGCCCATTAAAGTCTATGGGCGTCAAAAAAATAATTTTCCGCGGTGAAATCTTTTTGATGCGCGTTGGTATTTTTTGCAAGCTGAGAGAAGCAGATCATTTCCATGCCCCATCTTCATTCGTATAAATGGCTTCTTCTTGTGTGTGCGGAACGGAGCGGAGTTCCCGTCTGGAAACGTCTGCCTATTGTGTATTTGGGCAATAATTGTCCTCTCTTCACTAGAAGAGCTAAATGTCCAGTTTGAAAACCAGAAATATGTCTCTTAGAGTTACTAGGAGTGGCTTGTTGCTGCCCCTGACTACTGTACGATTGTGTGAAAGTCTTTATAAGACAACAGAGTATGGCCCAGTGCACTGGCAAAGCTACCGGGGGGCAGCGGGTGTGACTGCACTCAGGCCTAAGACCCATATAGAGTAGGCTGTGTGTGTGGTCCCCTAGTTATGCCCCTGGTCTTGTGTTCAATGGACATGAAGTGACATTACTGGTGATATGGCTGATCAAATCTGACCAGTAGTGGAACATTCCACAAATCGCATAGCAGAAAAAAATGGAAGTTGAATAGAGATTTGTTTGTTCGTAGCCTACTATGGCAGCATAGGTATCCCCTGTACTAAACACAATTCAGCAGGAACAGTCCCTAAGTTTGCTCATAGTCTGTACAGAGAGATCCCATAAAACTATGGCAGCATAGGTATTCCCTGTACTAAGCACAATTCAGCAGGAACAGTCCCCTAAGTTTGCTCATAGTCTGTACAGAGAGATCCCATAAAACTATGGCAGCATAGGTATTCCCTGTACTAAGCACAATTCAGCAGGAACAGTCCCCTAAGTTTGCTCATAGTCTGTACAGAGAGATCCCATAAAACTATGGCAGCATAGGTATTCCCTGTACTAAGCACAATTCAGCAGGAACAGTCCCTAAGTTTGCTCATAGTCTGTACAGAGAGATCCCATAAAACTATGGCAGCATAGGTATTCCCTGTAGGGATGCACCAAATCCAGTATTTTGGATTCGGCCGAACCCCCGAATCCTTCGCTAAAGATTCGGCCAAATACCGAATCCTAATTTGTATATGCACATTAGGTGTGGGAAGGGGAAACATTTTTTACTTCCTTGTTTTGTGACAAAAAGTCACTTGATTTCCCTCTCTGACGCTAATTTGCATGTGCAAATAAGGATTCGGTTCGGCTAGGCAGAAGGATTCGGCAGAATACGAATCCTGCTGAAAAAGGCCGAATCATGGCCATATCCTGGATTCGGTGCATCCCTATACTAAGCACAATTCAGCAGGAACAGTCCCTAAGTTTGCTCATAGTCTGTACAGAGAGATCCCATAAAACTATGGCAGCATAGGTATTCCCCTGTACTAAGCACAATTCAGCAGGAACAGTCCCCTAAGTTTGCTCATAGTCTGTACAGAGAGATCCCATAAAACTATGGCAGCATAGGTATTCCCCTGTACTAAGCACAATTCAGCAGGAACAGTCCCTAAGTTTGCTCATAGTCTGTACAAAGAGATCCCATAAAACTATGGCAGCATAGGTATTCCCTGTACTAAGCACAATTCAGCAGGAACGGTCCCTAAGTTTGTTCATAGTCTGTACAGAAATATACCATAAAACTATGGCAGCATAGGTATTCAGCCCCCTAATTTGCCCATAGCAAGTATATAAATATTCCATTAAGTCAGGCATTTTATTTTCCCTGTATTAAGCACAGTTCTAAAGGAACATATATTACTATATAGTGCCCATTAAGTAATGCTATGGGACCTATTTACTAACATTTGGATTTTATTTTTAAATTCTTGTTTTTTTTATTTCTCTAAAACTGTTAAGATTTGAGATTTATAGAGTGTAAAAAAAACATGAAACACTCTATTACAAAACTTCTCCCAAGTAAGAGGTCAATGGGAACTTCACTGATCCTATTGGGCCTTAGAGGATTTCAGGGTTATTTGCTAGTAATTGTCTGAAAATTTTTTAAAGGTAATTTTTTTTGGGATATTCGTATTTTATAGCCCATCATATAGTGTTTTTCCATTCGTACTTTTTTCATTCAGATCTTTTAATAACTTTCACGGCATTTGTGGGACTTAGAGAAATACAGTTTAATCGTGGTTTAATACCACTACAATTGGTGGTTTTATACCACTAAAATTTGATCTTTAATAAATGGGCCTCTATAACTTTGCTCCATATAACTCATGACCCAACCAATGCTCCCTATGTCCCCTGGCCCGGCTGCCCACCAGCCGACTCTCGGATGCTGAAGAAATGTGGTAGTTAACTAGCGAGGTCCAATGATCAGGTATTAGAGCCCTAAGAGATCTCTGGAATTACTGATTGAAAAGGAATCTCTCAGATTAAGTGCTTATTTGTATTGTATGATAGTCGCTGAGCACTGGTTCTGCTTTCCACCTGGCCCTTGGCTTTTCAATATTTTATAAGTGAACGAAACATGCAAAGAAATGTATAATTATACCTCCAGGGATTCACTGAGAAATTACTGGCAAAGGCAAAGTACACAGCCTATGAATATTCTCATCCCAGGCACTTTCTACATAGAGCATTGTCTTCCCTGGGGTGTGTGGTCATCACCTAATTGGTAACGAGTTCTTGACTAAAATACAATTAACATTCTCTGTTATTGACCAGAAGCTCCTCTCTTCGTGTAAATAAAGCAAATCAAATCTTATTCTTGTTGGAGGAATCCTGTTTATACTGTAAAAGTTTCTCAGGAGAGGTCACCATGACCATATTGTAGTGATGGTGTGGCCTACAGGAACGTAGGGGTTTCCCAGTTGAAAGACGTCTTGTCTTCATTCACAGAAATGTACAACAAATTTAAAATGTCTCCACTGTGATGGAATGTTTTGTCTGGTTAGGTTGTGCTGGTAAATTCTATTAATGCTTTCAAGTAAGTCTTCAGTAGCTGTTACGCTGGCTAATGATATCCGACTGACTTGCATGCAAGCCCAACAGATAACCACTCATGGTATGGCCACCTCTTTGAAGTTCCATTAATTTGGGGCATCAGGAAGTGAAGAGGAGCTGCGGCTCTTCTTCATTTTCAAATGCACCAAGCATTGGGCAACATCGGAAGAAGTCATTTTCTAATGCCTGGTCAACGAACCAGTCCATGGTACAATGATGTTTCTCAGGGATTGTCCACTCAACATACACATGCCAATAATCATCTCAAACGTCCTGAAGTCACGTCAAGAGCACAGCTTACAGTGGTCACCGACCTTTTGTTTACTTGAATAACTGGCTCCCAGGCAAGATGGATGGATGTTGGGCGATTTGACCTCTGTGGTGTCTTCTGTGAATTGAGGAGCAGCTGTGGATGCTTTCACTTCCCCAACTACTGAGAAGCTGAAACCTTCACTTTGTATTGACTAATTGCAATCAAATAGGATGTCAATGTGGTCTGTCAAAACTGAGTCCTGTCCACACCAAGTGCCATACAGAGCCAGACGGTTGTAATGTATAGATGAAATTGGCTTGACCAAACTGATGTATGGCCATCTTTAGAACTGTTCTTTATGGTACCTCCTGGCAAAAAAATGTTTTAGGTGCCTCCATCCAAAGAGCAAATACACAAGGGGGGTTGTGGGAGCACCCGCATTGCTATGTAAAAATATATAGAAGTATAAGGGAAAGTGCTACTGGCATATCCAAATGGGTCAGTGCACTTTCCCTGGGCCCCTGTCTAAGTGATTCAGTAGATATGCAAATGCATGTGTTAACAAAGACAGGGGTTTTTAGTTGCAAAGTTATGATCATAAAGTTGAAAAGCCACCATACCACGTCAAGGTAAACCCCACATGGCGGTCCCTAACTTGTTTACCTACCAGTCATAGTATTGAGGATCCTGTGTCTCTCTGCATAATAGCATTAGTAAAATAAAAAGTAAAAGTCTGCTGAACCTTGGTTTCTGGAGGGCTAAATCCTCCCCCGCTGCCGAATTGCAGCTTTTAAGAGAGAGTGATTGCCCAAACCAACGCCCATTTTTGAAAAAAATATGTAAATATGGTGCAGTTAAAAGCACCTCCATCCAAAGACCCCAAAACCAAGCATATTTTTAATAGTGGAAGCCACTGTAGATCACACAGTCCCACTATTGGCTGACATTGTTGGCATGTGTATAGTCTGCCAGTGCGATATACCTGCTGTTACACATCCCACCCACGGAACCGAAAATCGTAATCATCGGCCAGAAATACTTGTTACCGGAACCCTGTGCCTCACGTTACCAACAAGACTATTTCTGGAAGACAAATTTAGCTTTATCCCCTTACAGGAACACACATCCATACACGCCATACTCCAAACATCCAGTCCTGTTTTACGGCTTTATATATATTTATATACACAAGATAATCGCAGTGCTCAGCCTTAACTGATTAATTACTAGAGCTAATTGAGGGGCCTGTATGCTTCCAATTACTTGTAATAAAAGGGTTTTATTTTCCAATGAATTATATTTGATTGCCTTTCTTTTGCGGTTGTGTTACTGTTTATACTGTACTGTGCATAAACTCCAAATTACAGGAACTCCATAATAACCAAATAATCCAAGTTTGTAATAATGATATCTTTTTTCTCTATAATAATAAAACAGTAGCTTGTACTTGATCCCAACTAAGATATAATTAATAATTATTGATGGTAAGGGTGTGGCCACAGGAGCAGATTCGGGGAGACTTCGTCGCCTGGCGACTAATCGCCTCTTCTTCGGGGCAACAATCTCCCCGAACTGCCTTCATCCGGCTAAAATGAAAATTGCATGGGGGAAGGCACACGCGGCGCTTCATTTTCCGAAGTCGCCCGAAGTTTCCTCATGAAATCGAAGCGCCGCGAGTGCATTGCTGCAGGCGATTTTCATTTTAGCCGGCGGAGGGCAGAGGAAAGGCAGTTAGGGTAGATTTTCGCCCTCAAGAAAAGGAGATTTGTCGCGCTGGGGCGACTAATCTCCCCGTATCTGCTCATGCGGCCAGACCCTAAAACAATCCTGTTGGGTTTAGTTTGGACCGAGACAGACCCCCCCCCCCCAATATAAGTGCAAGAGCACTAAGGGGATAATTCTAAGGTGGTTGGACTTCTACAAATGCTGTAGAGGTATCCCTACATAGAACCATGCATATAAATCTACGGAAAACTATATGACAACTCCCGACCTCGTGGATCGTGTATACACAATGTAACAGTTGTCACTCATGTTCCCTTCATGGCGTAAACTGGATATATCCTCCCTAAAGCAACATGGCAGCTCCAACATGCTTCGAATGACGTCACAACCATGGATATTTCTTCCGTAGGTGGGAAATTTATGGCGTTTCTGTTGACATTGCCCTGACCTTGCAGAGAGCTCGTTCATAAAAATTCCAGGCTCTTTTGTCTGTCTGGCTTGTCTCCTGACGTCCCAACGCTGGATCTGCACTTCCCAGACCATGAGTTATACTGTATACTGATGTGATTTATGAAAGGTTCTGAGCATTCACCTTGAGTTCTGCTGCTCAAAGGGAAACTGTAATTGTTAGCAATATTATTTGCTATAAATAATGGCACAATCTGATATATTGTTCAGTACAAGGTTGACTCCTGCTTAAAGGGGACCTAAACCCAAGCCCAAAACCCAAAATGGAAATGTGCTTAGCGAGCTCTTCTGAGTACTCCTGCACTTTACATTCATCTTCGGTTTTTAGTATATCCTGAGATATTAACAGATTTTACTGGCTAAGGGTTCTAGCTCTGAATAAGAGTTTCAGCGCTAGTTTGGGGGTTACCTGTCTACATAGGTAGCCCCTCCAAGTCTCTGCAAACTTCCTCCGGTGTCACCTGTAGCTTATAAAACAGATAAAAGCAGAAGTGAGGCAACACCTTTCTATGGCCACAAATATCAGAGGTCGGTGTTTTGCACTTTGCATCCAGACTTCAATGCTACATAATTGCTGCTGGTCTCATTTTGGGGTTCAGGCCTCTTTCTTATCCAGAAAACCAAAATAACCAGGCATTCGTGCAACTGCTCCTTGTGTAAGGCCTTCACACTCTTGGTTTATTCTATTAAGGCTGCCGAAGCCTAATAGGGTTTGTGTGGTTTGGTCATTCACAAAAGTGGCCTAATTGGGGCTTGTATACAGCCCTGTGGCAAACCAAATGACTTTTATGATGGTCATGAGATGCTAAACCTGGTAACACATGCAAGTTGTTTTCTGAACATGGAGGTGACCCAAAGATCCCAGTGCATAAGGGCAGTGACCCAGTGATGCTCTGAAGGCTTCTGATGTCCTTGTCTTGACCTTGTCAGGGTTCTAAATTCATTTGCTCTCTGACCTGACCCCTATATCATCCATATGTTCTTATCCATCAATGCTGCCCACCCTGACCTCTCTTGTGCTTCTCATGTTGCCCTATGCTGCTGGGTTTGACTTTGGCTTTTATCTGGATCCGGGCATTTACCCCAGTAGGAAGCAGCATTTTTAGCTTGCAGGCAGGTGTTCATTCCCAGTAGAGATCTGATTAGCACTGGAGGTGGCAACAAGGAGGGTGTATAGACCCTTAGTAGGTGCATGAGGAAACTGCCTCTAATAAGCAATAATGTGCCCCTATGGCACATGTACAGTCAGGCCCGGATTTGTGGCGGGGCCACAAAGGCTCGGGTCTAGGGCGGTGAAATTCTGCATCCTTAGGCGCACTGTAGACTCGAATCTCGCCACTGCTTCTGTGCCTAAGAGCGCCGCGGCCGGCGCTAGGATCCAACGGCCGCGGGGGGCGGGGTGAGCTGAAGCGGTTTGCACTGGGACCATCCGGGCCTCGGGGTGCCGCTTTGTCAAATCCAGCCCTGTGTACAATGTGCTTGCCCCAAAGGTAAGAGTCTAGGCTAGGGGGCAGATTTACTAGCAAAGATTTGCCAGTGTGATGTACTTCACTGATTTACTTACACCGAACGGTTTGCTGGCTTAACTTCGCTAGCAAAGGAGATAGACTCTAGCAGTAATTCGCTCCCTTACGCCTGACGAAGTTGCGCTCTGGAGAACGGACGTAAGTACACAAATTCACTAAGATGCGGATTTTACTGAACGTTACCTCTTGCGCCAGACTTGCCATCGCCACCTCAGACCAGGCCAGTGCAATAGAGTAGATAGGACTTCCTTAAAAATTTTTTGAGAAAAAACGCTAGTGACTTTTCATTTTTCAGGGTGATAAGCTGCAAAAGATCATAAATTTTTTTCTGGGGTACCCGCCTTCCCCACTACATTTCCTTACATATGGCACATAAACTATACACTGGGCTCAGGTGTAGGGCAATATAACAACTCTATTTTATTTTATTAAGGTTTCCCGGGCTTGTGTAGTGTAATGTATTTGCTGCTACATATACGTCCATTGTACTTTAACTTCCCGCCGTATGCAAATTAGGCAATGCTAGCGCAACTTCGCTTCGGTTGCCGCAGTAACGCTAGCGCAACTTTCGCCAGCGTTCGGCTCCCTGGACGCAACTTCGGGTTATAGTGAATTAGCGTTGTCCTGGCGAAGTGTTGCGATGTGAGTGAATCGGATGCTGGCGCAAATTCTGCGCTTAGTGAATCTGCCCCTTGGGGTTCCCAACCTTTTTTTTTTTTTACCTGTGAGCCACATTCAAATATAAAAAGAGGTAGGGAAAAACACAAGCATGAAAAAAGTCCCAGGAGATCCCAACTAAGGGCTTGGTTGCCTCTTTGTTGACTGGCAGCTACAGGAGGTTCAGCATATTTTGTTTTTATTAAACCAAAACTTGCCTCCAAGCGAGGAATTCAAAAATTTGCACCTGCTTTGAGGCCACTGAGAACAACATCCAAGGGGATGGGGAGCAACATGTCGCTCATGAGCCACTGTTTCGGGATCACTGACATAGGCAATTTGTGCCACATCAAATATCTAGTGCAGGGTGCATACCCCAGTTCTGATGGGTGCAAGGCAATCCTGAACAACAGACAGGCACCAAATCCACTATTTTGGGATTTGGTCACATGCCAAATCCTTCTTGAAATATGGCTCAACCCGAAAACAGATTCCAACCCCAATTTGCATATGTAAATTAGCGTTGAGAAGGGTGAAAGTGAACTAGGAATGCACAGAATCCAGTATTTTGGATTCAGCATATGCAAATTAGGTGTGGGAAGGGGAAAACATTTTTTACTTCCTTGTTTTGTGCATATGCAAATCCGGATTCAGGTTCGGCCGGGCAGAAGGATAAAGCCGAATCCGAATCCTGCTGAAAAAGGCCGAATCTCGAGCTGAATCCTGGATTAGGTGCATCATTAAAAGTGAACCATATGCTACACCTGTGGTTATTTTTTTACGTTGCTTGTGTGACAAAAAGGCACTTGATTTTAAGGATTCGGACTTGGTTTGGCCAGGCACTTGAAATCACCCGAATCCTGAACCGAATCCCAAATTCGCTGCATCCTTACATACCGTATATACTCGAGTATAAACCGAGTTTTTCAGCCCCCAAAATATGCTGCAAAACTCTACCTCGGCTTATACTCGGGTCAAGTGCAAAAACGGTCGCCGGCGTCTAAGAATAGTCGCCAGCGCCTAAGAATAGTCGCTGGTGTCCAAGAATAGTCCCTGGCGTCCAAGAATAGTCTCCAAGAATTGTCGCCGGAATCCAAAAACGATACGCCGGCACCTCCAATGGGAGCAGAAACCCTCAATTTTTTGATTGAAACTTACCAGAAGCTGCTGCATTTCTCACCCTCGGCTTATACTCGAGTCAATAAGCTTTCCCAGCTTTTGGAGGTAAAATTAGGTACCTCGGGACGGTTTATACTCGAGTATATACGGTAACTGGTCATAGGTGCCTGGATTCTGGGAGCATGAAGAGCTGTGCCTTAAGGCCCCCATACACGGGGCGATAAAAGCTGCCGACAGACCGAGTCTGCAGCTCATTGGCACGTGTGTGGGGGCCATCCATCGGGCCGCCCCGGTCGATATCTGGCTGACTTACGATCAGGCAGGTTAAAAAATCCCATTGGTTTGCAGCCGCATCTACGCGTGTATCCGACCGCCCGTATCGGATCAATTATGACTGATCGTTGGGCCCTAGGACATAGCCAAACGAGTCGATCTCTAAGTCTATGGCCACCTTTAGAGACAATCCAAGGGGGGAATGTGCTGCTGCCACTTGAATTGTGCACTTTTGCTATCTTTTAATGTATCCAGCAAATGAATACAGACCCCATAGGCACATATGATATAAGTAAATGTTTACTAACAAAAGAGATGGGGATGAATTTCCTATTGCTCTTTGTTGTATATAGAGGGCTGTTGTGCAAATACCCTTATTTCACTGTCTATTTAAGTGCAAATAAATGGAATTCTGAATCCTTTCAGACAGGGGACATTTCCTCCCCTAATGTATAGCTGCTTCATAAATGCAAAACATATCTGCGATCATTTCCCGTTGCTAAATGCAGCCTCTCAATTGAAGGGAACAGGTAAAAGCAATGAGATAAGTGCTTATTTGCTCTCCTTACAATCCAACGCTGAGGGGTCGGAGACAGCATTGATTCTCAATTGTTACACAGGATTGAGCGGAGAAGGCTCACAATCTGCTGAAGCAGCACCTTAGGCCTCAGTAAGTGCAGCCCATAGAAAATGCTTTGAGAGCACCGATTGCCGGGCTGAATATCCAGCGCTGGTGCCGAGTACTTGTTAATGGATCAGCAATATGTCACCCTTAAAGGAAAACTATACCCCCCAAACAATGTAGGTCTCTATTAAAATATACTGAGTAAAACAGCTCATGTGTAAAACCCTGCTTCGTGTAAATGAACCATTATCTTAATAATATACTTTTTTAGTAGTATGTGCCATTGGGTAATCATAAATAGAAAATTGCCATTTTAAAAAATAAGGGCCGCCCCCTGAGATCGTAAGATTCACTGTGCTCACATACAAACCACATGTAAGGTCACATGAGCCAATTAACAGACAGAGTTCTGCCTTTTGCTTCCTCACTTCTTCCTGTTACAGTTAGTGTTGTAGTATTTCTGGTCAGGTGATCTCTGAGGCAGCACAGATAGAGTCACGAAATGGTGGTTCAAGGCAAGAGATGTAAAAGGGCAATATTTATGTAAATATATATTCCAGTTTGGTAAGATTCTTTAATATGTCATTCAATTTGATATAAACTATCTGTTGCTTAAGTATTCATTTTGGGGGTATAGTTTTCCTTTAAAAGGGTGGTTCACCTTTAAGGTAACTTTTTTATTATTTTATAGAACGATCAATTCTAAGCAACTTTTCAATTGTTTTTCATTATTTGTTTTTTTTAATAGTTATTTGACTTTTTTCTTCTGATTCTTTGCTGCTTTCATATGGGCGTCACTGTCCCTTCTAAAAAAAAACAAAAGCTCTGTAAGGCTACAGATTTATTGTTATTGCTACTTTTTATTCCTCATCTATCTATTCAGGACTCTCCTATTCATATTCCAGTCTCTTATTCATATCAATGCGTGGTTGCTAGGGGAATTTGGACCCTAGTTAGCAGGTTGCTAAAAATGCAAATATGGAAAAAATTGTGAATATTATGTGCACACTCTGCGCTTGAACTACACCACAACTTTGGTGGCGGAGAAAATATTCTCAAAACAGTTTTACGCATTGTGAATTTAAGTTACTGTCAACGCTATTTTCGTGCACAACAAGTTACCTTGCACAGTAGGCGCACTCACGCAAACACCCGTCTCATTTGCGAAAATTTATTCTCGATGCAAAGTCGCAAAGACTATTTATTTGCGAATAAATATGCGCTGCACAAACTTTATAAATGACCCCCTCTGTGTTTGAATTACGCCACAACACAACTTTGGTGTGTCGCAAAACAGTTACGCAAATTGCGAATTTAAGTTACCGTCAACGCTATTGTCACGCACATTATTATTTACATTTCATTAATTGTCTGAGGACACCCCAGCCACTCCAGCTCCTGGTTACTTCTTAATTTACTTTGCTCTGCTTGAGTTTCAGTTAGTTGGTATTTTCACACATAACAACCTTGCACTGTGGGCGCACTCACGCAAACACCCGTCTCATTTGTAAAAATGTATTCACATTGCGAATTCGCAAAACCGGAAAGACGGACAGAGCAATATATTAGCGTTCAGGAATAAACATTGATTAATATGATCATTTGTGAATAAATATCATGTACTGGCCCTTTAAGAATTCCAATTAGACTATTCACCATCTTAAACCTGGATTTGGATAGAATGGAGTGTATGAGAGATGGCCTTTCCATAATTCTGAGCTTCCTGGATAACGGGTTTCCGGATAACAGATCCCATACCTGCATTCAGACAATTAATAATGGCCTCTATTAGTAACCCATAGCAACAAATCAGCAGTGAGCTTTGAGCAGTCTGGTGCAGTTAGAAGGATGAAATAAAGCATCTGATTGGTTAGTAGAGAGTTGCATGTTATTGTGTAGTTATCCAACGCAGCAGTAACAAATATCATTGTGTATTTTGGCTGTAACAATCCATTCTTTTCCCGACAGTGTCATCCTGCTGGGCTGGTTGTGTGGAGGTGGAATCGGAGACGGAAGCTGTGGTGGGACACGAGTTTAAGATCCGGTGCATCTCGTGTAAGAAACGAGGAGAGACCAAAGCCATCACCTTTGTAGAGTGGTTCTTCAGGACCAAAGACGAAGATGCATTCAGTTTGGTAAATTTCGGAATTTTTTTTTTTTGGTTTATTACACCTCCCCCTCCACCACCAGGAAATGTTGAAAACACTCATTTAAATCAGGAGGGCTGAGGGTTAGATAATCTGCCAGATAAAGTCCATCAATGGGAAGAAACAGAAGGGCCAGCTCTGTATTGATCCAACTGAATGGCCCACAGACCAGAAGAATCAACATGTGTGTGCTCCCGAGTCCATCCTTATCTACATCTGCTACACAGCTAAACCACTCTTTAGATACATTCTATATACACAGTTTGCTTCATAGTACCCCATTAGTGTTAATGGGCCCCACCAGAACTAGGGCTTGGCCTATAGTCCCTCCACCACTCAAAAAATTGTCAATGGACACTGAGAGTGTTCCCTCAATAATTTGTGCTTCCATTTCAACTACAGGTTAATCAATGCTAAAAGTGTCACCATATGGCCCTACTGTCATCATCTTTGACCTACTGCCATTATCTTGCCATACTGCTTACATTTTGCCTACCATCTCCAATGTTCCTCCTGTCTCCATCTTGTCCTACTGTCTATATCTTGCCCTAGTGTCTTCATCTTGCTCTACTGTCTTCATCCTTCCCTACTGTCTCCATCTTGTCCTACAGTTTCTACCTTGCCCTACTGTTTCCATCTTGTCCTACTGTCATCATCTTGTCCTACTGTTTCTACCTTGCCCTACTGTCTCTTATCCTACTGTCTCTATCTTGTCATACTGTCTCCATCTTGCTCTGCTGTCTCCATATTTACCTACAATCTTCTTCTTGCCCTACTATCTCTTTTTTGCATTACTGTCTCCACCATGTCCTACTGTCATCATCTTCCTCTGTCTCCAAATCTTCATGCTGTCTCCATCTTCCCCTTCCGTCTCCATTACGTTCTACTGTCACCATCTTGCCCAACAAAAATGGCATTATTATAATTATTATATGTTCTACCACCACCTGTATATTTATTTCTATGAGGGTGACAGCAGGTGGGTTGAAACCTGCGCTGGTTCATGGAAGAATAGACTAGTGCTCTATTGCCCCCAAGTGGTGTTTGTACTGAACTACACCGATTTGCATTTACACAGGGTGTTTGGTGAGTAAAGACAAAGAGATGGCTGGGCATTGATTTTGGGCAGATTTAATTTAAGGTGTAAAATTTTAACAATGCAGTTAGCAGTAACAACCAATAAGCAATCAGTGGTCATTTAAATGCAGCAAGTTCAAACTATGTAAGAAAAGATCTCATTGGCTGCTCTGGAAATTTGCAACCGTGTGTTAGTAAATGAGCCCCTTGTCTTATGTAGTGATCTCGTCTATGTAGTGTATGAATATGAGGCATAATTAAGAGGGTTTGTATGGATATTGAGGGTACAGTGGGGGTCCTAGTGTGCAAGAGGCCAATATTCAGTGATGTAACTGTTTTACAGCAGACCCTATGATTAAGGGAGCCTGGGATTAAAAGGCTGATGGTGCACCTCAGAATCCTTCCCTACCTACTCTGGCTTCTCCCCGCTGTGTCCCCTCAACACTACCTCTCTGTTGAGTGATGTGTGCACTTGGGAGTTGCACTGGAGGATAATAGGGGGCCTCTGGGGGACAGGAATAAAAGTCATGCTAATTGCTGTTTGGTTGCTATGGATTACTAGACCTGGAGCAATGATTGAGCCGTTTCTGATATCCCCTTTGAAAATGCTCTGTTGAATATTGGATTGCCTTTCTCTTGCTGCGGATGTGGATTTGGCTAAAATACTGAAATTCCTTGTGTTGCAGATCTATCTCTACCAGAAAGATGCCCCCGATATCAAAGACGAACGCTACGATGGGCGCATCTTATGGAGTGGGAGCAACCATACGGAAGACCTACAGGACGTGTCGATACAGATCACAAACGTCACGATGGAAGACGCAGGAGAATATATGTGCAAGGTCAACCGAACCCTCGAGTTTCAGAATCACTATTACAACGTCAACGTCAGCAAGTTCATCCAGGTCACAGTGGTACCCACAGGTGAGCAGGAAAGGTTTATGGGTAGAAAGAAATATGTTGCCCCTGTGTCATACAGATAAGTTGCACTAGAGAAGAAATAACTTGATTTACGCTTCACCTTCTACAGCCAATCGGGACATCGCCTCCATAGTGTCCGAGATTATGATGTATGTCCTCATTGTGGTCTTAACAATATGGCTGGTGGTGGAGATGATATACTGTTATAAGAAGATAGCGGCAGCAGGGGAGGAGACGGTGCCGGAGAATGCGTGAGTAGGAAAAGCATGGTGTTTGGGCACAATTCAGCAGGAACATTCCCCTAAGTTTGCTCATAGTCTGTACAGAGAGATTCCATAAAACTATGGCAGCATAGGTATTCCCCTGTACTAAGCACAATTCAGCAGGAACAGTCCCCTAAGTTTGCTCATAGTCTGTACAGAGAGATCCCATAAAACTATGGCAGCATAGGTATTCCCTGTACTAAGCACAATTCAGCAGGAACAGCCCCTACGTTTCTCATAGTCTGTACAGAGAGATCCCATAAAACTATGGCAGCATAGGTATTCCCTGTACTAAACACAATTCAGCAGGAACAACCCCTAAGTTTGCTCATAGTCTGTACAGAGAGATCCCATAAAACTATGGCAGCATAGGTATTCCCTGTACTAAACACAATTCAGCAGGAACAACCCCTAAGTTTGCTCATAGTCTGTACAGAGAGATCCCATAAAACTATGGTACATAGGTATTCCCTGTACTAAGCACAATTCAGCAGGAACAGCCCCCTGAGTTTGCTCATAGTCTGTACAGAGAGATCCCATAAAACTATGGCAGTATAGGTACTCCATGTACTAAGCACAATTCAGCAGGAACAGCCCCCTATGTTTGTTCATAGTCTGTACAGAGAGATCCCATAAAACTATGGCAGCATAAGTATTCCCTGTACTAAGCACAATTCAGCAGGAACAGCCCCTAAGTTTGCTCATAGTCTGTACAGAGAGATCCCATAAAACTATAGCAGTATAGGTATTCCCTGTACTAAGCACAATTCAGCAGGAACAGTCCCTAAGTTTGCTCATAGTCTGTACAGAGAGATCCCATAAAACTATAGCAGTATAGGTATTCCCTGTACTAAGCACAATTCAGCAGGAACAGTCCCCTAAGTTTGCTCATAGTTTGTACAGAGAGATCCTATAAAACTATGGCAGCATAGGTATTCCCTGTACTAAGCACAATTCAGCAGGAACAGTCCCCTACGTTTGCTCATAGTCTGTACAGAGAGATCTCAAAACACTATGGCAGCATAGGTATTCCTTTGTACTAATTAACAGCCCCCTAAATGTTCTTATAGCTTGTATAGAGAGATGCCATTAAACAATACCAGCTACATGCTGCCCGTGCAGGAGTTCGATCTTGCCACATAGCAGGACTGACCCTGTTTAGTTTGACGGTGAGATTTTCTTATTTTTACCTTGGTCAGGGCGGCTCACAGTGATTTGCTTGTGCCATATTGTTGTTCCCACAGATCGGACTATTTAGCAATAACAACTGAAACTAAAGACAACTGCTTGGGCGTCCAGGCTCAGGAATAGCCCAAGCTTTGGCTTGTGACTCAGGATGGCCAGGTAAGTGCACTTCTGCTTGGATGGAAATTATACATTGTATGACAAAAGGAAATACTCATAGGTGGCAGTCTAATTGTTCGTTTGTTTCACTCCTGACTTCTCAAACTCATTTTGGGTTCTGTATTCCCACCCTAAAAATGAATATGGCTAAAATGGTTTTATTTTATATAATGAACTTATTGCACGAGGCTAAAGTTTGAGCTTGTCAATAGCAGCAATGATCCAGGACTTCAAACTTGTCACAGGGGGTCACCATCTTGGAAAGTGTCTGTGACACTCACATGCTCAGTGGGTTCTGATTGGCTGTTGAGAAGCTAAGCTTAGGGCTCGTCACTAATTATCCAGCAGAAAATCAGCTTCCCTGGCTGTAATATAAGCTGATGCTACAGGTTTGCTGATTATTCAATTCTGATGCTAATTGCACTGGTTTCTGTGCTGCCATGTAGTAATTATGTGTATTAATTACTAATCAGCCTTATATTGTGACATTTCTATTCTATGTGTACTGTATATTGTGAGTGGCTCCCTAAGCTCAGTAAGTGACAGCAGCACAGAGCATGTGCAGTGAATCAGCAGAAAAGAAGATGGGGAGCTACTGGGGCATCTTTGGAGACACAGATCTTTACTGCTAAATGGCTGTGGTTGCCTTGGGCTGGTACAGAAGCACAAAACATCATGTACAACATTTCTACCTACTTCTTTAGTTAAGCTTTAGTTCTCCTTTAAAGGGCATATTTGCAGCCTATAATTTTGGGCCCCTAATCCAGGGCTGCCCACTTCCAGCCTTTTATGATTCTACAGACTACTCACTAGCACCCCTAGATGTGTAACTCTGCTCCAAGTTTAGAGAACAAGAGGGGTTAGGGAATGAGGGCCGCTTTTGGGTAGGGATGAGCCGAATCCAGTATTTTGGATTCAGCTGAACCCCCGAATCCTTAGCTAGAGATTCGGCCGAATACCGAACCGAATCCTAATTTGCATATGCAAATTAGGGGTGGGAAGGGGAAAACTTTTTTTACTTCCTTGTTTTGTGACAAAAGTCACGCAATTTCCCTCCCCACCCCTAATTTGCATATGCAAATTAGGATTCAGGTTCGGACAGGCAGAAGGATTCGGCCGAATCCTGCTGAGAGTCCAAATCCTGAACTGAATCCTGGATTTGGTGCATCCGCACTTTTGGGGCAGCTATTAGAAACAACCAAACTCCCACAGGTGCCATTGCCCTTCGCCTGCATGCACCCAGTGAGTGGAGAATCCATGTCTACTCATTTAGGTTGAGTTTACGGAACGCATTTCAGGACATCCTGCATCGAAATACATGTCCTTCATGTGATGTCGTATGCCTTCGGAATGGCGCATCGGTCACTTACCGTCACTCATCGTCTAAATCTGCAATCACACCTCCGTCCTCTACCCTCCCTTCTCAGCCATCAGTCACCTGCCTTCCACCCTCAGTCCTCCATCCTCCGCCCTCATTCCTCTTCCTTTTAGTCCTCTTCCCTCCCTACTCAGCCCTCCACCCTCTTTCCTCAGCACTTCCCCCTCAGATCTCTCTTTTCAGCCGACAGTCTTATCCATAAGTTTTTGAAGTGGTGAGCGAGGGCGGAAGGAAGAGGACTGAGGGGGGCGGAAGGAAGAGGACTGAGGGGGGAGGATGGAGGGCTGAAGACTGAGGGCGGAGTTCGTATGACTGACGGCTGAGAAGGGAGGGTAGAGGACGGAGGTGTGATTGCAGAGTTAGACGATGAGTGACGGTAAAAGCAACTAATGCGCCATTCCGAAGGCATAGGACATCGCATGAAGGACAGGTATTTCGCTGCAGGATGTCCTGATATGAGTTCAGTATGAATTTCTATTTATAATAATCAAGTTGTTCTTGCTCAGCATTTCTGTTGTTTACCCCACTGCAGTCTGGACATTTATCTGCTTGATCTTGTGTCCCTTTTTGGTCTCTCTCCAGCTGGGTGAGCGAGTGAAAAGGGTGGAGCCTAGCGAGGTCGGCCTGAAAAACGGTAACGGGTCAAAACCACAAAGATATGCCGAACCCCTTCCCTTAACCCCCTTCACTTCAAGTCCATGCCGCAGGTGCTTTCGACGTCACTCACGCTTTGTGCACCAATGACTGGCTTCGGGGATACTTTATGCTGAGCCTTCTGAACCCCCTTCTTTTCAACACGCCAGCAGGGAAGGTGTTAAAGGATGCCATGCATGAGGCTTCCAGGCCAAATCAGAACAGGTTGTGGCCACCCATCAGGTTTTGTTTTGCTTTTTTAATTTGCAGTTTTTGTTTGCGGTTCAGAAAGAATTTGCCTCCTTCGTTTCTTATGGAAGGTCGGGGAGGGTGACTTTATGCAAAAAGCAACCCCCAGGGGTTCTTGTGTGGAACATGTAACCTCCCCTCTGAGACTTTTCCTTCAGTGGAAACATACGTCAGTTATTTTCTGCACTGGCCAACAACATGTTGCAGACTTGCCTGGCACCAAAGGAGTTAATACCCCACTTGTAGCCACCACTACAGGGACTGATCCTCGCTGGAACTGAGCAACTCTTGTCCTTTAGGATTTGCTGCTCTTTTAATAACCTCTCTCTCACTTGCCCTGTATGGGGGAAACTTTGGGGCAGGGGGAAGAGGATTCAAGGAAATTTTTATTAAAAAGCATGTTATCTATTTTTAATACAGAATAATTAAAAAAAAAAAAAAAAAAGAGGTAATTTAGATTATAATATGTATGATTGAATGAGAAAGATTTGAACCGGCCATCCCTCTCTAGATGGCTCTTCATATCGGCCAGAGGAACGAGAAAAGCAAAGGACAATGCCCTTGACATGCAAAGGGTTAATCAGAACAATGGGTGCAGTTTATAATAGTTTTTACTTTTGTAATAAGCCATGTTCGATCCAGTGAATTGTATGAAAGAATACTACACTGGATTTCTGGGGGAAGGACTTTTCAGGTGCACGCATCACTTCCTGTTGAGCATGCTGTGTTATATTGTGTAAATTTATAGATGGAACAGACGAGTGCCAGGGAAAATTCCTTCCCCCAGCCTGCTGACAATAATTCTGCTCTTTAAACAGATATTAAAGTCGATTAACATGTTAATATGAATATTGGGACTCCCTGAGGGAGATGTGATACATTTGCCCCTCAAAAAAATTGTTAGTTTGTAGATTATTCAGAGATTATTCAGTTCAGAAGTGTTGGATTGGATATAATGGATTGGCATAAGTTTATATATATATATATATATATCTTTGTCAAACAAAGTCATAACGCAGGTCCTGTGAACAAACATCCATAATACAAAAAGTATGAACCCTCACAACAAATACATGTGAAATCCCACGTTTCTAATCCATGTTCATGATTTTTACTGGTTTTTAAGACAGCAGCATTTTTTTAACACTGCTCATATAACGAATGTTTTAGTTAGTAAGAAGAGTTTTTTTCCCCTCTTCTCACCGACTTAATTTTCTGCCAAATGCAGGTTACCTTAATTCATTTTGAGGGCATCCTTTTCAGTAATAGGGCCTTAAAATGACCATACACGGGCAGATTAAAGCTGCCGATATCAGTCCTTTAGACCAATTCGGCATCTTATCTGTACATGTGTGGGGATGACCAAAGGGTCTCCCCGATCGATATCTGGCCATAAATCTGCATGATATCGATCGTGCAGGTTTGTTTTTTTCCCGTGATCAAGGACCCCATCGGATAGTTGATACCGTCCTACAATGTCGGCGCCCATTTCCTTCGTATAATCCAATCGTTTGGCCCTAGGGCACAATTTTGGATTAACTCGATATCTGTTAATAACACATCAGTTAATAGTTCTGCTCCAGCAGAATTCTGCACTGAAATCCATTTTTCAAAAGAGCAAACAGATTTTTTTTATATTTAATTTTGAAATCTGACATGGGGCTAGTCTGTTTCCCTGCTGTCCCCAGTCATGTGACTTGTGCTCTGATAAACTTCAGTCACTCTTTACTGCTGTACTGCACTTAATAGACTTTGGTTGTCCCACTGTCCAAACCTGATGTCATTCAGAGGTGCAAGTTAGGCTTATGGTTAAGTGCCGGACGGCACAAAATGCGTAAAGCTATGTATTGATTTATTTTTTGCCCTAAAATAAAGTTTTCAGTTCTTTTACAAGCCTGTTTTGTGGGATATGTGAGCGTTTGCTATTTTCTCCTTTGGTTGTCCCACTGTACAAACCTGATGTCATTGACGCGCTAATTAGGGAGCGCCGGAGGGCTCATGGTGCAACAATGGGTTCTCACAATGGGTCTTTAATCTGACACAAGGTGCAGCACTGGCGCAAGTCCAATAGGAAGCAAGTGGCGTGTGTCTGGCAGTAATAAATAGTGACCAGAAGTAACCGGATCCGCACACAATTTTTTAGCAGTCGGGGAATTCCCCTTTTATTGTGCCACAACAACATCAACGTTTCGGGGGGGGGGGGGTAACCACCCTTCATCAGGTTTGATGAAGTTCCTGATGAAGGGTGGGTTAACCCCCCGAAGCGATAAAACATGTTGGTGGCACAATAAAAGGGGAATTCCCTGACTGCTAAAAAATTGTGTGTGCGCGGATCCGGTTACTTCTCTTCACTGTTGCTAAGGAACCTTGCCCGGTCTACGTAAGTCCAGCACCACCATAAGCAGGGAGCATGCTGTTACATCAACACAACCCCAACATGGAGCCTTCCAGGGTTGTGTTGATGTTTTAAGATGTTTTTAAGATGCTTATCAAAGTTTGAGAAATTAATTTCTCATCTGAATCAAAATGATTTTAATTTAAAATTTACAAGTGAAATGAATACAATATCAATTCATTTTCTAGACATCACTTTTTATAGTGAAAATAATACTATAGTCACTACTATTATTAGAGAAAAATGTTCAGCTAATACAATTCTTAAAGAAGAAGTAAAGGCTAAAACCAAGTAAGCTTTATCAGAAAGGTCTATATAAAAACACCAGTAAACCCTCAAAGTAATGTTGCTCTGAGTCCTCTGTCAAAAGAAACACCACATTTCTTTCCTTCTATTGTGTACTCATGGGCTTCTGTATCAGACTAACTGTTTTCAGCTTAAACCTCCAGGGCTAGGGCTTGAGCATGCTCAGTTTGTTCCTCTCTCCCTGCTGTAATCTGAGCTCAGCGCTATGAGTGAGCAGGAAGAGACTCAGGCAGGAAGTGATGTCACACCAAGATAATATGGCCACTGTTCTCCTAGACAGAGAGCTTTTGAAGCGGTTTACTCAGGTATGGTAAAGCATTCAACACAATAAATAGTGTTCTAGCTTGCACTATTGTAACTAATCTATTGGCAATAAACTGCCTCCGTAGCTTTCTTTCTCCTTTAATGCCAAATCATATCACCATGTCAATGTCTGTGATCTTTTGTTCCTTTGTACCTGCTCTCCTGCCACCATGTTATTCCCTTCTTATTCCTGTCCTTTCCATAAAGTGCCAATTCCTTGCCTCCTCTCTCTGTCCATGTGCCAATCTCTCTCTCGTTTTATCCGCCAAGTCACCGTATGTACCGATCTCCCTCCCTGCACCCATCTTACATCATGTTCCATACTCGACTAGTCCCCTGATTGATTCTTCTGACTCCCGTTGATTGTGTCTGCTGCCTGCCTCGACCCTTTTTCCCGTTTGAAGGCTTGTTTTGCCCCAAGATTTGGTTCCTGAATTACCATTTTCATTGATGCCTAGAACTGTTCTCCATCCCAGCCCCTCTGCTACTCTACATGTGAGCTCACCCAGTGTACAACTCCAGGTACTGAGCATTCAGTGCAGGGTTGCCAGGTCCAATTTTCAAAACCAGCTGCAAAACCAGCCAAAACTAGCCAAGAGGCACTTCAAAAGTATCCCAAGAATAAATATATATGAAAATGTCTTTTTCAAAATTTTCCATAAAGAAAAATGGGACAGATTTGCCCGTCACCAGGGACATAACTACAGAGGGGGGCCCAGGAGATATAGGGGCCCAATAAGGCCCTAATTCATATACAATTTCAATAAATATTGTTAAAACACATCAACCTCTAGACATTTTGGTGGCTGGCAGATTTTTACTCCAAAATTGTCTGAGAAAAGTCACCGGAAAATGTGAGAATGCTTAAGAGAGACTGGGGTACAGACCCCAAAATCTGGTAACTCCCGACTTCGACATTCCTTTTGCATGCTGGGTATTGTAGTCTTATATTAAACTTGACAGTTGGCAAATTGTTAAACAAAAACTACATTACCCAACATGCATTGGGAGACATGGGCTTGGCATATTAGGGCAAGAAAAACCTTTGGCTGGTTTTCAAAGTACAAACCATCCAAAGGCCCGAAAAGCAGCCCAAATCTGTTCCTTGGCTAGTTTGTACTTTCAAAACCCACATGGGCTTGAAATTACTAGCCCAATTTGTCTGGAAAATCACCAACCTGGCAACCTTTATTCAGTGAGAGGTGTAGGGGAGCCTATTATTAGGGATGCATTGAATCCACTATTTTGGATTAGGCTGAATCCTTTGCGAAAGATTCAGCCGAATACCGAACCAAATCCTAATTTGCATATGCAAATTAGGGGTGGGAAGTGGAAAGCATTTTTAACTTCCTTGTTTTGTTAGTCAAGCGATTTCTGTCCCCGCCCCTAATTTGCATATGCACATCAGGATTTGGTTCTGCCGGGCAGAAGGATTCAGCCGATTCTGAATCCTGCTTAAAAAAGCTGAATCCTGGACTTGGGGCATCCCTACTAGGGTTCAAAAAAGGAAGGTTGTGGGTGCCCTGCTAAGGCCATATAAAAAAATATTTAAGTACAATAATCCCCTGTCTAAATGATTCAATAAATATGCAAGTGCATGTATTTAAAAAGGAATGAAAAACAGGGTTTTTTTGTTACAAAGTTATGATCATAAAGTTGATAAGCCATTCTTTTTTAAAATACACACACTTGCATATTTATTATATTATTCAGACAGGGGACAAGGGAATGTCCATTGATTAACTGGCTAGGCCAATCAATATACAGTATTAGGCCTTGGGAGTGCACCCACATCCCCCTCTTTTGTATCCCTACTAGGGTTGCCACCTGGCCTATATTTTACCGGCCTGGCCGGTAAAAATGATGGTTGATCCCAATGTTATTAATAGGGATGCACCGAATCCAGGATTCTGCCTTTTTCAGCAGGATTCGGATGAACCGAATTTGCATATGCAAATTAGGGGCAGGAGAGAAATATTTTCCCCCTTACCATTAGGATTCGGTTCGGTATTTGGCCAAATCTTTTCCGAAGGATTCAGGAGTTGGGCCGAATACAAAAAATTGGATTCGGTGCATCCCTAGTTATTAATAAGGAATAAGATGCTAAGTTTATTTGATTAATACTATGTTGAAATAAAGTATATTTTTTTTACTGATCTGGAGAAGAGCGATTATTGTCTGATATGCCTCCATTCTACGATCTTGCTGTTGGCGTTCCTCCTAGTGACGGACTCAGGGCCGGCTGCCCCCCCCCTTACCATTAGGATTCGGTTCGGTATTTGGCCAAATCTTTTCCGAAGGATTCAGGAGTTGGGCCGAATACAAAAAATTGGATTCGGTGCATCCCTAGTTATTAATAAGGAATAAAAAAAGATTATATAGGAAAAAAAAAAGGATTATATAGGAAGGCCGGTATTTTTTTCTAGAACTCTAGTTGCCACCCAAGCTGGTAAGGTGGTCTCTGAGGAAGTGTTGTGTCACGAAACGCGTCAGACCTCAGATGCTAAGTTTATTTGATTAATACTTTGTTGAAATAAAGTATATTTTTTTACTGATCTGGAGAAGAGTGATTATTGTCTGATATCCCTCCATTCTACGATCTTGCTGTTGGCGTTCCTCCTAGTGACGGACTCAGGGCCGGCTGCCCCCGGGTCACAACGATTGCAGGGTAAGATTTCAGCTTCTTCACCTTGTTTTATATGAATGAAGACTGTGGAAATCCAGTGTATTAAATCAAGAGTAGAGTCCGGGGCATCTGGCACCCGGACCAAGCGACATTTACGGTGAGCGAGGTTTGGTCTGGAATTAATTAACAGCTGTTGTTGGAACCCGCAAAGTACTTTACGTACAAAGGAGATTTAAGCCAATTATGGAGCCGGAGTTCTTTCTTTTCTGTTGAAACCCAAGCTGGTAAAACGTCTAACAAGGCCGTTAGTACAAATTGACCGACGATGTAGTTGCCAGTAAATTTGTAATATCCTTTAAAAAAGCCCTTGGCCTGCCCCCAATTCACTCAGAACTTACCTTTTTTTTTGGCCATCTTGTGGTGTGGCCCCTCCCCTTTTTGCAGCACAGTTACATGGTTCCGCCCCTTTTGTTACCGCCCCCACCAGCCGGTAAAACCTTTCAGAAAAGGCGCAACCCTAATCCCTACCTATTATACCTCAGATCCGCCAGCAACGTATTACTCCCATAGCAACCAATCACAGATTTGCTTTTTTTCAGGAAGCTGCAGGTAAAACAATGAGTGCAGCCATTTGATTGGTTGCAAATTTGCCCATTTTTAATACACGAAAGTCTCCCCTCATGGTGCCGTTCTGTCTCTCTCCCCACTGTCTCACCTTTCTTATGCTTTTCCTCCGATTTCTACTGGCCCTTACGCACCTCCTCTGCCTGCCCCGTATCCCTCTATTCAGCACTTAGTACCAAATACAAACTAACCGGCTCCTCTGTCAGTCTCGCGAGATGAGGCGGTGACATCACGTCTAGTCAATATAAGCGTCGTGACGCGTTACGCAGCCGCTTTGGGGGCGTGGCAAGTACAGACGGAAGCCGTTGTACAGGTAGCGCTGAGCGAGTGACTGACATTCTATAAGCTGCGAGTAGCGCGCGTTATACGGTGGGTTCGTGTCCGCTGTCATCTTTCTTGTCGCTGTCACTAATTAGTCGCACTTTATTTTTGTGACTATATCTTTAGAATTTAGGGGTAAAAATGTGAGGCGCAAATGTCTAAAATTTACCAAAATGAGTCTTCAGTGTTTTGAGCAAAACTGGCTCAGCTGTTTCAACCCTAATGTCTGGCACATGAGGGGTTAATCCGTTCTGCCCTTAAAGGGGTTAGTCACCTTTAAATTAACTGTTAGTGTGATGTAGAGAGGGATATTCTGAGACAATTTGCAATTGCTTTTCATTTTTTATTATTTGTGGTTTTTGAGTTATTTAGCTTTTTATTCAGCAGCTCTCCAGTTTGTGATTGTAGTGCTCTAGTTGCTAGGGTCCAAATTCCCCTAGCAACCAAGCACTGATTTAAACAAGAGACTGGAATGTGAATAGGAGAAGCCTGAATAGAAAGAGGAGGAATAAAAAGTAGCAATAACAATAAATGTGTAGCCTTACAGAGCATTTGTTTTTTTTTTTTAGAAGGGGTCAGTGACCCCCATTTGAGAGTCAGCAAGAGTCAGAAGAAGAAGGCAAATAATTAAAAAAAAACTATTACAAAAATAAAGACCAATAGAATATTTGCTTAGGATTGGCCATTCTATAACATACTTAAAGGTAGACCATCCCCTTAAAACGGCGAATCAACTGCCAGTTGAGTTTCTATTGCTTGTAGTGGAGCTGCCATGCTGCTGTTGGTACTGACCCTCACATGCTATTGTACATGTTCTGCAGTCACCGAGTCCCTTCATGAGCCCTGGGGGTGAGGGACCTTCATCCTGTAACACTGAATTGGGGGCAATGCAAAGCCTCAAGAAGATTGGACCAGTGTCTCTGCAGCTGCCACTCCCATCTTTTTGATCCCAGTGAGTCTCCGTATTTTTGTTTTCATTACAGCTCATAGCAATCAGTGTGAAATTACATTTACCCCATGCCACTGGCATTAATACCCTGGGGGGGATTCTATTTATTATTTATAGGGAGCTGATCCATCCACAGTGCTGTATGATCATTCCCATCTATTATATTTATTATTTATATGCAGCAGGTCCACCCCACAGTGCTGTATGATCATTCCCATCTATTATATTTATTATTTATAGGGAGCTGATCCATCCACAGTGCTGTATGATCATTCCCATCTATTATATTTATTATTTATATGCAGCAGGTCCACCCCACAGTGCTGTATGATCATTCCCATCTATTATATTTATTATTTATAGGGAGCTGATCCATCCACAGTGCTGTATGATCATTCCCATCTATTATATTTATTATTTATAGGGAGCAGATCCATCCCACAGTGCTGTATGATCATTCCCATCTATTATATTTATTATTTATAGGGAGCAGATCCATCCACAGTGCTGTATGATCATTCCCATCTATTATATGTATTATTTATAGGGAGCAGATCCATCCCACAGTGCTGTATGATCATTCCCATCTATTATATTTATTATTTATAGGGAGCAGATCCATCCCACAGTGCTGTATGATCATTCCCATCTATTATATGTATTATTTATAGGGAGCAGGGTGCTTGGCAGAAGGGTGGGGTGGGCTGAATGCTTTTGGTCCTTTTGGGTCCACATTGCCTTCTTTACATCATTCAAATGCAGCTTTTGGAAATCCATCTGCTTTGTTTGTGGTTATAATATGAAACAGAAATGCACATCACAAGTGTTTCCCACATAGGGCCACAGTGACAGGAACCTTAAATAGCGCTCATGTCATTGACATTGTTTCAAATTACTCATTCAATCGATGTCGTCTCCTCTACATATCTGTTCTATGTTTGTTCTTAACTTAAAGGCAAACTTTACCCCTGAATGTTATTCTTTATATAAGCGTATGTGTGTATGTGGAGCTACAAATCTGCCCTGCGCTCCTTTAACACCAGCCTCTTCCAAGCCAAACAAACATACTTTACTTCACTCATTAACTCCCTTTCTAAAAAAAACAGCACAACTTTTCTCCACCTTTAACACTCTCCTTTCCCCTTCTCCACCCCCTCCATGCACATCTGTCTCTGCTCAAGATATTGCTGAGCACTTCAAAAACAAAATTGACACTATCAGAAGGGACATTACACTACTCAACCCCCCTAGACTTCCACCACCCTCCCTCCACACTCCCCAGTCTCTCCTGTGCTCCTTCACCCCTGTCACTGATGAGGAATCTCAAAGCTTCTGGCCTCTTCTCACCTTACCACCTGCCCGCTTGATCCAATTCCCTCAAAACTTCTCTGCAATACCAATCCTTGTCTAATCAAAGCCTTAACTCACCTATTTAATCTTTCGCTCTCAACTGGACTGTTTCCTTCTCAACTAAAACATGCTCTTGTCACCCCCATTCTGAAAAAACCCTCTCTTGATCCCTCCAATCTTGACAACCTCCGACCTATCTCTCTGCTACCTTTCATCTCTAAACTACTAGAGCGCCTAGTCTACAACCGACTAACCTCATTCCTCTCTGACAATAACCTGCTGGACCCCTTACAATCTGGTTTTAAGCCACAACACTCCACGGAAACTGCCCTGACTCGACTAACTAATGACCTTTTAACCGCTAAAGCCAACAATCATTTCTCACTACTAATACTGCTTGATCGCTCAGCCGCATTTGACACTGTAGATCCCCCTCTCCTCCTCCAGTCCCTCCAGTCGCTTGGCCTTCGTGACACAGCCCTGTCCTGGTTCTCTTCATACATCACCAATTGTTCCTTCAGTGTCTACTACAATGGAGTATCATCTTCTCCCCTACCTCTTTCTGTTGGAGTTCCTCAAGGCTCTGTCCTGGGACCATTACTATTCTCCCTCTATACTTCCTCCCTTGGCAAATTAATAAATTCGTATGGTTTCCACTACCACCTCTATGCTGACGATACTCAGATCTATCTCTCATCTCCTGATCTCAACCCAGAACTCCTAACTCGCGTCTCCTCCTGCCTGTCCGCTATCTCTACCTGGATGTCGCAACGCTACCTTAAATTAAACCTCTCTAAAACTGAAATGGTTCTCTTTCCTCCAACTAATCCCCGAAGTATCCATCATAGTTAACAATTCCACTATCACCCCCTCTCCCCAGGCTCGGTGCCTTGGGGTTATCCTAGATTCTGCCCTGCCTTTCACTCCTCATATCCAGTCACTTATTAAATCATGTCACTTCCACCTAAGGAACATGTCCAAAATACCATCATTTATCACCCAAGATGCTGCCAAAATTCTTATTCACTTTCTCATCATATCGCGTCTAGACTACTGTAACTCTCTTTTAATTGCCCTTCCCCTCCAGAGACTGTCACCTCTCCAGTCCATAATGAACACTGCTGCGAGGCTCATACACCTCAGCAACCGCTCCTCCTCTGCCTCGCCATTCTGTCAATCCCTGCACTGGCTTCCGTTACCTTTCAGGATCAAATTCAAATTAATGACACTGACTTTCAAAGCACTTCACAACTCTTCTCCACCCTACATCTCTGAACTCATCTCTATATACTCACCCACTCGCTTACTACGCTCCCCTGCTGACCTGCTACTCAACTCTTCTCTCATTACCTCCTCACATGCTCACATTCAAGACTTTGCAAGGGCTGCACCCCTCCTCTGGAACTCTCTCCCACTGTCTGTCCGACTTTCTCCCAACCTTTCTGCTTTCAAAAAATCTCTGAAAACGCACTTCTTTCGAGAAGCCTCCCCTCACTCTGCTTAACTACCAAACGCAACACCACATACAATACCACATTTCTGAGCCACTTACTTCGATCTTGCCCACTCCCACACCTTGTGTATTACTCCCTTCCCTTTAGACTGTATGCATATGCATAGGGCCTTCCTCACCTTTTTGTACCTGTATTGATTGTGATGTTTGTTATTCATATATTCTATGTATGTAATTCATGTGATGTAGTTGTATAATCACATTTACTTTACAGTGCTACGCAATACGTTGGCGCTATATAAATACATGTTAATAATAATAAAACTGTTCCATATACGGTTTGGGACCTGTTATCCAGATTGCTCGGGACCTGGGGCTTTCCGGATAATGGATCTTTCCATAATTTGAATCTCCATACCTTAAGTTTACTAGAAAATCATGTAAACCTTAAATAAACCCAATAGGCTGGTTTTGCTTCCAATAAGGATTAATTATATCTTAGTTGGGATCAAGTACAATCTACTGTTTTATTATTACACAGAAAAAGGAAATCATAATTTTTAAACATTTGGATTATTTGCATAAAATGAAGCCTATGGGAGAAGGCCCCTTCTGTAATTCAGAGCTTTCTGGATAACAGCTTTCCGGATAACAGATCCCATACCTGTAATTAGAGTCATCCTAGCAGCAAGATAGCTTAAGTTGGTCAATAATAATTAAGAAAGAAATGCAGGCCTGCTGAGAATTAGCTGTGGGGTATATTTCATTAACTTGAATTAGAAGTTATTAATTATGCTGTGTTTATGTTCACCAGGTTTCACGTGTGCATAGAGGCTCCTGTGGCTGGGGTACAGTAGGTAAGTGACATTTTGCCCCCTCCTTTGCTACTCGCAGGGTTTCAGCTATAGATGTGGCTCCTGTGCAAAGTTGTGGCAGGGATTTTCTAGCTTTATTAATTAGCTAGAATTTTATCATCGGTATAAAGTTCTGTGTAATGAGTCATTGGGGAATTCACAAAAGTGGTGATATTGAATAAGAATAAAAGTGCAGATAAAAATGTCAGATTTCCCACCAAATTGACAAACCTCTATCTCCACTTTTGTAGATTTGTCTTTTAGGGTCAGTCCACACGAGCAGATTCGGGGACAAATCGTCTCTTCTTTAGGGCGACAAATCTCCCCGAATTGCCTTCCGCCTGCCCTCCACTGGCTAAAATGAAAATCAACTTCGGCAATTCTCACGCAGCGCTTCATTTTCCGAAGTCGCCCAAAGCTTCCTCGTGGAGCAACTCCAGGCGCCTTCGGAAAATGAAGTGATGCGCGTGAATTGCCGCAGGCGATTTGCATTTTAGCCAGCGGACGGCAGGGGTAAGGCAGTTTGGAGAGATTGTCACCCGAAGAAGAGGCGATTTGTCAATGGGGCGCCCACTTTTGACGATGCCACTTCCAGTTTGCAGCGACATCACTTCCTGTTTAATGGTGGTCGGTGGGTTGTGGATAAGGCAGTTGTGGGTCCAGGTCGGATAGCGGATCAGAGTGGGTAAATATGCGGTTCGGGTCCGGGTCTTAGAAATTGGTTCCACGCAGAACTCTAACTTTTTGGCACCCCCAAACAAATACAACCTTTCTGATAAGGCTTACTTAGGTTTAACCTTTCCTTCTCCTATAAGGCTTACTTAGAGGAGAAGGAAAGGTTAAACCTAAGTAAGCCTTATCAGAAAGGTCCATCTAAATATACCAGTAAACCCCCAAAGTAATGTTGCTCTGAGTCCCCTGTCAAAAGAAACATCACATTTCTTTCCATCTATAGTGTACTCATGGGCTTCTGTATCAGACTTCCTGTTTTCAGCTTAAACCTCATTGCCCTGGGCAAGAGCATGTTCAGTTTCCTTCTCTCCCCCACCCCTCCCTTCTCTACTGTAATCTGAGCCCAGAGCAGGGAGAGACTCAGGCAGGAAGTGATGTCACACCACATTAATACTGCAGCTCCTATTCTAAACAAACAGAGAGTTTCTAGAGCTTTTTACTCAGGTATGGTAAAACATTCTACAGAATAAATATAGTGTTATAGCTGCACTATTGTACCTAATCTATTGGCAATAAAATGCCTCTGTAGCTTTCCTTCTCCTTTATCAGAAAGGTCCATCTAAATATACCAGTAAACCCCCAAAGTAATGCTGCTCTGAGTCCCCTGTCAAAAGAAACACTGCATTTCTTTCCTTCTATTGTGTACTCATGGGCTTCTGTATCAGCCTTCCTGCCTTCAGCTTAAACCTCATTGCCCTGGGCAAGAGCATGCTCAGTTTGCTCCTCTCCCCCCCCCTCCTTTCTCTGCTGTAATCTGAGCCCAGAGCAGGGAGTGACTCAGGCAGGAAGTGATGTCACACCATGTTAATACTGCAGCTCCTATCCTAAACAAAAGAGCTTTTTACTCGGCTAATCTATTAGCAATAAAATGCCGCCGTAGCTTTCCTTCTCCTTTAAGATCCTAAATACATGATCATAATTAAGAAGTTAAACAAGCCTATAGTTCATTAAATTAGTCATCAACTGCTCCGATGCTCGGGAAATAAAGCTTACATATTTGCAAAAAAAAAAAAAACATTTAAAACATCGAAAACAAGAAAGTGGTGGCAAAAGACCATAAATGTGATGTCATCAACCCTCCTCCTCTTCTGAGTGACACCTTACGTCATTAGAAAAACAACCCAAATTTAGTTAGTTAGGGAAATACAACAAAGTATATATGGATGCACTTGAAGTGTAAGAATGACCTAAACATAAAGAAAGGAAAAAGGTACATAAACAAAAATTTGTATGATATTCAGTCAAAAGGAGGAGTTATAGCTTTATCAATAGTTCTCCTAGCTACGCAGAAGAAGACTCACGGTAGGGCAGATGTCGATCAGGCATTGGGTGTGAACGTTGAACCGATCCTGCAGGCCGTATTGCTTTCATCATGATCTGATCGTTGGGCCCTAGGGTGGGGATATCGGGGAGAGACCCGCTCGTTTCGCGGATCTCTATGTGTATGGCCACCTTAAATCTTTTCAGCTCCCCTCTCTAACCTCCTCTATATCTACGTTTGCTTGCAGTTTAATAAAAACCAGTGGCAAAAGCCCTCATAAAGCCTCGTCAGCCGTGCCTCTTTTCATTTTGGCATTTTATACAGCAAATGAAACTTAAGTAGCTTGGAAGAGATTTGCCACAGTCTATCCCCGGTTTCTCAGGGTGAAGGCCTCATATACAGGCTGATAAAAGCTGTTGACAGACCGTGTCGTCCGCTTATTGGCCCGTGTGTGGGGCCCTCCGAGGGGCTTCCCCAATCGATATCTGGCCAAAAGTCGGCCAGATGTTGATTGGGCAGGGTAAAAAATTATGGCCACATCTGTTCGTTGATGCCTCCATTGTTGGGCCCTAAGGCCCATGTTCAGATCAGCACAATATCGTCTATCTCAATGTGGTCATATCGGGGAGAGATCCACTCATTTGGCAACATCGCCAAACACGCAGATCTCCCTGTGAATGGCCACCTTTAGAAAGTAAATGAAGGTCGGGGCGTCAATACCTCACCTTATGTAAACACTGGGGTGATTTCTGCTCAGTATTGGTTTGGCCCAGTACTTTAGTTTTTTGGTATTGGAAATTCAGTCTTTATGTCTAAACTAAGGAAGTGGAACAATATTCTGATAACAAGACAGTCTGTGATGATAACCAGAAAGACTGGTGGCACAGAGGACATGCCAATGTTATGACAGCTGTAAAAATATATCTATTTTGTTATAGCTAGTCCAGTAGCTAGCCCAGTAGCTTGCCCATTCATACAACAGGAATGTGCCCTTTCAGGTTTTGCAACTAATGAATAGGAATGCTCTGGCTCGTGTTACCTGGGAGTGTATGCAGATTAGAATATCCGGGAACAAGATCAGATCTCAATATCTCGTGTATGTAAATGTAAACTCTCACCTCGCCCGACTTTGGACGCCTTCCCTCCTGCTGTTAACTCTCGCTGCTCCGGCTCACAACGACTCACTGTTAGCACTGGCCACACCTCTAAACACACACCCACACGTGTCTGCATCCTGGAACTGCGTGGCCTCACTTGCACGGAACTCCACATTCACCTTTCTCTCCAGAGGAGGTCGGGGGGGGGGAGAAGTGCTTGTGAATGAATTCGTTGTTGAGTTTCACAGGACAGTTATACTAAATATTCAACTCAGACGAGCCCTCTGCTTCACTATGTGGGGAGTTGTGCTGTGCAGCCATTCACTCTAGCCAAGGATTTTTCACCCAATACCGATAGAATCTCTGGCCACGTTTAGCTGTGAAATTATTCGTAACGTCTGGCATGGAATTCAAGTGAAGCAACGGACCATGCACAAGCCACACACCAAGCCTGCAACCACGGAACCTGTATGTATAATACAGTCGTGTATAATACTAACACCGTTGTAGAGCAGTGAGAGAGAAGTAAATCCAATCAATGAAATATTCTGCATCGTTGTTTCTGAAATAATCAAGTTTATCTTCACTATTCCTCTCTCAGCATCTGTTTCTCTTCATTCTGTCTTCATGCAGCAGTTGGGTGTCAGATATTCACTGACAGTTAGATCCAATATATCTTATAGGAGGCTCCTTTCCTAGCAGATGTATTAGAGCTCACTCAAATAACTGATTCCAGTACAAACAAAATCTAACAAAATAACTGCCTTTTGCACAAATTCTGCATGTAGAGAGACATGATGTCTGGTGATTTTAATACAGTGATCTCTAATACATCTTCTATTCAAAAGGAGTCCCCCTATAAGATATATTGGATCTAACTGTCAATGAATATCTGACACCCAACTGCCGCATGAAGAGAGAATGAAGAGAAACAGATGCTGAGAGAGGAACAGTGAACATAAAGTTGATTATTTCAGAAACAATGCAGAATATTGAATTGATTGTATTTAGAAAGTTTATTATTTCTGTATGCTGAAGCTTATATTACATTTTCATTTTTGCGATAGTTCCCCTTTAAGGTGGCCATACATGGGCAGATTAAAGCATCAGTGTGGGAGGGGGGCTTCTGACAGGTCTCCCGATTAATATGTGGCCAAAAATCAGCCTATCGATCAGGCAGGTTCGATTTTTCCTGCGATGGAGGACCACATCGGCTAGTTGATACTTTCCTATGACCCATCGGCGCCCATTTCCTTCTTTATAATCCGATCAAATGGCCCTAGGGCCAAACGATCGGATTAACCCGATATCACCCTGCCTTTGTTGGGCATTTCGGATTAAAGGGGTGGTTCACCTTTACATTAATGTTTATTGTGTTATAGAATGGACAATTCTATAATTGGTCTTCATTTTTTATACTTTTTGAATTATTTGCCTTCTTCTGATACTTTCCAGCTTTCACATGGGGGTCACTGACCCCATCTAAAAAGCAAATGCTCTGTAAGACTACATATTTATTGTTATTGCTACTTTTTATTCCTCATCTTTCTATTCAAACCTCTCCTTTTCATATCCCAGTCTCTTATTTAAATCGATGTATGGTTGCTAGGGGAATTTGGACCCTACCCTATTGCTGTGCGATGACATCACACTCCCGTTGCACTAAATCAATGTTCATATGTGCGTTTTGTTTCAGCTGTTTGACCCCAAATGATCTCTATGAAGGACTGGGAGTGGAGCACGTTAGTAGTAAGCTATGGGAAAGCGAGGCTTTATGAATGGCCAGATTCTTTCAGTAGGTCTCAGCGATGACTTGTCCTTATGGTCATTTGCATCACAGTTGTGTAAAAACAGCAACTTGTCCAGCAGGATCAGAAGCTTGAAACAGCCATAGGGGTTCATTAGCCCAGGGCCGGGTGGGGAGGGGGTTGGTCTCAAGGAGGAATTGGAGTGACCAGAACCTACTCAAAGGCATTACTTGTTTGGACAACGATGAACGCACCAAGCAGCACAGTGAGTTCACATTTGCGATAACTGTTACTATGATGTAGAGAGGGATATTCTGAGACAATTTGTCATTGGTTTTCATTTTTTTTTATCTGTGGTTTTTGACTTATTTAGCTTTTTATTCAGCAGCCCTTCAATTTGCATCTTAAGCAATCAGGAGAATGTATAAAATAGGAAAAAAAACAGCATCAAGGCAGTATTTTCAAACGGCAAGTGTTTCATTTATTAGCAGTGTAAACACTACATGTTTTGGGTACAACCCTTTCTCAAGTGTATGGAAGTGCAAGGTATCATGGGTTTAAATACCCTCCCCCAATCGTATCGTTAAGACAACATGTTCCAAAAAAAAAAATATATATATATATATATATTAGGGATGCACCGAATCCAGGATTCGGTTCGGGATTCGGCCAGGATTCGGCCTTTTTCAGCAGGATTCGGATTCGGCCGAATCCTTCTGCCTGGCCGAACCGAATCCGAATCCTAATTTGCATATGCAAATTAGGGGCGGGGAGGGAAATTGCGTGATGTTTTGTCACAAAACAAGGAAGTAAAAAATGTTTTCCCCTTCCCACTGCTAATTTACATATGCAAATTAGGGTTCGGATTCGGTTCGGTATTCGGCCGAATCTTTTGTGAAGGATTCGGGGGTTCGGCCGAATCCAAAATAGTGGATTCGGTGCATCCCTAATATATATATATATATATATATATATATATATATATATATATATATATATATATATATATAGACAATAAACCCTAATGTCCGTATTCATTTTCGCGATCGAATCCAGTGTGCGCAAGTGGTCATTCCTATGTGCAAGTGGTGTCCATGACAGGGAAATTGCCATCTCTGCCTATCCCTGGTAGCGATACAAAAAATCAAATGTACTGCAATAAAATGGCAAAATAGGGTCCCTAGAAGCATGTATGTATCAATTACATTACTTAAGGTATACCAGCATAGTTAGAACATAGCTCCTGTATCCACATCTTGTATGTTTCAAATATATTTCAAATTATTTCAATATTACTTACACGGCGTGAATTTCCCTGAATTTCAACGGCGTGCTTGTTCTTAATACCTGAGAGAAAAGAAAATTATAGTCAGAGAACCAACCTACACTTGCAGTTTGAAAATACTGCCTTGATGCTGTTTTTTCCTTTTTTATACATTATCTTGACTACTTTGGGGAGTGTGACACAGGCTCCTTGGAATCTACAGCAGTATAATAATCTTTGAAACAACACGCTGAGACCAGCAACTTGCCTTACCTTGCATCTTACGCAATCCGGTAACTAGGGTCCAAATTACCCTAGTAACCATGCACTGATTTGAATAAGAGACTTTAATAAGAATAGGAGAGGCCTGAATAGAAGGATCAGTAAATGCTAGAAGGCTAGAAATGCTGTATTTTATATACTAAACATAAATATGAACTTACTGCACCACAAGCCTAATCAAACAAATGATTTATACTTTCAAAGTTGGCCACAGGGGGTCACCATCTTGTGACTTTGTTATACATCTTTGCAAGACCAAGACTGTGCACATGCTCAGTGTGGTCTGGGCTGCTTAGGGATCGTCATAAATGATCAAAACAGCACAAGTCAAATAATATCTGCCAGAAGCCGATACACAAGACTGATTAATAATCAGAATATACAGACTGCACTGGGTCCTGTGTTGTCATGTAATCTAATGTGGATTTTATAGTTTTTGTATTGTTTAATATAAACTTTCTCCAACTCTGCAGAACCAGTGGCTGCAGCAAAATAATCCTCCAAATAGAATCCCAGTTTATCTGTTTAAATCTGGCTCTGTGATCTTTGTCCCTGCAGCTGGAGTTGGAAACAGTAAAGGGGATGTAAAGGCAAAAATAAAATCCAATACAAATCTCTCAACAGTCTCCGACTGCTCTACAGGGAAACAAACAAAGCTGCTTGAGTTCTGCATGGCTGGGAAGTAAGGCGGGGGCTCCCCCTGCTGTACATAAGTATGATTGTTTCCCTGCAGAGCAGTTAGGGACCATCTGACAATTCCTATCCACAGCATTAAATGAAGGGAGAATTTCACTGCATACAGTCAGGTTTCTTATAAAAACAGTACACATTTTTTAATTAAAGAATATTGGAGATAGGTTTCTTTTTCATTAAAGAAAGTAAAAATGGGATTTTATTTTTTTGCCTTTGCATGCTCTTTAAGGCTCATTTTCATCAAGAAGAATGGAGCCCATGAGTAGGAGGCAACGGACTTGCAGAGTGCTGAGAGAATTATAGGAGGGCAGATATTAACTTTATCAGTTCCTGGTCCGATGGCCTCCTCTTCATTGCACTGTTACTCAGTTGCTGTGTGATCTTTACAGTTTGGATGAGTGGGTCTCAGGGGTTTAAGTTCTTGGGGTAGGGGTACAGGGTGTGGTCTGATATCCCATACAGTGACCCTGGTCTGAAATATTGTATCCTTGTATAACTTCATTCTGACGTATCTGATTCAACTCAAGTCTTTTGTTTTCCCTTTCAGAACGGGCCGGCTCCTGCCATGGCGTCCCACCTGAAGTACATATCACTGGGGGTGCTGGTATTCCAGACCACGACTTTAGTACTAACAATGCGCTACTCCCGCACGCTGAAGGAAGAGGGGCCACGCTACTTGTCCTCCACAGCTGTAGTAGCAGCAGAGGTGCTGAAGATTGTGGCCTGTATTCTGCTAGTCTATAAAGAAAATAGTAAGTAGTTATGAGCTAAATGTGAAGGTTAAAGGGGAAGTTCACCATTAACGGTAGCATGTTATTCAGTGGTCTATTCTTAGCCTCTTTTTAGCTGGTCTTTTTTTGTTATTAAAGGATAAGTAAACCTTAAAAATAAGTCAATGCAAAATTGATGAGGGGCTCAGTTTCCCACCAGTCTGACCACCAAGTAGTCAAGGAAGTTGTCAGGAGAAAGAAAGAGGCTGATGTTCTTCTGCTTAGGAAAGATGTGAGAAAGGTTTCTAATTTTATTCCTAAGCAGAAGAACATCAGCCTCTTTCTTTCTCCTGACAACTTCCTTGACTACTTGTTGGTCAGACTGGTGGGAAACTGACCAGCAGGTGGCGCTGTTGTAACAAAATTCATTCATATTAACAGCACACGTGTACCTTAATATCTTGGAATCTGAAAAGAATAAATAAAGAATGTACTTTGCAAAAGAGCTTAGAATAGCCCCCTCATTCATTTTACATTCACTTATTTTAAAGGTTAACTTATCCTTTAAAGGAACAGTTCAGTGTAAAAATAAAAACTGTGTAAATAGACAGGCTGTGCAAAATAAAATATTTCTAATATAGTCAGTTAAACAAAAATGTAAGTATAAAGTAGGGATGCACCAAATCCAGGATTCGGCCAAATCCTTCTGCCTGGCCGAACCGAATCCAAATTTGCATATGCAAATTAGGAGCTGGGAGGGAAATCACGTGACTTTTTGTCACAAAACAAGGAAGTAAAAAATGTTTTTCCCACCCCTAATTTGCATATGCAAATTCGGATTTGTTTAGTATTCGGCCAAGTCTTTCATGAAGGATTCAGGGGTTCAGCCGGTGTTCATGGAAGTGCCTGCTTTCTCTATATTGACTCTTCAATTTGTATCTTTGCCTTTCAGGTTACAGCGTTAGATCTTTGAGGAGAGTGCTGCACGATGAGATAATCAACAAGCCGATGGAGACCCTGAAGCTGGCCATACCTTCCGGCATTTACACCCTACAGAATAATCTCCTCTATGTAGCACTGTCCAACCTTGATGCAGCCACTTATCAGGTGCTGGGAAGCTAGAGAAAATGGCTAAAATGTGAACTTTTTTTTTAACATTTCCTGTTGCTAGGGTCGAAGCCTGCTGAGCAACTGTTCCAATAGGCATTGAGAGCGGGTCTGGTTATGTATATGTGTTGTTTTTCCAGCAAGTGGATAAGAAGGATTATAGGATAAAGGAGAATACAGGAACCGTATTCCTTAATTCTATAATAAACACTCTGGCGCAAATTCACTAAGCGCCAAACGCTAGCGTTAAATCGCTAGCGTTTGGCATTTTTCGTTACTGCGCAAATTCACTAACGAACGCTGGTGTAGTTTCGCTAGTGTTACTTCGCACCCTTACGCCAGGCGAATTTTCGCTAGCGACGTAACTATGCAAATTCACTAACTTGCGCAGTGTACTGAACGCTACCTTTTACGCTAGACTTCCTTCGCCACCTCAGACCTGGCGAAGTGCAATAGAGTAGATAGGGATTGTTTCAAAAAAAGTCAAATTTTTTTCTAAGTCCCAAAAAACGCTGGCGTGTTTTCTACATGATGGGTGATAGGCTGAAAAAGATTGAAAATATTTTTGGGGTTCCCCTCCTTCCCCCCTACATTTCCTGACTCATGGCAACTTACCTAGACAGTGGGCACATGTGTAGGGCAAAATATAAATTTTATTTGCTGATTTGAAGGTTTTGTAGGCATTTGTAGTGCTAATACGTGTTCCTCCATTGAAATTTGAATTTCGCGCCGTATGCAAATTAACTTCGCTTTACATAGCGAATCAACGCTACCGCAACTTCGCAACCTTACGCTACCCCTGTGCGCAACTTCGGATTTTAGTGAATTTGTGGAGCGCTGGCGAAACTACGCCTGGCGAAGTGCGGCGAAGTTGCGCCTGGCGAAACTTCGCATCTTAGTGAATTTGCCCCTCTAAGTCTCAGGGAAGCCCCACAGCAGAAATACGCAGAGGTCCAGCTGGTCTCAGATGAGAGGGGCATCAGTCTTCATTTCTGGCGTTGGGTATTTCAGCCTTAAAGGGGTGGTTCACCTTTAAATAGTTTTTAGTATGTTTAGTATGTTATAGTATGGCAGATTCTTAGCAACTTTTCAATTGGTCTTCATTATTTATTTTTTATAGTTTTGTAATTATTTGCCTTTTACTCCTGACTCTTTCCAGCTTTCAAATGGGGGGGGTCACTGACCCCAACTAAAAAACAAATGCTCTGTTAGGCAACAAATATATTATTGCTACTTTTTATTCCTCATCTTTCTATTCAGGTTCTCTCCTATTCATATCCCAGTCTCTTCTTCAAATCAGTGCATGGTTGTTAGGGTAATATGGACCCTAGCGACAAGATGGCTGGAATTGCAAACTGGAGAGCTGCTGAATAAAAAGCTAAATAACACAAAAACCACAAATAATAAAAAATGAAAGCCAATTGCAGATTGTCTCAGAATATCCCTCTCTACATCATACTAACTGTTAACTCAATGGTGCACAACCCTTTTAAAGGATAAGTAAACCTTTAAAATAAGTGAATGTAAAATTGATTCTAAGCACTTTTGTCCTTTACATTCATTATTTATTTTGTTTTTATTGCAAGCTATTAAGGGATACATGTACTGTTAAGGAAAGGAAAGATGTGAAAAAGGTTTCTAATTTTATTCCTAAGCAGAAGAACATCAGAGCAGCCTCTTTCTTTCTCCTGACAACTTCCTTGAACAAAATTCATTCATATTAACAGTACATGTTTCCCTTAATATCTTGGAATAAAAACATAAATAATGAATGTAAATGAAAAAAGAGCTTAGAATGGCACTCTCGTCAATTTTACATTCACTTATTTTAAAGGTTTACTTATCCTTTAAATGGTGTCTATAACAGCCTTACCAGTGATTCCTGTTTAAACAGGAATCACTGGTTAGGTCACTTCCCAGCTTCCATTGAAAAAACTATTGCTCTGTGAGGCTAAAATGTTTACTTCTATTCAGGCGTCTACGATTGATCTTCCAGTCTCTTATTCAAACTACTGTCTGGTTGCTAGGGTAACTTGAACCATAGCAAACAATAGCTGCTAACAATGCTAAATAGTAAAAAAAAAATAAACCACCAAAAGTAACAAATGAAGACTAATTGCAAATTATCTCAACATAGCACTACATCATACTAAAAGTTTATATATATATATATATATATATATATATATATATATATATATATATATATATATATATATATATATATATATATATATATATATATATATATGCAAACTAACCCTTTAACATTATCTAAAAGGCTTGAGGTGGAAGAACAGATGGAGCACAGCCCTAACTCTCCATCACTGATGTTTTAAGCTCCGTCTGCTTATGGTGATGTTTTGAGAGTGGGATGGTGCAAAGTAATTTAATTTCTGATTTTTGTAGACTAATCTTAACGGTATGTTTTTGGCTATTGAATACACTCAGGGCCGCCATTAGAAATCACGGGGCCCCATACAACAACATTTTTGGGGCACCCTGGCGCCCAAGCCCCACCCCTGATCCCGCCCACTCCACATCACAATTAAAAGACCACACAGACATCAGCGCCAAAAAAGTAACCCCCCCCCCACACATATTGATGGCCAGGGCCCCCTTATAAGGTAAAAAATAAACATTGGCGACAGGGCCACCCCAAAAATTATTTTTAAAAAAACCCTTTGTGCCAGGGCCCCCTTTACAAGTTCAAAAAAATTGGGGGCCCCGAAAATAATTTTTTTAAAAAAACATTGGTGCCAGGGCCCTCCTTACAATTTAAAAAAAATTGGGGCCCCAAAAATAATTTTTTAAAAAAATTGGTGGCAGGGGCCTATAGATTATTAAAATAAAACATTGGTGGCCAGTGGATTAAAAAAAAAAAAGTCAGTAGAATTGAACTCATGACTTCGGGTCTTTTCGCCGCTTCAGGACTTCAGTGTCAGCTCCTTTAATGACTTTGGGTCTTTCCGCTGCTTAGGACGTATGTTCGTCACTTCCGCATTCGGCTGTTCGGAATTCCGCAAGCAGAGGCACGGCCTCGGAGCGGTCAAGGGGCGCCCGGCTCTTCGAAAAGTGCAGCACTGCCGGGCCCCCCTTCAGCCCTGGGACACTTGTCTCCCCTCCCCCCCCTGATGGCGGCCCTGAATACACTGGTTATCCAGATGAGCAGTTTTCCATCACTCACCACAGGTTATAAAGTATTTCAATTGCTGCACACAGTCCAAATGAGTTCACTAACGCACTTCAGAAATCCAATGAGGGTAGAATGAGGGTTTTCTACCCTTATCAGAGTGATGCAGTATTCTATAGTGGTACCATTAATAGTCCATTTTTGTTTTGTGTATTAACGTACTGAATCCTTGTGTTTTGCAGGTGACCTATCAGCTCAAAATCCTCACCACAGCGTTGTTCTCGGTGTCCATGCTTCAGAGGAAACTGACAAAGTACCAGTGGATTTCATTGCTTATCCTGATGGCTGGAGTAGCATTAGTTCAGGTAAATCCCAGGTATATTACAGCACCTTCTTTTCATTACATGGATATCATGTATTCGATTGACTACTGGTTGGAAACTGACAAGCAGGTGGCGCTGTTGTAACAAAATTCATTCATCTTAAAGGGATCCTGTCATCAGAAAATATGTTTTTCTCAAAACACATCAGTTAATAGTGCTACTCCAGCAGAATTTTATATACTCAATTTTGAAATCTGACATGGGGCTAGACATTTTGTCAATTTCCCAGCTGCCCCTGGTCATGTGACTTGTGCCGGCACTTTAGGAGAGAAATGCTTTCTGGCAGGCTGCTGTTTTTCCTTCTCAATGTAACTGAATGTGTCTCAGTGGGACCTGGATTTTACTATTGAGTGTTGTTCTTAGATCTACCAGGCAGCTGTTATCTTGTGTTGGGGAGCTGCTATCTGGTTACCTTCCCATTGTTCTGTTGTTAGGCTGCTGGGGGGAAAAATGGAGGGGGTGATATCACTCCAACTTGCAGTACAGCAGTAAAGAGTGATTGAAGTTTATCAGAGCACAAGTCACATGACTGGGGGCAGCTGGGAAATTGACAATATGTCTAGCCCCAGATTTCAAAATTGAATATTAAAGAATCTGTTTGCTCTTTTGAGAAATGGATTTCAGTGCAGAATTCTGCTGGAGCAGCACTATTAACTGATTCATTTTGAAAAAAAATGTTTTTTTCCCATGACAGTATCCCTTTAACAGTACATGTATTCCTTAATATCTTGGAATAAAAACAAAATAAATAATGAATGTAAATGACAAAAGAGCTTAGAATGGCACTCTCGTCAATTTTACATTCACCTATTTTAAAGGTTTATTTATCCTTTAAAGGACAATGAAAGGTAGAATCACTATAGGGGCCACATTTTAGGCAGCTCCAGACATACTAGTTGGTGACTTCTTACATCAGGCCAGTGCTTCTCTTATTCAAATAAATGCACTGGACCTGTTTACTTTTCATGTGATTACTGCACTGCCATATTCCAGTGTCCCACGCATCCCCTCGGGGAGCCTGTGCTCAATACAGAATATTATGCAATGTCTGCACTCTGCATGTTGAAGAATGTACCATTGGAATGTCTTAAAGGAGAACTAAACCCTAAAAGTTAATTTGGCTAAAAATTGTATATTTTATATAGTGAACTTATTGCACGAGGCTAAAGTTTGAGCTTGTCAATAGCAGCAATGATCCAGGACTTCAAACTTGTCACAGGGGGTCACCATCTTGGAAAGTGTCTGTGACACTCACATGCTCAGTGGGCTCTGATTGGCTGTTGAGAAGCTAAGCTTAGGGCTCGTCACTAATTATCCAGCAGAAAATCAGCTTCCCTGGCTGTAATATAAGCTGATGCTACAGGTTTGCTGATTATTAAATTCTGATGCTAATTGCACTGGTTTCTGTGCTGCCATGTAGTAATTATGTGTATTAATTACTAATCAGCCTTATATTGTGACATTTCTATTCTACAGTTTGGTCCATAAATATACCTGTCCAATTATTTATGGACCTAACTCTATGCGATACATGTGTAACTTCTAGCCAGCGCTAAATATAATTTATTTCTTTTATCCCTTTCTAGTGGCCGGACGATTCATCGACTGCCCTTAGCAAAGAGGTTTCCATGGGCTCTGGGTTTGTGGGCCTCATGGCCGTCCTCACCGCTTGCTTTTCCAGTGGCTTTGCCGGAGTCTATTTTGAAAAGATTCTTAAAGAAACAAAGCAGTCAGTGTGGATACGGAATATACAGCTGGGTAAGTTGTTAGAGGGGAAAGAGATTCCCCTAAACATTACAGGTCTCATATAAATGTAAAACACTGTTCCATATAAATAAAGCATTTCCACGAGATAAAGAGCTAATTGCTCTTATGTTCATTACTGATTGGTCGTTATGTTACGGGACTAATGCAGATATGGAATCCAAATAAACAGTCTCCTGTATGATTAGCAGGGGTTTCCTCTTTCTGTATGTGCTGATGTTCCTGTCTTTGATTTGCAGGTTTTTTTGGATGGATATTTGGCCTAATGGGAGTTTTCATTTATGATGGAGAGCGAGTCTCTCAGGGGGGATTCTTCCAAGGATACAATAATCTGACATGGGCTGTCGTGGCTCTGCAGGTAATTTATTTTATAAATTATAATAATTATTTCAGATTCGGCCGAACCGAATCAAAATCTTAATTAGGGGTGGGGAGGGGAATCGCGTGACTTTTTGTCACAAAACAAGGAAGTAAAAAAATGTTTTCCCCTTTCCACCCCTAATTTGCATATTTAAATTAGGAATCGGTTCGGTATTTGGCTGAATCTTTCTCGAAGGATTCGGCCGATCCAAAATAGTGAATTCGGTGCATCCCTACTAATTAGCAATTCCTTTATATGCATGGCTGTACATAAATCAGTTCAGTCTGCAGCACGCATCTAAATGGATTGCTAATTAGCCACACAGGCTGTGGATTCCATGTGTTCGGATTGCAAGAAGAAATTGAGTTTTATCTAGTCGTCCTAGCACTGCCCTCTAGTGGGGAATTAGATAATCACATTTAAAGAGGTGGTTCACCTTTAAGTTAACTTTTAGTATGTCATAGAATGGCAATTTCTAAGCAACTTTTCAATTCGTCTTCGTTATTTTTTTTAATTGTTTTTTTAATTATTTTTCTTTTTCTCCTGACTCTTTTCGGTTTTCAAAAGGGGGGTCACTGACCCCATCTAAAAACAAATGCTCTGTCAGGCTACACATTTATTGTCATTGATACTTTTTATTACTCATCTTTCTATTCAGGTTCCCTCCTATTCATATTCCTGTCTTTTATTCAAATTAATGCATGGTTGCTAGGGTAATTTGGACCATAGCAACCAGATGGCTGAAATTGCAAACTGGAGAGCTGCTGAATAAAAAGCTAAATAACTCTAAAACCACAAATAATAAAAAACGTAAATTAATTGCATATTGTCTCCGAATATCCCTCTCTTCATCAAACTAACAGTTAACTCAAAGGTGACCAATCCCTTTAAAGATGGTTCATCTAAAAACTGTCATTTGCATAATGAAAGAAAATGTAATTTTTAGCAGCAGCTTCTCAATATACATGCATTAGCAGTTGTCTCTGGTTCATTTGTAAATGCCCGTCCTTTTCTTTTCCCATCAGCCCTCCTACATCTGACACTCTATTACCCACAATCCCTTGCATGTTCACTGCGAAGTAAGAGGCCAGAGCAAGGCATTGTGGGAACTGGAGGAGAGCTGATTAATCTCTCTGTAGTCTTGCAAAAGGTATAGCAAAGAACAGACGGACACTGCTTTCATTTGAAAATAACTTTGTTTAACAAAAACGGGGGGTGGACATCTCCATTACAGGAGAACTAAAGCTGTATTAAAGTAGCTAGAAATGTTGTACATTATATTTTGTGCTTCTGTACCAGCCCAAGGCAACCACAGCCCTTTAGCAGTAAAGATCTGTGTCTCCAAAGATGCCCCAGTAGCTCCCCATCTTCTTTTCTGCTGATTCACTGCACATGCTCTGTGCTGTTGTCACTTACTGAGCTTAGGGAGCCACTCACAATATACAGTACACATAGAATAGAAATGTCACAATATAAGGCTGATTAGTAATTAATACACATAATTACTACATGGCAGCACAGAAACCAGTGCAATTAGCATCAGAATTGAATAATCAGCAAACCTGTAGCATCAGCTTATATTACAGCCAGGGAAGCTCATTTTCTGCTTGATAATTAGTGACGAGCCCTAAGCTTAGCTTCTCAACAGCCAATCAGAGCCCACTGAGCATGTGAGTGTCACAGACACTTTCCAAGATGGTGACCCCCTGTGACAAGTTTGAAGTCCTGGATCATTGCTGCTATTGACAAGCTCAAACTTTAGCCTCGTGCAATAAGTTCACTATATAAAATAGGACATTTTTAGCCACATTCATTTTTAGGGTTTAGTTCTCCTTTAAAATCTAAAAAGAACAAGGTTGTCGAGCTGGAGCTGAGCTTCTGTATAGGGGGAAACTCTATCTCAAGTGGAACTTTACAAGGCCCCTGCCAATGTATGGCATAATGTTAGGTATTCTAGGCACAAAAACAAGTTCTGTATTATGTAATTTAATGCTGAATTTGCTCATTTGTCTTTATTTTTACATCTCTGCAGGCTCTGGGCGGTTTGGTGATTGCCGCGGTTATTAAATACGCTGATAACATCTTAAAAGGCTTTGCAACATCCCTGTCCATCATTTTATCCACACTCATCTCCTACTTCTGGCTGCAGGATTTTGTCCCCACCAGGTACCCTTCCATTCTGCACCTCAATGTAACACGGGGTGTAAAGGCAACACTCCTAATAATGTTCTTTTCTTTTCCTTAGTGTATTTTTTGTCGGGACATTGCTAGTGATTGCCGCTACGTTTCTGTATGGCTACATCCCGAAACCATCGGCAAACCCTATTAAAGCCTGAGGACTGGCGGATAGAATGATGGTATTACTGTAAGGCCTAGCTGCTGTGTGTCCTGGATGCGCCTGGGCAAAGGGGGGGACACCCAGCTAGCTCTGCTGCTCATTGGCTAACGGTCGAAGGACATGAAGCTGCTGATGTCTAACAAGATGGATCCTATTTTAATCTAAAGTAAAAAAAAAAGATATATTTTTCGTTAATACTTGAAGAGAAACACGTTGGGTTTTAGCAACAGCTGCACAACTTCTCTTATCAGGTCAGATTTTGGGTTTGGCAGGCTGTTTAAATATTTAATCTTAAAAACAAATTTTTTTTTTTAATTTTTTTTGTGTTGGTGACGGGTCTGGGACCTGTGTCGACGTGTACAGATACGTGTAAAGTGCAGCTGAAAAATGAATACAAGGACTTTGTTGTTTTGCACAAATTCAGGAAATCCATGGGATGTGTTTTGTATGTGAGCAACGAAGCGTCTCGCTGTGAGATTCTCCTACGGACCAAGACTGGCAAAATAAACTGCTTTTTACCAGTGATTGGGAATGGTTCTTGGAGCATTTAGTAGCAGTTGGTGCTGAGTGTAGTATGAATATAGGAAGCAGTATTCTCTGTATTCATACGCACAGTAAATCTTTCCCATCCTGGTAGTGGCCTGTCAAGACCCGTTGGGTTGTCCCCATACACAGTGAAATAAACTACCCGCTAAAGTTTACCTTCCATCCCCTTTTAAAATGAAGTTTTATTGCACAAAAAGAAAACCCCCGATGGCGAATACTAACAGGACAATCCTCGTGGCTTTGCTTTCCTCTGTGCCGTCCTCATCCTCTATAGGCTCAGTGTGGCAGAACTTCATGTATGGATTAGGGTTGGTTGACGGTTAACTGTCCAGCTGCTGACAATCAGGGCCGTCATCAGAAATCACGGGGCCCAGTACTTCTGGGCCCCACAGGCCCCGCTCTAGATCCGACACCACAGTAAAAAAAGCCACACAACCATAGGCACTAAAAACCCAATGGTGGACAGGGTCCCTCCTACAAGTTAAAAAACACACACACACATTGGTGGCCAGGGGTCTATAGAGGATTAAAATAATACATTGGTGGGCAGGGGTTTAATAAAATATAAAAAAAAAATTGCTGTTCAGTCGAATTTACCTTAGGTTCTTCTTCCTTGCCCTCGGAGATTCTTCTTCCGTTTTCTTCAGGTTGTTTTGCGGCTTCAGCTCTAATTTTCGGCCTCATGACATTGGATCTGGCTAATTCAGAAAGTGGACCACAGCCGGGCCCTCCTTTAGGCTTTGGCCTGGTACGACTGTGCCCCCCCCTGTTTGCAGCCCAGCTGACAATAATTTCCTTAAAGGAAAACTACCCCCAAAATGAACACATTAGCAACAGTTTATATCATATTAAGTGGCATATTAAAGAATCTTACCAAACTGGAATATATATTTTTAAAAATATGGCCTTTTACATCTCTTGCCTTGAGCCGCCATTTCATGATGGTCTGTGTGCTACCTCAGAGATCACCTGACCAGAAATACTGCAGCTCTAACTGTAACAGGAAGAGATCACATGACCAGAAATACTGCAGCTCTAACTGTAACAGGAAGAGATCACATGACCAGAAATACTGCAGCTGTAACAGGAAGAGATCACCTGACCGGAAATACTGCAGCTGTAACAGGAAGAGATCACCTGACCAGAAATACTGCAGCTGTAACAGGAAGAGATCACCTGACCGGAAATACTGCAGCTGTAACAGGAAGAGATCACCTGACCAGAAATACTGCAGCTCTAACTGTAACAGGAAGAATTGTTGAAGCAAAAGACACAACTCTGTCTGTTAATTGGCTCATGTGACCTAACAAGTATAGTTTGTTTGGTATGTTTGTGAGCACAGTGAATTATACGATCCCACGGGCCAGCCCTTATTTTTAATTTTTTTTTTACATTTATGATTACCCAATGGCACATACTACTAGAAAAGTATATTATTAAGAAAATGGTTTATTTACATGAAGCAGGGTTTTACACATTAGCTGTTTATCTTTTTTATAGAGACCTACATTGTTTGGGGGGTATAGTTTTCCTTTAAAGGGGATCTAAAGGCAATACATCAAAGCTCTTTATAATGTTCAATATATATTAGAGATATCTCGAATAGACTGTCATTAAAAAATGGCTGCCGTTTTTATATATTTTTATATATATACATATATATATATATATATACATATATATATATATATATACATATATATATATATATATATCTATATATAGATATATATAGATATATATATCTATATATAGATATATATATATAGATATATATATATATGTACATAAAAAGCAGAATGTATGCAGCCCGACTCCCCTTTACTCCCTCTGCTGAGACAGTTGTAGTGGAGACAGTCGCAACTACTGAGCAGGGAAAGGAAGGTGCTGTGTTTGTTGTTCCACACAAAGGTCAGACAAATAAAACTATAAATAACCCTGAACAACGCTTCCCTAAGATTCAAAACTGCGACAGTTTCCCTGCTCTGCAGCCGGCGACTGTCTCCAGAGAACTGTGACTGCACCAGACAGAGGGAGTAAAGTGAAGAGTAGGGATGGGCAAATTTGACCCGTTTCGTTTCGCCAAAAATTCCCTGCCGGCAAAATGTCAGACGCACATTAATGTCTATGAGCTTCAAAAAAAATTTTTTTTTGACGCACGCCGCCATACAAGTCTACGGGCGTAATTTTTTCAGCGAAACAAGGCTTTTTTTATAAAAACAACACACATTAAAAGCAGTATATTACAGCTAAATCTGAGGATAGGGTCTCCAAATTTAAACTGATTACTCACCACATAGAGGAAGAGACCCAAGTGCACCGCCCTGAGCCCTCAGCACGGGGAGCGGACAAACCAAAAATTCTTTGGAGCCGGCACTCAAAAAGGCAATCTTCCACCAGGCAATTAGTTCAAAGTGAAAAAGGCAGTTTATTGTGTCCTCAGCCTTACTCGTTTTGTGTTGCAAACACTTAATCATAGGCTCAAAGGCTGTGGACACAATAAACTGCTTTTTCACTTTGAACTAATTGCCTGGTGGAAGATTGCCTTTTTGAGTGCCAGCTCCAAAGAATTTTCAGTGTATTAGAGATATATTTCTTTGCAACTCGGAGCAGTATGAAGAGGATTTATTTTTTGCCTTTACATCCCCTTTAAAGGGATCCTGTCATCGGAAAATATGTTTTTTTCAAAACAGCATCAGTTAATAATGTTACTCCAGCAGAATTCTGCACTGAAATCCATTTCTCAAAAGAGCAAACAGATTTTTTTATATTCAATTTTGAAATCTGACATGGGGCTAGACAATTTGTCAATTTCCCAGCTGCCCCTGGTCATGTGACTTGTGCCTGCACTTTAGGAGAGAAATGCTTTCTGGCAGGCTGCTGTTTTTCCTTCTCGATGTAACTGAATGTGTCTCAGTGGGACCTGGATTTTACTATTGAGTGTTGTTCTTAGATCTACCAGGCAGCTGTTATCTTGTGTTAGGGAGCTGCTATCTGGTTACCTTCCCATTGTTCTGTTGTTAGGCTGCTGGGGGGGAAGGGAGGGGGTGATATCACTCCAACTTGCAGTACAGCAGTAAAGAGTGATTGAAGTTTATCAGAGCACAAGTCACATGACTGGGGGCAGCTGGGAAACTGACAATATGTCTAGCCCCATGTCAGATTTCAAAATTGAATATAAAAAAATCTGTTTGCTCTTTTGAGAAATGTATTTCAGTGCAGAATTCTGCTGGAGCAGCACTATTAACTGATTCATTTTGAAAAAAATAAAAAAATTCCCACGACAGTATCCGTTTAAGCTGTAATGGGGCAAATGTTTAGTTCCATCTGTTTATATGTTTAGCTTCTGTACAAGAACTGAAATGTTCTCAACACTGGCTGTGATTATCATGTTCCTCAATGCAAAGATCCCTTTCCACCACTTGTGTTCTTCATATCAAAGGTTTTACTTACCAGATTATATAGAGACAATTCCAGTTGATATACATTGCTTTATTCTGTAAATGTTCCTTGGATTATACGGAGTTCCCCTGTATTGAGATAGTGACAAGTCTTGAAATCCTGCATTTATACTTGCCTTTATGGCCCGACCAAGTAGGCTTATTCATTCAGGTATGAGATCCGTAATCCAGAAAGCTCCAAATAATGGAAAGGCCGTCTCCCATAGACTCCATTTTATCTAAATAATCCAAATGTTTAAAAATGATTCTCTTTTTCTGTGTAATAATAAAACAGTCGCTTGTACTTGATCCCAACTAAAATATAATTAATCCTTATTGGAGGCAAAACCAGCCTCTTGGGTTTATTTCATGTTTATATGATTTTCTAGTAGACAAAAGGTACAGTATGGAGATCCAGCGTTAGACTGGGGGGCCCACTGGGGCTGCTGCCCTCAATATATGTGACGCCTTGTTGTATTGTGAGCTGCAGTTTGATACAAAGTGAAGGTTCAGATCTGACTTTCTCAGAAGAGGCTGCACTTTGTTTCCAACCTGATATTGTATTTATTTAGGAACTGAAAAAAGTAATAAACATCTCACAAGCACCAAGTCAAATAGCGATGAGGGTTTCTACACAACGACTGTAGAATTGTATATGTGGGTGACAAGGATTACTGTCACAGAAATATATATTTGTTTCTCCCACGAGCCCATATCACGGTTGGCAAAGGAAGGAGCAAACTTGGCCTCCCATAGCTGTGCCACATTTCTATAAAGAGCCTTTACTTAAGGGAAAGTTTTTCAGTGCCATAGTGTAATAACTATATTTCTTTTGGATGGTATGGAACAAACAAGGCCCAGTTTGTAGGGTTACATGAATAAAGAGATGGCTTATCAATTGTAACCTAGGAGTAAGGGTCTTCCCATTTCAGTTCCTTTTATGGATTAATAACTTAAACGTAGGACAGGCAGAGTATGGCACATACAGGGAGCATAGGACTGGAAGGGTATGTCACACACAGTGAGCCTACGGCTGTCAGAGTATGTCACACACAGTATAGGACAGGCAGAGTATCACACACACACACGTGGAGCATAGGGCAGGCAGAGTATGGCACACACAGGGAGCATAGGAAAGGCAGAGTATGGCACACACAGGGAACATAGGGCTGGAAGAGTATGGCACATACAGGGAGCATAGGGCAGGCATAGTGTCTTACACACAGGCAGCATATGGCAGGCAGAGTATGGCACACACAGAGTATAGGACAGGCAGAGTATGACACACACAGGGAGTACACAGCAGGCAGAGTATGACACACAGGGATAATAGGGCATGCAGAGAATAGAACACACAGGGAGCACATAGTATGGCACATACAAGGAGCACACAGAGTATGGCAGACACAGGGAGCATAGGGCAGGCGGAGTATGACACACTGAGCATAGGGCCGGCAGAAAATGGCACACACATGGAGTATAGGGCAGGCAGAGTATGGCACACACACAGGAAGCATAGGACAGGCAGAGTATGGCACACACAGAGAGCATAGGGCAGGCAGAGTATGGCAGACACAGGGAGCATAGGACAGGCAGAGTATGGCACACACACACATGGAGCATAGGGCAGGCAGAGTATGGCAGTTTCAGTCTGAGACTGAGGTGTGAACAGTACAGGGCTTTAGGGGTATGAACAGTGAAGGTTCTACAAGTGTGAATAATTTAGTGTCTGAATTTCAGGTATAAACAAGGCAGGGGCCAGTTAATCTCTATAATGATACCTTTTAAAGCTTATACATGGTAAGCAGTTACAGCAGGCAGACTTTCACGTGGGGGGCTTCACAAGGGGGGTCACGGGCCACCAGCTGGACAGTACTGCGTTAGGGTGACCCAAGGGCAGGCTCTTGCCATTTGCTAAATGATTCTAGATTGGACAAACTGGATGATCATTAGTGTCTTCTGTAATTACATTTTGTATTCTTGCCATGTTTATCAGCTCAAATAGCCCTGTCTTCTGTTTACTGACAGAATTAAAATGAAGTAGCTCATACACAGTCGTATCTTGTAGTTGTTTGTGATCTTACCAATATCATCATCTTGTTTAGAATTACTACGAGTCCCCAGTCCTTGCACAGCTAGTTCTGACTGTGTAAAGTTGCTACTCTTCTTATTACATGGAACATCGTTGCATAAATTCATACATTCTCTTTCTCTTCTTGTTTCTGAATGAGTTTCAAAATCTCATCCCAGAGTACAGTTTTTTTTTTGTTTGAATCTCATATTTATAGGGAGAGAAACCTCTACTCTATTTCACCCATATTCTCTCTAGTTACTAGTTGTCTGGATGCATCAACATAGTTGGTTCCTCAGACAAAAAAAGTTGTTGTTCTTCCTTGCTCTTATCAATCAACCAACCTTCTCGCCTGGTTCTCACCTCTGCTCTATTTACCCTTATACTCTCTAGTTACTAGTGTTCTGGATGCATCAATAAAGTTGGTTCCTCAGATGAAAAATGCGTGATTTTTCCCTGCTCTTATCAACCAACCAACCAACCAACCTTCTGACCTGGTGCTCACCTGTACTCTATTTTACCCTTATTCTCCTAACCAATATTCAAATTCTAAATCAAATTCGAGTTGGTGATTTAAAATTCTAATTTGTGAGTTTTTTTCGAAAATTCTAATTTGAATTTGAACATTAATAAATGGAGGTTCTCAGTGTGGATTTGTTTCTCTCATCTTGGAGACTCTTTGGAGCTTACGGTTTCCCCCTCCTGTACTTTGCTCGTTTGGAAAGATTAAAGGCTTGACTCTACATGCTCTTGGACCACGATTTCTTCTCTCCCCTTGTTGACTTTGTTTCCTGGATGGATCTCCCTGGCAATAACCTGGCTTTCTCCTTGTTCTGACTGAATACAATATGCTCATTCCAGCACCACAAACTGTTTAATGTTGGTTGTTTCCCTGCAAGGACTGTACCATTACCTCTTGCTGGCTGTGCTCACTCTCTCTGCAAACCATACCACAAAGACTTTACCTGTGCAGAACTCGGGCTGCTCTGTTTGTTTCCTGTAGAGCAGCCAGTGACCGTACAGAGATTCATATCCACTGCCTGTGCTCACTCTCTCTGCAAACTATACTACAAAGACTGTGGACGGGCTGTGTGTTATGTACCCCTGCGAGAGACGGGTGGTCTACCAAGCTCTTTACCTAGTGTGACATTCCAAACATGGCAGTGATGCCCTTGATTTCGGAGAAAGTCCTCTATGGGATAACTCGTGCCCTGCTTCCTATTCCTTATTATTCCTTTATTGCGTAATACAGCAGCGCTGCTCTCTCCCTTCTATATCTCGTATCTCTTGTTCTAACTCCTCTCACTTTTCTTCTTCTATTCCTTTACTTTTGCTACTGTTTCTGGTCACCTCTATGTACAACGATTCAAATTATATATATATATATGGCAACCGCCTCTATGCCAAGTCCAGAATCAGCGGTTGCCATGCGAGCAGCCCTTAACAACAAGGCCATGCCGATGGATGGAAGACTGACACCCCCACGCCCTAGAGCTGACAGTAAGTCCTATAATGTTTATTTGAAATACCAGTTGTACCGAAGCATTGGGGTTGCCACATACTCCATTGTAACAATCTGTCCCTGCTTGCCGATTAAGTTTTAACATTAATAACCGGAAAAACCTGACTTGTTACCGGAACTTTTTACTTTGTATCTTTTAACTGGATGTGTGACGCCCAACTTGTGGAACAGTGCGGTGATCACGCTATGTTAATGATTACTCATCTATTATGTTGTGTTTTGAGATTATGCATTTATTTGCACCTAATAACCATGTCATTTCTATATGAGACTACTGATTGCATGTGGGCAATATTATTTTATTTTTATTCTATTTTTATTGTATGTTCAGGCTTTCTTTTTCTTTTTCTTTGTGCTGTATACTCTTTTCCACGCTTCTTGACACCTGATGACGTCATCATGTTTGTTTTCCCGCCACTTGGGGTTTAAATGTTTGGTCTTCACTGTGTGTTGCACTTTGAGAAAGGCTTTAGGAGTAGCCGAAACGTCAGTTATTTATTTTCAATAAATTTCCCCGTTTTTTTGCATCTTAAGACCTGTGAGTGCTCGCCTTGGCACCCGAGCTGTTTGCACTATTTTTCCCATTTTGTCTACGGCCAACTTCCTAACCTAGCCAATACGGCGGCCTAGAACCCATTGACATTCCACTCAGCGGGCTCCAATTCTCAGACGCTGAAGCAGCGGACATCCTGTTCAAGGAAACAGCCAATGAAGTCTCTCCCACAGCCACTACACAAGATACTCTATCTATCTTCATCTCTTGCAGCTTAAAGGAGAAGGAAACCCCCTGGGTGCAAAACCCCTCCCCTGTGTTGCCCCCTCCCTCCTCCCCCTGGCCTACTTGTCCCCCTGGGCAAATGCCCCTAACTTGTTACTCACCCCTCTGCGCAGGTCCTGTCCACGGAGTTCACAGTCGCCATCTTCTCCCACGCGCGTCTTCTTCTTGCTTTGACCGACGTCTTCTGGCGCATGCGCAGTAGGAACAGTTACCGGTACGGATTTGCTGCGCATGCGCCGAATGTCACAAAGTGAAGTCGGAAAACTTTGTGACATTCAGCGCATGCGCAGTAGATCTGTACCGGTAAATGTTCCTACTGCGCATGCACCAGAAGACGCTGGTCAAAGCCGGAAGAGTTAGGGGCATTTGCCCAGGTGGTTTCCTTCTCCTTTAAGGAAAGGGAAGTAGACCTCAAACTCCACGGTATCTATCTCTTTGATTTCTACAAAAGGCAACACATACCCAGGGGCTTTCGGATCAAGAACATACCAACCATTGGTCGTAACAACACTGACTTCTGCAAGAGGTGGTGTCAGATTCTTAACAAGTGCTCCCTAGACTTGATCCTACTAGTCATCGATGAGGTCTCGAAAAATTTTGAAAGTTGTATGCACAGAGATTACCGCCTATGAAACAGCTAATCTCAATACCCTGAGAACTGATAAAGACCCCAAGTGGCTGGAGAAAGTCGAACATCAGTTAGTTCATTACACCACTGAACTACATAAATTTAAGCAGAACAAAGTCCAAATTGTGCACTCAGACTACCAGAACCGACGTGTGTATGGCTGGCTGACCGGTGGCGAATCTTCCAGACCCAGACTAAATAAACCTCCTAGACAACGAGCTGGTTTTAGCGGCTTTGACTCTTCGCCCAACACAAAATTCTTAGCAAAGGACTGTCATTTGTACCTACTAACAATATCCATACTTTGGACCCGATGGTCGACATACATAGGTTCCAGTGGACCCTGAAACTGAAGGAGCATTTTAGAACAAGGACCCAGCAAACGAACACCCTGTTCCATCCAGTCAGCACATTTGAACCTCCCAACACCCCAAAATCTATATCCGCATACACAAGATTGCTTATTGACGAATCACTGAAACCCAGAGATCGCAAACACAGATTGAATTTGACAAAGACTGAAATGGACGCTATTGTCTCACTGTCGAATAACGAGAACATCGTCATCAGACCCGCGGATAAAGGCGGTGGAGTTGTAATTATGGACTATTCCTCATACAGCACGGAAGTTTTAAAACAACTTAACGACAATACTACTTACTTGCTGTTGGACAGAGACCCCACTTCCAACTACAAGAAACGGGTCGACAATATTCTCATCTCAGCTTTACTACAGGGGAACATTTCTAGTCTACACTATCATTTCTGCTGCAGAAACCTGTCTGTCCCATATTATATACACTTCCAAAGATCCACAAAAGCCTCAAGGATCCATCAGGCCAACCGATTGTAAGTGCGTGAAACTCAATCTTACAACCTCGTGCAGTTTTTGTCGCCCATTATTTGCAGCCTTTGGTCCAGAACACCCCCACATATCTTAAAGACACAGGGGATTTACTCAATAAGATCATAAACTGTGTGCCCATTCCTGAACACACTCTTCTTGCCACAATGGACGTCTCTTCTCTGTACACGGTGATACCGACGGATCAGGGGATTGAAGCAGTCTCCCAAGCACTCCTACAAAAACTGGATCCCACACGTCCTCAGAGTTTTTGTTGGAACTTTTAGGACTATGTCTGAGACTGAATAATTTTAAATTCGAACTATGTTATTACTTACACACCGGTGGGACCAGCATGGGTTCTAATGTGGCACCATAATTTGCAAATCTATACATGGCGAACTATGAACAACAGCACAGTATGGGCAATACATTTACAAACTCTGGCGCTACATCGACGACCTGCTCGGGTTCCAAAGAACAATTCTTACAGATGGTGTCTGATCTAAACGAACTACCTACCACCATCAAATTCACGGCACATGTGGAGGAATCAGAAGTGCCCTTTCTTGACATTCTCCTGATGAAGCAGGGGACACGGATTCAAACGACTATTTACCTTTAAAGGTACTGACCGAAACACGCTGCTCCATCATTCGTCCTGTCATCCTCCACATTTACTACACAGCACCCCCTACTCTCAAATGATGCGAGTGATCCGCAATACTGATCCTTTGCATATGGAACTTCAACTCAATGAACTGACAGACCGGTTCTTACAACGCGGATACCCCCAACATGAACTACTTGAGAGCAGACAGCGAGCAACCTGACTTACTCAAACAGACCTGCTAGCCACTGATACACATGCTACCAGAAAAACTGATGATCGTCTTACATTTCTTACTACTTATTCGCCCAGCACCCATTGGACTGTTATTCAAAATGACAGGACCCTGCCTCCTCCATTCAAAGTTCCACCTCGTATAGAATACAAGAGGGGTCGCAACCTCACGGACCAATTGGTGAAGACTGATCCAGAACATTGTTATCTTTCTTCCTCAACAGCTACTTGGCTCCCCTCGGCGAAGAACGGCTGCTACAGATGCACTGATGACAGGGCCCACCTTTACCAACCCGCATTCGGGTAAACAAATATTGATCAGACACAGGGTCACATGTACATCGAAATTCGTAATATACATTCTCAAATGCCCCTGTAGTCTAGTTTATGTGAGCAAAACCATCACCACCTTTAGGGACCGGATCGCTAACCATAGCTCTCCTCAAAGGCACAGATGATACTCCTGTCTCCCAACACTTTGTTGAACATCGGCACACCTTAGCCTCCCTCAGGAGCATGGTGATAGATTTCACCCCAATCCCTACACGAGGTGGTGACCGTGAACGTAAACTACTACAATCAGAGCTCAAATGGATACATCGTCTGGATACACTGAACCCGAGAGGACTTAATGAACTCATATCGTATGCTCCATTTTTATTGAACTTTGAAACGACAACTACTCCTTTTTACACCTTATCACGAGGTCTAATTCCCTTGAAGTAGAATTCACTGGATACCTAACTACATGGATGATGACCTTCCTTTCTCCTCCTCTTGTTCTTTTTCCCAACTACTTTTCCTCCTTTTTCTCACTTATGAGCATGCTTTCTGGCACAAAATGCGATTTGGATACATGGGACCCATAAGTGCCCCAACTGGCATATGGCCAGCATTTACTAATAACGGTTGCAGTGTAATTTAACTCCAATGCACAGCATTATATCCTTCTTTACTGTCTGGGCAACTTGACACATTGTGTCTTTCTCCACCCCAAATTTACGCAAAGCTATACTATATTGTGCAATGGCTTATGGGCGGGTTTTATGTTCTACCAATATAACTTTTCTCGCTGCCCGTGGAATCCAACACATATGACTGTGGACAGGCTGTGTGTTATGTACCCCTGCGAGAGACGGTTGGTCTACCAAGCTCCGTACCTAGTGTGACATTCCAAACATGGCAGTGATGCCCTTGATTTTGGACAAAGTCCTCTATGGGATAACTCGTGCCCTGCTTCCTTTATTACCGTATATACTGGAGTATAAGCCATCCAGAGTATAAGCCGAGGTAACTAATTTTACCTCCAAAAACTGGGAAAGCTTATTGACTCGAGTATAAGCCTAGGTGAGAAATGCAGCAGCGTCTGGTAAATTTCAGTCCATAAATTGAGGGTTTCTGCTCCCATTGGAGGTGCCGGCATCTCGTCTTTGGATGCTGGCGACCATTCCTGGACGCCGGCGAATATTCTTGGATGCCCGTGACTATTCTTAGGCGCCAGCAACTATTCTTAGACCCCGGCGACCGTTTTTGCGATTGACCCGAGTATAAGCCGAGGTAGAGTTTTTCAGCATATTTTGGGGGCTGAAAAACTCGGCTTATACTCGAGTATATACGGTACCACACACCATATTGCGTAATACAGCAGCGCTGCTCTCTCCCTGCTATATCTCGTATCTCTTGTTCTAACTCCTCTCACCTGATACTGACAGTAAGTCCTATGATGTTTGTTTGAAATACCATTTGTACCGAAGTACTGGGATTGCCACATACTCCATTGTAACAATCTGTCCCTGCTTGCCGATTAAGTAACATTAATAACTAGAAAACCTGACTTGTTACCGGAACTTTTTACTTTGTATCTTTCAATTGGATATGACGCCCAACTTGTGGAACAGTGCGGTGATCACGCTATGTTAATGATTACTCATCTATTATGTTGTGTTTTGAGATTATGCATTTATTTGCATAAATAGCACCCAGGCACCAAACACTTTTCTTACGAGTAGTGCCGGCCCAACATGGACGCTATAGATATATATATATATATAGATAGATATGCGGCTTTGTAGGTCTGTTGTAAATCAGCCAATCTTGAAGCAAGAAGCTAATAGTAGAAAACATATGTTATTATATATATATTTCTAATATATTCTATACATATTCTAATATTATTAATATTAAATCTTCTCCTTTTGCAATCTGCTATATTTCCCCATGTGTTTTGACTATAATGAATAGAGGAGATTAGATAGATCATATAGTCGATATATTGAATTATGTTGTAAATGTTCCATGGAGGAAATGGCGCTCCCCATGTTGACATACTGATAGGTGACATATCTATATATATACTTGCCTTTATGGCCTGACCCAATATATTTATTAGAAATACTGAATAGTCACTGACCATAGAGGGTTCTCACTGCACCTTATTGTGTCGCCCAAAGGTAAATTGATGTCAGCTCACAATATAATGATAAGTCATGTGTTATTAACAAAAGAATGTACAAGTACTGGGTATCAATCAGTTGAATATGCAGAGGTAGAAATATATTAGTGGAGCGAGGGCAGGTTCAAAATGAACTCTTTGTTGCACCCATTTTGGAGCACCTACACTTTCAGGTGCATTTGCAAATGACTACTTCAGGGCTGTGATTTCATATTGATATGATATATGTTATATAGTATTATTTTACTTTATTACCGCCTCTAAAATTTTTCCTCCCACCGGTGTCAGACTAACGAGCCTATAGTTTTCTGGCTAAGAGCAGGATCTCTTTATGAATAATTGGTACTACATTAACCATTCCCAAATCTCTTGACACCATGTCAGATATCAGTAGTTACATTATTAAAGTTGGGCCTATTAATATGGAAACCTACGTTAGTTGGTTCCTTAGACAAAAGTAACTGGTAATAGACAACCAACCAATCTGCTCCGCTGGTTATCACCCACATGCTGTTCAAAATCAGGCTGACCTGATCATTTGACTGCAGGGTCAACAGTCCCATCATAAGTGTGACCTACCGAACCTCGTTGGACAATATTTGGCCAGATATTGGCTGGGCAAGATGTTGGATTGCGTCCATACAAAGGCCATTAAATTGCCCAAGCATGCAGAACTTTGTTTTCTTTTTTCCAACAATGTATGTTGATTTCCTTTTTATGTTTTGCACTACTTGCTTTATGGGAATGTTCTTTTTATAGTTAGATATCAGCATGTCGGGACACATAGGCAATAAAAGTCTACAATGGGTTGGTTTTTGCCTTCATTGCGTGTGTGTGTGTATGTTATGTCATTCTATATGTTTGTGTTATCATGAATATTTATGACTCCCTGCTAAGGAGCTTGTCTATTTATCTCTAAGTCTTAGAGGTTAGGGTGAGTCCCAACACAACTGGATTGGCGTTCATCTGTTTTGTGCCACCCTCGGTTTACTGTGGGACACTTCAATGCACTTTATGGATAACTGATCTTGGCTTACTGTCCTGTTGTTGAGTTTGTGAGTGTGGGCTCCTGGCTATTTTAAAATGAAATTACCTTGTTGGTGGGGCCTTGCAAAGATTTATCTGTTAATCGACCAGATTCTGGCTGGCAAATGACCTCCAGTGGAGATGTTGTGCATGGGTAGGGGTCGTACGTGGGTAAAGGGCCTCCCCAACATCAATGGAATACGTGCTCTGTCCTGGCCCTTCCAGTCACTCATTAGTACTGCCCTGCTATGCAGTGTTGGACTGGCCCTCAGGAAAACTCCAGGTGGGCCCAGGCATCAGTAGGCCCTCTTGCTTCTAACCATTTGATTTATTTCATGACCATTCCCTATTTCTTTAAGGGAAAAAGAGGCTTAATAAAGGAAGAAAAGAGTATAAGAAGTAGTTACATAGTAAGTAGGTATACGAGACTAGGAGAATAAAGAGGAGAGTGAGGAGAGAAGGAACAATAGTTTTCCAATGGACCCACGGTCTAAGGCTTTCTGGTGGGCCACTGGCATCCCAGTCCGACACTGCTGCTATAACATCACTGAAGGGGGCAGACATGGGTCTAAAAAATGTTGAAGGAGAACCAGGTTCGGATGGAGTATTTCAGAAAACAGAAAAACACCCAAAAACCACTACTGTAAGCTCAGGGGGTAGATAATATGAATAAAGTCCAATATGCTGTAATGTAGGAGATGATTAGTCCTTTCTATTTATAGAAGAGGTATGGGTCTGAACACTCAATGTGATTATCATCTTTATTAGCCAATATAGGGATCACCTTTACACCACTTGTTTCACTTGTTCCATGCTAAAGGTTTTACCTGATAGATTATATAGTGAGACTTACAGTCAATATATTGATTAAACTTTCCTCGTAGTGTTGAAGGACAAGGAGTTCCCTGAGTTGAGATACAGACGGGTGACATCTGGAAAACCTGCTATTACACTTGCCTTTATGGCCTGACCAAGTAAGTTTATCAGCAATATTTCCACTCATCAAGCTGGGAGTGTTGTTTAGACTTCTGGTCTTCTGGGTCACAAACCAAGCAGAAATCTGGGTCAATAGACCTGACATCAATATTACTACATACAGTATTTCTGTGCTATTCTATTGTATTATGAGCTGTAGTTGGTTATACAAGGGGTCCTCTGATCTGATTTTTCTTAGGATATGGGGTGTGTTAATAATTTGTGTGCTCCGTGAAAATAAGTATTTGTTTCTCCCAACCCATATAGAGGTTGCCAAAAAGAAAAGAGCAAACTTGGCCCCCATGTACGTGCCACATTTATTTAAGGAGACATTAATTAAGAACTACAGCTATGGGGTCCATTTTTCTGGAAGCCCATTATTCAGAAAGACCAAATCATGGAATGTCTGTCTTCCATAGACTCTATTTTATCCAAATAATCCACATTTTTAAAAGTGATTTCCTTTTTCTCTGTAATAATAAATCAGTAGCTTGTACTTGATCCCAACTAAGATATAATTAATCCTTATTGGAGGCAAAACCAGCCTATTGGGTTTATTTCATGTTTACATGATTTTCTATTAGACTTAAGGTATGAAGATCCAAATTATGGAAAGATCCATTATCCAGAAAACCCCAGGTCCCTCGCTTTCTGGATAACAGGTCCCATACCTGTAATAAAACAGTAGCTTGTACTTAATCCCAACCAAGATATAATTAATCCTTATTTGAAGCAAAATCAGCCTATTGGGGTTATTTAATGTTTACATGATTTAATAGTAGACTTAAGGTATGGAGATCCATATTACAGACAGATCTGTTATCCGGAAACCCCCCCGGTCCTGAGCATTCTGGATAACAGGGCCCACATCTGTTCAATATTTCTCAGGATGTCATGAAACAACAACAAAGCCCAATTTGTGGGGGCTACATGAATAAAGAGATGGCACATCATTTGTAACCCAGGAGTGATTTTCTATTCAAAATAATTTCATGGATTCATAAGATGATCACTATCGTTCAAATATCTTGGAAATTGCTTCACTAATTCGTTCAAACAGAATTCTTCTAGATATGAAAGAGTTTCCCCCTAATGGAACTATACTTGGCACTCTCCAGACCATTTTTTCTCTTCTAATGTTCTTGAGGGAAGTTTCCTGGGGTAAGTCCTTTTCTCCTTTTTGAAGGGTTTATCCCTCTCCTGGATACTTCATTTATTGCCCTGTCTTCTCCAGAATAGACCTTGGCTCAGATGTCTCTGGTTGATCTAAAGAGAGAGAAGACAAGCCAGCAGCAGTACCCATATCTACGTTTCAAGTGCTGGGGTGTATTTGTATTGTATTGACCATCATCAAGTCATGACCAATAGTATCCTCTGTCATGGTCACTTACTTGCCTACTAGTATTGGGAGGCAAACCTGTGTGGTTCTGGAGAAAGGGAGTTACAGAACTTACTGATGTTACCTAGAGGTATAAATCCTGGGGTAGGAAGAAAGGGGGATGTAGCTATGACTGATAAGTGTTACTAAGCCAGAAACTGGCTGTTTTCTAATATTTATTCACTTTCACTTGCCCAACTGATTCATTACCCCGGTGCCTCAGCTAAAGGGAAATAGCTCAGGATTGCAGCATTGGACCCTACCATTCTCAGGAGATGACTGGAGCAGAGAGGGACCTCTCATACACAAGAAACTTCAGATAAGGGATTCCCCCTAAGATCTGCTAAAACTCTAGGAAGTTATGTGTCAGTGCCAAATGGCTCAGATGGTAGTAGTTGGGACCAAGGAGGAAGCAGAATGCAGAAAAAAGTCCAATTTGTGGTATCCGAAGGGATAAGAGAGTTCATAGTCAATTACGGGTAATAAGATCAGGGCAGGCAGCGATTAGTGAGATTAAAGTCAAAGCAAGACGTCAGGGACCAGTAGATCAAGTAAGAACAACTATTAGGAGCATCAGGGAACTTTAATAAGAAAGACCTACATTTTGGCACTGAACCCGGGTCTCTGGCATCCTTTCATTTTAAATTGTTGTTCTGCAGTGCTGCACAATGACATCACACAATGATGTCAATGTGTAACCATGGGCATCCATCTTGGACACAAAGTGTTCTGTAACGGAGAACTACTGACACTATATAGGTAAAAGAGACCATCAACAGACAGTGTCTCACTAGTGGGAGACCCAAAATATGGCACATAAGGGCGGCAGGACCTCCTATTAATATTATAAATGGCACCCATTGAAAGTCAATTGTGCATTAACAGCCGTACCCCTTCCATTATAGAGATAGCACGCGATACAGGGGTGGGGGAGTGAATAAAGGTGGTCATAGATGCACAGATAATATCGTACAAAATGAATTTTCGTACGATATTAAGTGCGTTTGGTGGGAAACGAGCAGACAGTTATAGGCAGAAGACTTGGTTGGATATGGGTTGGCTCGTCGCTCGGACTGGATGGAAAAATTTTGATTGGGTGCCATTAGAAGGCACCCAAACGTCGGCCATTGTTAGAGCTGAATCGTAGAAAAGTAGAATTCTATTGTTTCTATATGTATATCTGACGATTCAACTCTACACGTGTGTATTGAAATGAACAAACTTTCTTGGAAACATCTTTTCCAATAAAGATCGTAATTGTTATGTCTATGGTCACCTTAACGCAGGGTCACATCAACCAATCACATAGCAAAAACATATAGCCAATAGGAGGAAAGAGTGAAAACCACCAATCACAATGACTGATATTATTGGGTGAGAAACCTCATCTAATAGGGTTACCCTATAAATAAACTCTGGAGAGAGAATTTCCAAACAAAACATTGTAATGTATAGTTTATGGAGCATTTATAGAGCAGCCAATGGTTTTGCATGATTTGAGGAGCATTATTCATAGTGTTTGGCTTAATTTTTTTCAGTATTGGATATTATCATATTATTGAAAATGTTCCGTAATCTTCTCCATTAGTAATCTGCTATATTACCCCACAGATTGTTAACTGTAAGGGAAAGAGGAGATAAGATTATATAGTCGATATATTGATTTATTCTGTAAATATTCCATGGAGGAGAAGGCGTTCCCCATATTGACACATCCAGGAGCCCCACATGTACACTCGCCTTTATTGCCTGACTCAATACTTTTATCAGAAATACTGATCATGTCGGGAGATGGAGGATTCTCATTGGATCTTTGTCTCACAAAGGGAATTTTAACCTAATGCACAACTGATGGGCATTGATAGAATCAGGTGAGGATTCAGAGGTGAAGATATATTATGAAGATTATATATTTTAATGGACCATCGCCAACTGGGACCACCCAGGCGAGGGGAGACAATTGCTCATATCTCAAGAAATGAAAGAGCTTCTATATAGAATATTCTGATCTACAATATCAGCAGCCCCTATAAACCTTCCTGCCCTAGTCCCTGAGCCACCCAATGTCACTCCTTCTCTGCCAAAACTCAGTGGTGGATTTCCATAAGGTCTGTAGTTCCCCGGGGTTTCAGCACCCAATTTCAGCAAATTGTGACTTTGGGGAAATTTGGGAGGGGGTTGCTAAGGCAGGAGGGGATGGTACAGGAGCATGTTGACTGCACTTCCCAGTGCCAAAGCCACTATTACTCTGGTCTGGTCAAAACCTTTTCCTGAAGCTCCATCTATCCAAGTCCAGGCCCCAATCTTTGCTTCCCCTTACAGTGGTCCTGCTTGTCCCCACTTGATGGCATCCCTGCGTATCAGCAAAGAAATGGGGAAATGGACGCCTAATATAGATGAGTTTTACAGCATCATCTGCTGGTGAAATCATTTTTTAAGCAGATGCACATTTATATGACAACTATACAAAATTCAAGGAGTGGATTTTGAAGTTGAGTGTATTTTAATAAATGCAGTTTTATACTAAAAAAGTGACTGTGGGGAAACCTGCAGGACCGCAACTGTGTTTGCAGACATAAATGATCCCTGTAATGCCATAATATGACCCTGACACTTTGGGTGGATGCAGACAATGGCTGCCTGCCCTGACACTTTGAGTAGATACAAATGATTGCTGTCAGCCCTGACACTTTGGGTAGATGTAGATGATTCCTGCCTGCCCTGATCCTTTGAGTTGATGCAGATGATTGCTGTCTACCCTGAGCTTTTGGCCAGAAACTGATGAGTTGATGCAGAGGATTGCTGCCTGCCCTGATCCTTTAAGTTGATACAGATGATTGTTGCCTGCCCTGACTCTTTGAGTTGATGCAGACAATTGCTGCCTGCCCTGAAACTTTGAGTTGATGCTGATAATTTCTGCCTGCCCTAACAGTTTGAGTAGATGCAGATGATTGCTGCCTGCCCTGACACTTTTGGTAGGTGTAGATGATTGCTGCCTGCACTCACACCTTGGGTAGATGCAGATGATTTCTGTCTGCCCTTATTATTTGAGTTAATGCAGATGATTGCTTAAAAATTTAGTTGAATCTCAAACCCGGTGTAACCGCAGTCCAGCGATCCAAAAAGGCCCTCTTTTGCCTTCAAAAACCTTGAATCTCTCTCATCCACTTTGTAGAGCACGTGTGATGTAACACTTTTTCACTATTCACGACTTATACCTATGTATCAGTTGGTGTGCACTGATTCAGATTTACAAATACAAATGTCACGGGTATAAATATTATTTGACATATTAGTCTATATTTTTCTATTTTTCTATTTTTCCCTTTCCTAACAACGGTCTATTATTGAGACATACAACTACCCTTACTGGAAAGTGCAGATGATTGCTACCTGTCCTGACACTTTGGGTGGATGCAGATGTTTGCTGCCTGCTTTCACACTTTGGGTAGATCCAGATGATTGCTGCCTGCTCTGACACTTTGGATGCAGATGATTGCTGCCTGCCCTGACACTTTGGATGCAGATGATTGCTGCCTGCTCTGACACTTTGGATGCAGATGATTGCTGCCTGCCCTGACACTTTGGATGCAGATGATTGCTGCCTGCTCTGACACTTTGGATGCAGATGATTGCTGCCTGCCCTGACACTTTGGGTAGATGCAGATGATTGCTGCCAGCCCTGGCTCTTTGAGTTGATGCAGATGATTGCTGACTGCCCTGACACTTTGGGTTTGCTGCCTGTTCTGACACTTTGAGTTGATGCAGATGATTGCTGCCTGCCCTGACACTTTGAGTTGATGCAGATGATTGCTGCCTGCCCTGGCACTTTGGGTGGGTGCAGATGTTTGCTGCCTGCTCTGAAACTTTGGGTGGATGTAGATGTTTGCTGCCTGCCCTAACACGTTGGGTGGATGCAGATGTTTGCTGCCTGCCCTGATCCTTTGAGTTGATACAGATGAATGCAGCCTGCCCTGCTCCATTGGGTAGAAACATAAGATTGTTGCTTTTTCACATCTCTGGCTTTGATATGGTGTTTACTTCTGCTCTGATTCTTGCCTGGTCACTTGCACCGCTGCTTCATTGGTTCTCCTTCATCTCACCTTCAACTCCCCATTATGCTTGTCTGATTGTTGTAGGCAGTTTGCACCAAGGGATTTCTCTCTTTTCTGGTGAAGATTAGCCTCTATCCAGGGTCCTACCATACCAGTGAGTTACGCTGCATTCTACTGGATCTTAGGGAAGCCAGTAACTTCTAGTTATAACTACAACTTTATTGAGAACAACTATCATGGCAGCTCCTGTCAGCCTGTAAAAAGAAATATATATACAGCGGAAGAATGTTTAGTGCCCTTACACTGTACCAGCCTTTGCTGAAAACTGAATGGACAATGCCTGCCAAAAAGTCTGAATTAAAGGAGTGGTTTACCTTTCACTTAACTTTTAATATGTTATAGAATGTCCATTCCTATGCAACTTTTCAACTGGTCCTTATTGTTCATTTTTTTTCAAGTTTCTGAATTATTAGCCTTCTTCTTCTGACTCTTTTCAGCTTTTAAATGGGGGTCACTGACCCCATCTTAAAAACAAATGCACTGTAAGGCTTTAAATCTATTGTTATTGCTACTTTTTATTACTCCTCGACTTTCTATTCAGGCCTCCCTATTCATATTCCAGTCTCTTATTCAAATCAGTGCATGGTTACTAGGGGAATTTGGACCCTAGCAACCAGACGGCTGAAATTGCAAACTGGAGAGCTGCTGAATAAAAATAACTGCAAAACCACAAATAATAAAAAAATGAAAACCAATTGCAAATTGTCTACATCATACTAACAGTTAACTCAACGGTGAACAACCCTTTAATAACCATTTAACATATTGATAACAGTAATATACTACATTAGCCAGAGAAATAAAACAGTAGTTACTAATTAATGGCACCGGAATGCATGGAATATTTAGATTTATTATCAGTGTAGGTGAGGTTAAGGCCAAACCCAAATATAATCAACTTGTCATGGCCACGCCCCCATCCCATTAGCAATAAATAGGAAAGTGTCGCCCTGTAGGATAGAACGTTCCATATCAGTCTCTGTGGCTCCTGTGCAACTGCAACTCACAATGAAATCTGCTGTGGGATTCATGTGCCTGCTCTCAGCTCTTGTATCCACAGGTAAGTGTCCCCCTCATATTATTATATTATAATTAGAGCTGCCCCCCTAATCTCTAGGAACTGCCCCTGCTTTCAGCTCAATGGGGGTAAATTATCAAAATTTGCCTTGTTTCCTTTCCTGTGCTATTGCCTAGTTGCTTTTAAAGACATATTCATATACAGGTATGGGACCTGTTATCCAGAATGCTCAGGACCTGGGGTTTTCTGGATAATGGAACTTTCTGTAATTTGGATCTTCATACCTTAAGTCTACTAGAAAATCATATAAGCATGAAATAAAGCCAATAGGCTGGTTTTGCCTCCAATAAGGATTAATTATATCTTAGTTGGGATCAAGTACAAGCGACTGTTTTATTATTACACAGAAAAAGGAAATCAGTTTTAAAGATTTGGATTGTTAGTAATTGAGTCTATTATTAGTAATTAATAATAGACTCAATTATTAAAGTTATTAGTAATTGAGTCTATGGGAGACCTCCTTTCCGTAATTCAGAGCTTTCCGGATAATGGATCCCATACCTGTATGTGTGTATATCAAGTAACGATAGATTCAGTAGGTAAACCTATAACAACGGCTTCAGCAATATGCCGTATATACTCGAGTATAAGCCGAGTTTTTCAGCCCCCAAAATATGCTGAAAAACTCTACCTCGGCTTATACTCGGGTCAAGCGCAAAAACGGTCGCCGGTGTCTAAGAATAGTCGCTGGCGCATAAGAATAGTTGCCGGCATCCAAGAATAGTCTTCAAGAATATTCACCAGCGTCCAAGAATGGTCGCCGGCATCCAAAAACGAGACGCCAGCACCTCCAATGGGAGCAGAAACCCTCAATTTTTTGATTGAAACTTACCAGAAGCTGCTGCATTTCTCACCCTAGGCTTATACTCGAGTCAATAAGCTTTCCCAGTTTTTGGAGGTAAAATTAGGTACCTCGGCTTATACTCGGGACGGCTTATACTCGAGTATATACGGTAATCAAACAATAAAGGTGGTGGTTAATAATAGGTCCAATACTCAGAATTTTACTGCAGAACTCAAGTGCTTTAATATGTCACGACATGTTTCGAGCTGAGCTCTTTCTCAAGTGATCATCATCGAAACATGTCGTGACACATTAAAGCACTTGAGTTTTGCAGTAAAGTTCTGCGTATTGGACTTATTATTAACAACCACCTTTATTGTTTGAGTATGTGTATATATATATATATATATATATATATATATATATATATATATATATATATATATACACATACATGTACATGTATATGAGACCTTCCGAATTATGGAAAGTCCCATAGACTCCATTTTATCCAAATTATCCAAATCTTTAAAAATAATTTCCTTTTTCTGTGTAATAATAAAACAGTAACTTGTTATTGATCCCAACTAAGATATAATTAATCCTTATTGGAAGCAAAACCAGCCTATTGGGTTTATTTGATGTTTACATGATTTTCAAGTAGACTTAAGGTATGAAGATCCAAATTATGGAAAAATCCATTATCCAGAAAACCCCAGGTCCTGAGCATTCTGGATAACAGATCCCATACCTGTATTTATTTGAAGGACTCTGTGGACCAATGAACCGTCTCTGCTTGCAGCAGGCAGAGGCTGTTTCAGCTCATCACATAATAATAATAATAATGAGTACTGAATGCTCCCATGCACCTAACCCATTATAGATGTTCCTGTACTTGCCCAATTTAGATTGTAAGCTCAAGGGCCAGATGGAACTTTTTCTAGTGTTAGTTCTAAATCCATTCACCCTGCAGCAACAGCAAGTGCTCTGAGACGCTCATAGGATTTAACTCTGTGTCTCCAGGAGAAAAACAGCAGAATATCTAGTGTTCAGCAAGTTCAGTCCAACAGAATTGACTGTTTTTCACATCATAAATAATTAAATTTCTCTGTTCAATAACAATTGTACTTTGCTCTTTTACAGGATATTCTCTCTCCTGCATTGAATGTTCTGCTTATAATTCAGCCTCTTGCTCAGGCCCCAGTGTCCCATGTGCATCCGGCCTTTGTGCTTCTTCATTCATCCAAGAATCCAGTCCAGGTATTTTCTATATTCCAACTTCTCTACATTCTAGGATTTACATATATATATATATATATATATATATATATATATATATATATATATATATATATATATATATATATATATATGTAAATATTAGAAGTCACTGAGGGGTTGTTCTGTGACCATATAAAGGCACAAGGCTGCAGGCTGAGTTATACAGGAAACTCTAAGTATCACTCATGTATTATAAGGGATAATGTACCCCCTACTGTAAATGATAAGGATATTAGAAGTCAGTGAGGGGTTGTTCTGTGACCATATAAAGACACAAGGCTGCAGGCTGAGTTATACAGGGAACTCTGAGTATCACTCATGTATTATAAGGGATAATGTACCCCCTACTGTAAATGATAAGGATATTAGAAGTCACTGAGGGGTTGTTCTGTGACCATATAAAGGCACAAGGCTGCAGGCTGAGTTATACAGGGAACTCTGAGTATCACTCATGTATTATAAGGGATAATGTACCCCCTACTGTAAATGATAAGGATATTAGAAGTCAGTGAGGGGTTGTTCTGTGACCATATAAAGACACAAGGCTGCAGGCTGAGTTATACAGGGAACTCTGAGTATCACTCATGTATTATAAGGGATAATGTACCCCCTACTGTAAATGATAAGGATATTAGAAGTCACTGAGGGGTTGTTCTGTGACCATATAAAGGCACAAGGCTGCAGGCTGAGTTATACAGGGAACTCTGAGTATCACTCATGTATTATAAGGGATAATGTAGTATTATAGCCAGCAGTATGTAATTTCCCTGTGCCAAGTTGTGCACCCAAAGATACTTTATATTTAAATCCAGTGAGAAATGGTATGTCTGGAACACATGACGCATGGGACACATGGCAACTCAAGGTAAAAGATACAGTATTTACATGTAAAATATTGAGCGGCCATGATAATCAAGGTCACTAACAGATTAAATCACTTATTTGCTGCAAGCAGTTTAACTTTGTTTGTATTTATATATATATACTGCATATATATTTAGTGTAGCTTAATTTACCCCTACTGTAAACTGTAAGAATCAAGGAGTCCATTGTCCTTATAAAGGTATTCGGTATTGGCCAACTCTTGTAGAACAATGTCCCCCAGATAAGTAACCTATAGGGACCCAATAATGAATTGAGCATTACTGAACAATTGTATTGATCTGTAGCTCTTCTATTCACTTAATAGCTGGACAAACAGATTAATTAGATTTAAACTGATCAATGGACACGGGTACAGGGTGGCAATACACAGTTATATTGGCAATAATTCATATAAACCACTGTTCACAATTCATAATCATTCCTTAAAGGAGAACTAAAGCCCAACTAAAGAAGTAGGTAGAAATGTTGTACATGATGTTTTGTGCTTCTGTACCAGCCCAAGGCAACCACAGCCCTTTAGCAGTAAAGATCTGTGTCTACAAAGATGCCCCAGTAGCTCCCCATCTTCTTTTCTGCTGATTCACTGCACATGCTCTGTGCTGCTGTCACTTACTGAGCTTAGGGACACACTCACAATATACAGTACACATAGAATAGAAATGTCACAATATAAGGCTGAATAGTAATTAATACACATAATTACTACATGGCAGCACAGAAACCAGTGCAATTAGCATGAAAATTGAATAATCAGCAAACCTGTAGCATCAGCTTATATTACAGCCAGGGAAGCTCATTTTCTGCTGGATAATTAGTGACGAGCCCTAAGCTTAGCTTCTCAACAGCCAATCAGAGCCCACTGAGCATGTGAGTGTCACAGACACTTTCCAAGATGGTGACCCCCTGTGACAAGTTTGAAGTCCTGGATCATTGCTGCTATTGACAAGCTCAAACTTTAACCTCGTGCAATAAGTTCACTATATAAAATAGACAGTTTTAAACTCAATTTGTTTTTAGGGTATAGTTCTCCTTTAATCTGGCACAGAATACAGTAATAGCATTGTACATAGTTACATAGTTAAATTGGGTTGAAAAAAGACAAAGTCCATCAAGTTCAAACCCTCCAAATGAAAACCCAGCCCCATACACACACCCCTCCCTACTGTCACATAAATGATATATACCCATATCTATACTAACTATAGAGTTTAGTATCACAATAGCCTTTGTATTATGTCTGTCCAAGAAATCATCCAAGTCCCTCTTATAGTCATTAACTGAATCATCACCCGGCAGTGCATTCCCCAACCTCACTGTCCTCACTGTGATGAACCCCCTACTCTGTTCCTTTAAATGAAACTTCTTTTCCTCTAGTCTGAAGGGGAGGCCTCTGGTACGTGATTCTCTTTATGGGTAAAAAGGTCCCCTGCTATTTGTCTATAATGTCCTCTAATGTACTTGTAAAGTCTAATCATGTCCCCTCACAAGCACCTTTTTTCCAGAGAAAACAACCCCAACCTTGTCAGTCTCCCCTCATAATTTAACTCTTCCCTCCCTCTAACCAGTTTAGTTGCACTTAGTCTCTGCACTCTCTCCAGCTCATTTATATCCCTCTTAAGGACTGGAGTCCAAAACTGCCCCCATACTCCAGATGAGGCCTCACCAGGGACCTATAAAGAGGCAGAATTATGTTTCATCCCTTAAGTTAATGCCCTTTTTTATACAAAAACTTTATTTGCTTTAGTAGCCACAGAATGACACTGCCTCGAGTTGCACAGTTTGTTATCCACAAAACCCCCCAGATCCTTCTCATTTAAGGAAACTCCCAACACACTGCCATTTAGTGTATAACTTGCATTTATATTATTTTTGCCAAAGTGCATAACCTGCATTTATCAACATTGAACCTCATTTTCCAGTTTGCTGCCCAGTTTTCCAGTTTAGACAAATCACTGTGCAAAGTGGCAGCATCCTGCATGGAACCTATAGTTCTGCACAATTTAGTCTCATCTGCACAAATAGAACCAGTACTTTCAATGGCCACCTCCAGGTCATTAATAAACAAGTTGAAAAGCAAGGGACCTAGTACAGAGCCCTGCGGTACTCCACTAACAACACTGGTCCAATTAGAAAATGTTCCATTTCCCACCACTCTTTGTAGTCTATCTTTTAGCCAGTTCTCTATCCAGGTACAAATACTATGTTCCAGGCCAACATTCCTTCATTTAACCAATAACCTTTTGTGTGGCACTGTATCAAATGCATGGATATAATAAGTGTATATGTTATCTTAGCTGGGAGCATTATGCAGATTAAGAGATTCTGTGCGGCTAAAACACAATGCAGTGAGACTGGCAGTGCCACCTATGGGTACGTCAGGAGACACCTGATTACCGGCTGCTGCGACAGTGACGACTGTACCCCAGAGGAACCCAAATGTAAGTGACTATTTGGCTTCACCCTTTCTAATCAACTTCCCAGGAAATTTCCAAAGATTATCACTTTTTTTATAAATATATCCACTTATATTTTATCCGTCTTATTAATGGCAGATGCACCATTTCACCACCAGGTGGCGTAGTACTGAACTATGATAGTAAAAAACTCTCTGCTAAAATGTCACAAAATGTCACGGCCTCCAAGGCTCCAGATGCCGATCTTTATCTGGAGCTTATAGCTAATCCTCCTGGAGGTAGATTTTGGCCATGCCCTGGAATCCCCCCCTCACGCCCAATTATACCACGGCCATGCCCACTCCCACACCCGGCAACGATAATGTGAGTTTTTTCAGCCTTAGCTTTAGCCATTGTGTACCGCAACTGTCAGTCCCTATCCAAACTGCCAACTTTCTTTCTGATTCTGTTACAGTCGCAAGAGACTACAAGCCGAACGGATTCCGCTGCACAAACTGTTTCCCTCCAAGCTCCGAGGAATGTGACCCGGCGAAGCGTATCGGGTGTAGCGGGGAGGAAGACAAGTGTTTCATCCATTTCTTTAAGCATATTGGGATCGGTGCTGGTAATGTCAATATCCTTCTCTTTTCCCATTGGCTCATCCTCAAGCCATTTCAACTTTATTAATCAATATCTCCAATATTTGTAGTATTTTGTATTATTTTGGGGTGATGGGGGGTTAGCAATTTACATTCAGAGGAGATGAGCAAATCTTATAAGTGATGTGATGAAGTGATGAATTCTGGGACTTGAAGACCCTTTGTTTTCCATAGAATCTGTTCACCTCCCACCACTTTTTCTATAGCTTACTTTCCTCATTGCTGGATTCAAACACACCTCTTGTCTGCTCCAACCCCACCCCCATCTGCCCCTTCCCCATAAAATGTAATGCAGAAAGCAATGACACCCCCTCCTCGTCATGCCTCATTAGCGTAATTTGCACTAGTTAGTAAAATAGAGAAGACATGGCGGGTGGGGTACAGATTCTTCTCTGGAGAGCAGAGGACCCCAGTCCCAGAATCCTTCAGTTCACATTGGAACAAGGTGTGGGAGGGGTTGAATGACTCTGCCAGCCTAAAGGGGTGGGGAAATGGTTCATGGGAGTCAGAGGCATGGCTTCCGCTCATTCTGATGAAATGGGTATGTCTATGTATTCTTACACACAGTTGCCCTTACACACACACATTAACATGAACAATTAATTTGCACACAGGCACAGGCCATGTCATAGACCCGCCCCTTGATGTCACAGCCCTGCCCCCTGCCCGGTCTCCACCGGGGAAAAGCTGGCAACCCTAATACACACACAGACACACACATACACTGGCATTCACACTATAAGCTTAAACACAACAGATTCACACTCCTCTGCCCTGGGAAAGAAGCTGCTTCATCAGGAGGAAATTCTCTGATTCTCTCATTCCTCACACAGTTGAGGAGCAGGAAGCTTCTCACAAAAGGAAGGGGTGGAGCTAAATCCTCACACAGTTGAGGAACAGGAAGCTTCTCACAGAGTGAAGGGGCGTAGCTAATTCCTCGCAGTTGAGGAGCAGGAAGCTTCTCACAAAAGGAAGGGGCGGAGCTAATTCTTTGCAGTTGAGGAGCAGGAAGCTTCTCATAAAAGGAAGGGGCAGCACTAAATCCTCATACAGTTGAGGAGCAGGGAGCTTCTCACAGAGGGAAGGGGTGGAGCTCAATCCTCACAAAGTTGAGGGGCAGGAAGCTTCTCGCAGAGGGAAGAAGTGGAGCTAATTCCTCACAGTTGAGGAGCAGGAAGCTTCTCACAAAAGGAAGGGGCAGAGCTAAATCCTCACACAGTTGAGGAGCAGGAAGCTTCTCACAGAGTGAAGGGGCGTAGCTAATTCCTCCCAGTTGAGGAATTCACACTCCTCTGCCCTGGGAAAGATGCTGCTTCATCAGGAGAAGATTCTCTGATTACTCATTCCTCACACAGTTGAGGAGCAGGAAGCTTCTCACAAAAGGAAGGGGCGGAGCTAAATCCTCACACAGTTGAGGATCAGGAAGCTTCTCGCAGAGGGAAGAGGTGGAGCTAATTCCTCACATAGTTAAAGAACAGGAAGCTTCTCACAGAGGGAATGGGAGTGGCTAAACTGAGCTGCTACGCTGAGCAGTAGAATAGTTATTGGGACGGTCCATTATTTGAAGGGGTGCTGACCACAAGAAACCTTTTATAAGCTTATTGCATGTTCTTAATGGTAATTTTAAGAAATGTGTTCAAAAGAACAAAACAATATATACATATGGCAAGAGAATCTACATTATTATAAAGTAGAAGTTCAGTGAGGGGCAAGTGCTAGTGCTAAATAGTATTTATGAAGCTTTGTTTTAAATTTGTTCAAATTTGTCTCTTTGCAGAATTTTCTTTCAGGATTGGTGGTTGCGCCACAGAATCCATGTGCCAGCCTGACAAGTTCAGTGAGTACAGCTATGAGGAGGTCTCTACCACCTGCACCCAGGCAACCCAGTGACTCCTCTAGTCAGAGAATTGGAGGAGCTTTTCTTCTATGGGGCATTTATTTCCCTGCCATTAATAATTCTTTTTGATTAATTGCATTATTACCTCTTTTGCTAAATCTCCGATTGCAGGACACAAGGAAAGGCACCAATAAAATCTTATTGTAGTATAGGACGTATTATGAGAGACTGAGAATAAACAATAAAAGGTAGACGACATATGTAGGCTCGGTTTCAAAAACAGTTCAATTGTATGGTGCAATTGCAGAAGAACCCCAGTCATAAAAAAAGTAATATATTAGGACAGGTAGGATAGCGTAATAGTGAGTAAGTGCTCAATAAGGCACAAAACGTGTTAGGCTGTTCCACTTTGTGGGAAATTAGCCAATAAAAATGAAGCCTGAGAATGATCAAAAACCCAAGACCCAAATGTAATATAAAGTTGTAGCAACATTCCGTGCACTCTCTATTTTTGCCTTTCCTTGTGTCCTTGTTTCTTTTTTTTGTATCATGAATAAAAAGATCTGCTACCTAAAAATAATTATGTTAAAAAATGAAATAAAGTTGATATCTTTAATGCGTTTCTTATGTTGATGCCCAGTGCAACTTGAATGAATACAATGTGACTATACTTGTAAGACTTGTATCACACATTCTTAAGTAGATCCATTGTTGGTTACTATCGAGTAATGTCGTACTAGAAATCCCCTTAGTAATGCAAGTTCACCCAGAGGCATAAGATTGCCCTGAATATATAGAAAGAGGGGACAGATGTAAGTCCATCTTTATTTCTGAGCAGTCAGTATAGATGACATTAGGGCAAATAATGTGGAGCTCAACAGAGTTAGGAACAGGCTAGCTAGCTAAGCAGCTTGTGCTCCACCTAGGTAATTACCCAGACAGACCCTGGCACTCTACCAATGCAAAAACCACAGCAACAGGGTTAGAATAGCAAAGCCCTTATTAACCGCTTTTATCAGCAACTCTTTTGTGTGTGCTGGGTGGGAAAGACATACTTGTAGACTGGGAAAGTCCCAAAAAAGGGATCATTTGGGTATGAGGAGGAGATACCCCTCTAGCAATGGAGTATTAGGAGGGAGAGCACCTTGTTCAGTGGGTAACTGTGCATGTAAAGGGCAAAGTGGTTGGTATGGTTGGGGCATGGCTAGGTAGGACTTGGCACATAATAACAGGGATCCTAAATGTCACCAGTGTTTTATTGGCTAGGCAGGTAAAATACTCACCTGATCTTGGGGGAAGTGTCCAACTCTGTTTTATTCAGCACCTAAAGAATTATTGTGTTTCCAAGGATCAAACTACTGTAAATATAAAAGAACATCCAACTGTTAATCATATGAGTAAATCCTCCATAAATTCACAAGTGTCCAGGTCTACATAACCCAAAAACCTTCTTCTTATAAGGACAACAAAGACTTTCATTCCATAGTTTTATAGGCTGGCACAGACCGGATCATCCATAAAACAGAGTGGTGCATTTTGAGAATATTTAAGTATTTTAAGATTTTAAATAAGTATATTTAAGTATTTTAAGACTTTAAACAACTATATTTAAGTATTTTAAGCTTTTAAATACATATATTTAAAGGGATACTGTCATCGGAAAACATGTTTTTTTTCAAAACGCACCAGTTAATAGTGTTACTCCAGCAGAATTCTGCACTGAAATCCATTTCTCAAAAGAGCAAACAGATTTTTTTTATATTCAATTTTGAAATCTGACATGGGGCTAGACATTTTGTCAATTTCCAAGCTGCCCCTGGTCATGTGACTTGTGCCTGCACTTTATGAGAGAAATACTTTCTGGCAGGCTGTTGTTTTTCCTACTCAATGTAACTGAATGTGTCTCAGTGGGACATGATGGGATTTTACCATTGAGTGTTGTTCTTAGATCTACCAGGCAGCTGTTATCTTGTGTTAGGGAGCTGCTATCTGGTTACCTTCCCATTGTTCTTTTGTTTGGCTGCTGGGGGGGGAGGGAGGGGGGTGATATCACTCCAACTTGCAGTACAGCAGTAAAGAGTGATTGAAGTTTATCAGAGCACAAGTCACATGACTTGGGGCAGCTGGGAAATTGACAATATCTCTAGCCCCATGTCAGATTTCAAAATTGAATATAAAAAAATCTGTTTGCTCTTTTGAGAAATGGATTTCAGCACAGAATTCTGCTGGAGCAGCACTATTAACTGATTCATTTTGAAAAAAAAAATTTTTCCCATGACAGTATCCCTTTAAGTTTTTTTAAGATTTTAAACAAGTACATTTAAGTATTTTAAGAAAAAGTGTCACACAAAGCACAGCCTAAGGGTAAGGCTCGAGCTGCCTTGCTACAACTCATCAAAATATTTATTAAAGCTTCTATATCAGATGTACATTAGAAAAACAGCAGCCTAATGTGTTTGATACGGGTGGTCTCCACAATGCCTCATCTTTGCTTTATAAAAGAAGCATTTATCTACATTGTCAGAGCAGTAGTGGACTTGATTATGTGGGGACAGAGTTTGGAAAACTGCACTGGGGGTACATCACTTATTGGGGTGCCCCCTTTGCACTGCTTGCAACACTCACTGAATAGCTCTTATCTGTCCTCTGGATAGTCAGAACCAGCAGTTCAATCCCATGAGATTGTGTTGCTAGACTCCCCTGACACACTATCGCCGCCTCAGCTCTCTCAAACAGCACAGAAACACAGCGGGGCTCATTTATCAACACTGGGCAAATTTGCCCACGGGCAGTTACCTATAGCAACCAATCAGTGATTAGCTTTTTAAAGCCAGTTGCAAGCAGTACAATGAATGCAGCAATCTGATTGGTTGCCATGGGTTACTGCCCATAAGCAAATTTGCCCATTGTTGATAAATGAGCCCCAGCGTGTGCCTCCAGACCAGTTTCCAAAATGGCCGCTAGTGTCTTTTTACACACGACGTGAGGCTCTTGGCCAGTTTTCAAAATGGTCGCTAGTGTCTTTACCGCTTGATGTATCAAAAGTAGTTTCTTTTGTTCTCCACTTTTCTCTCCATTGTCTTTCCAGGGGTAATTGCAGAATGGGCTAAAAAGAGTACACTTTTGCCTCACATTTCACCTCTATATGAAGACTTCATCAGGCTTGGGTTTTCTCTTATGTTTTTGCCTTATATTCATCACTTCCTGTTTGGGCCTAGCGACTCATTGATATGAATAAGAGACTGGAATATGAATAGGAGAGGGCTGAATAGAAAGATGAGAAATAAAAATTAGTAATAACAATACATTTGTGGCCTTACAGAGCATTTGTTTTATAGACGGGTCAGCGACCCCCGTTTGAAAGCTGGAAAGAGACCGAAGAAGAAGGCAAATAATTAAACTAAACTACAAATAAGGAAAAATGAAGGCCAACTTGCTTAGAATTGACCATTGTACAAAATACTTACAGTTAAATTAATGGTGAACCACCTGTTTAATGAACTCCTTCAGCTTCATATTGTGGAAATTGCACATCAGTCTGGCCTGCCAATGGGCCCTTTAGATTCCTGGGTCCAGTGTAAACATTTATATAGGGGAACATTTATATAGAGAAACATTTAGATAAGGAAACATTTATATAGAGAAACATTTATATTGGAAAACATTTATATAGGGGAACATTTATATAGAGAAACATTTAGATAAGGAAACATTTATATAGAGAAACATTTATATTGCAAAACATTTATATAGGGGAACATTTATATAGAGAAACATTTATATAGGGAAACATTTATATAGAGAAACATTTATATTGGAAAACATTTATATAGGGGAACATTTATATAGAGAAACATTTAGATAAGGAAACATTTATATAGAGAAACATTTATATTGGAAAACATTTATATAGGGGAACATTTATATAGAGAAACATTTATATACGGAAATATTTATATAGGGGAATATTTATATTGGAAAACATTTATATAGGGGAACATTTATATAGGGGAGCATTTATATAGAGACACATTTATATAAGGGAACATTTATATATGGGAAACATTTATATAGGGGAACATTTAGGGGCACATTTACTAAGGGTTGAATATTGAGGGTTAATTAACCCTTGATATTCGACCATTGAAGTAAAATCCTTCGACTTCGAATATCGAAGTCAAAGGATTTACCGCAAATACTTATACTATTCGAAGGATTTTAAACCATCGATCGAACGATTTTTCTTCGATCAAAAGAAGCTTAGAAAGCTTATGGTAGAAGGTCCCCATAGGCTAACATTGTAGCTCGGTAGGTTTAAAGTGGCAGAGTAGGTAGCCGAAGTTTTTTTTAAAGAGACAGTACTTCGACTATCGAATAGTCTAACGATTTTTAGTTCAATTCGAAGTTGTAGTCAAAGTTCGAAGTAGCCTATTCGATGGTCGAAGTACCCAAAAAATAAGTTTTTTTACTCGAATCCTTCACTCAAGCTTAGTAAATGTGTCCCTTATATAGGAAAACATATATAGGGGAACATTTATATAGAGAAACATTTATATTGAGAAACATTTATATAGGGAAACATTTATATAGGGGAACATTTATATACAGAAACATTTACACAGAGAAACATTTATATATGGAAACATTTATAAAGGGATACATTTATATAGAGAAATATTTATATAGGAAACATATATAGAGAAAATGTTATATAGGGAAACATTTATATAGGGAACATTTATATAGGGAAACATTTGTATAGAGAAAATGTTATATATGGAAACATTTATATAGAGAAACATTTATATAGAGAAAATGTTATATAGGGATACATTTATATAGGGAAACATTTATATAGAGAAACATTTATATAGGAAACATATATAGAGAAAATGTTATATATGGAAACATTTATATAGAGAAACATTTATATAGGGATACATTTATATAGAGAAAATGTTATATAGGGATACATTTATATAGAGAAACATTTATATAGGAAACATATATAGAGAAAATGTTATATAGGGAAACATTTATATAGGGAACATTTATATAGGGAAACATTTAGATAAGGAAACATTCATATAGAGAAACATTTGTATAGAGAAACATTTATATAGGGAACATTTATATAGAGAAACATTTATATAGGGATACATTTATATAGAGAAACATTTATATAGGGATATATTTATATAGAGAAACATTTATATAGGAAACATATATAGAGAAAATGTTATATAGGGAAACATTTATATAGGGAACATTTATATAGGGAAACATTTATATAGGGAAACATTTAGATAAGGAAACATTCGTATAGAGAAACATTTATATAGAGAAACATTTATATAGGGAAACATTTATATAGAGAAACATTTATATAGGGATATATTTATATAGAGAAACATTTATATAGGAAACATATATAGAGAAAATGTTATATAGGGAAACATTTATATAGGGAACATTTATATAGGGAAACATTTATATAGGGAAACATTTAGATAAGGAAACATTCGTATAGAGAAACATTTATATAGAGAAACATTTATATAGGGAAACATTTATATAGAGAAACATTTATATAGGGAAACATTTATATAGAGAAACATTTATATAGGGATACATTTATATAGAGAAACATTTATATAGGGATATATTTATATAGAGAAACATTTATATAGGAAACATATATAGAGAAAATGTTATATAGGGAACATTTATATAGGGAAACATTTATATAGGGAAACATTTAGATAAGGAAACATTTATATAGAGAAACATTTATATAGAGAAACATTTATATAGGGAAACATATATAAAGAAAATGTTATATAGGGAAACATTTATATAGAGAAACATTTATATAGGGAAACATTTAGATAAGGAAACATTCATATAGAGAAACATTTATATTGGAAAACATTTATATAGGGGAACATTTATATAGAGAAACATTTAGATAAGGAAACATTTATATAGAGAAACATTTATATTGCAAAACATTTATATAGGGGAACATTTATATAGAGAAACATTTATATAGGGAAACATTTATATAGAGAAACATTTATATTGGAAAACATTTATATAGGGGAACATTTATATAGAGAAACATTTAGATAAGGAAACATTTATATAGAGAAACATTTATATTGGAAAACATTTATATAGGGGAACATTTATATAGAGAAACATTTATATACGGAAATATTTATATTGGAAAACATTTATATAGGGGAACATTTATATAGGGGAGCATTTATATAGAGACACATTTATATAAGGGAACATTTATATATGGGAAACATTTATATAGGGGAACATTTAGGGGCACATTTACTAAGGGTTGAATATCGAGGGTTAATTAACCCTTGATATTCGACCATTGAAGTAAAATCCTTCGACTTCGAATATCGAAGTCAAAGGATTTACCGCAAATACTTTTACTATTCGAAGGATTTTAAACCATCGATCGAACGATTTTTCTTCGATCAAAAAAAGCTTAGAAAGCTTATGGTAGAAGGTCCCCATAGGCTAACATTGTAGCTCGGTAGGTTTAAAGTGGCAGAGTAGGTAGCCGAAGTTTTTTTTAAAGAGACAGTACTTCGACTATCGAATAGTCTAACGATTTTTAGTTCAATTCGAAGTTGTAGTCAAAGTTCGAAGTAGCCTATTCGATGGTCGAAGTACCCAAAAAATAAGTTTTTTTACTCGAATCCTTCACTCAAGCTTAGTAAATGTGTCCCTTATATAGGAAAACATATATAGGGGAACATTTATATAGAGAAACATTTATATTGAGAAACATTTATATAGGGAAACATTTATATAGGGGAACATTTATATAGAGAACCATTTACACAGAGAAACATTTATATATGGAAACATTTATATAGAGAAATATTTATATAGGAAACATATATAGAGAAAATGTTATATAGGGAAACATTTATATAGGGAACATTTATATAGGGAAACATTTGTATAGAGAAAATGTTATATATGGAAACATTTATATAGAGAAACATTTATATAGGGATACATTTATATAGAGAAAATGTTATATAGGGATACATTTATATAGGGAAACATTTATATAGAGAAACATTTATATAGGAAACATATATAGAGAAAATGTTATATAGGGAACATTTATATAGGGAAACATTTATATAGGGATACATTTATATAGAGAAAATGTTATATAGGGATACATTTATATAGAGAAACATTTATATAGGAAACATATATAGAGAAAATGTTATATAGGGAAACATTTATATAGGGAACATTTATATAGGGAAACATTTATATAGGGAAACATTTAGATAAGGAAACATTCATATAGAGAAACATTTATATAGAGAAACATTTATATAGGGAAACATTTATATAGAGAAACATTTATATAGGGAAACATTTATATAGAGAAACATTTATATAGGGATACATTTATATAGAGAAACATTTATATAGGGATATATTTATATAGAGAAACATTTATATAGGAAACATATATAGAGAAAATGTTATATAGGGAACATTTATATAGGGAAACATTTATATAGGGAAACATTTAGATAAGGAAACATTCATATAGAGAAACATTTATATAGAGAAACATTTATATAGAGAAACATTTATATAGGGAAACATATATAAAGAAAATGTTATATAGGGAAACATTTATATAGAGAAACATTTATATAGGGAAACATTTAGATAAGGAAACATTCATATAGAGAAACATTTATATAGAGAAACATTTATATAGGGAAACATATATATAGGAAACATATATAGAGAAAATGTTATATAGGGAACATTTATATAGGGAAACATTTATATAGGGAAACATTTAGATAAGGAAACATTTATATAGAGAAACATTTAAATAGGGAAACATATATAAAGAAAATGTTATATAGGGAAACATTTATATAGAGAAACATTTAAATAGGGAAACATTTATATAGGGAAACATTTATATAGAGAAACATTTATATAGGGAAACATTTATATAGAGAAACATTTATATAGAGAAACATTTATATAGGGATACATTTATATAGAGAAACATTTATATAGGGATATATTTATATAGAGAAACATTTATATAGGAAACATATATAGAGAAAATGTTATATAGGGAACATTTATATAGGGAACATTTATATAGGGAAACATTTAGATAAGGAAACATTCATATAGAGAAACATTTATATAGAGAAACATTTATATAGAGAAACATTTATATAGGGAAACATATATAAAGAAAATGTTATATAGGGAAACATTTATATAGAGAAATATTTATATAGGGAAACATTTAGATAAGGAAACATTCATATAGAGAAACATTTATATAGAGAAACATTTATATAGGAAACATATATAGAGAAAATGTTATATAGGGAACATTTATACAGGGAAACATTTATATAGGGAAACATTTAGATAAGGAAACATTCATATAGAGAAACATTTATATAGAGAAACATTTATATAGAGAAACATTTATATAGGGAAACATATATAAAGAAAATGTTATATAGGGAAACATTTATATAGAGAAACATTTATATAGGGAAACATTTAGATAAGGAAACATTCATATAGAGAAACATTAAGGAGATTATTTATTAAGATCCGAATTTATCTCAATATCGGCTGCTACAAACTCCGATCTAAGACGCTCGGGTTTTTAACACTTATTTATTATTACATTTTCCCGAAATTACCTTTGCGGGAAAAGCTCCAATTTTCAAGATTCTTTCAGGAATTTTCCCTAAAAGTTTTCATCCGAAAGCCCAGAAAACCTTGTGGAATTGCCCCAAACCCCTGACACAACCAAAAATCAATGGGACTGTTCCCATTGACTTTTATGCAACCTCGACAAGTTTGAGATGCTGTGTTTTTAAATTCTGGCTTTATATATAGAGAAAAAAATGTATATAGGGAAACATTTAGATAAGGAAACATTTATATAGAGAAACATTCATATAGAGAAACATTTATATAGAGAAACATTCATATAGGGGAACATTTATATAGAGACACATTTATATAGTGAAACATTTATATAGGAAAACATTTATATAGAGAAACATTTATATAGGGGAACATTTATATAGAGACACATTTATATAGTGAAACATTTATATAGGGAAACATTTATATAGAGAAACATTTATTTAGGGGAACATTTATATAAAGAAACATTTATATAGAGAAACATTTATATAGGGAAACATATATATAGAGAAACATTTATAAAGGGAAACATTCATATAGGGAAACATTTATATAGGGAAACATTTATACAGAGAAACATTTATAAAGGGAAACATTTATATAGGGATACATTTATAAAGGGAAAAACATTCATATAGGGAAACATTTATAAAGAGGAACATTTATATAGGGGAACATTTATATAGAGAAAAATACTTATACAGAGAAACATTTATATAGGGAAACATTTATAAAGGGGAACATTTATATAGGGGAACATTTATATAGAGAAAAATACTTATACAGAGAAACATTTATATAGGGGAACATTTATATAGAGAAAAATACTTATACAGAGAAACATTTATATAGGGAAACATTCAAATAGGGAAACATTCATATAGGGGGACATTTATATAGAGAAACATTTATATAGGGAAACATTGATATAGGGGAACATTTATATAGGGAACATTTATATAGGGAAACATACATATAGGGAAACATATATATAGAGAAAAATGTATACAGGGAAACATTTAGATAAGGAAACATTTATATAGGGAAACATAAATATATAGATTAACATTTATATAGAGAAACATTTATATAGAGAAACAGTTATTTGAAAAATACCTGTAATCCCTTCTGTCCTTTGGGTTCTACGTGTTCCGGTTTGAATTAACCAGTTCATTTAGGCATGGAAGCAGAATGAAAAACTAGAGAAGATTGTCCTACCAAAAAAAAAATGTAATAGTTTTCCAAAGTAAACTAAAGCCCCCCCCCCCAGGAAAAGCCTCTAAAGTGAAAGAGCTTGAAATGTCTACAAATTGTCTGGCAGGACAGGTCACTGGAGTGTAAAGTTCTTGTTATAACAATCTACCTGCAATGAGCATTGAGTTATTGATATGTTGGCTGACCTTCTGGGCAAGTTCCTCATTGTCTTCTTAGACAATGTCTGTATTTATTCTGCGACCTGGAACTGCACCAAAGTCACCGGCACAGGCAACTTCATCTCAATAGAGAACTGGAGGAGTAACCAGACTGAGCAATTAACTGTCAGCATTCTGTCCAACCCATGTTCATACAGTGAGTGGCAGCTAGAAGCTCGCATTTGGATCTTAACCTTAAAACCTAAATTCTGCTGAAAAGGTCATATAAACATAAAATAATTATATCTCAGTTGGGATCAAGTACAAGCTACTGTTTTATTATTACAGAGAAAAGGGAAGTCTTTTTTAAAAACTTGGATTATTGCCGTAATTTCGAGCTCTCTGGATAACAGGTTTCCGGAACATGGATCCCATACCTGTACTTGTCTTTATGGCACCCAAGTCCTGGGATTTTAAGTGCTGTGTTTCACTGTGTTTATAACATTCAAAGGACCTGAAAATAATTAATAACCAGGGTTTTTCCCTGAGTGCACTACCAGAAAAGTTACAGATATATATTAATATACAGGTACGGGACCTGTTATCCAGAATGCTCAGGACCTGGGGTTTTCTGGATAACGGATCTTTCCATAATTTGGATCTTCATACCTTAAAGGAGAAGGAAAGGTTAAAACTAAGTAAGCCTTATCAGAAAGGCCCATCTAAATATACCAGTAAACACCCAAAGTAGTGCTGCTCTGAGTCCCCTGTCAAAAGAAACACTGCATTTCTTTCCTTCTATTGTGTACTCATGGGCTTCTTCTGTATCAGACTTCCTGTTTTCAGCTTAAACCTCATTGCCCTGGGCAAGAGCATGCTCAGTTTGCTCCTCTGTCTCTCCCCCTCCCTTCTCTACTGTAATCTGAGCCCAGAGCAGGGAGAGACTCAGGCAGGAAGTGATGTCACACCACATTAATACTGCAGCTCCTATCCTAAACAAACAGAGAGTTTCTAGAGCTTTTTACTCGGGTATGGTATAACATTCTACAGAATAAATATGACATTCTAGCTTGCACTATTGCAGCTAATCTATTGGCAATAAAATCCCTCCGTAGCTTTCCTTCTCCTTTAAGTCTACTAGAAAATCATGTAAACATGAAATAAACCCAATAGGCTGGTTTTGTTTCCAATAAGGATTAATTATATCTTAGTTGCGATCAAATACAAGCGACTGTTTTATTATTACACAGAAAAAGGAAATCAGTTATAAAAATGTGGATTATTTGGGTCAAATGGAGTCTATGGGAGTCATTACGTAACTTTCACTTTCTGGATAGCGGGTTTCCAGATAACGGATCCCATACCTGTACAGATATTATACTTTGCAGAATAGGTTGCAGAATTTGTAAAACTGACAGTGTAAATGTGCTTCGGGCATTTTCCTTATTAATCTTATAGCGTTATAGATTCATGTTCCTCTATAACAATAACACCCACTTCCCCTTTAAAGCCGGTGACATTATTTCCAGCCTGATTAACTGTATTGTTCATTTACCCTTTTCTTGTTATTCCCCTGGCAGCTCACTCTGCTCAGCCAGTTTTCTGCATTCTGGAGCCACTTTTATTGTGCTCTCTCGGAGCATAAAGAACCATTCCCAGTTCATATTGTGGAATAAAGCAGCTCATCAGTGTATTCTCCAGAGTCAAATTAACAGAGACCCCGTAAATTATAATCTTGGAGCTGAACCTGCACTAACATTTATCTACAATCTGATTTGTTCAGTTCAGTCTCCCCCTGGATCACCAAGCTGGTCTTTCAGGTGTATTTTGGATAGCAAATAGACTTAAACCCAAGTGTTTTCCCCACTCCCAATTTGCATTGAGGCTTCTCCAAGGGATGCCAGCCCCGTGGTTTGGAAAACACTGCTATGGACTGGCCAGGGCCTGATTTACATAGCAGGAGCCTCTGGGCCACTGCCGTTCGTCATCCCTGTTCCTTCATCATCAGGTCGGAGCACTGGGGTTCGGCTAGGGTTGCCATCTGCCTAGTTTTGACCCAGACAGTTTGGTTTTGATGGGCTGCCCGTGTCATAACTAACTGCCCAGTTTTCCAAAATAGGAAAACCGGGCAGGATTTCCTATAATTGACGCAGCAAATGGCCAATCAGTGGTCACTGAGTCATAGCCCGCCCCCAACATCACGGCCCCCTATACTCAATATTAGAGAAAATTATACACACCGCCCCGCCCCAGCCGCATCATGGCCCGCCCCTTGCCCGAATTCCACAACCGAAATGGTGACAACCCTATAATTGACGCATGGGAAATTTAAAAAACAATAGTATCTTCTGCCCATCCCCAGTGTTTTTGAACCAATGTGGGTGTGGTTGGGCTTCATGCTGCCCCCTAAAATCCTGCCCCCCTAGGCCCCAGCCTTTCCACAAATCCAAGCCTGGGACTGGCTGATTCTCCTTCTTTAATTGTGTTGTGGAAATTTAGGAACTGGAGATCGCTTGAAGGAAAAGACTAAAGTTTATTTGACACAAACTCAATGGATTCTGATTTCACAACAAGTTAGAACCCCCAACATTATAGACTTGTAGAAAGGGAGTTACCAGTGGGAGGCCATAGAGACATCACAACACAAAAGAACTGCTCTTACAGCCAAACAGGTGGCTCTACCCTCAAGGCCAAGGTATAAGTGACCAAGTCTACTGTGAGAACAGAATCCATCCAAGTCGGGGGAACCTGGGGGAATCTACATATACAGGACTTTATTCTCTCTCACTAGTAGGGATGTAGCGAACTGTTCGCCGGCGAACTAGTTCGCGCGAACTTCGACTGTTCGCGTCCGCCGAATGTTCGCGAACGTCGCGCGACGTTCGCCAATACGAGTTCGCGTTCGATTCGAACAAAAATCGTTCGACCATTCGACCATTCGATTCCTTCGACCGCTAAAATCGAAGGATTTTCGTTCAAATCGAACGATCGAAGCCATTCGATCGAATGAAATCATTCGATCGAATGGCTTCGATCGTTCGATTCGAACGAAAATCCTTCGATCGAACGATTAAAATCCTTCGATCGTTCGAATCGAACGATTTTGCGGATGTTCGAAGTTCGCGAACTGTTCGCGAACTGTTCGCATTTTTGCCGGTGTTCGCGAACGGCGTTCGCGAACACATAAACGGCAGTTCGCTACATCCCTACTCACTAGAACCAAAGGTCCTTCTTGAGGTGGGACAGCCCTAAATTGGGGACATCAAAGGAGATGTGACTCACAGGGGGTTTCAGGCATATTGAGGGTATTTGTTATATCTGTGAGACTGATGTGAAACGAGGAATGGCTTAAAATGTCACGTCAAGTTTATACTGTATATTGGCAGTTCTAGTAAACTTTGTGTGATTGTGTATTTGTGTCGTTCCCTTGGCTTTATTATGAGTATTATCTATACAAATACACACTAGAGAAGCCAGAGCTTTCAATAACCCTGTTACTGTCCTGAACAATTCCCACAGTTATTCTATTAATATTCTATAATGTAACTAAAGCCACAATGTATCTGCCACAAAAGGACACCGTGTCTTTTATTTATCTGTACTGGGAACAATGGCAAAGAAATATTCAGATTCAGATTTCAGATATTTCAGTGAATATCCCATTTCCTCATATCAGTCTCAGGCTCATTATTCTTTTTAGATATTTGTTGGACCTGCAGAGGGACAGGAATTTTTTGCCTTTTTTTGGCTGATTTATCAAGGGACAAATATTGAAGTAATGGGAGTTTTTTTTTTGAACTCCCATAACTTCGATATTCTAATAAGAAAAAGACCAATTGAAATCTATTTTAAAAAATCTAAATTCGGGTGAATAGTTCAAAGTTTTAGCACATTTGATCGAATTTGACTCGCAGTATTTGCCCCAAAAACAGGGACACAGGGAGGCCCATTTATCAAAGGTCGAATTTCGAATTCTTGTGAAGTTTTTTTAATTCAAATATACTCACGCTTCGGCTGGGATGTTATTTAAGAACAATTTGAGGGGCATATTTATCAAGGGTCGAATTTTGGATTGAAAAAACTTCAAAATTTGACCGAATTAGAATCTTACGAATCGAAGGAATATCGCATTCGATCAAATTTGATTCAGTTTTTCCAAAAAAACTTTGATTTTTCAGAATCCACCAATTGACTCCAAATAGGTTCTAGGAGGTCCTCCATAGGCTAAGACTGCAATTCGGTAGGTTTTAGATGGAGAATGGTCAAAGTCAAAGTTTTAAAGAGAAAGTACATGTTACATGATTTCAGTATTCAATATGATAAATTTTCAAATTCGAATCGAATTTTGGCCAATTAAAGTACACAAAAATACTTAGAATTTTCACTTCGACCCTTGATAAATTTGCCCCTAAATGTTACTTTAAGGAGAACAAAATCCAAAATCACTGGGGGCGCCAATTAGTTTGACAATAATCACTAGTGATGAGTGAATCTGTCCCATTTGGCTTCTCCGAAAAATTTGGCAATCACCGAAAAATTTGCGAAATGGGCGTCAAAATAATTTTGCATCAATTTTTACATGCAATTTTTTTGTCGAAATACATTGAAGTCAATGGCCGTCAATTTTTTTTTTCGTGTGACAATTTTTAAACGCGCTACATACGCAACTTTTTTTTGTCGAAACGCATTAAATGGGCGTCAAAAACATTTTTTCGCCGCAATTTTTTTTAGTCGAAGGCAATTTTTCCCGGGGCGAATTTTTGCAGCAGTTTCAAGGAGAAATTTGCAGTTGACGACGTGCGGAAATTCGCCGTGAAACCATGCATGGTGAAAAAATTCGGCCATCACAATCAATCACTAATCTTTTCCGCTGGGCAAGCACTTCTCTTCTTTAGCGCTGAGAAATATGCTGGCGCTATATAAATAAATATTAATAATAGAAGCGCCAACCTGGGGTACTTTACTGTTGAGCACTGTGCCGCCATCTTGCTTTTTGCTCCCATAATAAAGTCTGGTACTTGTACATTACAGTAATCAGTGAATAGTTCCTATACTGTACATGGGGGATACATGGGGGATACATCAGGGATCCTCGGAGCAGGAAGAAAAGGCCAAAGTTTGGATTATTAACCTCTGATCGTATAAAGAAAATAAAGGAGAGAATATTTGCACCAAAAGGAGCGAGGAGGAACTGATTTATTGTGCAAATGTGGGTGGAGTTAAGGCCAAACCCAAACTTAACATGAAAAAGACTTTTCTTTATTCTAACTTGTCATGGCCACGCCCCCATCCCATTAGCAATAAATAGGAAAGTGTCGCCCTGTAGGATAGAACGTTCCATATCAGTCTCTGTGGCTCCTGTGCAACTGCATCTCACAATGAAATCTGCTGTGGGATTCCTGTGCCTGCTCTCAGCTCTTGTATCCACAGGTAAGTGTCCCCCTCATATTATTATATTATAACCTGAGCTGCCCCCCCTAATCTCTAGGAACTGCCCCTGCTTTCAGCTCTATTGGGGTAAATTATCAAATTTGCTTAACTAAATAAAATTGCAGATATTTACCCTCATATTGTACATTTATTTTACAGGTTATTCTCTCACCTGCATAGAGTGCTCTGAATATAATTCAACATCTTGCACAGGGGATAGTGTTCTATGTCCAGCCCAGTTTTGTGCTTCTGTGTTCATCAAAGAATCTAATCCAGGTATTTTCTTTATTCCGGCTATATATATATATATAAATATAGATTAATGATACCTATTATTATTTTCCCCATTTTAAATCATAAGGATATTAGTTAATCAGGGAGCTCTGAGTATCACTCGTGTATTATAAGGGATAATGTACCCCCTACTGTAAATGATAAGGATATTAGAAGTCACTGAGGGGTTGTTCTGTGACCATATAAAGGCACGAGGCTGCAGGCTGAGTTATACAGGGAACTCTGAGTATCACTCATGTATTATAAGGGATAATGTACCCCCTACTGTAAATGATAAGGATATTAGAAGTCACTGAGGGGTTGTTCTGTGACCATATAAAAGCACAAGGCTGCAGGCTGAGTTATACAGGGAACTCTGAGTATCACTCATGTATTATAAGGGATAATGTACCCCCTACTGTAAATGATAAGGATATTAGAAGTTACTGAGGGGTTGTTCTGTGACCATATAAAGGCACAAGGCTGCAGGCTGAGTTATACAGGGAACTCTGAGTATCACTCATGTATTATAAGGGATAATGTACCCCCTACTGTAAATGATAAGGATATTAGAAGTCACTGAGGGGTTGTTCTGTGACCATATAAAGACACAAGGCTGCAGGCTGAGTTATACAGGGAATTCTGAGTATCACTCATGTATTATAAGGGATAATGTACCCCCTACTGTAAATGATAAGGATATTAGAAGTCACTGAGGGGTTGTTCTGTGACCATATAAAGGCACAAGGTTGCAGGCTGAGTTATACAGGGAACTCTGAGTATCACTCGTGTATTATAAGGGATAATGTACCCCCTACTGTAAATGATAAGGATATTAGAAGTCACTGAGGGGTTGTTCTGTGACCATATAAAGGCACAAGGCTGCAGGCTGAGTTGCTTGTTATTTATATGACATTTAATAAGTGTATTTGTTGTACGTAGTTGAAAGCATTATGCAGATTAAGAGATCTTGTGCCACTGAAGAGCAATGTAGTGAGACTGGCAGTGCCACCTATGGGTACATCAGGAGACACATGATTACCAGCTGCTGCGACAGTGACGACTGTACCCCAGAGGAACCTGAATGTAAGTCCCATTGCGCATCTCTCCTATATCCAGAACTTGCTCAATAAAGATACACTATATATATATGTTTATCCTCTTGAATATTTTATCTCACTCCATTACTAATTGGATGTTCTATTCCCCCACTGGTTGGAGCAAGTATTAGACAGTAAAAGTAGAAAAAACATGGAAGCTGTTTTTTTAAAACCATCCCATCAGTGGCCCCTGTTTTGGATTTTATACAACCAAAACTTGCCAAACATGGAATTCAAAAATAAGCACCCGCTTTGAGGCCACTGGGAGCAACATCGAAGGGGTTGGAGATTAACATGTTGCATATGAGTGACCGGTTCAAGATCACTGTTTTAAGTTAAAGGAGAAGGAAAGGCTAAAAGTAAGTAAGCTTTATCAGAAAGTTCTATATAAATACACCAGTAAAGCCTCAAAGTAATGCTGCTCTGAGTCCTCTGTCAAAAGAAACAGCACATTTCTTTCCTTCTATTGTGTACTCATGGGCTTCTGTATCAGACTAACTGTTTTCAGCTTAAACCTCCAGGGCTAGGGCTTGAGCATGCTCAGTTTGTTCCTCTCCCCTTCCTGCTGTATAGCCCAGAGCTATAAGTGAGCAGGGAGAGACTCAGGCAGGAAGTGATGTCACACCAAGCTAATATGGCAGCTGCTATCCTAAACAAACAGAGCTTCTAGAGCTGTTTACTCAGGTATGGTAAAGTATTCTGCAGAATAAATATAGTGTTATAGCTGCACTATTGTGGCTAATCTATTGGCAATAAACTGCTTCGGTAGCTTTCCTTCTCCTTTAACACATATGAGCTGAATAAATAGTTTGAATGAGTTGCAACAAGATGATCTTCATTCTGTCAGTCTCAACCACTCTACCATTATATACTTGTTTCTAAAATCTAGGGCTAAATACATCCGCCCAAATTTGTTTTCTGATTCTGTTACAGTCCCGGAAGCCACCAGCGAGCCCAACGGAAACAGCTGCCCAAACTGCTTCCCTCCGACCCTTGAGGAATGTGAGTCGGGAGAACAGGCCCAGTGTTCTGACAACGAGGACAAGTGCTTCGTCCATGTCTTTAGAGATAACGGTAACTCCGACACCTCTGTCCTCTCTGACTGTTTCATGCTAAATCCATATCCGCTTCACTCTCAATATCTGCAATAATTGCGTGTGTGTGGGGAGGAGTGTTCAACCTGTCATACCGATACACTCCACCATCACACTCACTCACTCACATTCACACACACACTCACTCACTCACATTCACACACACACTCACTCACATTCACATACACACTCACTCACTCACATTCACATACACACTCACTCACATACACACTCACTCACATACACACTCACTCACATACACACTCACTCACTCACATACTCACTCACATTCACATACACACTCACTCACTCACATACACACTCACTCACATACACACTCACTCACTCATATTCACATACACAATCACTCACTCATATTCACATACACACTCACTCACATACACACTCACTCACTCACATTCACATACACACTCACTCACTCACATACACACTCACTCACTCACATTCACATACACACTCACTCACTCACATCCACACTCACTCACATCCACACTCACTCACATTCACATCCACACTCACTCACATCCACACTCACTCACATTCACATACACACTCACTCACTCACATACACACTCACTCACTCACATTCACATACACACTCACTCACTCACATCCACACTCACTCACATCCACACTCACTCACATTCACATACACACTCACTCACATACACACTCACTCACTCACATACACACTCACTCATATACACACTCACTCACTCACATACACACTCACTCACTCACATACACACTCACTCACATACACACTCACTCACATACACACTCACTTACATACACACTCACTCACATTCACACACACTCACTCACTCACTCGCATTCACACACTCACTGATGTGAGTTCCACTGAATTTATTGCCATTAAAAGACAAGTAAACCTTTAAAATAAGTGAATGTAAAATTGATGATGGGGCTATTCTAAGCACTTTTGTAATTTACATTCATTATTTACTGTTAATATGAATGAATTTTGTTACAACAGCGCCACCTGCTGGTCAGTTTCCCACCAGTCTGACCAGCAAGTAGTCAAGGAAGTTGTCAGGAGAAAGAAAGAGGCTGATGTTCTTCTGCTTAGGAATAAAATTAGAAACCTTTCTCACATCTTTCCTAAGCAGAAGAACATCAGTCTCTTTCTTTCTCCTGACAACTTCCTTGACTACTTGCTGGTCAGACTGGTGGGAAACTGACCAGCAGGTGGCGCTGTTGTAACAAAATTCATTCATATTAACAGCACATGTTTCCCTTAATAATAATGAATGTACATAACAACATTTTTTAGAATAGGCCCCCTCACCAGTTTTACATTCCCTTTTTTTAGAGGTTTACTTATCCTTTAATAATATTTGTCTCTTTACAGATTTTACATTCAGGATTGGAGGTTGCTCTACAGAATCCATGTGCCAGCCTGACAAGTTCAGTGAGTACAGCTATGAAGAGATGACTACCACCTGCACCCAGGCAACCCAGTGACTCCCGTAGTCATATGGACTTTTGCTCTTCTCTATGGAGCATGTGACTTCCCCACCAATGATTAATTCCTTTGTTCTTTTGCTAAATCTTTAATTGACGCATCTCACGATTTCTTGATTTTACCAGCACATTCCAACTGCTTCTGGGAGACAATTGCACAATAAAATTTACCAGATATTTGTCCCATTTTGTAGTCAGAAAGTCATTGTGTACCTGACTTAGGCAAGAAATCATACAATGTTCCGGCTTTTATTTTTCAGCTTTTGGCATAAGGGAACCTTTGGCATAAGGGATGCACCGAATCCACTATTAAAGAACTTGGCCAAACCCAGAATCCTTCTGTTCGGTGGATACCAAACCGAATTTGAAACCTTATTATCATATGCAAATTAGGAAACCGAGGTGTGATGAATAGTCACGTGATTTTTTTGGAATTCGATTCGGTTTAGCCAGGCACTTGAATTCGGTCCAATCTGAATCCTGCTTAAAAATTCTAAATCCCAAACTGAATCCTGGATTCTGTGCGTCCCTGTTTTGTATATTACCATGGGTGTCCGCAGAAAATTTTCCAGGGTGGGGCAAGGAGGCATCTGTGGGCGGGCCTGTGAGATAGGTGGGTGTGTCACTGCCATCAGGGGGTGGAGCTATGCCACGGCGATCAGCCGATCACCGGGTCAATCAAGGGAATCCTGTATAGTTTCCCTAATTTGAAAAACCATCCAGGAAGTTTTGACCCGGGCAACCCTTCAAAATACCGGTTGTCTGACAAGTGGCAACCCTAGTTCACACAAAGATGGCAAAGTGGCAAGTTCATGTATAAATACCCCCAGAACTCACAAACAGATGGCACAGGGGCAAGTAACAGTAACTCACACACTCGATCTGTAACTGACTCTCTTGCCCGGCTGCAGCCTCACTAAATCCACCCCTCCCCCAAGACAAGCACCGAGCAGTTTTACTCACAGTTCATGAGATCATGCAGGAAATCCAGACCAGGTTAGGCAGCAGTGTTGAAGGGGAATGCCTGGACTGGAGCCATGCTTTCAGTTTGTTTACCGGCTCCCTCTCCCTCCCCGCACTACACTAAACTCCAGTCACGGGGAGGGGAGGGCGGAGTTTAGAACAAGCTTCACAGAGTCTACAGTGAAGCACTGTAGGTGCCGCCCCCCAATCATGACGCCTTGGTAGGAAACTCTGGATGCTGAGAGGGGGAGGGATTTTTGCACGCTGCGGGCAAATTAATGGATATCGGCCCGCATTTCGCCCGCGGGCCGTAGCAGACCACGGGACATCTACAGCCACTATCTGGGACGGCAGGACAGGCAGGCAAAATCGGGACTGTCCCGCGTGATGCGTGACAGTTGGGAGGTCTTATATGCACAGTCCCAGGGGGAGGCCCTGCCCCCTCTTGCCCCCCTCTGTGGACGCCCATGTATATTACAGATTACACATTATCAACTGGTTTTCATCAGTGAAGGGCGAATAAATTCAGCAGGCACGAATTTGCGGCGAATTTCCATGTTTTGCAACCGGTGAATACATTTTTGAAACTGACGCGAAAATTTGCCTGCGGAAATTCGGTGGCATCGAAAAAAATCTGGATGCGAGTCGGAATGGTCACACGCGCCACAACTGTTGCGCATCAGCATTATTCAGACTCCCACTGACTTTAACATAGTAGTCAAAATCATACTTATGTACAGCAGGGGGAGCCCCACCTTACTTCCCAGCCATGCAGAACTCAAGCAGCTTTGTTTGTTTCCCTGTAGAGCAGTCGGCGACTGTATAGAGATTTGTATTGGATTTTATTTTTGCCTTTACATCCCCTTTACAGTTTCCAACTCCAGCTGCAGGACAAAGATCATGGAGCCAGATTTAAACAGATAAACTGGGATTCTATTTGGAGGATTATTTTGCTGCAGCCACTGTTTCTGCAGAGTTGGAGAAAGTTTGTATTAAACAATACAAAAACTATAAAATCCACATTAGATTACATGACAACACAGGACCCAGTGCAGTCTGTATATTCTGATTATTAATCAGTCTTGTTGTATCGGCTTCTGGCAGATATTATTTGACTTGTGCTGTTTTGATCATTTATGATGATCCCTAAGCAGCCCAGACCACACTGAGCATGTGCACAGTCTTGGTCTTGCAAAGATGTATAACAAAGTTACAAGATGGTGACCCCCTGTGGCCAACTTTGAAAGCATAAATAATTTGTTTGATTAGGCTTGTGGTGCAGTAAGTTCATGTTTATGTTTAATATACAAAATACAGCATTTCTAGCCTTATTCTGTTTTACACTTTACTTCCCCTTAAATGGACACGTATTTGTTTTTTTAAATATCATCTGCCAATGATTGGTGGTAGGACATTTGAATATTGGATTTGAGGATGTTTCTAGTGAATTAATGGGAAAATATGACAACCGTTCACATGTTGTACAAGAACAAATGCTCACACGCAAGTTAATTTAAAAGAAATGTACATTTCACAGGTTTTATTTGAAAATGGAATCGGATGAAATGCAGCAGATAAATAAATACAAAAGGAGGGAAGATTCACTGACATTGTATAAAAACACCAATAAAGGGAATTTCAGTTTTAGGGATCAGCAATGGGTGGCAAAATCCTGAGACAGAGGAAAAGACTGAAACATCTACAGAGTAGAATCCTAATGAGAATCTGCAGACACGAAAGGGGTTTGCAAAGTTTACAATATTTTTATAAACCTTTTCTCTCATGGTACTTACAAAAATCTATGAATTTTTGATGGTTCTTACTAGAAATTTGTAATTAAAAATTTAAAAAAATGTTTTTGCAGTTTTTGGCACACTCTAAGGGGATTATTTATCAAAGGTTTCATTTTAGAGTAATGTGGATTTTTTAAAACTCTAGTAAATTCGATTTTATTCACAATTCGAATGGTATGTTATTTATGAAAATTTTTTATTAAATAGTCCCGACTCTAAGGGGCCAATTCATTAACTTCAAGTGAAGGAATAGAAGAAAAAAAACTTCGGATTTCGAAGTGTTTCTTTGGCTACTTCGACCATCGTATGGGCTACATCGACCTTCGACTACGACTTCGAATCGAAGGATTCGAAGTAAAAATCGTTCGACTGTTCGACCATTCGATAGTCGAAGTACTGTCTCTTTAAGAAAAAATTTCGACCCCCTAGTTCGCCATCTAAAACCTACCAAACCCAATATTAGCCTATGGGGAATGTCCCCATAGGCTTGGCTAAGTTTTTTTGGTCGAAGGATAATCCTTCGATCGTTGGATTAAAATCCTTCGAATCGTTCAAAGAAGGATTTAATCGATTATTCCTTCGATCGTTCGATCGCAGTATTTGCGCAAAATCCTTGGACTTCGATATTCGAAGTCGAAGGATTTTTATTCCCAGTTGAATATTGAGGGTTAATTAACCCTCGATATTCGACCCTTGATGAATTTGCCCCTAAAACTCGAATCAAATTCAAATCGAGTTCGAATTGAGTTTTCCTCTAAAAAAAACCCTTGATTTTTACAAATTTTTTTGAGGCGCAACATTTTGTTTGACAACCAACATATTTTTTTCTCCTATTGGAGTCTATGGGGCATAATTTTCAAAGCAAAACTTGACCAATATTTGGCTCATTTCTACTATTAACATCTTCAGATAGATCAAGGGACTTCTGCCATTGACTTCTACATGAACTTCTACGTGAACTCTGCAAGTTTTTTAGGTGGAGAACTGTTTCCAGGGTCTAGGGGCGATATATCTCACATTCCAATTCAATTTTGAGTTGGTGGTTTTAAATATTAACCCAAAAAAATTTAGAATTTTCCATTCGAACCTTAGTAAATCTGCCTCTAAGCGTCTTTTTACAAACAATCCAATTTCTATTTTCTCCTTGAATCTGGAAAAATGTGCGTTTTTTTTCTATATTTCTTAAAAACTCTAAAAATGTGAGAATCATTCAGGGTAAAAGTTGTGGAGGTCCTGTGAAGTCATTGGGAGCTGCACTCATCTTACTGGAACATTTTTAATTAATTTGGACTTTTAGAGGTTTTAGAGATATTTTTTCGCTAGGAATTGTCTGGAAAAAACTAACATTTTTAAAGGTTTTAGAGGTATTCGTATTTTTTAGTGCATCGTTCAGCTCTTTTTTTCACTCATGATTTTATATTCGGATCATTTAATACATTTCATGACTTTCATGGTTTTAGAGCAAGTGAGTTTAGTTGTGGTTTCAAAAACCTCTAAGACCACTAAAATTTTACTTTTTAATACATAGAACTCTAAGATTTCAGTATTTATTCTGTTTCACATATAAGATGTGGGAGAGGAGGGAGCTCCCTGGGTAACATGGGTTTCTAGAATAAGAGATAAACCTAGGGACACAGTAAAGGTGGGACCAAGGGAACAAAGACCTTGAGAAAGTGTTGGAAGTTTAGACAAAAATTCTTGGCTCAGACCATTTTGCGTCTTTTGTTCTGGAAAAAAATGGTACAAAACAAAAATATATATATATGACTATAATTAAAAAATAAATATCCTATAGTATTAGGGATGCACCAAATCCACTCTTTTGGATTCGGCCGAACCCCCGAATCCTTCTTGAAAGATTCAGCCGAATACCGAACCAAATCTGAACCCTAATTTGCATATGAAAATTAGGGGTGGGAAGGGGAAAACATTTTTTACTTCCTTTTTTTGTGACAAAAGTCATGCGATTTTCTTCCCTGCCCCTAATTTGCATATGCAAATTAGGATTCGGATTTGGTTCGGCATGGCAGAAGGATTCGGCCGAATCCGAACCAAATCCTGGATTCGGTGCATCCCTATATAGTATATATTATTTTTCTATCTGTAATTATTATATGTCTTTGCTTATTGATAAATTCCCCTGAGGTTCAAATTAACACGCGTGTGTATGTATGTGTGTAACCAACAAAAACAAAAAACCATTGAGATGAAAATTTGCTGAAAAATTCCACTGTGCCACTGACAAATGCGGCCAAATGCAGTCGTACGGAGGGGCGGGGTCCGGCTGCGCGTCACGCACCAGGGCCCGCCCCCTCTAGTGACGCTACTGAGAGGCAATATAACATTTTTATTAGTTACCACCAACAAATCTCTTATTCAAATGCTTCCCCACCGGTGATAAAGTGAATATTTTTTGTTGTTTGCCGAAAGTCTTCTCTTGAGGCAACTTCGGAAAAGCAAAGCGCCGCATTTGGAGGTGATAACATGCCTAAACTGTACATTCTGTATAAAGTTGGATGTTAAACTTGGGTGGGTGGGTGGGTGAACATAAGGACAATGACTAGTGATGGGCAAAATTATTCGGCAGGCACAAATTCACTGCGAATTTCCATGTTTTGCCGAAGGCGAATAAGTTTGCAAAATTGCAGTGAAAATTCACCGGGGAAAAATTAGCAAAACGAGAATTTTCGACAAAGGCGCCCATTGAAATTAATGCGCATCATTAAATTCTCGTTTCGTGAACATTTCACCTTTCGCGAATTTCGCGGGAAATTCACAAATTTTTAGACGAAACTAAACTGGAGAAATTCGCCCATCACTAGCAATGACACATGAGAAGATTAGTCGCCCGTAGAAGAGGTTTGTTGAGGGTAACCAGGGCAGCCATCAGGGGGGGACAGGGGGGAGAGTTGTAGGGGGCCCTGAGGGTAAGGGGGGCCCTGCCACACCGCACTTTCTTAATTAGCCGGGCCCCCTGCTTTCTGAGAGCTGCCGACTCCAGGAAGGCAGTGCGGGAGCACAGGGGGAGGTATCTTCTGTTCATTACTTCCCCTTATTGGTCACTGGTTGAGCTGCTCAGGGATTGGATAGCTGAGGTTTGAACTTCTCCTCCAATCACCATGCAGCTTTACCAGGACTTGAAATTCTGTGACCAATAAGGGAAGAAAATGCTGTCACTGGAAGAAGATGCAGCCACCTGTGCTCCCCTCCTCCCTTTTGTAGTTGGCAGCTCACTGACAGTAGGTGGGACACACTAATGAAGTAAGTGTAACATGGCAGGGCCCCCCTAAAGGTAACCCTTTGTGGTCCCTGTTGTGTGGTGGTGCCCTGGATACCAATTTTTTTTTAAACTTCTGTGGGGGGGGCACGTTTTTTTTACATGGACGTTTAAGGGGGGCCCTGGCCACCAATTTTCTTATAACGTGGGGGGGAGGGCCCTGGCCACCAATATTTTTTTAATGGGGGGCCCTGACCACAAATGCTTTTTTTAATGGGGGGGCCCTGACCACCAATATTTTTTTTTTATTAACATGTGGGAACCATAGCCACCAATGTTTTTTTAGTGTGTGTGTGGGGCGGACCTGTAGGTGGGGCTTGTGGTGGGCGCAGCACAGGGGGCCCAGGAAATTTCTCCGTATGGGGCCCTGCGATTTCTGATGGCGGCCCTGAGAGTAACTAATATTCTCATGTGTCATAAGTTCATGTTTTACCCCCCACCCAAGTTTAACATCCAACTTTATGCGGAATATGCAGTTTAGGCTCAGCTTTACACACATAGGGCTTGGCTCAATACTGAGTGGTAACATTCCTAGATGTATCACTAACCAACCTGATTGTACCATTCTAAAGGACCAAAATGCAAACAAATATATTGATCACTTCAGGGCTTGTTTACTAAACTCCAAATGCAAAAATTTGGGTGTTTTTTGTATAAAAACAGACTTTTAAAAAATCACAAATTTTTCGGAATTTATTAAACCCCTGAGGATGGAAAAGTCAGAATCTGAAAATCCGGCATCTCAGACCTGCATATAAGTCAATGGGAGAAGTCCCAATGATTTTTTGATGTGCACTGGTTTCGTGCAATGCGATAAAGTTTTCAGAGTTTCCAGGTGAAAATTCCAAAAAAATCATAAAAATATGAAAAAATCTGAAAAAATTTTGAAAATCGGATGAAAAAATCGGAAAAAATTGTGAAAATCGGATGAAAAAATCTGAACAAATCATGAAAATCAGATTTTTTCCCGCAAATCAAATTTTCAGGAAAATGTAATAATAAATAAGCGTAAAAAAACACGATTTGATCTGAGTTTGTAACAGAAATATTGAGATAATTTCGGACTCTGATAAATAACCCCCACAGTGTTAAAAAATAAAGATGACTTTAGGACAAGAAATAGCTTGTATGACTGCTACGTCTGAGAAACAATTATGGGGTGATTTATCAAGGATCAATTTCAAATTTTTTCCACGATTCAAACTTGAAATTATATTTTCAAAAAATTCAATGTTTGGTTTTTATTAATCACTAAAAAGTAGAAAAACTTGAATGTAAAACGTCATCATCTTAAAGCTTGCAAGTTCATGTAGGAGTCAATGAGAGCTGTCTTAGGTAAAATTCAACACTTTTTTTTTAATTTGAGATTTTGAGTTTTTTTGAGCTTGTAAACTCACAAATTCGAGTTTTTTGACCCTGCAAATTCACAATTTTTTTTTTCACAAAGTTTTTTGGATTTTTTTTTAAAAGCAAGAAAACATTAACATTGTTTTTTAAATTGTGAGTAGAAAAAAGTAGAAAAAATCTGTAAAACCTTGCAAATTGAATTTCTGATGAATAAGCCCTTAAGCTCTATAGTATCTAGTAGAATTCTAAAGCAACTGGACTTTCTTTAAAACGTTTCACCCTCATCCAGGTGGCTTCTTCAGTTCAACGGAGTGGTTCACATTTATTTGGGACATTCTAACTTTTCAAATGGTGGTTTCAGGCAGATTACACTTATTTACTAATGGTTTTGCAAAATGCAATACAAATGTTTAGAAAATACATGAAACATATACAGAACAAACAAAAATAATATTTACAGAGGAACCTGCTACTAACATTCATATTTGCCTACAAGTTACTGTATTATGGAATTCCTGCAGCACCTCCAAGTGGCAGCTGGAGGAACAACACATACAGATTCCTTTTACAGATGGCAGTTTGGCATGAGGCAGTCATTTGTTACACACACAACGTTGTGTAGCTCAACCAAGTAAAAATGTATAACGGGGGGGGGGGTATCAAAACTGCTACAGGGCCAAGAATTACAATGTAAGTAAATGTAAATAAAAAAAATATCAATTAAATAAAAATACAACATTTTAGAACACAAGGCTCAATATAACACAACTTCTGGCAACAGCTACAAAAGACAGTAACAATAACACCTTGGAGTTCAATGGGAGAGTTTCCCCTGTGGAAAAGAAACAGGGAGATTTAGATTAGAAAGTCACAGCCATAAAGGAATGGGAGGGACTGGAAACTAAAGGATGGTTCAACTTATATATAATACCTAAGGGCAGATTTATCAAAGAGCGAGGTGAATTTTCGAATGAAAAAAAATCGAATTTCAATCTATTTTTTGTGTACTTCGACTAGGGAATACTCCAAATTTGAAAAAAATGTAAAAATTCGAATATCGAAATTTATCATGTACTGTCTCTTTAAAAATTCAACGTCGACCATTCACCATCGTAAACTGCCGAATTGCTGTTTTAGCCTATGGGGGACCTCATAGAACCTATTTGTAGTCAATTGGTGAACTTGGGAAAAACTTCCAATCGAATTGAACAATTGAGCTATTAATTTGATTTGAAAGATTAGAATTTGGCCGAATACGGACCTATTTGATCGAAAACTGACCTATTCGACCCAAATAAAACTTCAACTTCATTTCGGGTTGGTCTTTTTGAATTTAAATTTTGAAATTTTTTCAATTCGAAATTCGACCCTTGATAAATATGCCCCCTAATTGTCGTTAGCAGTATCTACATCTTATTTTGGGAGATGTCAAGTTTTCTGGTGGGCCCTAGAGCCCAAGGCAGTACTGATACTCAGGGGCAGATTTATTAAGGGTCGAATAGTAAATTCGATTTTGAATTTTCAAGTTTGAAAATTCAAACTTTCTAATTTTAATTCCCCTATTGGAATGTAAATTAGAATGTGATATTTATCACACCTCGACCATGGAAACAGTTCTAATTGGAATATTCACCACCGAAATCCTGCCGAGTTCATGTACAAGTCAGTGGCAGATCTATTTGGAGATGTTAATAGCCTTCCTGACATTCAAGTTTTTTTTTCTGCAAAAAACTTGATTTATACGAATTGAATTTGAATTGAATACGATTCGAATTTTAGGGTCGGAACTATTGGATCAAATATTAGACAGACCAGATTTATCAATGGACGAGTTGAATTTTCGAACAAAAAAAATTCAAAATTCCAGCTATTTTTTGTGTACTTTGACTGGGGAATAGTCCAAATTCAATTTGAATTTGAAAAAATGAGAAAACTCGAATATCGAAATTTTTCATGTACTGTCTCTTTAAAAACTCAACTTCGACTATTCACCATCTAAAACCTGCCGAATTGCTGCTTTAGCCTATGGGAGACCTCCTAGAACCTATTTGCAGTCAATTGGTGGACTTTTTGAATCTAATTCGATCGAATGCGATATTCCTTCGATTCGTAAGATTCAAATTCGGCCGAAATACGGACCTATTCGATCGAAAACTGACCTATTCAACAAAAAAAAATTTAGACTTATTTTTGGTTGGTCTTTTTGAATTCGAATTTTGAAGTTTTTTCAATCCGAAATTCGACCCTTGATTAATATGCCCCTCAAATTTTTCCCCTCCCAGTCGAATTGTGAGTATATTCGAATTAAAAAAAACTTCACAAGAATTCGAAATTCGACCTTTGATAAATGGGCCTCCCTGTGTCCCTCTGTCTTTCCTTAGAAAGATATAATATCCAGTGATGAGCAAAATTTTTGTCCCGAAAAATTTGCAAAACTCATTGAAGTCAATGGGCATCGAAATTATTTTGAAGCGTTTCAATTTCAGCGCCTGCGACAATCTTTATACGTGCGCTTATTTTGTCCAAATGGGAGTCCGAACAATTTTTGACACGTGTCAGTTTTTATGCGTGGCACTGTTCTGACGTGCCCAAACTTTTTTTTTGATGCGGCAAACTTTTCACCGGCAAATTTTCTCTGCAGTTTCGCAAATCTATTGGTCGGCAGCGAAAGGTGGAAATTTGCGGCAAATTTGAGCCTGCCGAATTTATTCGCCCATCACTAATAATATCGAGCAGATTTTTTGACTTATCTGATAAATGATCTGGTACCACCACAAAAGATGCCCAAGTGAGGAGGTTAAAGGTAAAGTAAACCTTTCCAAATATGACACCAGCTCTATTAATATACTGGGTACATATTGGAGTTTGGCTTTGTCCCTGTTACTCACCTTATTCACAGTTTGGTACCACTGAGTCCTCTTCTTGTCCCTTAACTGAGTTGTACTTTGGAGCTATTGGAATGTGGATGTGGGGATTCAGAATGTTACAAGAAGTGTTTGCTGTCTCCCTGGTCTCAGTTGAAATATTAATGAACACTCTGCAAAAGAGAAAAAAAAATATTTCTAAAATTACTTCATATTTGTAAAGCTTTCCTGAACAAACCAGTCTTTTAATATAACCTTGATGAATAACATTGGTGACTGGCGTTTAGGACTACAGTAATGGGGCAGATTTATCAAGGGCCAAATTTCTAATTTGAAAAACTTTGAAATTCAAATTCAAAAAGACCAACCGAAATTAAGTCAAAGTTTTTGTTTGGCCGAATAGGTCCATTTTCAATTGAATAGGTCCATATTCGGCCAAATTTGAATCATATGAATAAAAATAATAGCACATTTGATTAAATTCGATTCAAAGTTTTTACAAAAAAATGTTGATTTTTCAAAGTCCACCAATTGACTCCAAATAGAATCTAGGAGGTCCCCCATAGGCTAAAACTGCAATTCGGCAGGTTTTAGATGACGAATGGTCGAAGTCAAATTTTTAAAAAGACAGTACATGATAAATTTGATATTCAAATTTTCATTTCTTTTTCAAATTCTACAAAATTGGACTATGCCCTAGTCAAAGTACACAAAAAAAAGCTCAAAATTCAATTTTTTTGAATTCGAAAATTCACCTCGTCCTTTGATAAATCTGCCCCTAAGTTTTGCAGTTTTCGGATTCCCGCTACAGCAGCCTGATTAGATACGTCCAAGGATGACGACCTAAGGGATTTTCTATTGTCCCTGTATGAGTTTTTCCTTAAATTCATTTTGGGGCAGATTTATCAAGGGTCGAATTTCAAAGTATTGGAACGAAATTTATTAAAAAAAATAAAAGTTTTTTTGCAGGTGAACAGGCTGTTTTCGATCATTCGAATCGAGGTAAGATTGTATTGTATTGAATTCGATTCAAACTATTTAAAAAAAACCATTAGATTTTTCAAAGTCCACTAGATGACTCCAAATAGGTTCTAGGAGGTCCCCCATAGGCTAAAACAGCGATTCGGCAGGTTTTAGATGGTGAGTGGTCAAAGTTGAATTTTTAAAGAGACAGAACATGATAAATTTCGATATTCTAATTTTCTAATTTTTTTCCAATTCAAATCAAATTTGGACTATTCCCTAGTCGAAGTACACAAAAATAGCTTGAAATTTGAATTTTTTTACTTAGAATTTCAATTGGACCCTTGATAAATCTGCCCCTTTGTGTATGGATTTTCTGGGAACAGTAATGCGTAGTCATTCTCAGGCTAATTGTCTAGAAATGTAATTATACATGTGCTGGTTCATTAATGTGCACCAAAATGGGCAAAACTGGTCTGTAGTTGGATCTGATCCACACCTTACCTGGTTGTGCTTTAAAATTCAATTCAATTTAGTGGAATTCGACTAGGGAATAGTTAAAATTCAATTCGAGTTTTTTTAAAAATAATTCGAATTAATTTTTCGAAATTTATCATGTACTGTCCTTTTAAGAGTTCGAATTCGACTATTCCCCACCTTAAACCTGCAAAATTGCTGTTTTAGCCTATTGGGGATGTCCAATAGGCTAAAGCCTTCCTTCCTGAAAATCCCGTTTTTTTCAGAGAAAAAACTTGAATCTAATTAAATCGAGTTTGCGGGTCGATTCCATTCAACCGAGTTCAAATTTTTTAATTTTTTTGATAAATTTCGGTTGGTCGTTCTTTGGTCGAATTTTGAGTTCATGGGAGTTTATGGGAGTTTTTACAAACTCCCATGAACTCTAAATTCGACCCTTGATAAATATGCCCCAGAGTGGAAAAATGCATTCGAGCGGGAGTCCCCAGCCGTTTTTACCTGTGAGCCACATACAAGTGTAAAAAGAATTTGGGAGCAACGCAAGCATGAAAAACTCCCTGGGGTGCCAAATAAGTGCTGTGGTTGGCTATTGGTAGCCCCATGTGGATTACTTTGAGGCCACTGCGAACAACATTCATGGGGATGGTGAGTAACGTTGCTCGCGAGCCATTGCTTGATGATCACGTTACAGGGAATTTATCCAGAAATGTTAACAATGTTCTTCTTAAAGGAGAAGTAAACCTTTAAAATAAGTGAATGTAAAATTGATGAGGTTAATATGAATGAATGACCATTTTCCCACCAGTCTGACCAGCAAGTAGTCAAGGAAGTTGTCAGGAGAAAGAAAGAGGCTGATGTTCTTCTGCTTAGGAAAGATGTGAGAAAGGTTTCTAATTTTATTCCTAAGCAGAAGAACATCAGCCTCTTTCTTTCTCCTGACAACTTCCTTGACTACTTGTTGGTCAGACTGGTGGGAAACTGACCAGCAGGCGGCGCTGTTGTAACAAAATTCATTCATATTAACGGCACATGTATCCCTTAATGTCTTGGAATGAAAACAAAATAAATAATGAAGGTAAATGACAAAAGAGCTTGGAATGGCACTCTCATCAATTTTGCATTCACTTATTTTAAAGGTTTACTTATCCTTATTGTTTCTTAAGGTATAGTTCTCCTTAACATTTCTGCACTCAATCCAAGCTGAACTTACCCCTCTTCTTGTATTGGAAGGTGGTAAGAATGGAGTTCAACCCTGTTTCCACTGTATCTGTGAACACAAACACATAGAATTCAAGTTTCCTCACAGAACAATATGATATGAGGATTTGCTGGTGCCAGTGAGTATAGTGTAGTGCTGTGATAAGCCTGAGTTATTCAGAGGTGAGGAATCATAAAGTGTGTAATGTAATCAAGGAGACAGGGAAGGAGTAGGTCAGTGAATGCTGGTGCTCATTACTAGTAGGAATATAGGTGCTACAGATGGAGCAGATCCAGCACATCCTGAAACATCATGGTTCAAGAGGGATGAGCAAATTTTTTCGATAATTTTCACGGCAGAAATGACGCTGATAGGGGCAAATTCACTAAGATGCGAAGTTGCGCCAGGCGCAACTTCGCCGCACTTCGCCAGGCGTAGTTTCGCCAGCGCTCCGCAAATTCACTAAAATCCGAAGTTGCGCACAGGGGTAGCGTAAGGTTGCGAAGTTGCACTAGCGTTGATTCGCTATGTAAAGCGAAGTTACGCTAGCGAAGGCTAATTTGCATACGGCGCGAAATTCAAATTTCAATGGAGGAACACGTATCAGCACTACAAATGCCTAGAAAACCTTCAAATCAGCAAATAAAATTTATATTTTGCCCTACACATGTGCCCACTGTCTAGGTAAGTTGCCATGAGTCAGGAAATGTAGGGGGGAAGGAGGGGAGCCCCAAAAAATTTTTCGATCTTTTTCAGCCTGTCACCCATCATGTAGAAAACACGCCAGCGTTTTTTGGGACTTAGAAAAAAATTTGACTTTTTTTGAAACAATCCCTATCTACTCTATTGCGCTTCGCCAGGTCTGAGGTGGCGAAGGAAGTCTAGCGTAAAAGGTAGCGTTCAGGACACTGCGCAAGTTAGTGAATTTGCGTAGTTACGTCGCTAGCGAAAATTCGCCTGCCGTAAGGATGCAAAGTAACACTAGCGAAACTACGCCAGCTGTTCGTTAGTGAATTTGTGCAGTAACGAAAATGCCAAACGCTAGCGAATTAACGCTAGCGTTCGGCGCTTTGGCGCTTAGTGAATTTGCCCCATAGTCTTCAATGGGAGAAAAAAAAATGGCGCGCATCAAAAAAACAATTTGACGCCCATAGGCAAAAATTTCAGCAAAGCAAGTCCAATTTGCCCATCTCTAGATGACACCTCAGTCATTTCAAAGAAAAGTTGAGTGGGACAAAAAAATGTTAGCAGTCAGGAAAAAACAAAAACTAAACCTGGGTGGCCAAAATGTGAACCAAAGTTCTGGGCAGATTTATCTACAGAAAAACTATACATAAATGCCACATGAGGAGCATATCCTCAAAAATATCGAATGCCGAGGTAGTCCCAGAGAGGAAAACAACAGGCCTTGTGCAAACAAAAAGAAGGGTTTTTACTTTGCAAAAAATAAATAAATAAAAAACGTATATTTGTTTGCACAAGACCCGTTAAGCACTGTGTTTTGTGGGGCTCTGTAATAATAAAACAATCGCTTGTACTTGAGCCCACCTAAAATATAATTAATCCTTATTGGAGGTAAAACCAGCCTATTGGCTTTATTTAATGTTTATATGATTTTCTAGTAGACTTAAGGTATGAAGATCCAAATTATGGAAAGATTTGTTATCCAGAAAGCGCCAAATTATGGAAAGGCCGTCTCCCATAGACCCAGTTTTATCCGAAATCATTCAAATTTTTAAAAATGATTTCAGTTTTCTGTGTAATAATAAAACAGTCGCTTGTACTTGATCCCAACTGAGATATAATTAATCCTTATTGGAAGCAAAACCAGCCTATTGGGTTTATTTAATTATTACAGAGAAAAAATTGGATTATTTGATTATAACAGAGTTATGGGAGATGGCTTTTAAATAATTCGGAGCTTTCCAGATAACGAGTTTCTGGATAATTGATCCCACACCTGTACTATAAATTAGGTTAATTCATGTTTTAATAAAAACAAAAAATCAAATGAGAAGCCCCAGATGGAAATCACTCCTACTTTAACAATATGTACATTATATAATAGGGATGCACCGAATACACTATTTTGGATATGGCGAACCCCCAATCATTTGCGAAAGATTCCGCCAGAATACTGAACCGAACCCGAATCCATGCATATGCAAATTAGGATTAGTTTCGGCTGGGCAGAAGGATTCGGCCGAATCCGAAACCTGCTGAAAAAGGCAGAATCCTGGCTGAATCCCAAAACGAATACTGGATTCAGTGCATCCCTATTATAGACACAATAGTGATGTGCAGGTTGAGTAAAAATCCGACCCATGCCAGACCTTAACCAGTCCTCCCTCAGCCCGTGTCCTACTTCTGTGCGTCTATAAAAAAGGAAGCCGGAAGTCAGAAGTCGGCAGTGAAAGGTGGCGGGCAGTGGTGATGCGCGGGTCAGGGTTTCCCTGACCAGCACCCGACCATAACCCGCCCTGCTAATTCCCGCGCCCGCCCGCATCCACTTCCGGGTGTCCTTTTATAGACCCGCGCGACCCGCCCCGTCGATAACATCACAATGACGTCACAAAAGGGGCAGGGCGAGTGGACGCAAGACTATAAAACCGGAAGTCGGATGCCGTTATTTGAAGGTGGCGGACGGGGAGAGCAGGAGAAGAGCTCAACCCGCACCCACCACCCGAGAGGAGCCTTGCGAGGTTGACCCGAACCCGCCCGACCCATGGGTAAACAGCCAGTCCCACGGGTATGGGGTCGGCCCGCACATCACTAGTGGACAGGGAGAGCAGGAATAAGAGCTTAACCCAGACCGACACCCACAAATGGGGGTGCAAAGTCGGCACGAACCCGCCCAGCCCAAGGGGTAAACTCATGGGTCTCGCAGGTATCGAGCCGGGCCGCACATCAGTAATACACAATGATATAGGATTATTCTTTATTTATATATCTATGCCTAGAACTTTCTTTTGCCTTCTTTTGTAAAGTGTCAGCCTGCAGACCTCAGAGTCCAGACATCTTGCTTTAGCCTATGTAAAGGAATCATATTATTATTGGCAAGATATTATTCCTGGAAGTTCCTGTAAAAACCTTGTTTATCAAACGTCAAATGAAAGAGCCTGGTGTTACATAAAGTGGCTCCATCTGTAGATCAGATGCATAAAGGGGTGGTTTACCTTTAGGTTAACTTTTATTATGTCATAGAATGGCCAATTCTAAACAAATTTTCAATTGGTCTTCATTTTTTCTTTTTTTAAGTTTTAGAACTATTTGTCTATATTGCCATCTTTCCATCTTTCACATAGGGGTCACTGACCCCATCTAAAAAACAAATACTCTGTAAGTCTACAAATGTATTGTTATTCCTCATCTTTCTATTCAGTCCTCTCCTATTCATATTCCAGTCCCTTATTCATATCAATGCACGGACACTACCAACCAGATGCTGAAATTACATACTGGAGAGCTGCTGAATAAAAAGCTAAATAACTTAAAAACCAAAATGAAAACCATCAGATTGTCTCAGAAGATCCATCTCATACTAAATGTGACCAAATCCTTTAAGGACAGACAGGCTTTTGGCAGACAGTTAGGGGCCGATTCACTAAATTCGAGTGAAGGATTCGAAGTAAAAAAACTTCGAATTTCGAAGTGTTTTTTGGGCTACTTCGACCATCGAATGGGCTACATCGACCTTCGGCTACGACTATCGAAGGATTCGAACTAAAAATCGTTCGACTATTCGACCATTCGATAGTCGAAGTACTGTGTCTTTAAAAAAAACTTTGACCCCCTAGTTCGGCAGCTAAAAGCTACTGAAGTCAATGTTAGCCTATGGGGAAGGTCCCCATAGGCTTGCCTAAGTTTTTTTGATCGAAGGATTTTCCTTCGATCGTTGGATTAAAATCCTTCGAATCGTTCGATTTGAAGGATTTAATTGTTCGATCGAATGAATAATCCTTGGATCGTTCGATCGAATTTTCTGCGCTAAATCCTTCGACTTCGATATTCGAAGTCGAAGGATTTCAATTCCTAGTCGAACATCGAGGGTTAATTAACCCTCGATATTCGACCCATAGTAAATCTGCCCCTTAGAGAATAATGGATTTCTAGTGCAAAGCAGAAGCAAAGATAGATAGGGGGAAATAAAGCTACAGGACAATAATGATAACTTACCTCTATATTACAATGATGCAAACACAAAGAAAAAATAAAATTAGTTTTAGTGGCTATTACAGACTTGGCCCCACACCTAGTTTTAGGATAGGCTATTGCTGCTATAGAGTATTAGTCCAGGTAATGAGAATTCTTCTGTAAAAGTCAGGGTAGTGACCTGCAGACCCTTAGCAATACCATGTGATAGTTATGGCTCCAATTAGCAGTTTCCACACCCACACAACACTATATACCCACTCACACCCACACAATAACAGAGTTTAGCTTCTGCAGAGGTCAATTGATTGTTTTGAAGGCACAAAGGCAAAGTTAAGTATTTGAGCTACCCCCCTACCCCCAAGAAACAAGAGCACACCCATGCACCCATCAGACCACCCTTTAACCCTTTAAAGGAATACTGTCATGGGAAAATATGTTTCAAAACGCATCAGTTAATAGTGAGCAAAAAAAGAGCAAACTGATTTTTTTATTTTTTATTTTGAAATCTGACATGGGGCTAGACATATTTTCCAGGTGCCCCCAGTCATGTGACTTGTGCTCTCATAAACTTCAGTCACTCTTTACTGCTTTTACCCTTCCCCCCAGCAGCCTCACAACAGAACAATGGGAAGGTAACCAGATAGCAGCTCCCAAACACAAGATAACAGCTGCCTGGTAGATCTAAGAACAGCACTCAATAGTAAAATCCAGGTCCCACTGAGACACATTCAGTTACATTGAGTAGGAGAAACAACAGCCTGCCAGAAAGCAGTTCCATCCTAAAGTGCTGGCTCTTTCTGAAAGCACATGACCAGGCAAAATGAGCTGAGATGCACCTACACACCAATATTACAACTAAATACACTTGCTGGTTCAGGAATGACATTTTATATTGTACAGTGAATTATTTGCAGTGTAAACAGTGTCATTTAGGAATAAAACTACACCATAAAAATCATGACAGAATCCATTTAATAACAAGACCTATAGTTGTACTGCAGTAAGAAGGGGCTACTCAATGCTCCATGTTCATCTCTTAATTTCTGCTCCTTGTGCCACAATTTAATCTGAATCAATATAAACTAAAAATGGAATGTTCTCTCTGAACTTACACTCCTTCCTGTGCAACAGAGCGACGTGTAGTTTGACCTCTGCACAGGTTTCCTCTGAAAATAAAACAACATTAGTCAGACTTTTGTGTATATATCGAAATTGGCAATTGAACAGTGATTTGCTCCTATACACACACATTATTGTACTGCTGCATTTCAGATAGTAGCAAATATCATACACACACTGGTCTCCCAAACACTCATGCGACAATTAGCGTGTTATTCCCTTTAGGTTTATCCCCCTTATCATAATCTTTGCTGCATGTTTCCAGTTTGAATTTACCCTTCCTCCAGTGTGGGATAGTGATCTGGAATAGAACGAATGTTCCTGGTGTTCCTGTTGAGAGATAATAATACCGGTTAGACTGACCAACTGCAACTGAGTGTAACTTGTTAATGTGCTACATAAAATTCAGCTCAGTGTCAGTTAACATAGGATGGGTAAGCCTTGTATTACTTGTCCCCATGTATTATAAGGGATAATGTACCCCCTACTGTAAATGATAAGGATATTAGAAGTCACTGAGGGGTTGTTCTGTGACCATATAAAGGCACAAGGCTGCAGGCTGAGTTATACAGGGAACTCTGAGTATCACTCATGTATTATAAGGGATAATGTACCCCCTACTGTAAATGATAAGGATATTAGAAGTCACTGAGGGGTTGTTCTGTGACCAAATAAAGACACAAGGCTGCAGGCTGAGTTATACAGGGAACTCTGAGTATCACTCATGTATTATAAGGGATAATGTACCCCCTACTGTAAATGATAAGGATATTAGAAGTCACTGAGGGGTTGTTCTGTGACCAAATAAAGACACAAGGCTGCAGGCTGAGTTATACAGGGAACTCTGAGTATCACTCATGTATTATAAGGGATAATGTACCCCCTACTGTAAATGATAAGGATATTAGAAGTCATTGAGGGGTTGTTCTGTGACCATATAAAGGCACAAGGCTGCAGGCTGAGTTATACAGGGAACTCTGAGTATCACTCATGTATTATAAGGGATAATGTACCCCCTACTGTAAATGATAAGGATATTAGAAGTCACTGAGGGGTTGTTCTGTGACCATATAAAGGCACAAGGCTGCAGGCTGAGTTATACAGGGAACTCTGAGTATCACTCGTATTATAAGGGATAATGTACCCCCTACTGTAAATGATAAGGATATAAGAAGTCACTAAGGGGTTGTTCTGTGACCATATAAAGGCACAAGGCTGCAGGCTGAGTTATACAGGGAACTCTGAGTATCACTCATGTATTATAAGGGATAATGTACCCCCTACTGTAAATGATAAGGATATTAGAAGTCACTGAGGGGTTGTTCTGTGACCATATAAAGGCACAAGGCTGCAGGCTGAGTTATACAGGGAACTCTGAGTATCACTCATGTATTATAAGGGATAATGTACCCCCTACTGTAAATGATAAGGATATTAGAAGGCACAAGGCTGCAGGAAAAGTTATGGAAATCTAATGGGATTTTCAATATCCTCCTGTTTTACAGCAACGTTTATGCACAAATTTCCCAGTGTCATTTAACACACATTTAACTGATATCATCATGAAGCACCATAGCGTATGAAATGCAAGGATCTATTATACAGGTTATTTGTATTATGGACTTATTAAATATAGTGAGTTATAGCAGTATGATTAATTCATTTGTGTATGATATAGATATACCCAATTGCCCTTCCATATCTATTACTGATATAGAGAAACCCCAAATCACACTGAGAACTTACACTCCTTCCTGTACAAGAAGGTAATAGGCAACACTGGCCCGGGTTGTGATGTCTCTGAAACAGAAAAGTAGCCGAGGTTCAGACCAAAAGATTTATCTAAGCTAAAACATTGCATTTCCCGACAATTCTTTGTAACTTGTTGTCCTTCTATAATATTAGTCACCTTAAACTGTATAGACTTGTTTCACAGTCCAGCATTGGACTTCTGTTAAAATCTTGCTTGTTTATGTAAAACACAATAAAATCTTGAACACACACACACAAAAAAACGTTGCCCCAAAAAGTAGTGGGAATTTACAAAAAAATATGTTTTGCATTCTAAATGTGAAATCTAATAGACCTCCACGGAAAACCACTCCAGAAAAATAAATTGCAACTGTAACAAAAAAAATGATTGTTAAACTGAATTTGGCCTAATTTTTATTTAAAATTGTGTGGAATAAATGTGCTTTTTTTACTGTGATATTGACAAAAAGGCCCATCGGTATGAGCTTCTGTACTCTTTCCGCCACATGTAAATATACAGGTATGGGATCTGCTATTCAGAATGCTCGGGGGGTTTTCTGGATAACGGATCTTTCCGTAATTTAGATCTTCATACTAGAGTGACTTCAGGACCTAGGGCTTTAGTACTCCTAGGGCTAGGACCTAGGGCTTTCCAAATAACAGATCGTTCTGTAATTTGGATTTCCATACCTTAAGTCTACTAGAAAATCATATAAACATGAAATAAAGCCAATAGGCTGGTTTTGCCTCCAATAAGGATTAATTATATCTTAGTTGGGATCAAGTAAAAGCGACTGTTTTGTTACAGGTATGGGACCTGTTATCCAGAATTCTTGGAACCTGGGGGTTACAGATAATGGATCTTTCTGTAATTTGGATCTTCATACCTTAAGTCTACTAGAAAATCAAATAAACATTAAATAAACCCAATAGGCTGGTTTTGCCTCCAATAAGGATTAATTATATCTCAGTTGGGATCAAGTACAAGGGACTGTTTTATTATTACACAGAAAAAGGAAATCGTTTTCAAATTTGTATTAAACAGAATCTATGGGCGATAGGCTTTTCCGTAATTCATCGCTTTCTGGATAATGGGTTTTCAGATAACAGATCCCATACCTGTACAACCAGGCCTTCCATTGATTAATCAGCACCCTGGCTGATGTGTGCCACAAAGGCCGTGCCAATTTTAGGGGTGTGAAGTCCCAGTGCCGGCAGATAAGATGCACGCGGATTCACACTTGAGTGGAGCCGGAGCGAAAAGACACAGGCCGGTCTTGGGGCAGTGTAAATAGAAATCTGGCCCTTACCACAAGGGGCCCCCCGCTACACCCCCACACCCCCCTACAGGGTCCACCGTCACCTGCCATCCCCCGAGTGTGTGCAAATTAATCCTACTGTCAGCGCATTGGAGGAGGGAGATCAGAGACCTGGGGGAGCACTGGCAGGGATCAGGTCTGGGCCGACGGGGCCCACCAGGTTTTTTCCCGGTGTCCCGCTGGCCCAGTCCGACCCTGGTCAGCTCTGATCAGAAAGTATTTCTCTGTAAATACACCAACACCTTTAAATAATAATAAAATATGTATTTACCCTGATTCCTGCACAGGAGGGTGGTCTCTGGCTGCGAATATGTTTCTTGTCCATCTGTTGAGATAAAATAGATAACGTAACCTCTTAAACTATAAACTTTGATAGTTTGCCCGGCAACCAATTTTAAACAGGTGACCAATAAATACCTGCTGATTGGTTGCTATTAGCTACTACACCTGGGCAAACCTTTTATTACATAACCCATAAGCAGTGGCAGATTAATGAGATGTGAGGCCCCTAGGCTACACTCCCCTTCTAGGCTGTTCCCATGCCGAAAAGTTGATCAATATACAACAGTTCATCAGAGTCACTGGAGCTCCTGGAGACACAAGGGGCCCATGATGTATCTTTTTTGCAATTATTTGTATTTTTCTTTCATAGTTTATTTTTATCTGCGCTGCTTGGCCCGGGTCCAGTTGGTGCCTGTTGGCAGAAGATTAGGCATCCAGTCATAGTCACAGCTGAAAACTCTCCTGATTTTATCAGGTGTTACCAGATTTTCCAACAATTTCTAGCAATCTGCAGATAAAAATCAGGTGTGTGCACAATATAACTTCTGCTGATGTCTTGTCCAGATAATGTCATAAACATTGTGCTGCAAGTCCCTTGGTAAATTACTTTGACAGATTAAACAGCGATTTTTGTTTGACCACGCCCATTTTTGTGGCCACACCCCATAGTTACCATGTTATTTTTACATAATTTGGCAGGTTATGAAAAGTTGAACACATTTATCTTATCAAACTATTACAAAAGAATGTCAAGTATCTATTCTGGGCTGTTTACTGCAGCATATCAAAGAGAAACCTGTGACTATATCAGTACAAATCCGTGACAGCTGGTTGAGCTGTCAAAAGCGGGACTGTCCCGCTCAAAACGGGACAGTTGGGAGGTATGCAGACCGAGTTAGTCTTTTGCTTCCAAACTTCTTCCCGTTACAGTTAGAGTTGTAGTATTTCTGGTCAGGTGATCTCTTCCTGTTACAGTTAGAGCTGCAGTATTTCTGGTCAGGTGATCTCTCCCTGTTACAGTTAGAACTGCAGTATTTCTGGTCAGGTGATCTCTTCCTGTTACAGTTAGAGCTGCAGTATTTCTGGTCAGATGATCTCTTCCTGTTACAATAAGAGCTGCAGTATTTCTGGTCAGGTGATCTCTTCCTGTTACAGTTAGAGCTGCATTATTTCTGGTCAGGTGATCTCTTCCTATTACAGTTAGAGCTGCAGTATTTCTGATCAGGTGATCTCTTCCTGTTACAGTTAGAGCTGCAGTATTTCTGGTCAGGTGATCTCTTCCTGTTACAGTTAGAGCTGCAGTATTTCTGGTCAGGTGATCTCTTCCTGTTACAGTTAGAGCTGCAGTATTTCTGGTCAGATGATCTCTTCCTGTTACAGTTAGAGCTGCAGTATTTCTGGTCAGGTGATCTCTTTCTGTTACAGTTAGAGCTGCAGTATTTCTGGTCAGCTGATTTATTCCTGTTACAGTTAGAGCTGCAGTATTTCTGGTCAGGTGATCTCTTCCTGTTACAGTTAGAGCTGCAGTATTTCTGGTCAGCTGATTTATTCCTGTTACAGTTAGAGCTGCAGTATTTCTGGTCAGGTCTCTTCCTGTTACAGTTAGAGCTACAGTATTTCTGGTCAGGTGATTTCTTCCTGTTACAGTTAGAGCTGCAGTATTTCTGGTCAGCTGATATATTCCTGTTACAGTTAGAGCTGCAGTATTTCTGGTCAGGTCTCTTCCTGTTACAGTTAGAGCTGCAGTATTTCTGGTCAGGTGATCTCTTCCTGTTACAGTTAGAGCTGCAGTATTTCTGGTCAGGTGATCTCTTCCTGTTACAGTTAGAGCTGCAGTATTTCTGGTCAGGTGATCTCTTCCTGTTACAGTTAGAGCTGCAGTATTTCTGGTCAGGTGATCTCTTCCTGTTACAGTTAGAGCTACAGTATTTCTGGTCAGGTGATCTCTTCCTGTTACAGTTAGAGCTGCAGTATTTCTGGTCAGGTGATCTCTTCCTGTTACAGTTAGAGCTGCAGTATTTCCGGTAAGGTGATCTCTTCCTGTTACAGTTAGAGCTGCAGTATTTCTGGTCAGGTGATCTCTGAGGCAACACACAGACCATCACAAAATGGGGGTTCAAGGCAAGAGATGTAAAAGGACAATATGTACTTAAATATATATATTCCAGTTCGATAAGATAAGATATAAACTGTCTGTTGCTTAAGTATTCATTTTGGTGGGATTAGTTTTCCTTGAAAGATTTCAGGTGCAAACCGTGTTCTTTCCTTGTCTCACTGCCTGGGATGCCTAGTGGATGCACTGAATCCACTATTTTAGGATTCAGCTGAAATGCCAAATCCTTTGTGAAAGATTCAGCCGAAAACCAAACCAAATTCGAACCCTAATTTGCATATATAAATTAGGGGGACAAAGGGAAAACATTTTTGACTTCCTTGTTTGTACGATTTTTTTTGATTTGGATTCATTTTGGCCAGTCACTTGGATTTGATCAAATCTGAATCCTGCTGAAAAAAGTCGAATCTTGGCTGAACCCGAATCATGGATTTCTGCCTAATTGTGTCCCAGTAAGTAATGAGCAATGTGCGTGGCTATTTTTGGGAATTAGTCGTACCCACAACATTTATACAGACATTTTATGCCAAAATATCTCTGCTGCAATGAAAATGTTGGGGAAAAATGCTGTATAGGTATGGGACCTATTATCCAAAATGCTTGGTTTTTCTCGATAGTTGATCTTTTTGTAATTTGGATCTTCATACCTTAAGTCTACTAGAAAATCATAAACATGAAATAAACCCAATAGGCTGGTTTTGCTTCCAATAAGGATTAATTATATCTTAGTTGGGATCAAGTACAAGTTACTGTTTTATTATTACACAGAAAAAGGAAATCATTTTTAAAAATGTAAATTATTAAGATAAAATAAAGTCTATGAGAGACGACCTTTCTGTAATTTAAAGCTTTCTGAATAATGGGTTTCTGGATAACAAATCCCATACCTGTATTAAAAAATATCTATATAGAAAACATTTTTGGCACACAAACAACATTTTCACAGCAGAATAATATAATTTTTTAATCATGTATTCACAATTATGACAAATCCATGAAACTGAAAGAAACCTTCTGTAAATTTGTCACATTCTTAGAATTTGCCGACCCACACTATAATAATAATTACTGTACTTAAAGGGATCCTGTCATCGGGAAACATGTTTTTTTTCAAAACACATCAGTTAATAGAGCTACTCCAGCAGAATTCTGCACTGAAATCCATTTCTCAAAAGAGCAAACAGATTTTTTTATATTCAATTTTAAAATCTGACATGAGGCTAGACATTTTGTCAATTTCCCAGCTGCCCCCAGTCCTGTGACTTGTGCCTGCACTTTAGGAGAGAAATGCTTTCTGGCAGGCTGCTGTTTTTCCTTCTCAATGTAACTGAATGTGTCTCAGTGAGACCTGGATTTTGCTACTGAGTGCTGTTCTTAGATCTACCAGGCAGCTGTTATCTTGTGTTAGGGAGCTGCTATCTGGTTACCTTGCCATTGTTCTTTTGTTTGGCTGCTGGGGGGGGGGGAAGGGAGGGGGTGATATCACTCCAACTTGCAGTACAGCAGTAAAGAGTGATAGAAGTTTATCAGAGCACAAGTCACATGACTTGGAGCAGCTGGGAAATTGACAAAATGTCTAGCCCCATGTCAGATTTTAAAATTGAATATAAAAAAACCTGTTTGCTCTTTTGAGAAATGGATTTCACTGATGTGTTTTGAAAAAAACATGTTTTCCGATGACAGGATCCCTTTAAGTACAGTTATTATTTTTTCCCATGACAGTATCCCTTCAACGAAACAAATGCTAAAAAACTATTTTTCCTCTTTTGATACTGATGTATGTTGTATAGAAACTGCCACGCGCAACAACCCACAAGATTTGCTGCTTGGAACCAGGCAACATTGTTGACCACGCCCATTTTTGTGGCCACACCCCCTAATTCCCATGTTCATTTTACAAAATTTGGCAAGTTTTGAAAGTCTGAACACATTTCTGTGGTTTTTACGCGTTATTACAGTTTTGCTAATGAAGGTGAATTGCCAAATTACAGTTTCCCCAAGAGACCTGCTAATCTTAAATTGTTACAAAAGCCAATTAAGTTAGAAACTTTGTATCTTTTTCTGGTTGTTCGGTGCAGGAGATCAAAGAGAAAGCCAGGACATTTCAGTAACAAACCCCTGACTGCAGGTTAAGCTGCCAAAATCGGGACAGTCCCGTGAAAAACGGGAGAGTTGGGAGGTATGATTTTAGTCCTTCCTTGATTCCTGGTTCCTTGTCTTGTTCCTGATCCCTGCCTGTTTTCTATTGATCTCCTGGTACTGACTTCGGCCTGTTTTCTGGTTTATGCTTTGTCTGCAACTTGCCCCTGACCTCGGCCTGCCCATTGGACTTCCCTTGTTTGTTGCCTGTTAACAGACTTCACTTGCTAGCCGCCTGACCACTGCTAAAGGGACTTGTTATTTTTGATGCCTTACATTATATTGCTACTCTGTTTTCTGCCTCTTCAATAAATCCTCTTCCTTCATGAACTTGTCATCTGCCCATTACTATACTCCATTCCTGCATTACATCTTATAACTATATTTTTGATGTAATTTGTTAGTCAGAAATGATTTACTATGGATCTATGCCCTGGGATGCCTATATTCTTGTTTGCACAATGTTTTTAATGCCCCTTCCCTCTTTTGTTCTATTGGTTAATTAATGTATTCTGGTGATTGGTGGGTTTGGGGTATCTGGTATACCTGTATGCTTTTTGTTCAGCCTACAGGCACGAAATACATAAGGCTATGTATTAACATACTTTATGGCCTAAAATAAAAATCTCAGTCTTTTTCCAGGCCTGTCTGTCGGATCTGTGAGTGCCTGCCGTTTTCTCCATTGGTTGGATTCCTCCACCTCAAGCTGTAGGTCTGGGGCATGAGCACCCGACCCCACGTACTACTGGTGACATTATAAACTTGTTGGCTTTACACTGGGATTCTTTAAATCCATTCCTGTATTACCCTCGTACTCAGGAGTTAAAAATATCTTTGTGCTTTCACTTTGCTTCCGAATGTCAACTCCTTCCCACGTCTTCCAGTTATTAGATCTTATCGCACGGTTACAGAGCAGGGGGAGTTATTCCTGACTCACAGCAGAATGCATGATACATTGATGGGCAAATCTGACCCGTTTTGCTTCACTCAAAATTTGTTTAACAGCGAAGCCGTTTACAATTTTTTTTCACATTGGATTCTATAAGTGTCTTTTCCATGGCGAAGCCTGTCGATTTTGGCCATCACTATTGCAGACATGAGGGAGGGTGCGGGGAATCAGGTACTTTCTGGGCAGCCTCGCGCACTGCTTACAATCACAGTCAGGAATAACTCCTCCTTCTCTGTACATGACTTCTGTTACACCTGATTCCAAGACAAGGAATTTTGGGGAGCAGAAGAGGAGTGCACCTTCTCAGTCTGACCTGCACCCAACCGAACCCCACAATGGTCACCCCAATTTCAACCAAATCACAGGTTTCAGGCCACACATCACTATTCTGATGGTAGGTAGTTACAATACTGTTTCCCCTCAGTGAGAATTTGTAAATTTTCATTATCAGAATTTCAGATGGATTTCGGCTAATCCCCATGATCACGCGTGCAACACAGAATTCATGCACGGGATCATATTTGTGCATGATTTATCCCTCCCGGCCAACCTTGTTTGCACACCACAGATAAGACATGAATAATAGCACTGACAATAACCAAAGGGAATATTTACCTGAGACTCATAGTTCTTGTTTATCGGAACAAAAAATGGCAACTTTGGCCCTTCAGGCTTCACCTCCCCAAATTTTGGACTTTACTGCGTCACCAAAACACATGAATAAATGGCAAGTTTATACAAGAAGAGGAGCACGTGCAAAACATAAATCCAGAACTGGCACATGCATCCGCAGAAAAAAGGCGAAAGCAATCGTGTTCTTTTTTCCTTCTAACACTTGAACCTGTGCACGAAGCTGTCGGCTCCTTCTTCTAACCTGTCTCTTCATAAATACAAGAAGAAGTTGCTGGTGCCTCCTCTCCACGTGACGCAGTGATGTCATGAAGTGTCGCCTGTTCCGCGCCCATAGCTGTCACTGGCTGTTACCCTGTCTCCATGGCAGCTACGCCATCGAACGCCACATGTGCGTTTTGCATTTTTTTTTAATAAAATATTGTAATTGCGACAGTAAATTCAGGGACACCCATGAGAACTGGTTCTTCCACCTGGAAATTCCTGTACATTAACCCTTACGGAGAGGATGGTTTCTGCACGGCTGTGTTTGTAAAGTGTTTTACACACAGGGTGGGGCTGCTGACCCCCGTCCATACTGCATAGCCCCCTCTAAGCCCCTGCAGTTTCAGGGCAGCAGTAACTGGAAGCGGATCTGGGCCAAAGGAGCCCACCAAGTTTTTTCCTGGTGTCCCGCCAGCCCAGTCTGACCCTCTGTACTCTGTGAGGCTACTATTTTATGGTTATACTACTTATCGTTGCCTCTCCTATTGATCATCGAGTCTCTCATTCAAACCACTGATTGGTTGCTAGGTAATGTAAACTCTAGCAACCAGATAGCTGCTGAAATTCCATCCTGGAGCTGCTGGAAAAAAAAAAAAAACCCAAAATAATTAAAAAGAAAACTCTACAAAAAATTAAAAAATGAAGACCAATTGCAAAAATGTCACTCTCTACATCATACTAAACGTTCATACAAAGGTAAACAACCCCTTTAACTGGTAAAAGAAAACCACAGAGGGAGCTGCAGGGAACTGTAAATCCTAAGGCCTGTGAGGGATATCAGGGGGGTTTTGGCACAAAGCAAGTGCCCTGAGCAGTAGAAATAACGCAGCAGGTTCCGGTTGCCTCGATGATCTGGGTGCAGGGGAAGCGAGGGCAATTCAGGGCAATTTGCCACCAGAATGATTTTGCAACTCAGCACCAGGGAGACAATCTCTTAGATTGTAAGCTCTATATGGCAGGGACCTCCTTTCTACTGTCTCTCTTAATACATGGCACTTAAGCTCTGTGTACGTACACATATTGTCACATTCGGCACCCTAAATCCAGAACCCAAGCTAAGCTCCCTGGTCTCGGCTCTCACTTCTGCCTATAACCGCCGCCTTTCACTTCGGGAGGAGCCCTTGGCTAATTGGATCCCGCCAGGTTTGAGAGAGGAGCAAAGCTAAAGCTTCTGGATGAGCAAAGGGGCACGATCGTCTCACCTGGATCCTGGAATGGAAGAACACCTCAGGAGGACAGGCCAGACAACACAGCGTGGAATAGACAGGCAGGGCCAGCACAAGCAGAGAATCATCAGACAGGCCGGAATCAGGATTGGAGAGCGTAGAATAGTCAGTGGACAGACAAAGGATCAGGATTGGAGAGGACAGAGTAGTCACAGGCAGACAGGATCAGGATTGGAGAGTAGTCAGGCAAAACAAGGGTCAAAACCAGAAGAAACCAGCAGGATACAATATTCTAAAGCACCAGGAATAACTAATTGAACCAAACAACGGGCAATGTGACAATTAACAGCCCCTTCAAATACTTTTTGAATCTCACGCCATTGTGCGTGACGTCATCATGCCAGCGCATAACCCAGGAAGAGCGCCGGCGCATGCACCATAGAGGGGCCGGACACGATGAAACAGGACGCATGCGGCGGGTGTCCCCACTGAAGGCACGTCAGACGCCCCCGCATGCCAGAGGCCACACCACTGGACCACCAGGGTAAGCGATGGTTATTAGACATATATTCATTGTAATTGGTATGTTATGTGTCCTTCCTGTGTGTACTTTCATATATAGACAGCCCTGTGGGTTGAAAAAAATAAATAAAGTTATACATATGTAGAGGGATTGGTCAATATATCCCCATTTACTTTGCATTCCACCAAAGATTGTGCCCGAAGGGGACCCTTAGTCTAAGTAATGACTCATAGCTATCCCGCTGAGGCGATTAGTCGTCAGGCAACAAAATTTCCCCGAATCTCCTCGTGTGAATTAACCCTTAAGCTGTGAGTCTAAGGGCTAGTCCACACGGGGAGATAGCCACGCGTTTGCGGTCGCGGCGACAAAGCGCCACGACAGTCGCCGCGACCGGCGCAGGCGACAGTTTTGTATGGGCGCCTATGTAAAAACGCCTGTGCTAACCACATGAGGCGATTTGCTTTTCAACAGTCGCCTGAAAAAGCCTGGCGAGGCATTTTCAGGCGACTGTTGAAAAGCGCATCGCCTCGTGTGGTTAGCACAGGCGTTTTTACATAGGCGCCCATACAAAACTGTCGCCTGCGCCGGTCACGGCGACTGTCGTGGCGCTTTGTCGCCGCGACCGCAAACGCGTGGCTATCTCCCCGTGTGGAATAGCCCTTACTTTCCCCAAGGGACCTGTTATCTTATCTTGTTACAATTACTTATTTGTTTATCTCGAAATTGTTACAAAAGTATCTTATCTGCAGCTGTGGCTGTTCTGGGCTCTCTGGCAAAAGCCAATTAGTTAGAAACATTGTTTCTTTTTCTGCCTGTTCAGTGCAGAGAAAATCGGGACTTTCCAGTACAAATGAGGGCCTGTGGGTTGAGCTGTCAAAAGAGAGACTGTCCCTCTAAAATCGGGACAATTGTGAGATATGGTGTGACTACAGCAGTTGCAGGGGGGGGGAGCTCAAGAGTGTAAGGGCCCAGCAATGCTGTAATTAATGAGCAATTTTAATATATATTGGTAGTATAGGCCAACTTAATAAAATTTGGGGCCCTAAATCGAATTTGCTGTGGGGCCCAGTCACATCTAGTCACACCACTGATCAGTCCCGTCTCTCTCAGAATTAATTTTGCATCAACTTCAATACCTTTGATACTTTGGCTTCTTAATACACAGGCTTATCAATGTTTCCTTGTTGGCAAATTACATCAGACTGAAAACATTTTTAAATTGTTCTAAACAAAGTACTTTGCACTGATCATTTAACTTTGTAATGCCCTAAATTCATCTCTCACAATATCAGTGTAGGGATGTGTAAAATAGCCACCCCTAGTATTATTGTCAGGCAGTCCCTCCATGTTATAGACACCTAACTGGGTCCTAAAATACAGTTGGGAGGGGTACTGTTTGCTCTTTCTGCTCTAAACTATGACCCTGCTGCTTCTCATAGTGACCAGCAGATGGCACTGTGCTGGGATATTAAAGGCTCTGAAGCCATGCTTTCAGTGTCCATTTTGTGCTGGCTCTGACCTGAACAGGCAGGTAGAGCCCTGTGGAACCTAGACAGGTCAGGTCTAGTAAGAATAGGCTACTCACCATTATAGGTTACTCTAGGAGTAACAGACAGACAGGTTGTTTAGCTGAGCAGCTCAAGGCTCCGACAAGGAGAGTCAGAGGGATTAAGATCCCGGGTACTAATAGCCCAGAAGTAGGGACTAAGTGTATAGGAACAGGGTAGATAGATTCCCCTCAGGTTCCACTTAGGGTAAAGGCTGAAAGCTGGGTGTACCTTTATTGCTGCTGAGCACGTCCTTGTTGCCTGTGGGGACTAATACTGACCATATAATGCTGTGAGTATTGCCTATTTAATGTGATGCTAAATCCTGTCATGCTCTATTGTATACTCCACTGAGGATTGTGTATGTTCAATAAATCAGTTATAAGAACCACTGGCGCCCAATTATTATACCCTGTATCCACTCACAGTTGCACTACACCCTGCCTCCACAACGTTGTGAGGGCTGACTCCCTAAGATTACAGGTCTCATCCGGAGCACATTTATTTGGAGTGGAGCTCAATAGTGGTGTAAATAACACACAATTTACTATAGCGCTACATCAGAATCAAAATATTCTGCATAACTATTATCATCACATATTGTACATTTCTTTCATGTATATTGTTGTCAGACTGACTTGTTTGATCTAACCGCAGGGCAACAGCCTCCCCTACGTCTCTCACTGGACACTCCAACCTGAGAGCGGAAACTGGAAGAACCCACAGGCCGAGGAGCAGAGGTGCCAATTCATTCACAAAATTGTCCCTTTTTCTTTTAAAGGTTTTTGCAGTTTCTACACTTAGGGGCCTATTTATGAAGCCTCAGACTTTTCTGGTCTAGTTTTCAATTTTTTTAGAGGAAAAAAAGGACTCAATTTCTGAGATTTATTATGCTCTGAAGCTGCTAAAAATCTGAATCCGAAAATACTTCAGGTAAAACCTGGAGAAATAACGTAGAAGTTAACTGTAGGGTCCCTTTAACAATTGGAACATGTTTTGATCGTTTTGGGCTGTTTGCACTAGGTTTTTGCTTGATAATTTGATAAATCTGAGTTTTCTGAGCAACAAAAAAGTTGCCTAATTTCGAATAGACTTTTTGTGAAACCAATTTTTTCTACAAACTTTATTGGTAAATTAAGGGGATTTGGGTATGGGAGTTTGGTCGCATTTTTTAAGTGAGAAAATTTTCAGTAAATAAACCCCTTAATAAATCTCAAAAAAAAAAATTTCAAATTGTTTTTTTAAAATAATCAGAAAACCACAAATGTTTAGAGATTTGTGAAAAAAATAGAAATTCGATTGTCAGTGAATCGACCCCTAAATTCCTCAAGATTCGTTTCGCCATGAAAATGATTCCCATAGACTCTAATGGGTTCAAAAATTTGTTGTGCAATTTGTTGCGTGTCAAAAAAATGTTTGTGACCGCAAACCAATGCATTTCGGAGAATTTTCAATGTTTCATGAATTCTTGGCAAACTTTTTTTGACCATGCCCATTTTTGTTGCCACACCCCCTAATTACCATGTTCATTTTACACAATTTGGCAGGTTATGAAAGTTTTACCACATTTCTGTGTTTTTTCTGTGTAATTACGGTTTTGCTAATGAAGGCAAATTGCCCTTTAAGATGCAAGTCAAAGTTTCCCCAAGAGACCTGCTTATCTTAAATTGTTACAATTGTTTCTTTGCTTATCTTAAAATATTACAATTGTTTTTTTGCTTATCTTAAATTGTTACAATTGTTTATTTGCTTATTTAAATTTTTACAATTGTTTCTTTGCTTATCTTAAAATGTTACAATTGTTTCTTTGCTTATCTTAAATTGTTACAAAAGTATCCAAATGCACATGCTGAGTGTTCTGGTCTCTCTGTCAAAAGCCACTTAAGTTAGAAACATTGTAACTTTTTCTGGCTGTTCAGTGCAGGAGATCAAATAGAAAGTCAGGACATTTCAGTAACAATCCAGTACTGAGGATTGAGCTGTCCCATGAAAAACAGGACAGATGGAAGGTATGGATACCCAGTAGCATTTTCATTCTTGCAAATTTTTGGAAATGATTAGTGATGGGTGAATTTATTTGCCAGGCGCGAATTCGCGAAACCGCTGCGAAAATTTGCCGGCGTCCGTTTTTTTGGACGCAGGCGCATTTTTGCCAGCGAAACGAGACGTTGTTGCCGCTTCGCAACTTTTTCGCCATTTCGCTGGAAATTCACGAATTTTTCAGCGAAACTCCACCAATTCGCCCATCACTAGAAATGATAAACTTGGCACAAGGCTAAGCCTCCACGCAAAGCTCCATTAACTGAAACAACATGCCTTTTTCGTTAGAAATTTCAGTCTAATATATTTTCTCACAATTCAAAATTTGCGAAACGGCGAGAAATTCCCAAAACGCGAATTTTGGCGCCTGTGTCAATTCTGTTGAGTCAATGGCCGTCTGAATAATGTTGACACGTGACAGTTTTGACGCGAGTGACTTTTCATTCCAAATTTTTTGACGCCGCAAATTTGCGCCTGGTGAATTTATTCACCCATCACTATTGGAGGGCTTCAGCTGCAACCCCCTGGGCTCCTGCCCCAAGTGCAAGCCTCCCCCACTGGTGCAACCACAATCCCCCTCCACCGGGAGGTTCGGGGGAGGGGGATTTCAGAAGAGGAGCAGGTCTAGGTCAGTAGGGCCCACAAAGGCTTGGGACCAATGTTTTTTTTCCCCATGTCCCGCCAGCCCAGTCCAACTCTGTAGATTAATGAACACGTTGGTCCAAAAAAGTCTTTTGTCGCCATTGAGAAAGTTGCATTTGAATCTTGCCTTGTGAAGGGTATAGACATAGAAGTGCTGATTACCATGTAATACAGAAGAAGATGGCTGCACAATACCCAAATAAATTATCAATTTGAAGTTTGATAATTAAATGATTAAACTCAGATTTTTTCATATTATTGCCCAAAAGCCGCAAATTATTCCGATTATTGTATGTAACCCAGTGCAGGATAACTTCCAGCTTCTACAAGACCTCAGCAGGTTTCAGATGGGGTACTTTTTTATTCTGCCTCAGGGGTTTAATAAATCATGAAAAAATTTCCCTCTGAAAAAATTGTGACTTTAATAAATAACCCCTTTGAATTCAAGTTTTGACTGCAATTATTTATTTATTTATTTTTGCATTAAAATTTAAATAATTAACTGGCATCTAAAAGCTGAAAAGTCAATGGCACTTTCAATATCTTTTTCAAAGATATATATTTTTTTTAAATAATCAAACTGTTGCATACTCATTAAAAATCGTGAGTAACATTCAGCGTGATCAAGTTTTATTCTTTATTTTAATAGCTATCAGTTGGTTAACTATAGTTATAGTTGGCTGTCAAGGGTCTTGGTGTAAGGAATAAAGTGGATCTGTAGTTCTTTAAAAAATATTTTGGGTGCCTGGAATGGGATTGTTTGGAACAGGTACAGCAAGTGAGGGAGAATGTCCATTTTAATTATATTTATATGGCCAAACCATGAAAAACCAGGTTTATCCCAGTGTTGTAAGTCTGTTCCAATCCTTCAGCGGGTATATGTATAGAAGTACTTCTTCTATTATGTTTGCCGATTTCTTGAGTCCAAGATATGTGAAGTGCTTGTGTTCCACTGTAAATGTGTATTGATAAAGTGCCAAATGTCTCTAGTTCCTGTAGCACTTTGGGTAGTGATGTTTTAGGTTCAGTTTTGTGGCTAAGACCATTGATGCACACCCCTGTGATGCCTGTATTCTGTCTGATCCTTTGTAAGAATGGCTCAAGCGTGATGATAAATAGAAGGGGTGACAGGGGGCAGCCCTGACTTGTGTCGTTAAATGACTCTGATAGTGTCCAGTTAATGTGAATGCGAGCTTGTGCATATAGGCTTTGTATGTAGAGTATGAATATAGGGCAGACACCTATTCATTGAAGGCATTTGAATATGGCCTCCCATTTTAACCTGTCAAATGCTTTTTCAGCATCTGTGGATAACAGGGAAAGTGGGATATTATTTTTTTTGTAGTAACATAGGATGCTATGTACTCTGAGTCTATTATCCCGGGCCTCTCTCCTGGGGACGAATTCCACTTGTTCAGGATTTATTATTTTTGGTAGCAATGGTTTCAGTCTTTCCGCTAGTACTTTTGCATAAAGCTTGGATTGGCCTATAACTTTTAACATCCATGGGATCTTTCTCTTTTTTGTGTATTAGTGTTATGTAGGCCAGGGATGCATCCATAGGTAGTTTGCCTTTTTCTGAAGTTATGTGCATGCTCTTTTGAAAATGGGGTAAGAGAAGTTTAGACTTGTGGAGCTGTCTGGGCCAGGGGTTTTGTGGGTTGGGGTGGTCTTCAAAGCAGAATCTAGTTCCTCTAAGGTAATTGGGGATTCTAGCAGTTCTAGATCTTCTGCTGAGAGTTGTGGTTTGGGAATAGTTTGCAAATAAGTATTCATTGAAATATATTTACCCACACCAATATGGGACTTAACCTCTAAATGCAATAAGAGGTTAAGTCCCATATTGGTGTGGGTAAATATGTCAATATAAAGTAAATGTGGACACCTCTCTAATGCGGGCCACAAATTGGCTGCTACTAACTGTATGCACTTTGCTTGGGTTATATGGATATTTTATTCATTGAAATATTCATATCGTTATCAGGTTCCGGGGTAATATTGTACAGGGATTTATAAAAGTCGCAGAAAACATTGCCAATTTTGTTTGTGTCATGTGTAACTTTTCCGGAGAGGTCTTTAAATGGTCATGATGTGGTTTCTTCTCTGTTTGCTGAAGCCAGTAGGCATCCACACTTTCTGGCTATTGTGTAAGGGGCCTGAAGGCTCTGCCAGGGTTAGCAGACCAAGAAGGAAGCACAGTCCAAGTGGCGGCACCCAAGTAGAGGAGGGCTCCTCCCAAAGTGTAATTAAGCTGTTATAGGCAGAAGAAGACTTTGGGGTTTGTTCTGGGTTTGGGATATCAATCGTAACAGAACGTTGGGCCAGACATGGATGCTGAAGGTGCAACGGCTTCCTCTGCTACTACAGAAGTTATCCTGGTGAGCTTCGCTGAGAATAAGAGTCCAAGCAAGATCAAATTGTCCAGTGCCGGCAGAGACTGTTAGCTTGACTGGACTCCATTCAGCAGCAACCCATTGCTGGCATGTCCGCTCCAGCCTCATCAGGGAGACTCCAGTCTGTACCTCCGGTTAACCCTACATTGGAGTATAAATTCCCATTCCATGAGAGGTTTAGTGGAGATCGCAGCAGGTTCTTCATCTTTCGGGAAGCCTGCAAGCTCCATTTTAGTTTCTTAGCTCACTTCTTCCCTACAGAGGAGTCAAAGATTAACTTTGTAGTAACCTTGTTACATGGGGAGCCTCAGCTCTGGGCCTTTAGCCTATCTCCTAGTGATCCAGCCCACCTCTCTTTGGAAGCCTTCAAGGCAATAGCTATCATCTACAATGATCCCGACCACGCCGCCTCTGCTGATGCAACCATACATAACCTCATGCTAGGCAAACGGCGGGTCGAGGATTATTGTACGGCCTGGAATGATACTGCCTTATGGAGTCAATTCAGGGTAGGTTTGGCCACGCTTATAAAAGATAGCCTTGTTAATTTCGCTATGGAGCCTTCCATCGATTCCCTGATGCCGTACAAATTAATAGGAGGCAGAGGGAGAGACGTCAAGAGTCAAGAAGTTATGGCTACGGTGACCCCGGATAGTGTGTCCCCTGACGTGGCCCTTAAAACATCTTTTTCTGCCCTTAGACCCCCGAGGAACCCATGCAATTGGGTTCAACTTGTCTGTCTTCCGAGGAAAAAGGTCAGAGGGTGAATGGTTTATGCCTATATTGTGGGGATAAAGGGCATCTGCATAACACCTGACCCAAGAGACCGGGAAACAAGTCCTGGGGAGTCCTGCTCAGGTTATGATAGTTCTACTCCCCAATCTTTTTCTTCTTTTTAAACTCTAATCTTGGTCTTCTTGAATCAGGATAAGGGTTATACGCAGTGCTCTGCCTTTCTTGATTCCGGGACAGCAGGGAATTTTTTGGATGACAGCTTTGTACATAAGAACTGTATTCCCATTTAACCCCTTGTTACATCCATCCACCTATTGGCAATTGATGGTAATTTTCATGGTTCTGGGTTGGTATCTTCCAAGTCCAAAGTTCTCCTTATGTCCCTGGGTTATTATACTGAATGGATTTCATTCTATGTTATTGATTGTCCGCTACCTCCAATCATTCTAGGCCTTCCCTGGGTGAAAAGACACAATCCTAGGGTAACTGGCTAGCTAGCAAAATAATTCAGTAGAGTCCAGTTTGTGAATCCTCTTGTTTAAAAACTACCCAGGTTCTTGCAGCAACTACTTTAGAAGGGTTGCCTAATCATTATTCTTCCTTCTGTGACGTCTTTTCAAAAAAAAGCAGCCATGCTACTTCCCCGTACAGGCCTTATTATTGTGGCATTGACTTAATTCCAGGTTTCTCTCATCCCAAGGGCAGAACATATCCTCTCTCTAGTCACAGGCCATACCCCCTCCCCTTGATCACTGAGCTCTTTGATAGTCAAGGGCGCCACAGTTTTTTCAAAACTTGATTTAAGTGGCGCATATAATTTAAAGTGGACCTGTCACCCAGACAGAAAAATCTGTATAATAAGAGTCCTTTTCAAATTAAACATGAAATCCAATTTCTGTTTTTTATTTAAGCATTCATAGCTGTTGTAAGCTCATTTAAAAATCTCAGCTGTCAATCAAATATTGTCTGCCCCTCCTCTATGCCCGTGGCATAGAGGCGGGGCAGACAATTACTTTCCATTCAGCACTTCTTAGATGTCACTGCTCTCCACACATTCCCCCCGTTCTTTTTACCATTTAATTGTCTAACCAGGGCATGTGGACGGACATTGGGTCCCCCATTCTGGTGCACAAACAAGATTCTGAGATGATACAAGGCTTGTCTTAATAACAGTGTCCACAAAATGGCCCCTGCCTGCTTGTTATAATTATGAATTCCCTGACTGAAGGAAACAAGATTCAAATAATTTTTATAGTGTAATCAAAGTTCATTTTGCTTGACTAATCTGATAAAATAGGATTTTGAATAATTTATTTTGGGAGACAGGTCCCCTTTAATCCGAATCAGGGAGGGGGACGAATGGAAGATGGCTTTAAAAACTCAAGATGGATATTATGAATACTAATGGCGTTTGGTCTATGTAATGCCTCTGCTGTCTTCCAAGAATTTGTTAATATCTTCCATGATCTTCCCGCTGTGAAATATGTTGGCGCTATATAAATAAATGTTTATAATAATGATAATAATCATCGTTTAGGTTGGTATATAGTAGTATACCTGGATGATATCCTAATTTTCTCCTCAAGTTTAGTAGATAGTTGAATTCATGTTCAAGAAGTTTTAAGTAGGTTATGGCAAAATCGCTTGTATGCCAAGCTTGAAAAATGTGTTTTTCCTGTACACTTTTTAGGGTACATTCTGCCCCGGGAGGGGTTGGAGATGGATCCAGCCACGGTCCAGGTGTAAGGAGTGCGGTCTGGCGCGTCCTTCCCCGCCGGCGTCCAATCAAAAATGGTGGCGCCCAAGGCAGACCATGTGGGAAGTCGGCAACAGCGCCTCGTTTTGGACGCAGCGAATTGTCGCCAGCGTCAATCGTCACGACACCGGCGTCAAAACTTGCAGCGTCGACATGCAACATGATGTCACCACGCATGTTTTGGCGCCAAAATTCAGCTTTAAAAGTACGTCTGAAACCTACTGCTTTTGCCCGTGAATAGGTTCTACTTCACTGTGTTCCTGGGTGCGATTATTGTGTTTTTGGACTCTTGATCTCGACCTCTGCCTGTTGTCTTTGCAAATCCTTGCCACCTGAACTGATCTTCTGCCCGTCTGACTACCCTTATTCTTGACTCCATTTTGTACTACGAACTGTGTTTGGAAACCTCAAAGCTTGCTCCTTGGTCCGCAACTTCAAACTGAGCCTGGACCCTTCCGAGGAAGTTCAACCTCTACCCAACTTCGGAAGAGCCTTCCGTGGACGGGCTACTCGCATGGAGGCCTATGAGGCCCAGCAGACTCATTTTGGCCAAGCCTTCGATTAACCTGTCTGTCGATTAACCCCCCCAGCTGCAGCCGCTCCACCTGCTGTGCCATTTCCTGCTTTGAACCCAGAGCCTAAAGAACCAGCTCCTCCTCTCTACAGTGGGGATCCCCAGGCTTGTCGGGGCTTTGTTAACCAATGCCTTATACAATTTGAGCTTCAACCCTCGCAGTACGTATCCGAGCAAGCTAAAGTTGGGTTCGTCATTTCCCGTCTCCAAGGGAAAGCATTGGAATGGGCATCGCCTTTATGGGAAAATAATTCTCCATGCATTCTGGACTGTAACTCTTTTCTCCAGTCTTTTCGTACCATCTTTGATGCTCCTGGCGGGGTTACTAAAGCCTCTTCCCATCTACTGCAAATTCGCCAAGGGAGTCGTACTGTCAGCGAATATGCAATTGACTTCCGTAACTTAGCGGCCGAGACATACTGGAACAATGAGGCTTATCATGCGGCTTTCTACCAGGGGCTCTCCACTCATCTCAATGATGATTAGGCCTCCCGCAATCTCCCGGAGCTGTTGGAAGATCTTATCGATCTGGCTATTAAGATTGATACCCGAATGCAGGAACACCAGTCTGACAGGGAGAGAAGCAAGAAATTCCAGCCACTGCTGGCTCCACGTTTCAGAGACCGTTGCTCCCTGGTACATCCGCTCCTGTTCCTTCTACCTCCACTGAGGAGCCCATGCAAATTGGGGGAGCCAGCTTATCCGAAGAGGAAAAGCTGGGGAGACGCACTGCCGGTTTATGCCTGTATTGCGGAGGCAAGGCTCATTTTGCCTATAACTGTCCAGTGAAGCAGGGAAACTTCCGCGCCTAGGTAAGTTTGGGGAGACTCACTTGGGTGGAATTGTTCCTTTTCCCCATCAATCTTCTCATTGGTTTATGATTCCTGCGCAGCTTCAAGTCTCGTCCAAGAGAATCTCGACTCAAGCATTTCTGGATTCCAGCGCAGCAGGAAACTTCCTTGACCACTCATTCGCCATTCACCACAACATCCCTCTCCACTCCTTATCAATCCCACTCCGGGTCCTGGCAATCGAAGACAGACTGCTCTCCATAGCGTACATCTCTCATGCCACACATGAACTTTCTGTTACAGTTGGAGCCATGCTGTTGAGAGACTTTCTATTCTATTATTAACTGTCCATCCACAATTGTAGTCCTGGGGTTACCTTGGCTTCATCTCCACAATCCTACCATCGATTGGGCTGAAAGCCAGATTTCTCATTGGTGCCCTTATTGCCAGCAGAACTGTTTATGTTCCAATACAGTCCAGAAATTATCCTCTGTCTCAATAAATCTTCACTCTCTTCCTCTAGCATACCAGGACTTTTGTAAAGTGTTTTCTAAAAAATCTGCCGAAACCCTTCACCCTCATCGACCCTATGATTGTCCCATTGATCTTCTCCCTGGTACCATGCCTCCTCGTGGCCGTACTTGCCCACTGTCTCCATCAGAAATCAGAGCCATGAAGGACTACATCCAAGAAAACCTGCAGCACAGTTTTATTCATCCTTTTTCCTGTCCAGCCAGGGACGGGTCTTTCTTTGTGGAGAAAAAAGAAGGCAGTCTCAACGGGGTCTCAATAAAATCACTTCGAAAAACCGTTATCCCCTAGCCCTTATCACAGAGCTCTTCGACCAACTCAAAGGAGCCTGTATCTTCACCAAGTTGGATCTCAGAGGCGCATACAACTTGATAAGAATCTGGGAGGGCGACGAGTGGAAAACCACTTTCAATACTCATGACAGTCACTACGAATAACTCGTCATGCTGTTTGGGCTCTGCAACGCGCCCGCAGTCTTCCAGGAGTTTGTCAATGACATTTTCAGAGATCTGCTTGGTGTTAATGTAGTCGTTTATTTGGACGATATACTCATCTTTTCCAAAAATCTAAATTAATAAGCATATAACTGAGAAATGGGAGATACTAAGATTCACATTTTAATAGATTATATCTATCACAATTTCACTTTCTATCATAAATAATATCATTGTCCAAATATATATATCTATATTTATAATCATTGGATGTAAAAACATGTAATACATTAAAAAAAATATGTTATGTTCATGAATAGTGTCACAGTACCATTACAAACACTAACAGAAACTTTTTAAATAGTGATGGGTGAATTTATTCGCCAGGCACCAAAATTCGCGGTGAATTTGCGCGATTCGCCGCCGGCGAATAAATTCGCGAAACTGCTGCAAAAATTTGACGGCGTCAAAAACGAGATGCCGGCACCGTTTCGCGAATTTTTCGCCATTTCGCAGGAAATTCACTCATTTTTCAGCGAAGTGAAACGGCGCAAAATCGCCCATTACTATTTTTAAATAATTCAAGATATTGAGTAACAGAAACAGGTACTTTAAAGAATCCTCTTCAGCAGAATCATTGGCTCAAAGGAAGCCAATATTTTTACTTTGAGGGTCCGGGAAGGAAGATCCGATAGCTTTAACCACACAAGATGGAATTGGTTTTGTACGGCTGGTACCAAGGTTTCCGTAAATCCATACACTGAAGTTCCTATAACTTGCTTTTCTTAGGCCTCTGTAAAGAAAAATTGATATAAACTATTTCATGAACCAAATAAGACACAGAAGATAAAATACATCATAAAGTCTCAATATCACAATACCTCATATATTCTGCATCATTGGGTTGCTTTCTCAAGCCCAGAGTCGTCATTTTAAAGCTCAAGTCAGCCCTTTCCCTGCTGATAAACTCGTTGAAGAATTTGCACTCAGTGATACAATTTCTTTCATCAGGAATTTTGGAAAATATAATTGGTTGCTCATGACAGCATAGGTGTTCCATAAGTGAAGGCATAGGAGTACAGTTTCCACAACCGCACCATTTGATGTTGCACGCGCAATCTTCATTAAGTTGTTGTTCTGATTGGGCTTGAATTTCATGAGTGGCTTCTTTCTGTCTTGTATCATGGAGCTTTTGTTTGGAGTGAAATACATTTTTGGGGAAACAATTCTCGGCCTTTCTTATTTCAGGCCACATCCTCATTTGGTTTAGAAGACCCTGATACCAAAATCAGTAAAGAAAGAGGTTAAAAAAATAGCTTAAAATTTTCATAAACGTTAAATCCATGTAAAGAATTGTACCTCTTCTTCATTGGAGTGTGAGGTACAACTAATTGCCGTTTCTTGTAAAGACATATTTTGCATGCACCATGAAAGGAATCTAAGAATAACATGGAAACCAAAAAACTGAAATATAAATAATTATACAATTTCAAGATTTATGATATAGTTTCAAGTTATAACACAGCAAATTAATGGAAGAAAACATTAGAATACAGTATAGCCTGCGGAAATGGAGTACCATAAAAGTAAAGGCTTTTTGGGGCAATAAAACATCTAACTGAGGACTACAAATGGGTGAAATTATGTTTGGAGGCCATTTTTGTCCTTTGACGCCTGCGACAATTGATGCACATTAAAGTCAATGGGCGTCTGTTTAATTGTCGCCGGCGTCAAAAAAATTTTTGACGCCTGCGATCATTGCAAATTCGCGCCTGCCGAATAAATCACTAGTCTACACCATACGGGACTACTATTTTACTATATGTTATTTAGCATTTCTATCCATTCTATCAAGTTCTCTTGATGCCTGCCTTTCCTGACGTTTTAGAGAGCCAAGTTTAATGTTCAAATTTAGGTTTAGGTTAAAAAGTAGACAGAATAATTTTGAATAATGCAAAGCTTATATAATCAGTTTTCAAATGATCCTCAGCAGATTATGCAAACCACGTGCCATACCATTCTGCTCGATACAAGTGTCTTCTCTCAGACTCTCAGACAGAAACATAATCTTTATTTACCCTTTTTCCTGTATAGGAGTGTGTTCTTTAACTTCAACCACCATTCTGGTGTCTCTGTTAAGAAAATGTAACTTTAGTTAATTAGTTCCACCATAGTCCACCATAGTCCACCATAGTCCACCATAGTTCCTGGTTGACTAGGACAGTATGCCAGATTGAGGTGCCAGGTTACGGTGGCCTTCAACAGACATTTTGGGCTTCTGGGAGGAGTAAATGGAACAATGGAAGATAGCAAGGCTTGTGTAAGGCTATTCATATAGTATCTGTCTGTTGGATCCACAGGCCAATTGGTCAGTTACTATGTAGGCTCAGCTAGTGTATGGCCACCAAAAGTTACACATAGGGGCACATTTACTTAGCTCGAGTGAAGGATTAGAATAAAAAATACTTCGAATTTCGAAGTATTTTTTTGGCTACATCGACCATCGAATTGGCTACTTCGACCTTCGACTTCGACTTTGAATCGAACGATTCGAACTAAAAATCGCTCAACTATTCGACCATTCGATAGTCGAAGTACTGTCTCTTTAAAAAAAACTTTGACCACCGACTTTGCCACCTAAAACTTACCGAGCACCAATGTTAGCCTATGGGGAAGGTCCCCATAGGCTTTCCTAGCTTTTTTTGATCAAAGGAAAATCGTTCGATCGATTAAAATCCTTCGAATTGTTCGATTCGAAGGATTTAATCATTGGATCGAACGATTTTGCCTTTGATTGTTCGATCGAAGGAAATGCGTTAAATCCTTCGACTTCGATATTCGAAGTTGAAGGATTTTACTTCGACCAATAGTAAATGTGCCCCATAATATTGTTGGGGTTGTAAGAACTGCATTTTCATCTGTGTACAGGCCAAGGTACAATGTGCCAAAAACATGGTGAACTGAATCTAAATTTGAAGTGAATTTTGAAATATACAGGTATGGGACCCATTATACAGAAACCCCTTATCCAGAAAGTTCCAAATTATGGAAAGGCCATTTCCCATAATCCAAATATTTAAAAATGATTTCCTTTTTCTGTGTAATAATAAAACAGTCGCTTGTACTTGATCCCAACTACGATATAATTAATCCTTATTGGAGGCAAAACCAGCCTATTGGGTTTATTTAATGGTGTTATGATTTTCTAGTAGACTTAAAGGGATACTGTCATGGGAAAAAAAATTTTTTTCAAAATGATTCAGTTAATAGTGCTGCTCCAGCAGAATTCTGCACTGCAATCCATTTCTCAAAAGAGCAAACAGATTTTTTTATATTCAATTTTGAAATCTGACATGGGGCTAGACATATTGTCCATTTCCCAGCTGCCCCAAGTCATGTGACTTGTGCCTGCACTTTAGGAGGGAAATGCTTTCTGGCAGGCTGCTGTTCTTCTGAATGTGTCTCACAAGGTATGAAGATCCAAATTATGGAAATATCTGTTATCCAGAAAGCCCCAGATCCAGAGCATTCTGGATAACAGGGCCCATACCTATATATATATATATAGATATAGATATAGATATATAGATATATAGATATATATATCAATATAGCACTTGAGAGGGATTAATAGTGGCCTTTACCAATACTTAGATTTTATTAACAAAGGTTAAACCTTTACTATAAACTTACACTCCTTCTTGACTATTAAAGTGATTAAGAGTTGGGTTCATGCCTCTGTTGGTTCTGTGAAGAGAAAACAACACAATTTGGATCACAACAGGAATGTCCACACAAGTAAACGTGTGGCTTAACAACGGTTATAAAACTACTTACAGTATTTGAATCCCTGGATGTGGTGTGTTTACCTCCAGCCACTAGAGGGCTTCAGTCGATAATAATAAGTGTTTATGTAGTTCTTATCATTAGACTCTTGTTGATTCAGGAACTGAGATACAGCCATGAGGCTCCACTGATGTGTACTATCACTACTCTGAATAAAAGTCTGAAGTTCTAACCAGTGTGAGTTTACAAAATAACACACTGGACACAGATACAAATTTAGTAATACAGTAATAGAGCCTGTTGGCTTTTTGGCTGGAATTCTTTTTCTCCAGTAATGTTGTAGAAGAGTCTGCCTGGCTCACTGCTATTAGAAAGTGATAAGAAATATCTGATTCCAACTGGTTACTTACTAGACCTTGCAATTATCTACCCATGTTGTTAAAAAACTCCATAGACTTGACATTGGGGTTAGTTAGTATATAGTAGTAGTATACCATTATAAATTTGCAGACACAGAACTCATTCAGCATACCTCCCAACATTTTGGAAGTAAAAAGAGGGACAAAAATTTTTTTTTTCAGCACGTAGCACAGCAATTTTTGACCACACCCCTTTCTGTGGTCACACCCCATAATTACCATGTTTGTTTTACAAAATTTGGCAGGTTATGAAAGTTTGAAAATATTTCTCCTTATCTAAACTGTGTTTTTGTGTCTCAAAATTGTTACAAAGTATCTTATTTGCACCTGTTAGCTGTTCTGGGCTCTCTGCTAAAAGCAGAACTTTGTTTCTTTTTCTGGCTGTTCAGTGCATAGAAAAGAGGGACTTCCAAGTACAAATGAGGGACTGCGGGTTGAGCTGTCAAAAGAGGGACTGTCCCTCCGAAAAAGGGACAGTTGGGAGGTATGATTCAGTCATAATGCCACTCCGTTACCACCCACAACTTAATTAGTGGTGCCATTTCACATACTGTTTTGTGGTTTCTATAATGACATTTCTGTCTCATTATTTTATTACTACTTCCAGAAATATTTAGGTCACCAACAGAAAGAGGGAGTAGACAATCTCTCCGAATATGACCCTTCCACCCCAAGATTCCAGGCCCCTCTAGAATGACTGGTTCCAAGTGCTTTGCATTGGTGTCATGTTCCTCAGTGCAATAATTGTGTTTGCCCCTATTTGCCCAAGAAATACTGTCACAATATGATGCAGGTTCTATGAAACTTTTAAAAGTGTGTGTGTTTCTGCCAGAGAGGATCATTTTCTGACAACAGAATGCTCCATGTATTTATAATATTACACAAGTCTCACTATTTCCATGCAAATATGAATCCATTTCATATTGCAAATTTGCACATTCCTGAAACATGATGTGCACTTACCCTTCTTCCTGAATGGGGGAGTTGACTGGAACATGGCTGATTCCTCTAGTGTCTCTGTAGAGAGAAAATAAAGTCATTATGTACTTCTTCTGTATCAATTATCGGTTGCTTTGTATGTCATTTTGTATGTTCCATGTCTAAACCCATCTATTGTACAGAGCTGCATGATAATAATAATAATATAGTGATCCTCAAGTGTAATTGTACATATCTCAGCATCTCCTATGACAGTCAATCACCAACTGGGAGATACAGTACGTAGGCAGTACACACTGTTTTACTATGAATATCTAATGGGGCATTCGTTTTTTGATTTAATAATGTAAATTGAAGAGTTATCATTGTGAGTTGGGCTTTTAATGTTTATTGATAACATACCAAGGAGACCTTGAATGACGTGATTCAGATTGGGAATGTCTGTTGTGAAAGGAAAAGTCAAGTTGGAATTTAAAAATATTTTTTTAGACCATACAAAGCAAACCTTGGTTGGAGTAGTCTGGAATAGAAATGTGTATTGTTAAGCTGGCCAGAGACAAAAAGATCTCATCGTACGAAACGTGTGTGGAGAGTCCCGACATTTTTCGTCCGGCGGAGATCGGTCGTTTGGTCGATGGGACAGGTTAGAAAATTTCTGTCGGCTGCCGATAATATCTCTGCGTGTATTGCCGATCGTAGGATTTTCAGTGGGAGACTGTCACTAGCTTTGGTTGGACATAGATATCGTACGATTGCTGTCAGGGGCAGAACATTGCTGATCTGTTCTTTAACTAATCTGACTGGTAAGACTTTGATCTGAATGGTTAGTGGCGGGTCGGGAGATGGGAAAGTCCGATCGTACCATGATTCGTACGATCGGATCTTTGTGTCTGTGGCCAGCTTTAGGTTTATTCAATACAAATGTTAAGAGACAATTTTACCTTTCAATTCATTTATATAGACAATGCTCAGAAGTATGGGGCCCATTCATTAAGTTCGAGTGAAGGAATAGAAGAAAAAATACTTCGAATTTCGAATTGTTTTTTTGGCTACTTCGACCATCGAATGGGCTACTTCGACCCTCGACTACGACTTCGAACGATTTGAACTAAAAATCGTTCGACTATTCGACCATTCGATAGTCGAAGTACTGTCTCTTTAAGATTATTCCTTCGATTATTCCTTTGATCGCTCGATCAAACTATTTGCGCAAAATCCTTCTACTTCCATATTCGAAGTTGAAGGATTTTAATTCCCCAGTCGAATATCGAGGGTTAATATTGATGCATATGCCCCTATGTGTATGGCTGACATTGCATTTGAGAGATCTTTAGCTGGACTAAATATACATTGGTATCATTTCTCTACTCCGTTCATTTAAAATCAACAAAAAAAATTCTACTCAAGGGCTCATTGTCAGTAACGGAACTAATAACTATCACTGCCAGGGCCCGGGGGCAGGCAAAGAGTCCAGAGCTCCCCAAGGGGGTGTTGGTCTACCCCTGTACCCCTGGTAGTTCGCTACTGGGGGTTGAATACCGAATCCACCATAAAAGATTTTTTTTAAAAAAAAAACCTATACCGAATCTAGCCTCTGATTTGCAAAAATCTATAAAAAAAAGTATAACAGATAGAACCACAGATGGGTGGGACGTGGACATCCCCTCCCATGCCCCTTTCTTGCACATTATCTTTCACTTGCAATTATGCCCCCAATAGCTTATGCAATAAAGCCTGGAGAACAATATGTATACGAACAATACACTGTCCCCATAATGTAGTGTCTTTCCAGATCCTACAGACTTGTGCCTTCCACCCCAGCCCCATGTTATTACCTGCATTGGACTTTCCATTTGCCATGGCTGCAGTAGTGCACATGTAGTCGTTATACCCAGGCGGAGGTCAGGGCAATGACCTGACAATGTTTACATTGGCATCAGTTCAGCTGCTAAAATTCTCATTGGAATGTGCTTGGCATTAGAAATTACTGGATATCGAGAACATACTCATTCAGACTGTAAACGGAAGGTCCCCATTGTGGTAAATGCAAAACCAAATTGGAAAGAGCCCAATTGTGGTCAAATAATAAATGAACGCATAAATTATATTAATAAACACAGGATAATTACAACCATCTTGGCTAAAAACTATGGGGCAAATTCACTAACCGGCGAAAATTCGCCAGCGATGGCTTTGCTAACATCGCAACACTTCGCCAGGAGAATATTCGCCAGGACAACGCTAATTCAATAAAATGCAAAGTTGCGTCCAGGGTGCTGAAAGATGGCGAAGTTGCACTATCGTTAATTCGGCAAGCAAAGCGATGTTGCGCTAGCGTTGGCTAATTTGCATATGGCGGGAAGTTAAAGTTGAATGGACGTATATGTTGCAGCAAATACATTACATTATACAAGTCCAGGGAACCTTAATAAAGACAATAGAGTTGTTATAATGCCCTACACATGAGCCCACTGTATAGTTTATGTTCCATATGTTAGGAAATGTAGGGGGGAAGCCAGGTACCCTAAAAAAAATTTGCGATCTTTTGCAGCCTATCACCCTGAAAAACTGAAAAGTCGCCAACTTTTTTTTGAGGAACTCTTACCCACTCTATTGCACTTCGCCTGGTCTGAGCTGGTGAAGACAAGTCTGGCGAAACAGGTAACGTTCAGTAAAATCCGCATCTTAGTGAATTTGCGCAGTTACGTCCATTCGCCAGAGCGAAAATTCGCTTGGCGAGAGCGTCTGTCGTCTATCTCATTCGCTAGCGATGTGACTACTGGGCCGTTAGTAAATCGGCGAAGTTCTGACATGGCTGAAGATTTTTCACCAGCGTTAGTCACTTCACCCTTTAGTAAATTTGCCCCAATGAGATAAAAATATCTTAAGTAATAGATACATTGATTCCAGCTTGTACTGCAAAATCAATATATTATATTATATCCTCAAGAATGTATGTGGTTGTAATTCATTCCAGCTTCCATACTCCTTATGGCTGTGCGTTCCAATGCGCGGCACTCCAAAAATGTGCTTCTTAGTGATGGGAGAATCTGACCCGTTTCGTTTTACCGAAAATGCACAAAATCGCCGACATGCATTGAAGTCTAAGGGGCCGATTCACTAAATTCGAGTGAAGGGTTCGAATTAAAAGAAATTCGAATTTCGAAGTTTTTTTGGGCTACTTCGACCATCGAATGGGCTACTTCGACCTTCGACTACGAAAATTGAACGTTTCGAACTAAAAATCTTTCGACTATTCGACCATTCGATAGTCGAAGTACTGTCTCTTTAAGAAAAACTTCGACCCCCTACTTCGGCAGCTAAAAGCTACCGAAGTCAATGTTAGCCTATGGGGAAGGTCCCCATAGGCTTGCCTGGGATTTTTTGATCGAAGGATTTTCCTTCGATCGTTGGATTAAAATCCTTCGAATCGTTCGATTCAAAGGATTTATTCGTTCGATCGAATGAAACGATCGCAGGATTTGCGCAAAATCGTTCAACTTCGATATTCGAAGTCGAACCATTTTAGTTCCTAGTCGAATATCGAGGGTTAATTAACCCTCGATATTCGACCCATAGTGAATCGGCCCCTAAGGGTGACAATTTTTTGTTGTGCAACAATTTTTTGATACTCAACAAATTGTGCAACAAATTTTTGACTCACAATAGGGAGGTTATTTGCTAAGCTCTGAATACCCGAAATTTCCCATAATCCGAAAAATGTGTGATTTTTTTTTTTTAAAACACCGAACTTTTAAAAAAATCATTTATTGTTTGGAATTTATTAACACGCCATCTCAAACCTGTCGAGGTTGCATAAAAGTCATTGGGAACAGTCGCATTGATTTTTGGTTGTGTCGGGGGTTTCGGGCAATTTCACAATGTTTTCGGAGCTTTTGGGAAAAATTCACGAAAAAACCTTGAAAATCAGAGCTTTTCCCGCAAAGCAAATTTTCGGGAAAATTTAATAATAAATAAGCGTTAAAAACCAGAGCGGGTTAGATCTGAGTTTGTAGCAGCCGATATAGAAATAATTTCGGACCTTGCTAAATAACCCCCTAATGTTTTAGTCTACGGTCGTCATTTTTGTGGCGAAATTTGCTGAAAATTTTCGCTCATCGCTAGTACCTATTAAATAAGTGCCATATGTATAATGCACAGCAGCCCACATAAATCTATATGCAGTAGCTCCTAGTGATGGGCGAATTTGTGCCGTTTCGCGAAACGGCGCAAATCGACGCCGGCGCCCGTTTTTGACGGCAAATTTTTTCAGCGAATTTTCGCGGGCGTTTCGCGAATTTATTCGCTGACGGCGAATCGCGCAAATTCGCCGCAAATTCGCGCCTGGCGAATAAATTCGCCCATCACTAGTAGCTCCCACTCTGTGCAACACTAGTTGTGTAACAAGTAACACTATGGACACACTTCCCATGGTTCCTAGTGCTCTTTCCTAGATGTTTTTGCCTTTTTATTGTAAAGATTCACACTTCCCAGGAATTTGAGGAATTTATGAACATAAAGGACATATTTATCAATGTTCGAATTTCAGTTTTTACCACGATTCAAGTTATTTTTGCTCTAAAACTCACAAATTAGAATTGGAGTTTCCAGAACTTGAACGTTCAAGATTTATTAAGCGCAAAAAAACCTGATCATTAAAATTTGCTGTGTAATAGCCGGCAGGCTCATTAACAAACTTTTTTTTTTGTCAATTCAAGTTTTTAGAGATTTTTTGAAAGTTGGTAAATATATTAAAAATCGCAAGTCAAATATTTAAGCAATTGAGTTGTCAAGATTTACTCTGTGTTAAAAAAAAATACACACACATTCCAGTTTGATGAGGTTCTAATTGAGTCAAACTTTGATCAATAGGCCTCCTGGTGTATTATCATCAATACACTTTTTTGTTTATCTTTCTATTGTGAGTATTTGCCGCTTGTATTATACCATTATTAAAAGGCATTTCAGAATTAAACAGTTTTGTATTTTTGTCACTGTTGACTGTTATGCATTAAAGGAGAAGGAAAGTCCTTTTTACTTGGGGGTAGAGTCCTGCAGCGGGTCAGGTACCTGCGGATTACCCGCAAAAAAACTTCGGTACCCTGCAGGTTGCGGAAAGAAGTTCCGGGTGCGGGTATAGACGCGGGTCTGAGGTTCTACGGGTTTGCGGGTCTCTGGTCGGGCCACGGGTCTTCTCAATACTCCTTTTTTCTGATCACGCCTACTTTCGATGAGGTCACTTCCGGGTTTACATTGATACTTCCTGATTCTTGATGATTGGTGCGTGGCGGGTCCGGGTTGTGGATAAGGTACTTGCGGGTTGGGTAGCAGGACCAAGCAGGTAAGAATGCGGGTTGCAGATTGCAGGTTGCAGGTTGTGGGTATGAGTTGGGTATGGGTTCCAAAAAATGGACCCGCCAGGACTCTACTTGGGGGTTCCGAAAGTTAAGCAACCCCAAATGATTGTATTAACTTAATCGGCACCGGGATTCTCCTATGGAGCGATCGGCTTCTTCTTTCTTCTCGTGACTGCACATGCTCAGTAAAGTGAAAAGCCGAACTTTAACGAAGTCGTCTGTTTTGTTCTACTGCGCATGCGGCTGCCCCAGAAATTTGAAAAAAATTCAAAATTTGAAGATCACTCCGTGGTCATCGCTGGAATAACCCCGGGGCAGTGCAGTTTTAGCAGTGTGCCAGGTAAGTAAATACATTCACTTGAGGGCACCTAACTTTTGGCAACTCCGAATAAAAAGGACTGTACTTCTCCTTTAATGCCGTATTAGTTAGATGATGTACCGATAGAGATAGACAGATACATGCAAAGGTTCTGTTACAATTTTAGAGTTTCAGAGTTATTGATAGACTGACACCTTAGGGTTAGTGATGGGCGAATTTCTCCCGTTTCGCTTCGCCGGAAAAATTTGAGAATTTCCTGCAAAATTCGTGAAACGGATAAAAATTCGCAAAAAAACATGAAATTTGAAGGTTCACAAAAAAATTGTAAAAACTGAAAATTTTCATGAAAAAATCGTGAAAATCGGAAATTGACTCCGGCGAATTTTCACCAGCAAATTTTTGAGGGAGATTCGCAAATTTATTCGCCGTCGGAGAAATGCGGAAATTCACCACAAATTCATGCCAGCCGAATTTATTCGCCAATCACTACTCAGGGTGATTGGGGGTTTGTATCCCTGCCAAATACTTACACTCCTTCCTGTACAAGAAGCTGGTTATCTATGACCCACATGGTACTGGTTCTACTGCAAAGAGAAAATGAAATGGTTATAATGGACCTAGGATCTTGTATCATACGCATGCATTGCACTATTAATTACATTAAGGGTTTTTTTTTTTATGAAAGTCCAATTTTTTCTCATTGGCCGTTTAAAGGGGGAAAAAATGTATTGAAAAAACTAAAAAATTTTTGGGATTTATTAAACTGCGGGTGTTAAAAGTCTGAATAAAAAAGTAGCCCAACTCAGTCCTGTTCATGTAGAAGTCAATGGGAGAAGTTCTGAAGATATCCCGACCTGCGCTGGTTTTCATGCATCAAATCAGAAAAAGTCTCAATTTTCAGAGATAAATCCAAAAAAGTCACAGTATTCAGTTTTTTTTTCATTAAGTTTTTTCCCTGAACAAGAAATTTTCATGAAAATATATTGATAAAAAAAGGGGGGGGAGTAAATTGGTGCCAATTAAGTCGGAGTCATTTTCAGAAAATTTTGAGAAATTTTCTGATTTTGATAAATAATCCCCTCATTATTGCAAATTATGCAAACCTAAATCCGGCTGTTATATTCTGATTTGTTTATCTCGCATACACTTTGGGGCAGATTTATCAAGGGTCGAATTTCGAGGATTAAAAAACCCTCGAATTCGACGCTTGAAGTAAAATCCTTGGAAATTCGATCAAATGATGAATTTGATTCAAATGATTTTAAGATCTAAGGATTTTTATTTGACCAAAAAAAACTTAGAAAAGTGCTAGGGAAGGTCCCCATAGGCTAACATTGCACCTCGGTAGGTTTAAAGTGGCGAAGTATGAAGTCGAAGTATTTTTTAAAGAGACAGTACTTCGATTATCGAATAGTCGAACGATTTTTACTTCGAATCATTCAATTAGATCGAATTCGATGGTTGAAGTACCCCAAAAAATACTTTGAAATTCGAAATTTTTTCCATTCGAAATTATTCACTCAACCTTAGTAAATCTGCCCCTGAATGACATCTTCTTAGGGTAGGGCTCAAAATGAGAGGTTATTGGCTGAATAATAACCGACTCCCTCTGAGTGGACCTCCTGCAGAAATGCTCAATCTAGTCCCAACTAACGCATAGATCTCAGGCACAACATTAAATAGTCACTAAACACTGGCGCTTGATAAAAAAACAAAAACAAAACTATATTTACCCTTGTTCTTGAATCGGACGCTGCCGAGAGACCCTTGTGCCCATGTTGCGCTGCCAGACCTGTAACTATAAAAAATGCAAAACATTTTCCCAATGTTTTTTTTATCAGCTCTTCTGTTTTCTCTTTCTGTTTTTTTATCTGTATAAAATGGTTAATGAAAAGTTAGGCTTGTGAGATTATACAACCCAGAAGAGGTTAATTAATTTGATGAAGTCTTTTCTTTTTTCTTTTCTTCTTCTTTCCTTCTTGTTTTGGTTGTCTCACGCTGGAATGCTAAGGAGGTTAAGGGGCAGATTTATCAAGGGTCGAATTTCAAAGTAATGGGAGTTTTTTTTTTAACTCCCATAACTTCAAAATTTGAATTAAAAAAGACCGAAATTTTTGAAAAAAAAAAAATCTGGTTTTTTTTGGGTCAGTTTTTCGATTGAATTAAAATCGTACTAATCGAAGTAACAGTACATTTGCTCGAATTCAATTTGAATTTTCGAATTTTTTAATTCAAATCGAATTTGGACTATTCCCTAGTTGAAGTACACAAAAATTAGATCGAGATTTGAAATTTTTTTTTTTAGAATTTTCACTTCAACCTTTGATAAATCAACCCCTAAGGGGCATATTTATCAAGAGTTGAATTTCGAATTGAAAAAAACTTTGAAATTCAAATTCAAAAAGACCAACCGAAATTAAGTCAAAGTTTTTTTTTGCTCGAATAGGTCAGTTTTGATCTAATAGGTCTGTATTTGGCCGAATCGAAGTAAGCGCATTGATCGAATTCGATTAGAAGTTTTTCCAAAAAAACCCTTTGATTTTTCAAAGTCCACCAATTGACTCCAGATAAGTTCTAGGAGGTCCCCCATAGGCTAAATCAGCAATTCGGCAGGTTTAAGGGTAGCGTTTAAGCGATTTTGTTGTGATTTGACAAAACGCATGTGAATTGTCGCATGCGACAAAAATAAGATAAGAGATAGAATTGACGCATGGAGTCGCAGCGTTGATCTGACGCGACATGACTGACGGATGCAGACGCTGCGTCTGCATTCTACAGTCTTGTCGCGTCGGATAAACGCTGCGACTCCATGCGATTCGCATGTGTTTTGTCGCTGCGCGTCGGATCGCGACAAAATCGCTTGTGGAGTCCTACCCTTAGATGGGGAATGGTCGAAGTTGAATTTTTAAAGAGACAGTACATGATAAATTTTGATATTCGAATTTTCGAATTTTTTTCAAATTCAAATTGAATTTGGACTATTCCCTTGTCGAAGTACACAAAAGATTTATCGAAATCCGATATTTTTTAATCAAATTCGCACTTCGGCCATTGATAAATCAGCCACTTGACCAACTGTGCGTCCCATAAAAAAATTTGATGCAGTTGGTCTTTTTCCCGTTTATTCTGTATACTCTGTCTTTAAAATTCTTTCGTTCAACTTAAGTTTTATTCTTTGAATGTTGCCCGATCTTCAATGTCTTTCTTGACATCCCTACCTCCCAATTGGAAGTTTGATTTCATCGTACTACCGACAGCCGGCTGCAAAAATCTAACCACTGATTGGTTGCTATCGATTACTGCCCAGTCGCAAATATGCCCAATGATCCCCAATGTGCTGCATTTCTAACCTACTTGTTTGTAAAAAGGGTGGTTAATCTTTTCTAAGCAGCTTTTCATTTGGTCTTCATTATTTATTTCATATAGTTTTAAATGATTTGCCTTCTTTTTTGACTCTTTCCAGCTTTTAAATGTGGGGTCACTGACCCCCATCTATAGACAAATTTTCTCTAAATTTAACAATGTGTTGTTATTGCTACTTTTTATTACTCCTCTTTCTATTCAGGCCTCTCCTATTCATATTCCAGTTTCTTATTTAAATCAATGAATGGTTGCTAGGATAGTTTGGACCCTAGCAACCAGACTGCTTGGATAAAAAGCGAAATAACTGAATAAACGTGAATAATAAAAAACCAAAAACAACTGCAAATCACTCTCTACATTTTACTAAAAGATAACTCTAAGGTGAACAACCCCTTTAAAGGAGAACCGAACCCTTTTTCTTAAAAATCCCTACCCCCTACAAGTGATAGGCCAATTTCTCTCGTTTTTCGTGGAATTTGCAAAACGGCGAAAAATTATCAGAAAAATCTTGATATTGGAAATTGACGCCCGAGTCCAATTTTGGACGCACATCTCAAAAGTCGCTTGTTTCAATTTGGACTATGGCGTTACAGTCAGTGGACGTCCGATTAGTTTTGACGCACTGCAATTATGATGCAAGCGACTTTTCAGACACGCATCCAAAATTTTTTGATGGTGGCAAATTATAGCAGGAGATTTGTGAATTTATTCGCCGGTTGGAAAACTTGGAAATTTGCAGCGAATTTATTCACCAATAACTACCTTCTACAATACATAGACCCTCCCCCAGCCCAGGTGTAAACTTTGGTAATTAACTTTAACTCTTTACTTACCTCTCTTTACAGATTCAGCGCAGTGGAGCTCACGGGCGCCATCTTCAGCTCTTCTGTCTTCCTGGTGTTGGTAACTGCGCATGCGCCGAAAGTGACGGACATAGCCGAAGCGCCGGAAGCAGGGGCAAATTTATATAGCGGGCGCCCCTAGGCCCACTGCCGTTTGGCGCCCATGCCCCCTCCCCTTTATTCGTGTAATTGGGATTGGCGAATTGAAAATGTAAAAAATTATTGTATCTCCAGCGCATCACCAGTGTTTTTAAACTAATGTTGGTGCTGTTGGGCAGCATTCTGCCCCCTAAAATCCTGCCGCCCTAGGCCCGGGCCTTGGTAGCCTCTCCACAAATCGGGGCCTGGCCAGAAGAAGACCCGGAGATTAAGGAAGAGCCGGAAGATGGCGCCTGTGAGCTCCGCTGCGCTGAATCTGCAAAGAGAGGTAAGTAAAGAGTTAGAGTTAATTACTGAAGTTTACACTTGGGCAGGGGTCTTTGTAGGGAAGGGGTTTTTAAGAAAGAAGGTTTGGTTCTCCTTTAAGCTTTAAATCTCCTTTAAGCCTTTTTTTAGGATTTTGTTATTATTAGTGCCGGTAGAAAAGGAGTTAAAAACCAGTGCGTTCCATGCCGTCTTTCAAAACAATACACCTGTCACACGAATGCAGGTAACTTGATACCAATCCCTGCGTATTGTGAAATAGGATTAACCCTCTGCGTTCTGCTGGCTCAGTCATTAACTACATGAGACAAAACCTATATACACGACTTTATATCTATATAAAGGTAACGGTAAGACTTACTGTTTATTAAGATCCCACTGATTCCGGCTGAGCCCCTGTCTGTCAGTCTGGCACTAATATGGCATTCGGTGGAAGGTTGGACAAAAAAAAAAGGCGCAAAGTCTTCCCGCTTTAACCGAGTCTCGTATGTTCTACAAACTGTTTGATTTCATTGGCTGAACACTGACGTTACCATGTGTGACACGTGGAGAAGATTATGCAGCGATGCGGCTGAGTGTTTAAAGAAACAGTGCGGCACACCGGGATCCCAGAGAATAACAATTCCTACGCTAACGTGTTCTTCTTAGAAGCTCCCAAACATGCCACTTCTTTTATGTGACATTAGGAAAACATCTTATGGAACAATAAATAAATATGGAACACAACTTTGGGCAATGTTACTCCAACAGGACAATCCCGATTTTGACAGCTCAGCCCGCAGTCCCGGATTGTTATTGAAATGTCCCGACTTTCTCTTTGATCTCCTGCGCTGAACAGCCAGAAAAAGATACACACTGTACACTTAAGACTCAGGGACACATCGATATCGAGGGTTAATTATCCCTCGATATTCGACCATCGAAGTAAAATCCTACGACTTCGAATATCAAAGTCGAAGGATTTACTGCAATTGCTTCCATTGATCGATCGAAGGAAAACTCTTTCGATCGCACGATTAAATCCTTCGAATCGAACAATTCGAAGGATTTTAATCCATCAATCGAATGATTTTCCTTCGATCTGAAATTGCTAGCAAAACTTATGGGGAAGGTCCACATAGGTTAACATTGGTGGTCGGTAGGTTTAAAGTGGCGAAGTAGGTAGTCAAAGTTTTTTTTAAAGAGACAGTACTTCGACTATCGAATGGTCGAATAGTCGAAGGATTTTTAGTTCGAAACGTTCGAATCAAAGTCGTAGTTGAAGGTCGAAGTAGCCTATTCGATGGTCAATGTACCCAAAAAAAAACGTCTAAATTTTTTTTTCACTCGAGCTTAGTAAATGTGCCCCTTAATCGGCTTTTGGCAGAGAGCCCAGAATACATGGCAGTTGCACTCCGATACTTTTTCTAAAATTTAAAGAAACGATTGTAACAATTTATGATCAGCAGGTCTCTTTTGTGACTTGCAGCTTAAAGGGCAATTCACCTTCATTAGCAAAACTGTAATAACATAAAAACCATAGGAATGTGTTCAAACTTTCATAACCTGCCAAACTTTGTAAAATAAAGATGGTAATTAGGTAATTAGGTCAAACTATTTTTGTCCAAAATGTTGGGAGGTATGTTAGTGTCCAGCTATTTACCGTAGAGCAAGGATTACACCTGACTGTAACACACAAGGCAGGGCCTTCGCTAGGTTGAAGGTAGGAAGGAAAAATGTAGTTGAACTATAACTGTGTATGTAAAAAAGTAGGACTCCAGGAGGTCCCTGCAGCAAATAAAGGAACTTTTATTGTCCAAGAGAATAGATGCACAGGGTTAGTACTTAGTATATGAAATAATCAATATGCCAAGACAGTTCAGGCACACAATAATGAACTGCTCTAGCCTTGCCTGATGAATCCCTTGGGACCAGGTGCTCGAACAGTATTAAATCCAAATTCAATGTAATAATCCAATATACAGCAGCACACTATAGAGTGAACAGTTTTTCAAACAAGTGAATTCATTGGCTCATAGCTTTAGAGCAGACAAGTAAGTGGCAATGTTTCGGGCCTTGATAAAGGGTCCTGCGAGGCCTGAAACGTTGCCACTTACTTGTCTGCTCTGAAGCTATGAGCCAATGAATTGACTGTACAGTGTGCGGCTCTATATAATAAGACAGTTCAGGCAGACACAGTGCAATGTGGCACCATGTGGACGTAGTCAGTTGCTCCTCTAGTTTGGAATTCTCAGGCAGGGTCTGGATCCCATACACTGGAATAATCAGGGAGAATACATTTTAAAGCCTGATTCTCTATCTAGCTGTGATCCATTCACAATTGACAGACTCAGAGCCTAGGTGACACTCTCTATTATAATCCTGGTAGGAGCACAGTTGCCTTTTTCTATTTAACCTCTCTATCTTGTTCTCCTAGAGAGTAAAGAACATAACCTGTCTCTGGCTGGCCTCATTCACGGGGTCCCTGTTCCCCAACTCATCCCTAGAGGTGCAGGTCCCTCTACGGCAGAACATAAGGTTGCCACCTGCCTGGTTTTGACCCGGACAGCCCGGTATTTTTTTCCAAATAAGGAAAACCACACAGGATTCCCCATGATTGACATGGCGATCAGCCAATCGCCGCATCATTTGACATCACAGCCCCACCCCTCAATGTCACAGCCCTGCCCCTCAACATCATGACCTCATACCCTGCCTGGTCTCCACTGGCAACCCTAGCAGAACAGCTTTATTGGGCCTTGTTGTACCCAGGCTGCCTGGATCAGACACTAGGGATGGGCGATTTTTTTCGCCTGGTTTCGGGGGAAAAAATGACGCCCATAGACCTGTATGGCGGTGTGCGACAAAAAAAGAAAATATGCGCGTCTTTTTGCAGGTGGCGGATTTTTTGCGAAACAAAACGGGTCAAATTCGCCCATCCCTATCAGACACCAGAAGCCAAAGAGGAAGATCCACCCCTAACCAGGCTCTATGTTATAGTGTGACAGGAAGTGGTCAGAAGTCCTTTTGGCCAATGATTGAAACATGTAAATGAGATAACTAGATACCCGGGCATCTGCCCAGCAACTAGGGAGATAAGGAAGTGTAGGGATTTAAAGCCATAGGGACATGAGTAAACCTATATATTCTGGAAAGACAAAATCCTATCCAAAAGTTTTATTCGCAACACTGTAATACTCTATAGAGTCAGCATTTAAATCTCTTGGGGTACATATTTATGAGCTTGGCATGTAGGAGTGATCTGGACCTATTCGTCCTGCAGGCTTGACGTGGTTCAGGTTAGTTGGATGATTCTTCTGCATCTTAGTTTTTAAAAATTGCAACAAATTCTTCTTTGAATTGAGATCAAGGCTTTGTTTTGGCCACTGTACATTTTTTGTCCTTTCGTTTGCGAATGTTTTGCCACTATCACATCCAGCACATGTTGTGGTTCCCCCATATCTAGAGGCAAGTATGGAGATGTATCATCCTGATGTGGGTAAAGGGCGAAGCAGTGGCGTAACTAGAAATTAATGGATCCCACAGCAAATTATTTTTCAGGCCCCCAAAATGTCTAGAGGTTGAATTGTTTTACCAATATTTATTTAAATTGTATATGAATTAGGGCCTCGTGGGGCCCCTATACCTCCTGGGCCCCCTCTGCTTCCTTTATAGTTACGTCCCTGGGGCAAAGTGACACTGGAATCTCTCAGGGATAAAAAGGTGAACATTATACAATGGCCCAATAAAAGCACCAGTCTGAAACTGGACATATACTGGCAAATGTGCCCATTGGCAACATCACCAAACAAGCGGGTCTGGCTGCCAATGCAGTGTTTTGGACCCCTGGCCAAATTATAGATCATAATGGGGGCCCAAGCAGACCCATCAGGAGAAAGTCACGTAAAAGCACCAATGCCCAACAAAATATGCCTGATAGGGAGGAACTCCACGATGCAGCTCGAGCCAACACGTCGCCATGCGACGAAACGCATGCGACGTGTCGGATGTTCTGAAGATACAGGAAGTGAAGGAAAAATGTCAGGTAAGAACTGCGTTTTCATCCGACAGTCGGATAAATATGGTTCTTACCTGCGATTTCTCCTTAATTTCCTGTATCTTCAGAACATCACGACACGACACGACACGTCACATTCGTTTCGTCGCATGGCAACGTGTTGGCTCGAGCTGCATCGTGGAGTTCCTCCTTATCAGGTATATTTTGTTGGGCATTGGTGCTTTTACGTGACTTTCTCGTGATGGGTCTGTCCAATATTTGCAAACAGGTTGGCTGACAGGCTGTAGGAAGGACTCCATACATGAGTTAAAGCTGATTTGGTCTTGAGGAATTGAGTCAGCAGTTCCCGTCATCTCATTTAATTGCGATTAGCATTCATTGTTGCTCTCTAGCATAGAGCAGGTGAGTGGCTGAGACCCTCATCTCTCCTTCCTGCTTCTTTGAGAGGGCACGGGGGCCTACCTGGGTTAGCAGAGAGCTCACCCCTACATAGGGTCGCTACCCCTTTAACACTGAACACATATGAAATCCACAGCCTGCAGGGCTAATTAGCAATCCATTAAGATGCATGACTGCACATAAATCAGTTCAGTCTGCAGCATGCATCTAAATGAATTGCTAATTAGTCCTGCAGGCTGTGGATTCCATATGTGTTTGGTTTTAAAGGGGTGAGGTGGTAACCCTACCACTACATGAACTCTTACCTCTATTTCTCGGAGGGCTGAGCTTGCCTGGGTTAGCAAGCCCAATTAGAAAAATAGCATTTAGACATGGTTTCAAAAAGCTCAAAAACACCACAAAGATTCTACCTTTAGTAACAACAAGATGCCTGACATAGTGCCGGGAATCAGCATTCTCATTGGTCAACTCTTTTGCATCCATAATGACGTTTTTGATCAGTAATTGGTGAATTTTTTTGCATCTATAATTATGATTTCCTGCACTTTCTATAGAAAACTATGGGCCGTTGTGGGACTGTATTATGGTTGGGTTTACAAGCCCTTTAGCAGTTTCCAACGGGAGCTGAGTATCAATTAGCTCAGGTGTATAAAATAACTAATGTTTAACAGCCATAAACACTTATCTGTTATATTATGTCATTTTATCGGTATCTGACATAAACAAAACACTCAGTAAAACAATAACAATGTTTAACTTACTGTTACTTATTAACCCTTTCCCTTTTTACAATCCCAAAAGTTAGATTTAAGGGGAATTACCCATTTAACCTTTCCCTTCCAGGGTTTTAGATTACCGTGTTACATGCAAATAGGCAACATGCATTCAAACAAAATAAACCCAATAGGATCCAGGCAGCCAGATGCAAGGCATAAACATTATATTGTACAGGAAAAGGTTAAAACCATTTTTTAGCTATTTTGTGAATTTCGGGGGAAATTCACAAGTTTTTCAGCGAAGCAAAATGGAGGAAATTCACCCATCACTACGCGATAACTAGATACTGTATATACTCGAGTATAAGCCGAGTTTTTCAGCACTCAAAATGTGCTGAAAAAGTCTACCTCGGCTTATACTCGGGTCAAGCACAAAAACGGTCGCTGGCATCTAAGAATAGTCGCCGGCATCCAAGAATAGTCTCCAAGAATAGTCTCCGACGTCCAAGAATGGTTGCCGGCATCCAAAAACGAGACGCCGGCACCTCCAATGGGAGCAGAAACCCTCAAATCTTACCCTCAAATCTTACCAGAAGCTTCTGCATTTCTCACCCTAGGCTTATACTCGAGTCAATAAGCTTTCCCAGTTTTTGGAGGTAAAATTAGGTACCTCGGCTTATACTCGGGACGGCTTATACTCGAGTATATAAGTAGAACACAAGACAGATGCTGAGCCAATGCTGCACCATTTCTTCTTCTTTAACCGACAACCTATTGTCACTTACCTCCTTCATTTTATTCATAGAGGTTCGTGTCCACCCTGTAGAGGGATAGTGAAGTCTCAGTCTCTCTCAGCACATGCAGAAGCAGGGACCACACAAGGGAACAGAATAGTTCATATACTGCGTATACTTTATTGAAGCAACAGAATTAAGCAAGGATTACAAAACGAAAGTGTATTAGACAATGGATATACAGAATTACACAGCAACACCACAATCTTACAAAACAGAAACATAAAGTGACGCAGCATAAATAATAGATAAAGCAATTATATTGGTCGGGGTTATGGAACAGGGCTGATCCCAAATTCCACTGATCCCATTCGGATAAAGATATAATTTTGGAGTCCCAATTTCCCTCTAACCCTTATAGGGTTGGGGTTATTGCAAAGATAATTATAATTCAAGTCCACGTCATATCACCATGTGGATAAACTGTTTGTGAAATTAACATATAATTAAAAGACTCTGAAGGTTGTACAGATAATGTTATACAGGGGGGGGGGGAACAGATGGTCCATTCCTGTAGCAACTACAATGGGACTTGGGGATTAGGTTCTCACAACTCTTTTGTATGCAGGTTGTTTGATCAGAAAGTCTCACAGGTATGTGTTTATCCTCATACAGTGCCTTTGGGTGCAGCAATTACACTTATAATGAGCATATAGTGGAGAGCCAGTCAGTGCAGTGAGGGATACATAGCACTACATGCACTTTTGCACAAGAATAAGGACCTGTGTGGTGCAAAAGATCAAATCTTTACTGCACTGACTGGCTGTTGTTGCTTGAGTTTAAATACAAATCAGGCAGATCATTTCTTCATGTAACAAGGCCCAGGCTTCAAAGGAGTAAAAGTGGAGGGAAAGAAGAGCAAAACACAGTGTTTTCGGGCCACGGTGCAGTATATTTCCCACTATATTTACAAATGCTGGTGCCTGACCCAACCTGTGGGTTCAATTCTGGAGAAGGAAAGATTTGGACCTGCCATTGGATTAAGGAACGACACGTGGGGAGCATCTACTTAGCACTAGCGCCTACAACTAGTACAGTGCAAAGTGTGCTCCATGCCTTGTGCTGGTTGTGCCTATGATTGTGCAGCGATCAACACAAGGGAGCCCTGTTGTAACCACCATGTAAGGGACAGCATGTGGCATCTGTATACACACCTTTTACTTGTATGTCATTTCTGAGGTGCAAGAAGTTTGGTCTGTGGGCACAGAGCAGCACTGTATTTACTCTAAGGCATTAGGCTCTAAACTTGATTTTTTTTCCACTGCCTTATCTAAGAACACTTGGACATTGCTGTGTATGCCCAGCATTGGTGACACTCAAGGTTGGACTGGGCCACTGGGGCACCTGGTGGGCCCCAGTCCTCGTAGGCCCCAACAGCCCTGGCCTGTTGCTTTGCCTCCCCCTGTGGGTACATAGATCTGATTTCGGAGGCCACAGGCAGCAGCAAGGACATTAGTGCTGAAACTTGGAGGTACGAGTTGGGGATGAGGGAGCTGTGTAGCTTGGGGAGGGTGCATTGGGGGGGGGGATTCATGCCTGTGTGGGGGTTTCCATGGCTGGGGTGGACGACCCATGAGATGGCAGCCCCAGTGGTCCCAATACTCCTCAGTCCAAATCTGGTGAAACTCTTCTGTTGGTAAATCACAGAGAACATGTGCCACTTAGTGCTACTACTATGCAGTTGGTCAGCACTAACCAACTTCTCCTTTTAAGAATAACAAAGTACCCATTTCAAGTTGTCCACTAGTCAACTGGCTTAAGCAATAATGGTTGAGATCACAGAACCTTCTTAGAATCCAGTTTTAAAAAGCCTTTATTGGCATCACGTGGCTCAGATCTCTGACAACAAATGATGTTTCAGGCCTGAACACACTTATACTTTTGAAACCATCTTGGCTGGTGCTGTGACCTCAACCATTACCATTCAATGTATACAGGGTCCATACACGGGGTTAAACTCAGGCATCCACTGCCCACAAATATTGGTCATCTTTTATTTTGTATGTTTTTTTATTTATTAATCTTTCTGTTCTGTCCCTTTCCATACTGTAGTCTCATGGCATCACGTTTATTATAATTTGTTTTATTTATGGTGTTTCCCTACTGTTTTATTGAGTTTTTTTTTTTTTACTTCTACTAAGGGGTAACTGGATCCTAAATCTGGCAGCCTTGGAACAAGAAAGAATATATAAAAATAGCTCAAAAACCACAGAGAATAAAAAGTAAAGGCCAAGGTGCAGCCTTAGAATTTTACACAAACACATTAAGAAAATATATTGGGTCCCCCCAACTATCAAAACAATCACATTTCTACTGTAGTGCTGCAGCTGCAGGGATAATTCTAGAAAATACTCTCCTTTATATATTGTTTTATTTTGGTGCCTCTGCCACTAGCACATGATTAAATACATCATTAATTGGGGATTAAGGTTCTGTATAATGTTAAAATGCCTTAAATACATTATATATATATATATATATATATATATATATATATATATATATATATATATATATATATATATATATATATATATATATATATATATATATATAGTGAATAAAGTAGGGATGCACTGAATCTTTGCATATGCAAATTAGGGGTGGGAAGGGGAAAACATTTCCTTGTTTTGTGACAAAAAGTCATGCGATTTCCCTTCCTGCCCCTAATTTGCATATGCAAATTAGGATTTGAATTTGGTTCGGGCAGGCAGAAGGATTCGGCTGAATCCGAATCCTGCTGAAAAAGGGTGAATCCTGGCCGAATCGCGAAACCTAGATTCGGTGCATCCCTAGAATAAAGTACCCCCTAATGTAAAATATAAGGATATTATAAGTCACCAAGGAGTTCCATGAACATATAAAATGACAAGGCAGAAGGCTGAGTGTTTTTTACAGGTCATGGTTACTTCTAATATATTATTATAATAAATTATCTAATATTATAATTATTAGTGAGTCATGTGACAAAAATGACATCACTAAGCTCCATTAGTAAGAGCTGTTTATAAGGATATAATTTACAGGAAATTCATTGCTTTTGTGTATTTTATATATTTATACACACACACACACCAGTTTATAACGTAGAAGGTTTACAGACTACATATCGAATAATGGCCATTTTTATTTTTAAGCCATATAAATATATACCTGTCCATCAGGTCGCTAGATATATCTAATTGCAGAACCTACTGTTCACCATTAACACAACCTTAAGATAATAGCTAAGTTACAGAATGCAAATGGAACATCCGCATCCCTATTTGCTCAGCAAGGAATAATAAAGGCTTCAGTAATGTCTGGGCCGAGGAAAACTGGACCCGCACCTGAACTCATCTGTCCCCTCCCAACCCGTACTTGCCCTCATCCGACTTCCCCCTCCTTTTATAGACCCGATCCTCCCGCTGATGATGTCACAAAAGGGGCAGGGCAGGCGCGAGTCTAAAGAAACAGAAGTTGGAAGTGGGCAGTGTAAGGTCACAAGCTCCTCTGCCTGCTCTCCCGACCCGCAAGAGGCTGACAAAGGTCGGCCCTAACTGACCGACGGGTATCAGGCTAGCGGTACATCACTAATAGACTGGGCTTTGTGTTAATAATATATAATAGAATGGGGATAACAAAGAAGCAGTTCATCTGCTCCTGGTCAATATTATTGTTTCTGCCCCTTCACGAGACTATAGTAGTACTGGTATAGGATCTATTACTCAAAATCCTGTTACCCAGAAAGCTCTGCAAACTGCCAGCATGATGTTTCAAAATGCAGGAAAGACCCTTATCCCAAGCTTAATTCCCCCACTCGTCTTGTACTCAACCCTATCTGACTGTTCCATGATCTGACCTTATGTTCCCCCGCTCCTCCGACCCCAAGTTTATACCAACAGGGCAGTTCAATCACTGTCCAATCCACTGAAATATCTCCCAGAATGGAGCAATCCTCTTTCATCCTCACACAGAGCAACCAGGGCCTGACAATCTCTTGTCATCCAGGGGTTTTGACCCAGGCTCCATGTAAACTGGTTCTTCACCTCCCAAAGAAATGGGCCCTATGCTTGATTCACAAAAAACCTGAAGAATTCTATAAATACTGTGAGTAAAATAACAACAACAATAACAAAATAATAATAATAAGTACAATAACAACAACAATAATAATAACAATAATAAACTCAGCACTATACACTTTCATAAATAAAACCTGGGCTTCAGAGATTTACCCAAGAGCGAATTGTGGTTTTTTTTGGGCAAAAATTCACCAAAATGACAATTTGCAGCAGCATCGCCAATTTATTAAGACAATTCGCTAGAGAAAAACCTCAGCGCTAGGGAACTTTCATGCTGTTTCGCCAGCCGAATTTTCCCTCAGGCGAAGAAGCGCAAATCCGCTAATTTATTAAAGTTCAAGTGTTACCATTTTTGCCAAAGTCTACTTCTCCAGGCTGTTGAACTTCCAAAGTAAAGATTAAGGAGCCACTTTTAAATCACAATCGACATCGTCCTTTCCATGCTAAGTTTCTCTGTGGTGAATTTTCTCTACTACTACTGGGTTCAAGCAGGAGTTTAGCAGCTGAAGGCTCATGTAACTTTCTCTAAAATAAAGGGGCCTCACGAAGTTTGTTTTGTCCCAGCCATGAACATTAATAAAGACAGTCCTGCAAAGTGCACAAAAAAGGAGAGAAATAGAAATATAACATGTACCTGATATCACCACTTTGTTCTACAGTATCAGGGCCCAAACTGCCAATATCTTGTAACACATGACAGCCAATTAGATATTTGCTTTTATCATTCAAATAGCATGAGAATTGTAAAAGCTGTAATAAAAGAGGGAGATTGGGGGGGGTGGGTTTGTATTGGGAATCGAATGATCTGCCTCGCAAGGACCAGACATGGAGGAGCTTCAGTCTCCCTGTTTAGCTCAAAAAATAACGAGAACTAAAGATTTTTCATCATTAAAAGAACAGTAACGCCAGAAAATAAAAGTGTGTTAAAGTAATTCAAATATAATGTAGTGTTGTCCATTCAAAACACACTCAAAAGACACAGGTAATACAACTGATCACAAATAAGCTCTGTAGTATACAATGGGATTCTTCAGAATGTATCTGTTATCTACTGTGTATCCTGTGCTTGAGTGGCTGCCCCCATGGCTACACAGCAGCTTGTTTATATAAACTATAGTAGTAATTATCTGTTATCTACTGTGTATCCTGTGCTTGAATGGCTGCCCCCATGGCTACACAGCAGCTTGTTTATATAAACTATAGTAGTACTGATCTGTTATCTGCTGTGTATCCTGTGCTTGAATGGCTGTCCCCATGGCTACACAGCAGCTTGTTTATATAAACTATAGTAGTAATTATCTGTTATCTACTGTGTATCCTGTGCTTGAATGGCTGCCCCCATGGCTACACAGCAGCTTGTTTATATAAACTATAGTAGTACTTATCTGTTATCTACTGTGTATCCTGTGCTTGAATGGCTGCCCCCATGGCTACACAGTGGCTTGTTTATATAAACTATAGTAGTACTTATCTGTTATCTACTGCTTATCCTGTGCTTGAATGGCTGCCCCCATGGCTACACAGTGGCTTGTTTATATAAACTATAGTAGTACTTATCTGTTATCTACTGTGTATCCTGTGCTTGAATGGCTGTCCCCATGGCTACACAGCAGCTTGTTTATATAAACTATAGTAGTACTTATCTGTTATCTACTGTGTATCCTGTGCTTGAGTGGCTGCCCCCATGGCTACACAGCAGCTTGTTTATATAAACTATAGTAGTACTTATCTGTTATCTACTGTGTATCCTGTGCTTGAATGGCTGTCCCCATGGCTACACAGCAGCTTGTTCATATAAACTATAGTAGTAATTATCTGTTATCTACTGTGTATCCTGTGCTTGAATGGCTGCCCCCATGGCTACACAGCAGCTTGTTCATATAAACTATAGTAGTAATTATCTGTTATCTAATGTGTATAATGTGCTTGAATGGCTGTCCCCATGGCTACACAGCAGCTTGTTTATATAAACTATAGTAGTACTTATCTGTTATCTACTGTGTATCCTGTGCTTGGATGGCTGCCCCCATGGCTAAACAGCAGCTTGTTTATATAAACTATAGTAGTACTGATCTGTTATCTGCTGTGTATCCTGTGCTTGAATGGCTGTCCCCATGGCTACACAGCAGCTTGTTCATATAAACTATAGTAGTAATTATCTGTTATCTACTGTGTATCCTGTGCTTGAATGGCTGCCCCCATGGCTACACAGCAGCTTGTTTATATAAACTATAGTAGTACTTATCTGTTATCTACTGTGTATCCTGTGCTTGAGTGGCTGCCCCCATGGCTACACAGCAGCTTGTTTATATAAACTATAGTAGTACTTATCTGTTATCTACTGTGTATCCTGTGCTTGAATGGCTGTCCCCATGGCTACACAGCAGCTTGTTCATATAAACTATAGTAGTAATTATCTGTTATCTACTGTGTATCCTGTGCTTGAATGGCTGCCCCCATGGCTACACAGCAGCTTGTTCATATAAACTATAGTAGTAATTATCTGTTATCTAATGTGTATGATGTGCTTGAATGGCTGTCCCCATGGCTACACAGCAGCTTGTTTATATAAACTATAGTAGTACTTATCTGTTATCTACTGTGTATCCTGTGCTTGGATGGCTGCCCCCATGGCTACACAGCAGCTTGTTTATATAAACTATAGTAGTACTTATCTGTTATCTACTGTGTATCCTGTGCTTGAATGACTGTCCCCATGGCTACACAGCAGCTTGTTTATATAAACTATAGTAGTACTTATCTGTTATCTACTGTGTATCCTGTGCTTGAATGGCTGCCCCCATGGCTACACAGCAGCTTGTTTATATAAACTATAGTAGTACTTATCTGTTATCTACTGTGTATCCTGTGCTTGAATGGCTGTAAGTATGTTCAGCACAAGTGATATTCCCTGCACTAAACAAGGAGGTGTACTGTGCCTTTAAGCCTTACCTGTCTAGGAGAAACAGTTGGGAGTATGGGAATATTAGTTCATAATCTATTTGCTCATTTCAGCCCAGAGGTTTAAGTGCTGTACAATTATTTATGTATTTCTGTGGCTGTACCACGTTGTTCTCAGGCTGCAGCTCCACCTACAGATCGTTACAGGTTTCCTGTTTAGGGTTAAGTTCACCTTCCCCATTTTGTGCAGCCGGAAGAGTCGAAAATGTTGGTGCTTTTATTTTCTTCCTGTGAAAATGAAAACAAACAGGTTCATTTCATTCAGGATGACAGGACACGATCATTACAATGAGCAGTTATTGGAGAAAGATTATAATTATAAAATAAAGACAGCAGACCTTGAGTTTGTGGGGCCCAATAATAAAGGGAGCAGTGTAAAGGTGAAATGCAGCTCATGCATACCTCCCAACTGTCCCTTTTTCGGAGGGACAGTCCCTCTTTTGACAGCTCAACCCGCAGTCCCTCATTTGTACTGGAAAGTTCCTCTTTTCTCTGCACTGAACAGCCAGAAAAAGAAACAAAGTTTCTCACTTAATTGGCTTTTAGCAGAGAGCCCAGAACAGCTAACAGGTGCAAATAAGATACTTTGTAACAATTTTGAGTCACAAAAACACAGTTTAGATAAGGAGAAATATTTTCAAACTTTCATAACCTGCCAAATTTTGTAAAACAAACATGGTAATTAGGGGGTGTGGCCACAGAAAGGGGTGTGGTCAAAAAAATGTGCTGCGCTACGTGCGGAAATTTTTTTTTTGTCCCTCTTTTTACTTCCAAAATGTTGGGAGGTATGGCTCATGGTATGGTTCTCTATGGGGTGGTGGATGGGGCCCTAAATTGTGGGGAGGGATTAGTTCTAGATGTGCCACTGAATTGCCTCTATAGGAAGAAGCCACCAGTGATGGGCGAATTTGTCCTGTTTCGCCACGAATTTCACGAATATCCTGCGAAATTAGTGAAACGGAAAAAATGCGGGGAAAATGGGGATTTTAACGCCAGCATCTAAATTGACATCGCGGCGAATCTATCGATGGCATAAAAAAGAAAAAAAAATTTGCAGCAACTTCACAGCGAATTTATTCGCCGGCAGCGAAATGCGGAAATTCACTGCCAAATAAATTTGTCCATCACTAGAAGCCACCCAATCACTAAGTCATACCTCCCAACATTTTGGAAGTAAAATGAGGGACAAATTTTTTTTGACCACACCCCTTTCTGTGGCCACACCCTCTAATTACCATGTTTGTTTTACAAAATTTGGCAGGTAATGAAAGTTTGAAAATATTTCTCCTCATCTAAACTGTGTTTTTGTGTCTCAAAATTGTTACAAAGTATCTTATTTGCACCTGTTAGCTGTTCTGGGCTCTCTGCCAAAAGCCAATTAAGTGAGAAACTTTGTTTCTTTTTCTGGCTGTTCAGTGCAGAGAAAAGAGGGACTTTCCAGTACAAATGAGGGACTGTGGGTTGAGCTGTCAAAAGAGGGACTGTCCCTCCAAAAAAGGGACAGTTGGGAGGTATGGCTCAGCGGGTACAGTCTTCCCATACCTGCCCAAGGTTGTTCCCCATTGTTAACCCTATACTAGACACCAAAGAACAAATCGCTGCAAACTATTTTTCCTTTGGGTGTAAGAGAAAAAGCCATACTTTTTTTTTTATAAACACCCTGTCCACCCAAAAATTGGTAATTTCAAATGCTATATACAGTTATTATTTGTAGTGTAACAAACAAGTCATTTTTTTCATGTACTGGTATGGGACCTGTTATCCAGAATGCTCGGGACCTCAGGCTTTCTTGATAATGGAGCTTTCCCTAATTTGGATCTTCCTACCTTAAGTCTACTAGAAAATCATATAAACATGAAATAAACCCAATAGGCTGGTTTTGCTTCCAATAAGGATTAATTATATCTTAGTTGGGATCAAGTACAAGGTACAGGAATGGGACCTGTTATCCAGAATGCTTGGGACCTGGGGTTTTCTGGATAACAGATCTTTCTGTAATTTGGATCTTCATACCTTAAGTCTACTAGAAAATCATATAAACATTAAATAACCTCAATAGGCTGGTTTTGCCTCCAATAAGGATTAATTATATCTTAGTTGGGATCAAGTACAAGCGACTGTTTTATTATTACACAGAAAAAGGAAATCAGATTTGGATAAAATGGGAGATGGCCTTTGCATAATTCAAAGCTCTCTGGATAATGGGTTTCCAGATAACGGATCCCATACCTGTATATACCATTCCCCCGTAAATAATTGTCATATACAGTATATACTGTATGTACAGATGCAGCCACTTTGGTTTGTCTGTTTGACACAGAATAACTAAACACAGATATCCCATTTATCTCATTTAACACAGAAAACTGTGTCACAACATCCCATCTAATTAAAGCATTCACCATTGTGAACAATGGAGCTTTGGTATGCTAATGAAAAGGTTAAATGCATTAAATGAGTTAAGATGACTTAAGATAACACAGTTTCTTCAATTACCCCTGAGTCATGACGCATTTAACTCACAAATCCAAGTGGCTTCATCTGTAGATGCACCAGGTGTCGTTAGTATCCTCCAATAGGCAATGTAAAGGTTCTATGGCCTTGAACTTGTCTGCAGAGAGTTAAAGGGGTTGGTCACCTTCGAGTTAACTGTTAGTCTGATGTAGAGAGGGATATTCTGAGACAGTTTGCTATTGGTTCATAATTTATTATTATTCTGTAGGAACATATCTGGTATCTCACCAGTCACATTATATTACATGTATTTGGTTCTGTAATCAATTGTGACCCCCCCTCCCCGTGGAGGTGATTTGGTGCAACTATTTGCTTCCCAACGATGCCACCATGAGGAGAGATGAAATTGTGTGTGCTTCTTCTACAGCATGGTCTGTAAAATGGAGTCCTGGCTCCCAGAAGGCACTGCTCGAGGTCACATGGTTAGACTATGGTAGCCTGATTAGTTCAAATTCTGCCATTAGCATTATGGAGGTGTAGAATGGATAGGAAGTGACCTTGTGCACTTACAGCAAGTGTCCAGAGGAGGGAGCTCCGAGCAAATGAATTGTGGAATATGATCGCATGGGAGAAGCTACTGCTGGAGACATGACAGTTAGATGTAGAGAGGGATATTGTGAGGCAATTTGCAATTGGTTTTCATTTTTTATTATTTGTGGTTTTTCTTGCCGTGGGAAGGCATTTTGGGAAGATCGGTTGCCCCCAGTAACAAAGATTTATTGCTTGGTGACTAATTTTACAGAGCATTTTTTTCTCAGATTAGCCGGCCCAAAACGGTGACTTTTTTTTTAGAATAGAAGATTAGTCGGCCGAAAGATGTGACTTTTTAGATTAGACGGCCCAAACCTGCGACTTTTTTTAAATTAGCCGGCCAAAAGATGCGACTGTTTCAGATTAGCTGGCCAAAAAACGCAATTTTTTTTACATTAGACACCCGAAAGCTGCGATTTATTAAAAATAGATGGTGGAAAGCTGTGACTTTTTTTAGATTAGACGGCCGAAAGATGCGACTTTTTCATATTAGACTGCAGAAAACTGTGACTTTTTTAGATTAGAAGGTCGAAAGCTGCAACTTTTTCAGATTAGGCGGCCAAAATCTGCAATTTTTATTAGATTAGATGGCCAAAAAATGCGACTTTTTCAGATTAGACGGCAGAAAACTGATTTTTTCATATTAGACGGCCAAAAACTGTGATTTTTTCAGATTAGATGGCTGAAAACTGTGACTTTTTTAGATTAGACGGCCGAAAGCTGCAATTTTTTCAGATTAGGCGACAAAAAATGGCCAAAAACTGTGATTTTTTCAGATTAGACGGCAGAAAACTGCAAATTGTTTAGATTAGACGGCCAAAAGCTCTGACTTTTTCAGAATAGATGGCCGAAAGCTGCGACTTTTTCAGATTAGTCGGCCAAAAACTGCGACTTTTTCAGATTAGACGGCCGAAAGCTGCGACTTTTTTAGTTTAGACATCTGAAAGATGCGACTTTTTCAGATTATTCTGAAAACCACATTATTGTACAAAACCCAGCGCAGATCACATACCTCCCAACATTTGAGAAGAAGAAAGAGGGACAAAAATGGTTGGCGCGCTCAGCGCTTCAATTTTTTGGCCACGCCCATTTTTGACCACACCTCCTAATTACCATATTAATTTTACAAAATTTGTCTGGTTCTGAAAGTTTAAACACACTCCCTTTCCCTCCATGTTTGCTACTCAGCCCTCCCTTCCCCTCAGTGCTTGTTGTGTGAGTGGGGCTTTCTGGAGCGGGTTCTGCAGCTCTCAGTGACCCGCGTCGGTAAAATAAAGATGGCAGTGCCGGCTGGGCTGCAGCATATGCTCTCGCGAGACTTCGGACGTCACAACCAGGAAGTACGGTGGAAACATCAGGCAGGTCGGGGGACATCTTCAGTCACTATCCGAGACGGCGGGACAGGCAGGCAAAATCGGGACTGCCCTGCGTAATGCGGGACAGTTGGGACGTATGCAGATCAGGATATCTTCCAGTTGTAAACAGGACATCTGCAATTGACTTCTACATGAACTCGACAGGTCAGAGTTGGTTACTTTTTAAATTTGGACTTTTAACACCATCAGGGTTTAATAAATTTAGAAAAATTTGAGGTTTTATTTGTAAGAAAAAATTGGGGTTTTACCCTTTTAAAAGTCCAACCAGATGAGGTATGATGTAGAAAGGGATATTCTGAGACAATTTGCAATTGGTTTTTATTTTTTATTATTTGTGGTTTTTGACTTATTTAGCTTTTTATTCAGCAGCTCTCCACTTTGCCGCTTCAGCCATTTGGTTGGTAGGATTCGCATTCCCCTAGCAACCATTCACTGGTTTGAAACAGAGACAGGAATATGAATAGGAGAGGCCTGAATAGAAAGATGAGCAATAAAAAGTAGAAATGACAATACATTTATAGCCTTACAGAGCATTTGCTTTTAGATGGGGTCAGCGACCCCCATTGGAAAGCTGGAAAGAGTCAGAAGAAGACAAATAATTAAAAAACTATAAATAAATAAATAAATAATGAAGACCAATGGAAAAGTTGCTTAGAATTGGCCATGCTAAAAGTTAACTAAAAGGTGAACCACCCCTTTAATAAAAAATAATGCCGTATTTATACTAATCTTTACTGAATAGCAAAATAAACAAAAAAGGTCATAAATATGTATAACAGGTTGATAAAAATGGTATTGTACATCTGTAATGGTTAACAGATCATTTAGCAGAGGGCCGAATACTAATGTTATTCCATTACATATGTGTTATCTGTTTATTAATGTACAGGTACGGGACCTGTTATACACAATGCTCAGAACCTGGGGTTTTCCGGATAACTGATCTTTGATTAGTGATGAGTGAAACTTCACTCATCACTAATAATTTTCACGTATAACTAGTGATGGGCGAATAAATTCACCTGGCACGAATTCGAGGCGAATTTCCACGTTTTGCCGCCAGCGGATAAATTTGCAAATCTCCCATGAAAATTCGTCAATTTCCGACTTTCATGATTTTTCGTGAAAATGTCAGAATTTCATTATTTTTTGTGCAAACGTTCGAGTTTCACATTTTTTTGGTGAAACCGTTACAATTTTGAAATTTTTTCCGCAAATTTTTGTGGGAAATTTGCAAATTTTTCATCGAAAAATGAAGCAAACGGGAGAAATTCACCCATCACTACCCATCACCTACTCAATATCACTGAGATGATTTAGGCTGATGTAACTGACGTAGAACTGATGTAAACTGATTTCCTGTAAGGAACATGAACAACAAGACTAAAGGTTTCTATCAGCCTCTTAAAGGGACCTGTCACTCAGACACAAAAATCTGTATAATAAAAGTCCTTTTGAAATTAAACATGAAATCCAATTTCTATTTTTTATTAAAACATTCATAGCTGTTGTAAACTCATTTAAAAATCTCAGCTGTCAATCAAATATCGCCTGCCCCTCCTCTATGCCTTAGGCACTTACTTTCACTTTCCATTCAGCACTTCCTACATGTCACTGCTCTCCCCACATTCCCCCCAATCTCTTCACCATTTATGATGAGTCCCCTTTAACTATAAATAATTTGTTATATTTTTTATTATAATCGCTCCAATATACAATTATGCAGTGTATATAGCAACGTTTCAACACACACACACATTTATACAGTACAAGTAAGTTTTTATGGGATCCGTTATCCAGAAAGCTCTGAATTACGGAAAGACTGTCTCCTGTAGACTCCATTATAATCAAATAATTTAAATGTTTAAAAAGAAATTTAAATGTTTAAAAAGAAGTGCGCGGGTAGTGGGAGGGCGGGTCCAGATCTTGTGCGGGTCGGGTTTTACTAGTAATTACCCAGATAAATCCAGTGCTAATTATTTGTATTTTATATGCCTGTGCCCCTGACATAGATCCACTTAGATGGGGTTGAAACGCGTTGGGTATTTTTCTTTTTTGTTATGTCAAATAAAATGTGATAATTTTCTATATACTGGAGCGCCCTGTTCCCTTGATTTTTGTCTATATTACTAGGGGGACCTGCAGGTAACCCCTCTACACTGAGCAGCCAGTTATTCAGCTGATCTTGCTGTGCCCCCCTCATACACACGTATTAACTACTTATAGACAGTGGCATAACTACTCGTTACTGGGTCCCACAGCAAATTCAATCTAGGGCCCAAAACATCTATTCTGTATTCTACCCCCATATATTTAATTGTCCCTTCATTAGGGTCTTATTGTCACAAGTGTCCGATGGCGCATCTCTTCTCTTCGGCGCCGGATCCAAGATGGCAGCGCCCATGACCGTGGATAGCGGTGGCGCAGCAACGCCAGCATCATGACGAAAGCGCAATGACGTCACGCGAACCAGCACCAAATTCAAACTAAAAGGACGCCCAGGACGCTGGTTCAATGCCGATCATAGGAATTGTTTGGTGCATTCCTGGGTGCTTAAGGGCTCTTACTGACGAGCGGTTGTAGCTGCGCTCCCCTGCGTTCCGTTTTTCTGCGTTCAGCCGCAGGGGAGCGCAGGAATAGACGCATTACATTTTTTCCAATGGGGCTGTACTCACACAGGCGCGTGTAGGCGCAGAACGCAGGTTGAGACGCAACATGCTGCATTTTCCTGCGTTCGGCGCCTACACTGGCCGGTAACATTTTTTAATAAAGGGGGCAACCCTAATCCCAAGTGTCCCCAGTCATGTGATTTGTGCTCTGATAAACGTCAGTCTTTAGGGCAGAGACACACGGTCATATTCGTAGGATCTCAACAAACTGCCTCCCGCCCGCGAGAATGAAAATCACTTCACAAAAAGCACTTTGTTTTCCGAAGTCGCCCGAAGTTTCCTCGTAATTGCCACCCCACTGCGATTGTCACTCTAGTCAGCAGGAGAAGGCAGTTCGGGGAGATTAGTCGCACCGAAGAAGAGGAGAATCTCCAAGATTCTGACCGTGTGTCTCTGCCCTTACTGCTGCACTGCAAGTATCAGTGATATCACTACCCAGCAGCCTAACAACAGAACAATGGGAAGGTAACCAGATAACAGCTCCCTAACACAAGATAACAGCTGTCTGGTAGATCTAAGAACAACACTCAATAGTAAAATCCAGGTCCCACTGAGACACATTCAGTTACATTGAGGAGGAGAAACAACAGCCTGCCAGAAAGCAGTTCCATCCTAAAGTGCTGGCTCTTTCTGAAATCACATGACCAGGCAAAATGAGCTGAGATGCACCTACACACCAATATTACAACTAAATACACTTGCTGGTTCAGGAATGACATTTTATATTGTAGAATGAATTATTTGCAGTGTAAACAGTGTCATTTAGAAATAAAAACTACAATATAAAAATCATGACAGTATTCCTTTAATAAGGAAGAAAGGTAAATGTACAGATATGGGATCCGTTATCCAGAGACCTGTTATCCAGAAAGTTAATCCCATAGACTCCATTTTATCCAAATAATGATTTCCTTTTTCTGTGTAATAATAAAACAGTCGCTTGTACTTGATCCCAACTAAGATATAATTAATCCTTATTGGAGGCAAAACCAGCCTATTGGGTTTATTTAATGTTTATTTGATTTTCTAGTAGAATTAAGGTGTGACGATCCAATTTAGGAAAAGATCTGTTATCCAGAAAACATACAGATTGGAGATTAGGGAGATCAGGCAGAGAAGAAAAAGATGATGTGCAGGGTTCAAAAAACAATCAAATGCAAAATTAGAAAAATATGTGTCCTCTATTTTTCTAATGTTGCATTTGTTATCCGGAAAACCCCAGGTCCCGAGTATTCTGCATAACAGGTCCCATACCATCAGCAGAATACACCTCTCTCCAAACAATCTCCTTGCTATGAGCTCACAGCCTACAGGTTATAAAGGAAATAAAGGAGGCGGCTGAAGTGCAAGAACAGGGGACGATACCCAAGAAGAAATAATAAACACAATACCGAGTATATTAAGTATATGATTTCTATAAACATCCACCTGGGCTTGGAGCAGCAAACACAATCACTGTACAACTACCTTTCTACAAACTCTCTTATAAATGGAATATTCTTATCCCTTTTCCTCAAAAGAAGAGACAAGGAGCAGTGCCCCTTCTTACGCAGCCTAAATAGTAATGGAAAACGGAACGCAGGGGAGCGCAGGTAAAAACGCTCATGAGTAAGAAACCTTACAGCTACTGTTCCAATGGGGGTGTTCACAGGTGTTGAGTTGTGTGAGTCACACGCTTGTGTTCTGCCAAGATGAGGTGATTAAAGTGTGTGATCTGAACCGGCTAAACCAGTAATCACACTCCGGCTAAAAGGCTAAAACCACAAATATCTGTTGAAAACATTTTGTATTTGACTTATTTAAACGTATTTAAAGATAAGTACTACTATAGTTCATATAAACAAGCTGCTGTGTAGCCATGGGGGCAGCCATTCAAGCACAGGATACACAGTAGATAACAGATAAGTACTACTATAGTTTATATAAACAAGCTGCTGTGTAGCCATGGGGGCAGCCATTCAAGCACAGGATACACAGTAGATAACAGATAAGTACTACTATAGTTCATATAAACAAGCTGCTGTGTAGCCATGGGGGCAGCCATTCAAGCACAGGATACACAGTAGATAACAGATAAGTACTACTATAGTTTATATAAACAAGCTGCTGTGTAGCCATGGGGGCAGCCATTCAAGCACAGGATACACAGTAGATAACAGATAAGTACTACTATAGTTTATATAAACAAGCTGCTGTGTAGCCATGGGGGCAGCCATTCAAGCACAGGATACACAGTAGATAACAGATAAGTACTACTATAGTTTATATAAACAAGCTGCTGTGTAGCCATGGGGGCAGGAATTCAAGCACAGGATACACAGTAGATAACAGATAAGTACTACTATAGTTTATATAAACAAGCTGCTGTGTAGCCATGGGGGCAGCCATTCAAGCACAGGATACACAGTAGATAACAGTAGATAGCGCAGTGGGTTTCCCCATTTAGTAATAACTATAAAAACATTGAACATACTGTATGTAATGAAGGGTTAAGAGCTGCTGGAAGTTTCAGTGTATATGGGGAGAAATAGGAAGAGTCCGTGGTGTGGGACGTGTTAACATGGAGGATTGACAGTCAGCAACTTCAGATTAAATAACAGTAAATCATATGCTCCCAACATCTCACTACCGGCCCAAACAATCCAAGGCCTTTCCCAAAATTTTCTTTAATTCAAAAAGTGCGGAATGTGCAACGTTTCGGGGTCACGCCCCTTTCTCAAGCATACGGAATCATTAGTGAACAGGATATATATAAGTGAAACAATTAATCAATTTACATAAATTATTGTCAGAAGTGTTTTTCTTAGCAGATGTGAACCAATATCAGCATATAAAAACATATAGAAACAAAGCAGTCCACAGATCTCCTTAATTGTGCAATACTAGGAGTACTAGTACTAGGAGGTACAGCACTAGCAAATCTCCACAAGTGCTTAAAGGCAACAATACTAAACCGAATATTGGACAATAAGTTATAGGTAGAGGTGGAACAGCAGGGGACCTCTATACACCTCTTACACCTCCCAGGGATCAATAAAGCACACAGGAGGATACTAACCAAAACGCATCCAATACTATGCACTTCCAATATAATCAACTCAAAAACTTCTATAACGTGCTTTTGGTAGGAAACTTACCAACTTACCAAATTATGCAATGGCCCTGAACTACCAAACATACCCATTCAAACATATGTAAGAACGTTATTGGCCCTTGCAGCCGACTGGAGCTCCCCTGTAATGGTTGGCACCCTAAATCTAGAACCAATGCCAAGCACCCTGATCTTAGCTGAATAGCCTTTGGCCTCGGGAGGAGCCCTCAGCTATTCAGATGCTGCCAGGTCTTATAACGAGAGGTGCAAGGCGAGGGGTTCTGGACAAGCAGAGAGGCACAACTACCAGGCCCGGATTTGCGGCAAGGCCGCATAGGCCCGGGCCTAGGGCGGCAAAATAATAGGGGCGGCATGCCGCCCAGCCGCACTATGGGGACGCGTGCGTCCCCATTCAATTGCAGCAGCTGCGCCGGCGCTGGGAAGGGGAGGTGAGGTGGGCGCTAGGACCGCGCGGCCGCCTGGTCGGACCGCGCGGCCTAGGGGCGCCGCACACTGAAATCCGGCGCTGACAACTACAAAGCAAAGTCTTTGGGCAGAAGGTCATGGTACAAGGCGTTTAAACAGAATCGTAGTCAGATCGGGTCGGGGCAGGCAGAGTACAAACAAAGTCAGGCAGGCAAGGGTCAAACCAGGAAGTCAATCAGAAGGATTAGGCAGAATTGGTAGTCGGATATCAGGCAAGGGTCAGGATTTCAGAAGTCAGGATCGTCACTAACAGGCAGGGGTCACAACGGGTATCAGCTATCAAGAAACAGAAGCTTAGTAGCACAGGAAGCACCAGGAATTCACAATGAGATAACCAATAACGGGCAATGAATGAAGTCCCTTTAAATACCCCTTAGAATTTCGCACCATTGCGTGCTGACAACATCACAACACCGTACATGCGCCTATAACTAAGGAAGATGCGCACCGTGCGCGCCCTAGACCACTGGTACTCAGGGGAAAAGGAGCGGCATGGCGGGTGTCCCCACCACACCACTAGACCACCAGGGTAAGTTGTCCTCACATCCCCTTTCTTAAAGCCTGGAACAGAGACTTAGGTAAAAACCTCACAAAAAAAAAGAAAGACATGATCTGCAGGTTAATGAGAAGCTCTAGACTGCAGAAGTTAAACTATAAAATTTTAACTAAGTGGTACCATACACCCTCAAGGTTACACAAAATGTTTCCTAACATGGCACGCAAGTGTTGGAGGGGGGAGGACATATTCTTTGGACATGCCCCCTGACTATGCCATACTGGAACTCCGTCTTTCACATCTGCTCACATATAGCAAATAGGAGAAATCTTAAAGGGCACGTAAAGGCAAAAAAATAAAATTCCATTTTCACTTTCTTTAATGAAAAAGAAACCTATCTCCAATATACTTTAATTAAAAAATGTGTACCTTTTGTATAAGAAACCTGACTGTATGCAGTGAAATTCTCCCTTCATTTACTGCTGTGGATAGGAATTGTCAGACAGTCCCTAACTGCTCTGCAGGGAAACAATCATACTTATGAACAGCAGGGGGAGCCCCCGTCTTACTTCCCAGCCATGCAGAACTCAAGCAGCTTTGTTTGTTTCCCTGTAGAGCAGCCCGCGACTGTGTAGAGATTTGTATTGGATTTTATTTTTGTCTTTACATCCCCTTTACTGTTTCCAACTCCAGCTGCAGGGACAAAGATCATGGAGCCAGATTTAAACAGATAAATTGGGATTCTATTTGGAGGATTATTTTGCTGCAGCCACTGGTTCTGCAGAGTTGGAGAAAGTTTATATTAAACAATACAAAAACTATAAAATCCACATTAGATTACATGACAACACAGGACCCAGTGCAGTCTGTATATTCTGATTATTAATCAGTCTTGTTGTATCGGCTTCTGGCAGATATTATTTGACTTGTGCTGTTTTGATCATTTATGATGACCCCTAAGCAGCCCAGATCACACTGAGCATGTGCACAGTCTTGGTCTTGCAAAGATGTATAACAAAGTTACAAGATGGTGACCCCCTGTGGCCAACTTTGAAAGCATAAATCATTTGTTTGATTAGGTTTGTGGTGCAGTAAGTTCATGTTTATGTTTAGTATACAAAATACAGCATTTCTAGCCTTATTCTATTTTAGACTTTACTTCCCCTTTAAATAAGAACTAAACCCTAAAAATGAATGTGGCTAAAAATGGCATATTTCATATACTGATCTTATTGCACCAGCCTAAAGTTTGATTTTGTCAATAGCAGCAATGATCCAGGACTTCAAACTTGTCACAGGGGGTCACCATCTTGGAAAGTGTCTGTGACACTCACATGCTCAGTGGGCTCTGATTGGCTGTTGAGAAGCTAAGCTTAGGGCTCGTCACTAATTATCCAGCAGAAAATGAGCTTCCCTGGCTGTAATATAAGCTGATGCTACAGGTTTGCTGATTATTAAATTCTGATGCTAATTGCACCGGTTTCTGTGCTGCCATGTAGTAATTATGTGTATTAATTACTAATCAGCCTTATATTGTGACATTTCTATTCTATGTGTACTGTATATTGTGAGTGGCTCCCTAAGCTCAGTAAGTGACAGCAGCACAGAGCATGTGCACTATCCTCACTGTGATGAACCCCCTACTCTGTTCCTTTAAATGAAAGTTCTTTTCTTCTAGTCTGAAGGGGAGGCCTCTGGTACGGTGATTCTTTTTATGGGTAAAAAGGTCCCCTGCTATTTGCCTATAATGTCCTTGTAAAGTGTAATCATGTCCCCTCGCAAGTATCTTTACTTCAAGGAAAACAACCCCAACCTTGACAGTCTTCCCTTATGGTACTCTCACATGTTCCTTCCCTTTAACTAGTTTAGAGTTCACATGATCTCTGCACTCTCTCCAGCTCATTGACAGTATATTCTTCTTAAGGACTGGAGGCCCAAGCACAAGAGAAGTATTTGTGTGACATCAAGGCCAGAAGCACCTCTAAGCCAATGTATCCCTTTCTCCATGTAGTTGCTCAATCTAATCACTTACCTGATAGTCTGGAGACCCTGTTTACTTGGTGTCTACATAATACAATAGTACACATAAAGAAGAGAAAACAGAAAGAGATAGAGAGACTTCTAAATGGGTAGATACACAAGTCCCAGTGGACCATCAAGGAATTGTTAAAGAATACCAGAGGGAATACTTTATAATGTAGAACATCTTGTAAACCAGCAAAGACATATAGTGAACTTACCACATCATTCCTATTTCAGACTTACATTGCCATCTACACAAACATGGGCATTGCAATGTTCAGAGTATAATATAAACAAACATTGCAACATTGAATTTAAAATAAAAGTTTAATTAGTCATTGAAGGAAGAACAGTGATTCATGGAGACTTCCCAAGAATAAGACTTCTCATATGTCCTCTTAGATTGTTCAATGTTGAATTTATTGCAAACCAGTTTCACCCTCTCTCTACCGAGCAGCCACAATGGGTTTAAAATTACATCAGTTTAGATATGAATTGGCTAAAGAAACTGGTTTCAAACTGAATCCTGTCTGGTGTGGGGTTACACCTCTAGGAGGGGATTGGAGCAGCGACTGGGATGTTTAAGCCTGAAGTCCAGTTAGGATGAGAATTGGGGTGAAATGCCATTTGACCTCCTAAATTCACATGCCCAGCTTAAATACAGTATGCATTTGGTGTAGATATTATTGCTACTATGTCTAAATGCTTGATACCCACATATTTTCCTAAGTCTGTAGCTATTTCATGAGCTAAGGAAGACCCTTTCTAAAAGGTTGGCCTTCATATAGGGTTCTGGTGAATAGTTGATGCTTGAAGTGGGCCTTAAACCATTTGAGAACCACTGTGTCGCTTATCATTCACTTGAATAGGAACCACCTGTCATTGTGGGGTAAATATATGTTTTGGGGCTAAAAACTGTATGTCACTGTATGACATATGTATGAGGTTCTTGGCATACATCATAGGTCTAAGATAACTTGCTCCTCCCTTAATACCCACAGCCTCTAGTATTGTGCATGGTACAAGTCTGATGAAAGTGATAATTTGCACTGTACATAATATATGTAATATTGCTACTTATAGCTAGTTGTATTGAATGATTGGCAGGGCCATATTTTAAGTAAAGGCAATCAAGGGCTCTTGCCTAGGGTGGCAGCTTTTTTTTTTGGGAAGTCCTCTTGTGGTTTTATAGTAAAAACAATTATTTACAAATATTACCCCCAACCCACCATTGGACAATTAAAGCTAAACTTGGCGGCAAAGATGAGGGAAAGGGGGGTACATGTGTCAAATGGCGAGGGGAGGAGGATGAGGATGATTTGCTGTATTCTTATACCCATTGACACAAACATGTAAACAAAGGTCCATCATCAAGTCAAAATATTAATTTTATTAGGAAAAGCAAACTATATGGGTTAAAAGCAAGAGAAAAAGCAAATATGGACACACAATTGCACCTGCATTAATGCCATTTCTAATCTATCTCCTAACACTTCCATGCACTTGTGGAGAATGCCAATGTGTCTGCCCAGCCTGGGAACACTGGAATGTCTCCATTTTTCCCAGGGCTCCACTTGCTGGCAGTGGTGTAACTACCAGGGGTGCAGAAGGTGCAATTGCACCCGGGCCCACACCCTGTTGGGGCCCACGGAGCCGCAATGACTTTTACAGTGCACACGCCAGCAGCATTCTGGGGCAAGATTCATAGGGAGGAGGGCCCTGGTGCCCATTCTGTACCAGTTACGCCACTGCTTGCTGGTTATGTCAATAGGTGCCCCAAGGTAGTTAGCACATGTTGTGGTACAAGAAGAACAACTGGTTTAACCAGACAGGACAGGGAGCTCAGTGTTTTTCATCCATTAGACAAGTATCTGTTTTTTTAGGACTGAATCACTTCTGTTAAGTGTTGTTATCATTATTAGTAGAGGTTATAAAGTGTTGGCAAATTCTGCAGCTCTGTATAATGAACTGGGCACAACACAAGCAATATGACAAAACAAAACAAAAGACAACTGCAAACAATGAAAATTAATGAGTAAATGAAGACATAAGTAGAGAAGGCTTTGCCCATGAGTGCTTACAATTTAGTGTAGTGCTGTCCAACTGGTGGCCCACAGGCTGCTTCTGACCTGCGACTCTCCCTTGTGTGGCCCCCCACATGAAAGTCTGCTGTGACTGCTTCCCTTTGTGTAAGCTCTTAAAGGTCAGTGCCCATATTGTTCACCTTTTCACACTTCATAATCATCCATAATCTGCCTGCCCTATGCTCCCTGTGTGTCATACTCTGCCTTCCCTATGCTCCTTATGGAACACAAATCTGGTAGGGTTTAGGGTTTGTTCTGGGTGTTTGTTAGGATTTGAAAATTATTGGTAGGGCCCCTGAGGTGTTCATGTGCTGTGGGGTGCTCTGTTATCCACAGGAGAGAAGGATGCATATGGATGTAAAGGAATGTTTTAATATGACTTACATTTTTACATATCAGTAATATCCCTGCAGTGAGCACCAACCATTTGGTTTTTGTTGTGCTACCATCATTAATGTGGACATGATCTTGTGGCAACATGGGTGTGGTTTAAAGTGTGTGTGGTTTAAAACAGAGAGTGGTCAACATTCCATTCCAGCCCTTGGTACCACAGAAGTTGGACAGCACTGATCTAGTGTTGAAAATGAAAACACTTCCCAGTGTAATCCATATGGCATAAGCCATGTCATAGTAGCACAGATATCTCCTAGACATGCATGAAAGATAAATGCTTTCCACCTTAGAGTCAATCCTCCACGGATGCTGACTCACAGTAGAAGTAGCACTTTTGGGGCAATGGCACATTGGTAATTCCAAGAGGTTTTTATCCATACAAGCATTTGGTAGCTCTGAGGGACAAGGGCAGAGAAGACTTAATAATGCCTCATTCATTTGTAGGTTGATTGTCACTGGCTTAACGGGTAATTGCTTCTTGGATTAAAAAAGTTGCTTGTTGTACAGTTAAATGTAGGGTCGATTTTGAGCCTTTTGTCCCCTGCTCATTACGCTACTAATTGCCTGTTGGGGAAAATACCTGGAATTGTTCTGTGTGCCATTGCCCTTTCTTCAAACCTCAAGGTTGCTGGTGGTTCCACAAAACCCTTTCCCCAGAAATGTCTTTTCCCAATATCACTGAGCCATTGGGAATTGGATCTTTCCATTCAGAGGCTCCATCTCAGAATTCCCATTCGAAACACAAATTTTCCCATCAGTCGTAGGGATGTGGCCATTGCGCTCTTCAGTGTTCCCATTATGTGGCAGTTGCTCCATTTCATTCTGCTCTGGGACCCTTTCATCTGCCGGGACCCTTTCATCTGCCGGGACCCTTCCATCAGCCGGATCCCTTATACGTTTTACACTAAGGAAGAAATGGCAATAGGGAAATTAATTTAGTTGATCCTTTAATCCACCAATGATACAGGGGTGTATGTATAATGAAATACATTAATAATAACCATGTATTGTCTATTCACTTATATAACACATTCATATTCAGGATGAAGCTCAGTGACATTTGTTTTGAGTAGAAAACAGCAAATCCCAAATGATAGTTTTGGTCAGTGTTTTATTATAGTCACTGGGTTTTTTTTCAGCGGTACAGGCCTCGGGGTTACAGAGTAACTGGGATTGGCTTCACGGCTGTTGGGAGCTCTCCATAACTTTAATTTATTACAGATAGTGATGGGCGAATTTGCGGCGAATTTGCGCGATTCGCCGCCAGCGAATAAATTCGCGAAACTCCCGCAAAAATTCGCGTAAAAAATTTGAAAAAATGGACGCCGGCGTCAAAAAACGGGCGCCGGCGTCAAAAACGGGCGCCGGTGTCGGAAAAACGAGACGTCGGCGCCGTTTCGCGAATTTTTCGCCGTTTCGTGAATTTCGCGCGAAATTAGCAAATTTTTCGCCGAATCGAAACGGCGCAAATTCGCCCATCACTAATTACAGAGAATAAAGTGGGATATAACATTGTGACCCAGGGGCACAGGCTTTGACATTAAACTGACAACACAGTTTTGCTGCATTTAAATTGATTTAATCCCTTTTCCTTTTGTTATGTATGTTGTGCCTGACCTTTGAGATATATTTTTTTTCTTTTTGCTTGTTTTTCTACTATACAAAATGGATCAAGCCCACGGCACTGCCTTGAGTCACTGGTTTAATTTATCTGTGTGGCCACAAGGAAGGCAAATACAATATCTTCATGCCACTGTAGATGAAATGACCAATAACAATATCCCAGACTGAGCGGCTGAACATCTCAAGATATTCTAGAATGCAACATTAATGGATCAGCGCACACTTAAAGCACTCACACCATTCAGGAGGAAACTTGTGACTTACCATAAATATATTGCGACAATAGCAGATGCCACTAATATAAAACCTGCTGCAGAAATCACAAAGGTAATGATGAAAGGGTTTGTATGGTCATTGGTTGATGTATCGCAGCAACCTGAAATAAAACGATGGGTTCAATGTCACTGGTCCAGCAAATACACAGATATCTAAATCCTGATATGGATCTTGTGTGCTCGGCTGATGCAATTCATGTAGTTGGGAAAGAGAGACGGGCCACAAAGGTGCAATGTAACCCAGACATGTCTTCAGCCAACCCCAAAGTCATAGGGAGGCTCATAAGCTACATTTTTGCATTAATACAAGTGGGAGCTATCATATTGATACCTCTGACCTGAAACTATCCAAGTGAATCTGGGGAAGAATCGTTACACTAATCTGTACCCACTGTATTTTTCTTACCTATTACATTGAGGCCCCAGACTTATTTATAAACTCCAAAAGCAAAATCTTTTCACTTATATAGATTCTTGCAAGGCCACCATTAGAAATCACAACAACATTTTCTGGGCCCCGTCCTCCCCAAGGCCCACCCCACAGTAAAAAGGCCACATAGACATCAGCACTAAAAAAGGTAAACCCCCCCACACACACAAGTTATAAAAAGCCATTGTTGGTCAGGGCCCCCTTATAAGTAAAAAAAAAATTGGTGCCAGGGCCCACCATAAAAGTTTTTAAAAAATATTGGTGGCCATGGCCCCCACTTAAAAGTTAAAAAGAAACATTGGGCCTCTAGAGAATATTAACAAACAAAACATTGGTGGCAGGGGCCTATAGAGTATTAAAATAATAAATTGGTTTAATAAAATAAAAAAACACATTGGTTTTCAGTGACTTTGGGTCTTTTTGTGGCTTTGGGTCTTTTTGCAGCTTCAGGACTTCAACTTCGGCTCCTTCCGTGGCTTCTGGTCTTTTTGCGGTTTCAGGACTTCAACTTCGGGTCTTTTCATGGCTTCTGGTCTTTTTTCAGCTTTGGGTCTTTTTGCGGCTTCAGGACTTCAACTTGGACTCCTTTTGCAGCTTTGGGTCTTTTCACAGCTTCCAGACTACTTCGGCTCCTTTTGTGACATTGGGTCTTTTTGCAGCTGCAGGACTTCAACCTTGGCTCCTTCCTTGGCTTTGGGTCTTTTCGCGACTTCAAGCCTTTTCGTGGTTTCAGGACTTCATCTTTGGGTCTTTTCGTGGCTTCGGCTCTGTTCTCGGCTTTGGGCCTTCGGGTCTTCGGCGCTTCCGGACTTCAGCTCTTGGGGACTTCAGCTATTCAGGGCCAGCACAACTTTAGCAATGTCAAGGAGAACCCAGCTATTTTCAAAAAGTGGAGCACAATGCATAAGATATTAATTATCTTATGCATTTGTTACAGGAGTCAATGGATAATGATGAATGCATCTGTGCCCCAGTATTGTCCCTTTCATTACTCATAATTGTGCACATTACTGTAACTCGCACTGTTATTAGACTACAAATAAACAACCAAATAGCACTGTTGGTGTTTCTCATTGTAAATGACCCTACAATGGCTAAAAGAACTTGGCCATCTGAGATCTCATTATCTTCATCATGTGACAAAAGTCCTCATTACCTGCAGATATGGATTGTGCTGACTCCCCCTTTGATTTGGTGCCATATTCCAGATTGAACTCTTTATAGTCCAGATCCCTGGTATTCAGATGCAGACATGTTGCATTAATGAGAGTCACGTTGGATACATCAGTACATCTCTCTGTGTATGGCAGATTTTGAATCTGGAAGTGGCAATATTTATCTTTGGCCGCAATCCTGATGAATAAAAGTTGGTTGGTCAGGCTTTCCCCTCGGCTGCAGAATGAGTGTATGTGGCAGGTTGAACACTGGGGAGAAGCTGCACCAAAAACAAATAAAGCCAATTACTGGTAATATGAAAGTCATATAATATGTTTATAGAAGGTTAGAATAAATAGCCCTCCATAAACAAAGAACAAAACCTTTAGCAGCCTCTATGTGCCAGGTCCCTTCTAGGGACAGCCGTGCATTGCTCAGAAATATGGCGCAATACATATACCTTGGAGCAATACATGGTGGTCACCAATAGGGAGCAAATTCTATTTGATAAACATTTTGTTTCTGATGCATGCCATACTATCAGACAAACCCAATCAGCCGCCTTCCTACCCACAAAAAGGAGAACTAAACCTCTAAAGTCCCCCATGTACCAGAACCCCAGCCCCCGCCCCTTTGGCAACATTGGAAGAGAACTCACCTTGAGTAAAATCAGTTTTCCTGGCTGTTTGCTTGTCCAACTGCTCCTTATTCATTAAGGGAGTCGCTGTGAAGCCAAATACAGACATCACATAAGGAATGAATGTGTCACTGAGGTTGTGTCTTTTAGCTGCAACATTGGCGTGAGGAAAAGTTATTCTGGGAGATGTATTTTAGACAAATACGCAGGTGGCCCCATACATGCCCCTTACTAACCCCCCCATTCCTTAGGTGCAAGCAAGATTAACTGTGGATACAAGGAACATTGGGTGCCCTGTACTTATCACCTGCTGAAGGTAGTCATTAAGTAACCCTTGTGCCGCAAAACAGTGCACATGGTGCCTTAGGTGTGGCCCTAGTTTATGTAACTGACCCCCTAAAGATACATTGTTTTTGAAAGTGACACCTAAAAAAATCCATAATACAAATGTTACTGCCGTAGATAAATATTTATATCCCCTACATAGAGTCGATCACTCATTTTGCACTTACCCAATGCATTGCTGATCAGCAGGAACCATATCACAGCTGCTGGGATTTGCCATCCAACTCCTACAGGAGACAGAGCAGAATATCACAATGGGAAATCTTTGTTTTTTACCCTCATTGGACCCAGTTTCTTGTCATAACTTAGTCTAACCCTCTGCTTTGTGTTTCGTTGGCCAGAAGAAGAACAGAGGGACAGGGAATGTGTTAGCAGGGAGGGTTGGTTTGGAAGGATAGTGAGATAATTCAACCCATTTTTAAGGCTGCTTTACATTGCACATATAAAATGTTGCAGGATTATTACAAAATATACCAACAAATGGTACAACCTTTGCATGAATAAAATCCTACCGCATCTAATGAGTTTTGAAGATATCTGCAGCAACAACATGGCCCATCGATTATCTCTTAAATGTAGTGAAGGCATCTCAGCTACTTCTGCCCTCCTCTTCCTACTTCTTCTTCTTCTTCTCTTTGCCTTCCTTGGCACTTTTCCTGGGCTGCTTTGGTCCACGTCCTCATGCTCCACTGGCTGTTGATGACCTGAGTCATTGGGGGTTGAGATTGGTGGTGATTTCTCTAAGGAAGATCCTTTCTCTTGGGCGGTGGAACTTATATCTGGTGACTTCATCAATTTGATATTTTCCTTAACAGCAATGTCATCCCCTAGATCATCTTGTCCTCCCTTTACAGCAAGTGGAATTACATAGAATCGGCTAAAAATAATTGTTGAAAAAAAAGAAGCAAAAATGAAATTTGAACGTTTTCACTAATAAAAAAAGTGAACAATTCTAACCTCTTCACTAAATAATTTGTGCCAGGTGAATTTATTCACCCATCACTACCTACCATCTATCTGTGGTGGGAATCAAAACAAAGTTTGCCCAGGAGCAGTAACCCATAGCAACCAATATGATGTTTGCTTTTAAACCGGTGACCGGTGCATCGTACCTTCTGATTGGTTGATATATGTTACTGAACATGGGCAAACCTTTTATTACATAAATTGTATTTACATCTCTATGGCCTTTCTAAAACATAGGGGCAAATTCACTAAAGGGCTTCGCCACACTCTGCGCCACTTTGTCAGATGCAAATTCTCTATCACTTCGCTAATTCACTAAAATGCGAAGTTGTGTTTCTACAGCCGAATGCTGTCGAAGTTTTGCTAGCGTTAGTTTGTCAGTGCGAGCATTTCTTAGTGAACTTTCACTAATGTTCGTTTCTGCCTAGCGAAACATTGTTATTAAAAGATCCCCTAATGCCCTAGACATGAGCCCACCCTAAAACAAATGTGGCATGCCCCTCAAATGGATGGGAAAAAAAAAAAAAATCTTTAATAGTTACAACTTTTACATTTTTTTAAATACAATCCCACTTTAAAATATGAAAAAAAACACCAGTGGTTTTTTTTAGAATTTTTATGACTTTTCGGCATACAGGATATGATGTCACTGACATAAGATTTAGGGTGTAGCTTCATCTTATTATTTCATCAGGTTTAAGGTCTGGTAAAATTGGCACTTTAGCGAATTTGTGGAGTAACGATCGTTCGCCTGATCGAAAATGAGTCTGTCTGTGCTAGCGACGGTCTCTTTCACTAGCGAATAGGATTTCAGTCGAATTTTCACTAGCGACGGCCACTTCATCCTTTAGTAAATCTGCCCCATGGATTTTTTTGTGGAGCAAAACATTTTTAGCAAAGAATTGGTAAAATCAGCCTCCCGAAATTCAAGAATCACCCTCCGCATATGAATAAAACCCACCCCTATTATTTGTTTTTATTGTAGCATCAGTTGCAATATAATACATGTAGTTACCTGGTTTCCTGCACTGGGGTCTTTGTTTGGTCTTGAGCCTCATTGTTTGAGCTGTAATTAAGAATTTCAAGGACAAAATAATTGGCATGTAGACTTTGAGAAGGTTTGTAGTAGGGATGCACCGAATCCAGGATTCGGTTCGGGATTCGGCCAGGATTCAGCCTTTTTCAGCAGGATTCGGATTCGGCCGAATCCTTCTGCCCGGCCGAACCGAATCCTAATTTGCATATGCAAATTAGGGGCAGGGAGGGAAATTGCGCGACTTTTTGTCAGAAAACAAGGAAGTAAAAAATGTTTTCCCCTTCCCACCCCTAATTTGCATATGCAAATCAGGGTTCGGATTCGGTTCGGTATTCGGCCGAATCCTTTGTTAAGGATTCGGGGGTTCGGCCGAATCCAAAAAAGTGGATTCGGTGCATCCCTAGTTTGTAGTAACTTAATAAGGTTTACTGGAAAACTGATATCTGTAAAAAATTAACTTTAAAGAGAAAATCAGACATTTACATGATGTTACATTGTTATGATGTTGGGTAACAACATGAAAGAAGAGATTTCATCACCCAAGTCATAACCAACATTTACACAACGCCCTGGAGTCATGTGATGAACAAAACATCTCTACTAGTGATGAGCGAATCTGTCCGTTTCACTCCGTGGAAGAGTTCACGAAAATGTGAAAAAATTCGCAAACCGTTGAAAAATTCACAAAGCGCATTGAAGTCAATAGGCATTTTTCTTGTGGCGATTTTATTTGTCGCAGCGACTTTTTTGTCCCAATGCATTAAAATCAGTGGGCTTTTTTCTTATGGTGACTTTTGTCTCCGCGTCAATTTTGTCTTGGCGACTTTATTGTTGCAGCGAAATTTTTCTGCAGTTTCGAGAAAACAATTGCAGATTTCGCAGCGAATCCATGCCGGGTGAAACAATTCACTCATCACTAATCTCTATCCTCTTTATCTATATCTAGGGATGTACCAAATCCAGGATTCGGTTCAGAATTTGGCATTTTTTAGCAGGATTCAGATCCTTCTGCCTGGCCAAACCTAATCCTAATTTGCATATGCAAAATAGGGGCGGGGAGGGAAATCGCATGCCTTTTTGTCACAAAAAAAGTGAGTAAAACATGTTTTTCCCTTCCCACCCCTAATTTACATATGCAAATTAGGATTCGGATTTGGTTCGGTATTCAGCCGAATCTTTTGCTAAGGACTCGGGGGTTCAGCCGAATCCAAAATAGTGGATTCATATCCATATCTAATCCTCAGTCTATACCTGTGGGTTGGGCCTGATTTCGGATTTATTTCTTGCTACAGACATAAAAGAGGAAAGGTAAGTTTAACCCCGTAAGTACTGTGTGCACTTTTGTTTGCAACTTTTGAAGGCAGTACCTTTAATAACTGGAGTGCAGGCAATTTAGCACGACCCATGAAGACTTACCTGGTCTCTTGTACGGGGGTAATCAGGGGGACGTATTCCTTCTTGTTCCATCTGAAAAATGAACTTGTATCAGGGTTATCCAATTTTCCACTCGTTTCTCAGGGTTTGGTCATGTTTATTGGTAAAAAGGGGAAGAATTAACTCTTCTCAGTTATAATTGTCTCCTTACTCCTCAGACACCCAAGGAGTTATGGATATATTCAAATAAAAGAGAAAAAGAACCTTGTTTGGGACTGTATTGGTTTTTCTATAAGTTCTCCGATTTATTTCTCAATACTTCAGCCTGATATCCTCTAGATTAAGGATCAATTATCCCACAATAGTCACTTAATAATTGAATAATCCTGGTCATGTACAGCACATAGCAATTTACTACACAACTACATTTTATTTATGTTGATTTCATCTCATTTAGCGAATCCCTATCGCAATCGATGTAGCGTTTGGGGAGCAGTACAGAAACTGTATTTGCTTTAAAGGCCTTGTCTCTCTTAAAAAAATGCTCATGAATATCAACATTTGTAGTTGATGCAGAAGACAAGTATGAAAACCCCTTCTTGTAATGTACCTGTTGGGCATGAAATGGCTGAGGCAATGTCCTTATAAATATTCTCTGGGGAAATGTCTAGGCAAGAAACGCGTAAGTCCAAGCGCACCCACTGCACAATGTACAGTATATACCACATAGGGTTGTCACCTTTTAAAATAAACTTTACCGGCAGGCGGAGGGGCGGTCTTGCAGTGATGACAAAGGGGCGGGGCCGGGGTGTGCCATTGGCTGGCCGGATCGTGACGTCAAAGGGGGCGGAGCCAAACACGCAAATTTGGCAAGAAGCACAGGAAAAAAGGTAAGTTTGGAGCAGGCTGGGGGCAGGCCACAGGCTTTTTTTAAGTGTATTACAAATTTACCGGCTGCTACATTGCCGGTAAATTTGTAATACCGGCCCCGGCCTTGGCTGGTGTTTTACCGGCTAGGCCGGTAAAATAGCGGCTGGGTGGCAACACTAATACCACACAGTGTGTCTAAAATAAAGCCGATTTTTTGCAAATTAAGTGGTCCCTCTCAAGCGTCGGTGAATGCAGGAAATCTTTGGGTTTGTTGGATGTACCAGTGCCGGATTAGAGTGTCTGGACGGGAGGATACACACACCCTGGGTGAGCTCTGATGTGAACCACATCCTTATTAATAGATTTATAAATATTTTAAATGCATATTTTTTGCATTATTCCTCATCATAAGAAATGTATGCGGCATTTTTTTAAAGCAGAAGGGGGTAGGACAACAATAGAAATCTGGCTCTCGCACACCCTTGGAGAAGATTATTACAATGATGACTGATGCACAATGGTAGAGGTCCGGCAACCCCAAATCCAAAAAAGCCCCAAATCATGCTTGACAAAGGGGCCTGACCCCGAAACGTTGCACTGCACTTCCGCATTAAAGTGCAAGATGTTCCTTGCTTGCATCAGCTCTGTGTGTCTTTGGATTGTTTTGCTTCTAGGTTATTAGACGACCCCCAGTGACAATGATCACTTAATTCCTACCAAAGCTTCAATAGGCACAGGGGATGCCTGGGGCACTGGAAAAATATGGCTTTGCCCAGTACCTGCCTGGTATTAGTGTGCAAATAACATTAATAACAGCATCAGAATGGGAGTTAACTTGGTGCAAGTCATTTAATATGTAGGAGTCACTCACTATTATGGAAGTAAGTAATCCCATAGCTCCCTTGTATCAGCCCTGTACCTTATTCATGGAACACAAATAGCAATTACGTATCTTTGTAACTAGTGCAGGCAACCTTGTGTGTGATCTTGCCCTTTAGTAAATAAACAAGGGCCGTAATTACAGAAGAAGCAGACCCTGCAGTTGCAAGGGGGAGGGGCAGCAGTGTATGGAGCCCAGTATGTCCCTAATTAATAAGCAATTTCAATATATATTGGTAGAGCAGGTTAAAGGGGTTGTTCGCCTTTGAGTTAACTTTTAATATGATGTAGAGAGGGATAATCTGAATTTGCAATTGGTTTTCATTTTTTATTATTTGTGGTTTTGGAGTAATTTAGCTTTTTATTCAGCAGCTCTCCAGTTTGCAATATGTCTACACCCTCTCCTAATAAGTTTAGGAGCTTTTTTTTGGATATTGTATATGGAATTTTGGTTATAATTCTGCTCATGTTTTCTTCCATACACATTTCCTTTTTTGAAGGAGGGACGGAATGGAGAGTAAATCAGATAAATATTGAAGAGCAATACATTTCTCTCTTTTGTTCCCCCAGATTTTTCTTGCTTCTTTAGCTTTTTAAAATTGGCATAATAAGATGTAAATTCGAGTTTGTATGAGTTAATGCACAAATTTATAGCTTGTGGCTATTTATATGGCGCCAAGTAGAGGGCGCTGTCATACTAACTATTTATGGAAGCAGCGATTAGTAATTCGTGATACAGTGTTAGCGTGTTGACGGCGTAGCTCGCCCTTACCCGTAGCTCCTCTCTGATCCCGGCACCTTCACAGCCGGCTTGTGCTACGCTGCTTCTATCTCGCAATCAGGCGCTGATCCAAGAGAGGAAACTGATAGTAATATCACAAGTGCTTTATTATAAGCACACAGATACAGTTACAGCAGTGGGGTGCAAACAGACGCGTTTCGTGCCCTGGCCTCGACACTTCTTCAGAGTTGTGCAAATTACTAATTTGTGAGCCTATCATTAAAGGAACAGTAACGGCAAAAAATAAAAGTGTTTTAAATGTATGAAAATATAATACAGTTGTTGCCCTGCACTGGTAAAACTGATGCGTTTGCTTCAGAAACACTACTATAGTTCATGTAAACACATTTCACATGTATTTTTTTCCTCCTCGTTCAAACTTTATTTTTATATTTATATTTTATGAAGGTTTATGAGGAAGTGCTTGAAATCGAGCGTTTGATCTCTATATTGAGCCCCCTCACCTTGCTTACCTGGAGAAATGCAGTTCCAGCCTCGCCTTTATGCCCTTGAGTGCCAAACAGAAAAATTGATCCCTAATGACGGGGTTCCTTGTTTTGGTCACTGAGTCAGGGTGAAACGCCATGTCCCCTTCCCTGGTCTCCCAACCCTACCACCCGTAGATCTGGATCTGGCTCCCCACAAGTCAGACACACTAACTTTAAGGAGACTCGTATCTTCTGTCTTTCTTGTCTGCCGCTTGAACTGAACTGATTCATTTCCTCATACTGATCTCATAGTTGTCCCTCCTCCTGCTCTGATGCAACTTGTACAGTATATTCTTTAACCCGATAAGTGTCATTCCCAGAATAGTAAAAGGATAGTTATGTGAAAACATAACTATTGTGGTTTGATGAAGACCCTGCCTGGTTTGTTGTGACAATACCTTCCCTTTTGTGCCCATATAAGAATAATGGATTGTTCTTTCTATAAATATGTTAGGCAGTAGGCCTAGGAAATCAGGTCCAGCTGAAAATATTCTTTTCTCTTTTTGCTTGCAGCTTGGATATTTTGCTTATGTATGCAGAAAGAAACAATGATTGCACAGGCACATAATGAGTCTCAAGGCTAGCTGTTAGATACGGTGGAAGATTTATAAATAATATGTTGGGTTTGGGTGCTGAATGCTTCTGTATCTCAATAAATTTCCTTCTCTGATTGAAACTTTGGAAGGGCGGCGGCTGTATTATTGGAAAAGACGCTCACCAATACGGCCCAAGCTTACCAAAAATCTCGAATACAAACATTTTAGTTGTTTAAATCTATAAATCCCAGATCACTGACAGTTAGGGGCATATTTATCAAGGGTGGAATTTCGAATTGAAAAAAAAGTCAAAATTTGAATTCAAAAAGACCAACCGAAATAAAAGGGTTTTTTGGGTCGAATAAGTCCGTTTTCAATCGAATAGGTCGTATTCAGACGAATCTTTCGAATCGAAGGAGTAGCACATTTGATCAAATTTCTCCCAAAAAAAGCTTCAATTCCACCAATTGACTCCAAACAGGTTCTAAGAGGTCCCCCATAGGCTAAAACAGCAATTTGGCAGGTTTTAGATGGCATATGTCCGAAGTCGAATTTTTAAAGAGACAGTACATATTCGATATTCGATTGTTCAAATTTTTTTCAAATTGAATTTGGACTTTTCCCTAATCGAAGTAAAAAAAAAAAAGCTCGAAATTCGAATTTTGTTCATTCGAAAATTCACCTTGACCTTTGATAAAACTTCCCCATACTGTCATCACTTAATTACAGTCCCATTACATTATCAGAAACAGTTCTGGACAGATCTTTCCATACCTTAATCTACTAGAAAATCATATAAACATTAAATAAACCCAATAGACCGGCTTTGCTTCCAGTAAGGATTAATTATATCTTAGTTGGGATCAAGTACAAGCTACTGAAAAAATAATTTTTTTTTAAACATTTGGATTATTTGGTTAACATGGAGTCTTTGGGGGAGCTTTGTGGATAACAGGTTTCCGGGATAAAGGATCCCATAACTGTATAAAACGGCATCTGCTCTCCTTATTCACTATAACTGAGGCCTTAGGGTAGAACTACACAGGCGTTTTGACATCCGATACCCTCCATTCCGATGCAACGCAAGGAATCGCAGGCGTCAGGTTGGATGCGCAGAATCCAAGGTTAGTAATAGGAAAGTCGGACGTTGTTGCATCGTGCATTTAACACAACACGACTGTTGGATGAAGACGCAACATTTGACAGTCGTGTTGTGTCGGATCCAAGCTGCGACAACATCCGACATTCCTATTACTAACCTTGGATTCGCTGCATCCAACGTGACGCCTGCGATTCCTTGCATCGCATCGGAACGGAAGGTATCAAAACACCTGTGTAGTTCTACCCTTACAGTCAACTGGTTAGTGGTTTAGTCTGCCCATGAGTGACTGTGACCCAACAGCTTTACAAGTAGGTCTGACAAAAGTAACCCCCCCAATTTAGCTCTACGTGCCCATATGTTCAGCATGGCTGCCCAAGTCAAACAACTTCCAACCAATGAGTCACCACCTCTAATCTAATGTCACCAGGGCAGATCAATACTTCTATTTGGCTACAGAATAAATCCTGTTGTTAGTAAAGTAGCCGCTACTAACCTCTTTGTGTCACATTAACTCTATAAAGATACAACTGTAGTAAATGAGAAAAAATGTATTTGCATTTACACAGATATACAGGTATTTATTCCAGGAGCCCGACCTTGGATCCCATTTTACAATGAATCTCCTTGTCGTACAGTTTGTACAGGAATGATTAGGGTTGGGCTGAATGCCAGTGGATTTTCCCTCAGTTTCGTGGTAAGATAAATGTTGGGTTACAGAAATGGCTTCAAATTACAACCACAACATAAACACACACTGTATACACACTAATAGGGTAATAGAGACACACTTCACTTCTGTAGAACCATTTAGAACACAAAGGTTGCTTTGGGGTCTGCTCAGCCAACTAATTGGCTTTTAATTAGTCCTTCAAGGGATTCTGTTATAGGAAACAAAAACATTTTCAAAACACATCAGTTAATAGTGCTGCTCCAGCAGAATTCTGCACTGAAATCCATTTCTCAAAAGAGCAAACAGATGTTTTTTATATTCAATTTTGAAATCTGACATGGGGCTAGACATATTGTCAGTTTCCCAGCTGCCCCAAGTCATGTGACTTGTGCTCTGATAAACTTCAACCACTCTTTACTGCTGTACTGCAAATTGGAGTGATATCACCCCCCCCCCCCAGCAGCCTAACAACAGAACAATGGGAAGGTAACCAGATAACAGCTCCCTAACACAAGATAACAGCTGCCTGGTAGATCTAAGAACAACACTCAATAGTAAAAACCCAAGTGCCACTGAGACACATTCAGTTACATTGAGAAGGAAAAACAGCAGCCTGCCAGAAAGCATTTCTCTCCTAAAGTCACATGACCAGGGGCAGCTGGGAAATTGACAAAATGTCTAGCCCCATGTCAGATTTCAAAATTGAATATAAAAAAATCAGTTTGCTCTTTTGAGAAATGGATTTCAGTGCAGAATTCTGCTGGAGTAGCACTATTAGCTGATGTGTTTTGAAAAAAACATGTTTTCCGATGACAGGATCCCTTTAATTATTCTGTTCTGACCCTCTCATATTTACTTGCCATTCAGGCCACTGCCTGGGATTTGGAATTTTACTTACCAGAACCTTATTATAGAACAAGACTCAGCCAGAAGGGTCTCAGCCTAACTTGCTTGGGAGAGTGCAACCCTAGAATTAAATTACAACTAAAACAATAAGGGGGTTTATTTATTAAAGTCCGAATGCCAAAAACTTGAAAAATTCAAGTTTTTTTTTTACAATAAAATCCGAATTTTCAGTGGAAAAAATACCTTACATTTTTCAAGCTTGATTAGACCCTGCGGATGGAAAAAGTCCAAATCTGAAAATCCTCCATCTCATACCTGACGAGATTGTACTGTATATAAGTCAAAGGGAGAGGTCCCTATCCTATTTGAAGTTTCTGTAGTCTGCCTTGGAATAAGCCCAAAAATCTGACTATTTCTGACTTTTCAGGCAAAAATTCAAAAAAATTGGGCTTTTTAGGAAAAAAAGCCCAAAAAATTGAAAGTGCAAAAAAAAATTGTACGGTTCGGGTTTTAGCCTGATTTTTCCATGTTTGTCCCTGATCCAATTGTAATGTCCTTTTTTAATAATAAATAAGCTCCAATTGTGGATTCTTGTTTCGTTGGACTTTTTTTATTTGGGGGCAGATTTATCAAAGGTCGAATTTCAAAGTGAAATATACTTAGAAATTCGACCATCGAATGGCTATACTTCGACTATCGAAGTCGAAGTTTTTTTTTACCAAATTTGACCGTTTTGCAGCGATCGATCAAACGATTTTACTTCGACCACAAAAAACTTAGAAAAATGAATTAGAAGGACCCATAGGCTAACATAGCACTTCGGCAGGTTTTTTAAGTCAAATTTTTTTAAAGAGACGTTACTTTGATTATCGAATATTCAAACTATTTTACTTTGAATCGAATTCGAAGTAAATTTGAAGTCGTAGTATCCTATTCAGATAAATTTGGAGAGAAGCAAGAAATTGCACAAAAAAGAAGTTACCAAATACTAATGTGAAAGTCTCTCTCAGTTATGATGCAAAAAAAAAAAAATACAGTTGTTATTTGCAATGTTTAACCCTTAAAGTGACATCAAATTTTGAATTGATCGGTTGATGGGGATTGCCTGTAGTAAACACTCAAGTCACACTCCAGCCCCTGCTGGGGGTTATTTAAGGGTTAAAACACCAACCATATATTTGCACAACCAAAACGATAACCTGGGATATAGATATAGACTAACGACTATACTGTAGATAAGATAAGATATTGTATTAGATGTTTCTATAAATTGGCCACGTGTCTCTATGTATGCGTGTGTCGTAGATACCGTATATACTCGAGTATAAGCCGTCCCGAGTATAAGCCGAGGTACCTAATTTTGCCTCCAAAAACTGGGAAAGCTTATAGACTCGAGTATAAGCCTAGGGTGAGCAGCAGCTTCTGGTAAGTTTCAATCAAAAAATTGAGGGTTTCTGCTCCCATTGGAGGTGCTGGCGTCTCGTTTTTGGATGCCGGCGACCATTCTTGGATGCCAGCGCATATTCTTGGAGACTATTCTTGGACGCCGGTGACTATTCTTGGATGCCAGCGATTATTCTTAGGCACTGGTGACTATTCTTAGACGCAGCGACTATTCTTAGACGCCGGCGACCGTTTTTGCGCTTGACCTGAGTATAAGTCGAGGTAGAGTTTTTCAGCATATTTTGGGGGCTGAAAAACTCGGCTTATACTCGAGTATATACGGTAATATGGAGCACCTCAAGCCTATCAGTCAAGAGCCCGTGAATGCTGCCACTTAGAATTGTAAAAAATTAACTGCCACTTTAAAGAGTTATTGCCTATTCTAAAAGATGAATGATGGCTAAATTAATCTGAAAAATCTAAATAATCTAAAAAAATCTGATAAACTCGATGCCATGAGTGTAAAATATGTCCCTGAAATATAATCTTATTGCTAGTAGCACTGCCATGTTCCATAATTCAGCTTCTGTTTCTCTAGGACATGGTGTAGAATCTCTCTCTCTCGCCCTGGGAAGAGACTATAAAGGGTTAATTTACCAGTTGACTAGGACACCATGCCAACTCAACTAGAGACCTTGGCACCTTAGTGTAAAGTAAGTACATTCTAGTGCAGTAATTGCCAGACCTTATCAATCCCCACTATCACCCAACCTTCATGCAGGTTCCCAACTCATGAAATGGGTCAATATCAGTGTCACTCATTTAGAGCAGCAAATACGTATTCACCCCAAATCTCACCTTGGCTAAGTTCAGGCTGCCCCCCAAGCTCATAACAAGGTTACAGATATATAGAAACATTGGGGTGTCACCCTGCTATAGTTCCAGGGGTACCCAGGGCACAAATAAGCACTCACCCCAAATCTCCCCCTAACTGACCTTCAGACTGGGCCCCCCAAGCTCATAACAAGGTTACAGATATATAGAAACATTGGGGTAACAGTCACCCTGCCATAGTTCCAGGGGTACCCAGGGCACAAATAAGCACTCACCCCAAATCTCCCCCTAACTGACCTTCAGGCTGGGCCCCCTTAACTCATAGCAAGGTTAAAGATATATAGAAACATTGGGGTGTCATCCTGCTATAGTTCCAGGGGTACCCAGGGTACAAATAAGCACTCACCCCAAATCTCCCCATAACTGGCCTTCAGGCTGGGCCCCCTTAGCTCATAACAAGGTTACAGATATATAAAAACATTGGGGTAACAGTCACCCTGCTATAGTTCCAGGGGTACCCAGGGTACAAATAACACTTACCCAAAATCTCCCCCTAACTGACCTTCAGACTGGGCCCCCCAAGCTCATAACAAGGTTACAGATATATAGAAACATTGGGGTGTCACCCTGCTATAGTTCCAGGGGTACCCAGGGTACAAATAAGCACTCACCCCAAATCTCCCCCTAACTGACCTTCAGGCTGGGCCCCCTTAGCTCATAACAAGGTTACAGATACATAGAAACATTGGGGTAACTGTCACCCTGCTATAGTTCCAGGGGGTACCCAGGGTACAAATAATCACTCACCCCAAATCTCCCCCTAACTGACCTTCAGGCTGGGCCCCCTTAGCTCATAACAAGGTTACAGATATATAGAAACATTGGGGTGTCACCTTGCTATAGTTCCAGGGGTACCCAGGGTACAAATAAGCACTCACCCCAAATCTCCCCATAACTGACCTTCAGGTTGGGCCCCCTTAGCTCATAACAAGGTTACAGATATATAGAAACATTGGGGTGTCACCCTGCTATAGTTCCAGGGGTACCCAGGGTACAAATAACACTTACCCCAAATCTCGCCCTAACTGACCTTCAGACTGGGCCCCCAAGCTCATAACAAGGTTACAGATATATAGAAACATTGGGGTAACAGTCACCCTGCCATAGTTCCAGGGGTACCCAGGGCACAAATAAGCACTCACCCAAAATCTCCCCCTAACTGGCCTTCAGACTGGGCCCCCTTAGCTCATAACAAGGTTACAGATATATAGAAACATTGGGGTGTCACCCTGCTATAGTTCCAGGGGTACCCAGGGCACAAATAATAAGCACTCACCCAAAATCTCCCCCTAACTGACCTTCAGACTGGGCCCCCTTAGCTCATAACAAGGTTACAGATATATAGAAACATTGGGGTAACTCTCACCCTGCTATAGTTCCAGGGGGTACCCAGGGTACAAATAATCACTCACCCCAAATCTCCCCCTAACTGACCTTCAGGCTGGGCCCCCTTAGCTCATAACAAGGTTACAGATATATAGAAACATTGGGGTGTCACCCTGCCATAGTTCCAGGGGTACCCGGGGTACAAATAAGCACTCACCCCAAATCTCCCCATAACTGGCCTTCAGGCTGGGCCCCCTTAGCTCATAACAAGGTTACAGATATATAAAAACATTGGGGTAACAGTCACCCTGCTATAGTTCCAGGGGTACTCAGGGTACAAATAACACTTACCCCAAATCTCCCCCTAACTGACCTTCAGACTGGGCCCCCCAAGCTTATAACAAGGTTACAGATATATAGAAACATTGGGGTGCCACCCTGCTATAGTTCCAGGGGTACCCAGGGTACAAATAACACTTACCCCAAATCTCGCCCTAACTGACCTTCAGACTGGGCCCCCCAAGCTCATAACAAGGTTACAGATATATAGAAACATTGGGGTAACAGTCACCCTGCTATAGTTCCAGGGGTACCCAGGGCACAAATAAGCACTCACCCCAAATCTCCCCCTAACTGACCTTCAGATTGGGCCCCCTTAGCTCATAACAAGGTTACAGATATATAGAAACATTGGGGTGTCACCCTGCTATAGTTCCAGGGGTACCCAGGGTACAAATAACACTTACCCCAAATCTCGCCCTAACTGACCTTCAGACTGGGCCCCCCAAGCTCATAACAAGGTTACATATATATAGAAACATTGGGGTAACAGTCACCCTGCCATAGTTCCAGGGGTACCCAGGGCACAAATAAGCACTCACCCCAAATCTCCCCCTAACTGACCTTCAGGCTGGGCCCCCTTAGCTCATAACAAGGTTACAGATATATAGAAACATTGGGGTGTCACCCTGCTATAGTTCCAGGGGTACCCAGGGTACAAATAAGCACTCACCCCAAATCTCCCCCTAACTGACCTTCAGGCTGGGCCCCCTTAGCTCATAACAAGGTTACAGATACATAGAAACATTGGGGTAACTGTCACCCTGCTAAAGTTCCAGGGGGTACCCAGGGTACAAATAATCACTCACCCCAAATCTCCCCCTAACTGACCTTCAGGCTGGGCCCCCTTAGCTCATAACAAGGTTACAGATATATAGAAACATTGGGGTGTCACCCTGCTATAGTTCCAGGGGTACCCAGGGTACAAATAACACTTACCCCAAATCTCGCCCTAACTGACCTTCAGACTGGGCCCCCAAGCTCATAACAAGGTTACAGATATATAGAAACATTGGGGTAACAGTCACCCTGCCATAGTTCCAGGGGTACCCAGGGCACAAATAAGCACTCACCCCAAATCTCCCCCTAACCGGCCTTCAGACTGGGCCCCCTTAGCTCATAACAAGGTTACAGATATATAGAAACATTGGGGTGTCACCCTGCTATAGTTCCAGGGGTACCCAGGGCACAAATAAGCACTCACCCAAAATCTCCCCCTAACTGACCTTCAGACTGGGCCCCCTTAGCTCATAACAAGGTTACAGATATATAAAAACATTGGGGTAACAGTCACCCTGCTATAGTTCCAGGGGTACCCAGGGCACAAATAAGCACTAACCCCAAATCTCCCCCTAACTGACCTTCAGATTGGGCCCCCTTAGCTCATAACAAGGTTACAGATATATAGAAACATTGGGGTGTCACCCTGCTATAGTTCCAGGGGTACCCAGGGTACAAATAACACTTACACCAAATCTCGCCCTAACTGACCTTCAGACTGGGCCCCCAAGCTCATAACAAGGTTACAGATATATAGAAACATTGGGGTAACAGTCACCCTGCCATAGTTCCAGGGGTACCCAGCTCACAAATAAGCACTCACCCCAAATCTCCCCCTAACTGACCTTCAGGCTGGGCCCCCTTAGCTCATAACAAGGTTACTGATATATAGAAACATTGGGGTGTCACCCTGCTATAGTTCCAGGGGTACCCAGGGTACAAATAAGCACTCACCCCAAATCTCCCCATAACTGACCTTCAGGTTGGGCCCCCTTAGCTCATAACAAGGTTACAGATATATAGAAACATTGGGGTTTCACCCTGCTATAGTTCCAGGGGTACCCAGGGTACAAATAACACTTACCCCAAATCTCGCCCTAACTGACCTTCAGACTGGGCCCCCAAGCTCATAACAAGGTTACAGATATATAGAAACATTGGGGTAACAGTCAACCTGCCATAGTTCCAGGGGTACCCAGGGCACAAATAAGCACTCACCCCAAATCTCCCCCTAACTGGCCTTCAGACTGGGCCCCCTTAGCTCATAACAAGATTACAGATATATAGAAACATTGGGGTGTCACCCTGCTATAGTTCCAGGGGTACCCAGGGCACAAATAAGCACTCACCCAAAATCTCCCCCTAACTGACCTTCAGACTGGGCCCCCTTAGCTCATAACAAGGTTACAGATATATAAAAACATTGGGGTAACAGTCACCCTGCTATAGTTCCAGGGGTACCCAGGGCACAAATAAGTACTCACCCCAAATCTCCCCCTAACTGACCTTCAGATTGGGCCCCCTTAGCTCATAACAAGGTTACAGATATATAGAAACATTGGGGTGTCACCCTGCTATAGTTCCAGGGGTACCCAGGGTACAAATAACACTTACCCCAAATCTCGCCCTAACTGACCTTCAGACTGGGCCCCCTTAGCTCATAACAAGGTTACAGATATATAAAAACATTAGGGTAACAGTCACCCTGCTATAGTTCCAGGGGTACCCAGGGCACAAATAAGCACTCACCCCAAATCTCCCCCTAACTGACCTTCAGATTGGGCCCCCTTAGCTCATAACAAGGTTACAGATATATAGAAACATTGGGGTGTCACCCTGCTATAGTTCCAGGGGTACCCAGGGTACAAATAACACTTACCCCAAATCTCGCCCTAACTGACCTTCAGACTGGGCCCCCAAGCTCATAACAAGGTTACAGATATATAGAAACATTGGGGTAACAGTCACCCTGCCATAGTTCCAGGGGTACCCAGCTCACAAATAAGCACTCACCCCAAATCTCCCCCTAACTGACCTTCAGGCTGGGCCCCCTTAGCTCATAACAAGGTTACAGATATATAGAAACATTGGGGTAACTCTCACCCTGCTATAGTTCCAGGGGGTACCCAGGGTACAAATAATCACTCACCCCAAATCTCCCCCTAACTGACCTTCAGGCTGGGCCCCCTTAGCTCATAACAAGGTTACAGATATATAGAAACATTGGGGTGTCACCCTGCCATAGTTCCAGGGGTACCCAGGGTACAAATAAGCACTCACCCCAAATCTCCCCATAACTGGCCTTCAGGCTGGGCCCCCTTAGCTCATAACAAGGTTACAGATATATAAAAACATTGGGGTAACAGTCACCCTGCTATAGTTCCAGGGGTACCCAGGGTACAAATAACACTTACCCCAAATCTCCCCCTAACTGACCTTCAGACTGGGCCCCCAAGCTTATAACAAGGTTACAGATATATAGAAACATTGGGGTGTCACCCTGCTATAGTTCCAGGGGTACCCAGGGTACAAATAACACTTACCCCAAATCTCGCCCTAACTGACCTTCAGACTGGGCCCCCAAGCTCATAACAAGGTTACAGATATATAGAAACATTGGGGTGTCACCCTGCTATAGTTCCAGGGGTACCCAGGGTACAAATAACACTTACCCCAAATCTCGCCCTAACTGACCTTCAGACTGGGCCCCCAAGCTCATAACAAGGTTACAGATATATAGAAACATTGGGGTAACAGTCACCCTGCCATAGTTCCAGGGGTACCCAGGGCACAAATAAGCACTCACCCCAAATCTCCCCCTAACTGGCCTTCAGACTGGGCCCCCTTAGCTCATAACAAGGTTACAGATATATAGAAACATTGGGGTGTCACCCTGCTATAGTTCCAGGGGTACCCAGGGCACAAATAAGCACTCACCCAAAATCTCCCCCTAACTGACCTTCAGACTGGGCCCCCTTAGCTCATAACAAGGTTACAGATATATAAAAACATTGGGGTAACAGTCACCCTGCTATAGTTCCAGGGGTACCCAGGGCACAAATAAGCACTCACCCCAAATCTCCCCCTAACTGACCTTCAGATTGGGCCCCCTTAGCTCATAACAAGGTTACAGATATATAGAAACATTGGGGTGTCACCCTGCTATAGTTCCAGGGGTACCCAGGGTACAAATAACACTTACCCCAAATCTCGCCCTAACTGACCTTCAAACTGGGCCCCCTTAGCTCATAACAAGGTTACAGATATATAAAAACATTGGGGTAACAGTCACCCTGCTATAGTTCCAGGGGTACCCAGGGCACAAATAAGCACTCACCCCAAATCTCCCCCTAACTGACCTTCAGATTGGGCCCCCTTAGCTCATAACAAGGTTACAGATATATAGAAACATTGGGGTGTCACCCTGCTATAGTTCCAGGGGTACCCAGGGTACAAATAACACTTACCCCAAATCTCGCCCTAACTGACCTTCAGACTGGGCCCCCAAGCTCATAACAAGGTTACAGATATATAGAAACATTGGGGTAACAGTCACCCTGCCATAGTTCCAGGGGTACCCAGCTCACAAATAAGCACTCACCCCAAATCTCCCCCTAACTGACCTTCAGGCTGGGCCCCCTTAGCTCATAACAAGGTTACAGATATATAGAAACATTGGGGTAACTCTCACCCTGCTATAGTTCCAGGGGGTACCCAGGGTACAAATAATCACTCACCCCAAATCTCCCCCTAACTGACCTTCAGGCTGGGCCCCCTTAGCTCATAACAAGGTTACAGATATATAGAAACATTGGGGTGTCATCCTGCCATAGTTCCAGGGGTACCCAGGGTACAAATAAACACTCACCCCAAATCTCCCCATAACTGGCCTTCAGGCTGGGCCCCCTTAGCTCATAACAAGGTTACAGATATATAAAAACATTGGGGTAACAGTCACCCTGCTATAGTTCCAGGGGTACCCAGGGTACAAATAACACTTACCCCAAATCTCCCCCTAACTGACCTTCAGACTGGGCCCCCTTAGCTCATAACAAGGTTACAGATATATAGAAACATTGGGGTGTCACCCTGCTATAGTTCCAGGGGTATCCAGGGTACAAATAACACTTACCCCAAATCTCGCCTTAACTGACCTTCAGACTGGGCCCCCCAAGCTCATAACAAGGTTACAGATATATAGAAACATTGGGGTAACAGTCACCCTGCTATAGTTCCAGGGGTACCCAGGGTACAAATAACACTTACCCCAAATCTCCCCCTAACTGACCTTCAGACTGGGTCCCCTTAGCTCATAAGGTTACAGAAATAGGAAATCATTAGTATATGAACCATTCAGACATAGTTTCAGGTACACCTAAAACAGAAGAAAAGTGTTTACCCAAATCTCACCCTAACTGTCCTCCAAACTGGATTTTCAGGGGAGATCAAAGATGTTCTTTCCAAACTTCACCCTAACAGGGGTGTTTTGGTGCATTTTGAAACCTAAGGTGAGAGAGCTGATGTTGTCACTACACTCTTACACTCTGCTCAGACTTGTGTCACCTGAAGCAAGGGTGGGTCTACCACACACTGCTCTGGGACCCCCAAATAAGACTTTGCCTCGTTGTTCCCATACAGAAGTAGGGAATGACCTAAACAGCTTTGAAGAAGGAACGGCAAAGTTCTAAAAGTGTGATTTTAGTTAATACAGGTATCACCTTTACACCACTTTTGTTATGCTTCATATCAAACGTTCTACCCTATAACTATGTCCTCTGTGGTTACAACTGGGCAAATAACAAAGGGTTTATGGGTGTTGTCTAGTCAGCACTATCATGGCAGGTTCCTGTGGATTTGTAAGATGGTTTAGTGACCTTTGTTTGTTACTTTTATTTCCTTAATCACCCACCTTAGGTTATCTTTATAGGGGACACTTTCATGTTTTCCTTCATAAAACTTACCCACCTAAATGTCTCCATCAAAAGAAAATATATCAACACTGCTAACAACAGTTCCTTATTATTATTATTGCAAATTATGTTAGTGAAGCAATTAGGGAGAGCCCTCAAGGCTTTTATCTTTATCATCCAGTTTACAAGGTACTAATTCTAGTGCAGAATTACAGGTTTATGATAATAATATTTATGATAATAATCAGAATCATATAAGTCATAGAGCTGTATTTTGGTCTGGTGCCAGTTTGGCACATGCACATTATGCGAGGCCTTTTTAGCATTGGAATCCACTATTTAACCCCAACCCTTCCTACTCCACCGCCGGATTTATTGGGCAGTGGTGGAGGAAGTTGAAGTTTTCTTCAGTATAAAAGTTTTATTTACCATATAGGCACCCTTCCCATAAACTGCTGCCCTTGGTACGAGACTTTGATTGTCTATATGGTAAATACTAGGGATGCACCAAATCCACGATTGTGGATTCGGCCGAACTCCTGAATCCTTTGCGAAAGTTGCGGCCGAATACTGAACCGGATCCAAATCGTGAGAAGGGGAAAACTTTTTTACTACCTTGTTTTGTGACAAAAAGTCATGCAATTTCCCTCCCAGACCCTAATTTGCATATGCAAATTCGGATTTGGTTCGGCCTGGCAGAATGATTCAGAAGAATCCTGCTGAAAAAGCCTGAATCCTGGCCGGATCCCGGACCAAATCCTGGTGCATCCCTAGTAAATACACCCTTGAGGAACCAGTGACTCACATTTTTTTGCAAACCAAGTTTAGAAAAAAAACTTAAAAAATCAATAATCTGTAAATTGGCTTCAGACCCCGCCCCCTGATTTTATTGAAATTTATACTCACACAATTTTGCACTGAGCAGAAGGACCAGTAATATCAATATTGTAAGAAGACTTCCCGTTAGAGCGACTGCAAGAGCAAAATACACTGTATATTAGAATGGAAAAGTCCTATAAATGAACAAAATTCACAATGCCGGCCTATGTGCCATCCTTTTCTCTAGCGCCCAGGCCCCCTTCCATACAAACTACTGCAGGTGTAGCGAGTGCACCCAACTACAAATCGACCTCCATGAAAACCCTTCAGTTTTATTGAACACTTATACTCACACAATCCTACTCCGAGCAGAATGGCCGATGATAATAATGGTAGAAGACTTTCAATGAAAGTGGCTGCAAAGCAAGTATACTGAATGTTAGAATGGGAACGTCTCTGTTATTACAATAAGAACCTATCTGATATAACCAGTCTAACTCCTAGTAATATCCAACCTCTTGGAAGTCTCTCCAATTTGCCTCAGAGGGGGAAAAAATTCCTTCCTGACTCCAAAATGGCAATGGGACCAGTCCCTGGATCAACTTGTACTATGAGCTATCTCCCATATCCCTGTATTCCCTCACTTGCTAAACACCATCCAACCCCTTCTTATACCTATCTAATGTATCAGCCTGTACCCCTGATTCACTTCCCAGCTCTCCCTGTAACACCCCTTTCCCTCCTCTAATCTCATTGGCTCCCTCCTGTCTGCTGGGAGGAGCTACTGGTGAATAAAGCATCCGACCCTTCCTTGTACCTATCTAATGTATCAGCCTGTACCACTGATTCACTTCCCAGCTCTCCCTGTAACACCCCTTTCCCTCCTCTAATCTCATTGGCTCCCTCCTGTCTGCTGGGAGGAGCTACTGGTGAATAAAGCATCCGACCCTTCCTTGTACCTATCTAATGTATCAGCCTGTACCACTGATTCAGGGAGACAATTCCACATCTTCACAGCTCTCACTGTAACAAACCCCTTCCCAATATTTAGCTGGAACCTCTTTTCTTCTAATCAGAAGGGACTTTTTTGTCTTGGCACCTTTTTTTGTCTCAGCGACTTTTTTTGACCAAATGCATTAAAGTCAAAGGGCATTTTTTCTTATGGCGACTCTTTTTGCTTCTGCAACAATTTTGTCTTGGCAACTTTTTAGTCGCAGCAAAAGTTTTTGAGGCAGATTTTTGCCACAGTTGCAGATGGCGAAATGCAGAATTTTGCCGCAAATCCATGCCTAGCCAAAAAATTCGCTCATCACTAACTCTCAATAATCATGAAGGAAAAAACACATTAAGAGGTGAAGCGGGACCTCTGCCATTGACATTTACATGATTGACAGGTTTTAGCTGGTGTATTTTCAGATTGAAATTGCTTGCAGCTTTGGGGTATAATTTACTGAGATATTCGTGAAACGTTGAAAAAATCATGAAGTACATTGAAGTCAATGGGCGTCAAAATAATTTTGATGCACGACAATTTTGACAAAATTGACAATTTCCTTAGTCATCAGGCAGCACATACTTAATGGGGTTAAGCCCTGCTCCATCCCTATAGTACAGGAAAAAGACAACCAATCCGATTAATACACTCTGCTACATATCCCCTCTAGGGATGTAGCGAACCGCCGACAATGTGTTCGCGAACGCCGTTCGCGAACACCGGCAAAAAATGCGAACAGTTCGCGAACAGTTTGCGAACTTCGAACATCCGAAAATCGTTCGATTCGAACGATCGAAGGATTTTAATCGTTCGATCGAACGATTTCCGTTCAAATCGAATGATCGAAGCCATTGGATCGAAAGATTTCATTCAATCCAATGGCTTCGATCGTTCGATTCGAACGAAAATCGTTCGATTTTAGCGATCGAATGGTCGAATGATTTTGACGCGAACGCCTATTGGCGAACGTCGCGCGACAGTCGAAGTTCGCGCGAACTAGTTCGCCGGCGAACAGTTCGCTACATCCCTAATCCCCTCCCTCTCCACCCCTGCCCTAGTGTTCTATCCTTGGTACAGACCTGTGGAGACCAAGAGGTCGAAGATCCAGATGCTTAGGTGTCTGAAGGCGATAGGACAACCCGAGGGTGAGTTCTCCCAGGGGGAATTTCCATGACAGCTGGATATGGGCTGCAGGCTTCCGGACTAGACGGATAGAGAAAAGAAAAACCGCATGCTGCTGAGGGACGCAGGTTAATGACGTCATCAGCATAAAGCGATTACAAGAGTAAGGAGAGCTGCGCTGGAATGTTTGTAGAAGCTTGGGGCATGGAATTAATCATCAGTAAAGGTATTTATTGTTGGTTTAGGCAGTGATTGATTGCCTCCCTTGCAGTACCGGTCTGTGTTAAGGCTGCTAATGGTACCTCCTCCTGTTGTATTGACTGTACTTATGCACTTGGTGTACAATTATGTATATTAATTGCTTTATTGTCTGCCGCCTTTTTTCTTTGCTTTAGATGTCTGAAGGCAAGAGAAAAAGGAAAGCAAAACATAAAACATGTTCCAAATGTAAAGAGCCCCTTCCTGAGGAATGGATTTCTTTCATTTGTGGTTTATGTGTTGTCTCTAACACATCTGAAGAGTTTATGTCATGGTTTAAAGAAATGATGGAAAGGTCTTTTGAAAGTTTTTAAATAAAAACAAAAAGAGTGCCTGATAAGGTTTTATCTCTTGCAGGATCGGAATCTGAAACAGAAATAGGAGAATTATCTTCTTCTTCAGAACAATCTTCTTCTGCAGTTAAACAGAGGGAAGAGGTTTTCTTATTTTCTATTGAAAAGATGCCTATATTGCTCAAGGCCTAGAGATGGGCGAATGTGTCGTGTTTCGGTTCGCCGAATAATTTGCGAATTTCCAACGAAATTCGCGAAATGGCGAAAAATTCGCGAAACGAGACGCGCGCCCCGATTCCGTCGCGCGTCAAAATATTTTGTCGCGGACGCAAGTAAGTGTTTTAAAGCGCGACGTTATTTTTGACGCGCAGTGCAATTTGATGAAGCCCATCTTCTATGGGTGTTTTGTTTGTATAACCTTTTTTCACCTTTGGGGCTACAAATAAAAATTTTCCCCTTAGTTTCAAGCTTTGTAGTCTGTGATGATAAATGAACATGGTGTCTTTTGCTTTGTGTCTGAATGTGCTGAATTGGATTGGACTCCATGGGAAGACCAATACACATGCGTGTTTCACTTAGTATACTGCTACACACATGCCCTGCATTGTTAGAGGACTCCTATCTTGAAAAAATGGCTCCCATTTTGCAAGTTTCTTAAACTTTTAACGTTTGTGGATATTTTCACATTACCTCTGGTCAACTGGTAATGGTATCTACTACTACTCTATATCTCTGTTTAACCAAAAAGTACCATCTGTACTTATATCTAATAGTAGATTACTAACACAAGTACAACTAATAAATCTGAACAGATAGTATCTGGATGCTTTGTATCTCAGATAAAAATGAATAAACCATATGTTTATGTGAATGAACCTTATATTTACATCATGTAATTGTAATGATTCTGAAATACTATGTAATGTAATTTTAATGACTCCGATTAAGAATAGTCATCGTTGTGTTATTAGAATCCAAACAATTCCAAGTACCATGTGAGTTTTAGTTTAGTCAAATGAAAAATGAACTCAAAATATTTTATTTTAATTTACAAAATAGCACAACGGTGCTGCAAGTTAAAAAAAATAAATTACAGTGGAGGAGGAGGAGGAGGAGGAGGAGGAGCAATTACCCTCTGCAGGGACTCCACTATGTCCCTGACCTCTCCCAGATCCTGATGCATGCCATTGACCTGGTGGACCAGAGTGACCAGGAGCTCAATCTGGTCATAGTAGGCATGTTCAGTTTGTGTGCCTACACTGAGCCCCTGGTTAGGTGGTGGTGCCGCCGCCCGTTCGGGTAGTGGTGCTGCCCGGTGAGGTGGTGGTGCCGCCTGGACAGGTGGTGGTGGTGGTGGTACATTATCCCCATCATCATCGGGATCATCCTGGATCCACTCAGCTGGCAATGAATAAATTTCAGTTTGAGTAACACAGCAATTGCATTTGTACAGTATACATTATACAGGATAAGGTGTCATGTTGTAACTACAGGAAAATTAACTTTATTGTAGTTAAGAAGGGAAACCAATTTATTCCGTTTAAATAAATCTACCTTTATGTGAAGTAAAATTCTTATTAGCCTTGTCACAGGCCTAAACAAATACACATTTGCTCCAAAATACCAAAACAAATAGGAATCAAGTGCAGGGCAAGATTTACATAGTAGGCACCCCTAGGCCCACTGCCATTCGTCGCCCCTGTCCCCTCCCCTTTATTCGGGCAAATTTTTATCATCTGGACAGGAGCAATGGGGATTGCTGCATGGGAAACTATTGTATCTCCTGTGCATCCCCAGTGTTTCTGAACCAATATGGGTGTGGTTGGACAGCATGCCGCCTCCCTAAAATCCTCCAGCCCTAGGCCCGGGCCTTGGTGACCTTTCCACAGATCCGAGCCTGATCAAGTGGCTTTATTGTAGTTAAGAAGGGAAACCTATTTATTACGTTTAAATAAATCTACCTTTAAGTGAAGTAAAATTCTTATTAGCCTTGTCACAGGCCTAAACAATTACACATTTGCTCCAAAATACCAAAATAAATAGAAATCAAGTGGCTTTATTGTAGTTAAGGGGGGGACAGGGGGGACAAGCGTACCGGGCCCGGGCATGAAGGGGGGCCCGGCAGCGCTGCATTTTTTGAAGATCCGGGCCCCCCTTACGAGCGCCCGAGCCGTACGTCTTGCCTCTTGCGTTGCCGAATGCGGAAGTGCCGAAAAGCCGAAGCCGATGCGCCGAAAAGATCCGAAGTCACGGAAAAAGCCGAAGACACGAAGCGCCGAAAAGACCCGAAGTCACGAAAACAGCCGAAATTGAAGTCCTGAAGCGGTGAAAAGACCCGAAGGAGGCGAAGTTGAAGTACTGAATCCATGAGTTCAATCCTACTGAACACCAGTTTGTGTTTTTTTTATTTTTTTAATCCCCTGGCCACCAATATATTATTTTAATATTCTATAGGCCCCTGCCACCAATCTTTTTTTTAAAACATGTTTTTTTGGGGCCCCAATTTTTTTTTTAACTCGTAAGGGGCCCCTTGCCACCATTGTTTTTTTTTTTGTTTTTTTTAAAAAAAAAAAAAAAAAAAATAATAATTTTCTTTTTGGTGGCCCCAATTTTTTTTAACTTGTAAGGGGGCCCCTGCCACCAGTTTTTTTTTTTTTCAAAAAAAAATTATTTTTTTTTCAAATTTTTTTTTGGGGCCCCAATTTGTTTGTAACTTATAAGGGGGCCCCTGCCGCCAATGTTTTTTTTTTTTTTTCAAAAAAAAATAATTTTTTTTTTTCAAATTTTTTTGGGGCCCCAATTTGTTTTTAACTTATAAGGGGGCCCCTGCCACCAATGTTTGTTTATTTTTTAGTTTTTTTTACATTTTTTTTGTTGGGGCCCCAAGTTTTTTTTAACTTATAAGGGGGCCCCTGCCACCAATGTTTTAAAAAAAAATTAATTTTTTTTTTTTGGGTCCCCAATTTTTTATAAGGGGGCCCTGACCATCAATAGCTTTTTACAACTTGTGTGGGGGGATTACTTTTTTAGCGCTGATGTCTGTGTGGTCTTTTAACTGCGATGCGGAGTGGGCAGGATATGGGGTGGAGCTTGGTCATCAGTGTGGGCGGGGCCCAGGGGGCCCCAAAAATTTTGTTGTACGGGGCCCCGTGATTTCTAATGGCGGCCCTGATTGCATTTAAATAAATCTATTATAATCTGTTTAAATAATCTCCATTTGACAGCTCATTTACTTGTTATCTAACTTGTCTGCAATTATGTCAGTCAGTCAAAGTCAACTGTTCCAATCCTAATTACAGTTTTCACTTAAATACATTTTTGCTGTAAAATAGCAAATCATTATAAGATGTTTTTTTTTTTAAATAACTCTACCTTCAACCTCCACGTGCAGCTCTTCAACAAATGCGCTGTGGCGCCTTATGAGATCGCTCCAGATACTCTGGAGCTCCCGCAAACTTAATCGCAGGCGGAACTCCCTCCGCAGCCTGCTCCTCAGTCTCTCCATTATGCTCCGCCGGAGCGCCTGGATTCCTCTCACACCAGGAGGGATATTGTCGTATCCCTCCTGGTGCAGGTACCTGACAAAGTACCGTAGCTGGTCCCTGTTCATCATGCCAGGTCCTGCCATTTTCAAACTGCACTCCTACAACTGTAAGCACGGGCGGGGCTATTTATAGTGGCGACACCCATTTTTGACGTGCGCACGATGCGCGTCAGATGACGCGCGCGCACACCCGACGAGCGTGCGCGCATGCACAAACACAGTTTTGCTATGACGCGCGCCGAATGTCATCGCGCGGCAACGAATATCGTCGCCCGGCGACGAATCTCGTTGCGACGGCGACGAAATTGATAAATTGACTACTGTAACACTCAAATACATTGATTTTTTTAAATAAATTATGATATGAAGTCACACTATATTTGGCAATTAGGCACTATTAGAAGTAACATTATTCCCCCAGCAATCATGCATTGATTTAAATAAGAGACTGGAATATGAATAGGAGAGGCCTAAATGGAAAAAAGTAGCAATGACTAACAATACATTTGTAGCCTGACATAGTATTTGCTTTTTAGTTGGGGTAAACTCATTGACCCACATTTAAAAGCTGCAAAGAGTCTGAACTTAGAAGAAAAAGGCAAATAAGTAAAACCAAATTAAAAGTTGCTTAGAATTTGCCATACTATTGCATACTAAAAGTTACCTTAAAGGTGAACCACCCCTTTAAGGGCTTTGCACTGGATCTATGAATACGTTGTGTAAAGTGTTTGGAAACAAAGGATGGCGTGTGTTCTCTTTGAAGGTTATGGACAGCAAACTGGGACAAGACTGCTTGTGAAGTTGAAAGTTGCAAAATAGCAGATGCAGCTGAAAGTGGGATGTAAGATGGACATCATCTAGGAATGAAATTCCTCTTTCCATTAAGCAAACTGTGTTGTCTCGTTTATTTAACTCAAGGACAAAAGCATTCATAGAGGACAAATTCAATCTAAATTATTACTTACAGCATGAATTTAAGTAGAGTTTATGGCTATGTTTGTGTCACCCAGGGTTGCCAGGTTGGTTGGTTTCCAGTCAAATTTACTGGGCTGATGTTTGGGGCCTGTTTGGGCCTCTGTGTAATTTGAATGCAAGGACCTATTTTGACTCCCAGACCAGACATGGCTTTGGGGCTACAATTAAAACATTTCCCTCACTTTTAAGCTTTGTACACAGTGATGAATGTATATATGTCATGTTTTGCTTTGAAATCAATGGGAAGAGCAATTCGCACCTATGTTCCACTCAGTTACTGCTACACTGCCCTCCCTGTATACATTTTTTAGAGCACTCCTATCATTTCAAAAGAAAGAATAATGACTGAGGCAAAGGACTTTTGGCTGCAGTCGTTTCAGGGGTAATAATAGTGTGAATACATTTGACAACCAAGCAGCAAGCATTGTTGTAATCAATTGTATTAGAGCCAGAAGAATTAAATGAGGCAGGCCTCAACCCCCAGAAGAAATTAGCCAACAATGTGGCAGTATTCAAAGAAACATTTTTAGAAGCCATGTTAGGCCTCAACCACCAGAAGAAATTAGCCAACTTAGCGGCAAAATTACAAGCAACCTATTTAGAAACCATGTTAGGCCTCAACCCAGAAGAAATTAGCCAAACAATGTGGCAGTATTCGAAGAAACATTTTTAGAAGCCATGTTAGGCCTCAACTACAAAAAAAAATTGCCGACAATGCAGCAGTAGTGTCAGCAACAGCAGTAGGAGCCTTGATAGACACCCACCAGAGTTTTGCCAAATAATGAGGCATTAGTAGCAACAACAGCGGCAGCAACAGTAATGTTGTAACTTTTAATCAACTCTATATTAGAGCCAGAAGAATTAAATGAGGCAGGCCTTAAACAGAGAAGACTTTTGCCAAATAACGAGACATTAGTAGCAACAGCAGCGGCAGCAACAGTCATGTTGTAACTTTTAATCAACTCTATATTAGAGCCAGAAGAATTAAATGAGGCAGGCCTCAAACAGAGAAGACTTTTGCCAAATAACGAGGCATTAGTAGCAACAGCAGCGGCAGCAACAGTCATGTTGTAACTTTTAATCAACTCTATATTAGAGCCAGAAGAATTAAGCAACATATTTAGAAGCCATGTTAGGCCTCAACCAGAAGAAATTAGCCAACTTAGTGGCAAAATTATAAGCAACATATTTAGAAGCCATGTTAGGCCTCAACCAGAAGAAATTAGCCAACAATGTGGCAGTATTCGAAGAAACATATTTTGAGGCCATGTTAGGCCTCAACTACTAAAAAAATGTGCCGACAATGCAGCAGTAGTTTCTACGATAGCAGTAGGAGCTTTGATAGGCCCCCACCATAAAAAAAAATTGCCGACAATGCAGCACAGCAGCAGTACTACTAGGGCTAGTAGCAGGCTACAGCAGCAGCAGCAAGGGCAGCAGGTGCAGACAGATGGGGAATGGGCAATACTACTGAGGAGGAGAGTATGGGCAGCAATGGAGAGAGGAGGCTAAATCTGTGGAGGAGAAGGAGGAGAGGAGGCTAGTCTCTGCTGTCTGCAATGGGCACTTGGATATCCCCGCTTATCCATGCCTCATTCATTTTAATGAACATCAGCTTATCCATGCTGCCAGTGGATAGCCGTGTCCGCTTCTCAGTGACCACCCCACCTGCAGCACTGAAGACACGCTCTGACAGGACACTGGCAGGGGGGCAAGCCAGCACCTCCAGAGCGTACTGTGCCAGTTCTGGCCACTGGTCAAGCCTCAAGACCCAATAATGCATGGGGTCATCGTCAGGGCGAATGGCATCCTGCACGCTGTCTGACCCCATGTAGTCAGCCACCATATGCTCCACCCGCTGCTGGTGGTGGCTTTAGGTGCTGACTGGGCCTGCTGCTGGCCGTTGAGGCTCGAAAAAGCTCTTCCACACACCCATGAGATCTCCGCCCTTGCTGCTGTTGCTGCTAGGCCCCCGTCTCTGCTGGGTGTGTGGAGTAGTGGAGGCCTGAGAAGTGTCAGACTGGGGGAAGGCCTCCACTAATTTTGAGCACAGAGCCTTCCTCAATTGACCCATCCTCCTCTCTCTCTGGCTGGGTACAAGGAACTCCCCCACCTTTCCCTTGTACCGTGGGTCAAGCAAAGTAGCCACCCAATAATCCTCCCGGTCTTTGATAGAACAGACCCGGGGAGGCAAGTCTGCATATGGGCAGCCATGTAAAAGAGGTGCCCCCGACCAACCTCTTCTTGACTGCCCTCCAGATGCAGCAGGTCATCTGGCTTGACCTGCCCCTGCTCTGTACCCTCCCAGTCGCGGACAATAGCTGGGGTGGTTGGGTGGCATGTGCCCTGCTCCCCATGCTGCGCAGGCACCCAGTCCTCCTCTCCCTCATCCTCCTCATCAGGCACCATCTCCTCCTCAGCCCCCTCTGCCTGCCTACAGGGCCTACTCTCCTCCTCAGGCACGTCACCCTCCTCTAGCAGCCCATCCAACGTGCGCTTGAGGAGGAACACCAGGGGTATCACATCGCTAAGACACGCATTGTCCCTTCTAACAAAGCGTGTCGCCTGCTCAAAGGGGGCAAGTACTTGGCAGAGCTGCCTCATTTGCTGCCACTGCTCTGCACTAAAGTACCCCAAATCGGCCCCCTGAGTACCCCTGGCACTGTGCTCCAGCAGGTAATTGCTGACCGCCCAGCGCTGCTCTATGAGGCGCTCCACCATGTGCAGGGTGGAATTCCAGCGCGTCGGCAGGTCACAGATGAGCCGGTGGGGTGGCAGACTATGCTGCCGCTGCATCCGTGCCAAAGACGCGCTGGCGGTGGGGGACCTGCGAAAATGGGCACATACCCTACGTACCTTCTCCAGCATGTCACCCAACCCTTGGTAGCTCTTGAGGAAGCGCTGCACCACAAGGTTGAGGACATGTGCAAAGCAAGGCATGTGGGTCAGGTGCCCTAGGTGGATGGCGGCCAGCAAGTTGCGACCGTTGTCGCAAACAATGTTACCTGCTTGGAGCTGGCGGGGAGTGAACCACCGCTGCACCTGAGTCTGGAAGGCAGCCATGAGCTCAGGTGCAGTATGACTCCTCTCGCCCAGGGAGAGGAGTTGCAGCACAGCCTGACATCGCCTGTGCTGCACTGAAGCGTAGCTGCGGGGACGCTTCAGGGGTGGCTCATCCATAGCGGAGGAGGAGGAAGTGGACATGTGGGGTTTGCCCTGTACCCCACGGGGAGGCACCTGTAGCCTGAGGGGAGCGCCCCGGCTTGCACCCTCCCCAGCACTCATGAGGGTGACCCAGTGCGCAGTGTAGGTTATGTACCTCCCCTGCCCATGCCTGCTGGTCCACGTGTCAGTGGTGCAGTGCACCCTGCCGCCAACAGCATGATCCAGCGACAGGGACACATTCTCCACCACATGCTGGTGGAGGGCAGGGACGGCCTTCCTGGCAAAATAATGGCGGCTGGGGATCCGCCATTTAGGGGCAGCGCAAGCCATCAGCTGTCGGAAGGGGGCTGCTTCGACTAGCTGATAGGGCAGCAGCTGCACTGCCAGAAGCTTTGCCAGGCAGCCATTGAGCCTCTGCACTTGGGGGTGGCTGGGGGAGAGAGGCGTTTTGCAGGTGAGGAACTGGGGGAGGGAAACCTGGCGGGACAGGGGCCGCATTGAGGAGGAGGAGGCTGCAGAAGAGGCTGAGCTACACAGTGGCTGCCTCCGACTGTGAGCCCCAGAATCCTCTTCGCTTGCTGCAGGGTCTGGGGAGCTAGCACTTCTTCCCTGAGGAATGGGAGGAGGTGGACAGGAAGCACCACTGCCACCCGGTGCCCTGCCACTTTGGTGCTGCTCCCACGTCATCCTGTGATGACGTTTCATATGGGAACTTAAAGCTGATGTTCCCATATGTGACCCTGCTTGCCCCCGTCGAACCTTCTGCCGGCAGAGCTGGCACACTGCTACTGCCTGGTCCTCTGCCTGGCACGTGAAAAAACCCCACACTGCTGAAGTGCGGGCCACTGCCTTGCCTGCTGTGGAGGGTTGTGACATGACCACCTCCTCCTCTTTATCAGACATGAATGCCCCCCCCCATTCCTGCCTGATCATCAAAAAGATCCAGGGTGTCTGGGCCCAAGTCCACCTCAGGATCAAATAAGAGGGATGGGGTGTCATCCCACACTGAGCTAGCAGGTGATGCCTCCTCCTGCTACTCACTGGTGCCCGCTGCAGACGAGGTAGCCTGGGTCAGCCAGTCTACCACTGCCTCTGCCTGCTGCGAGCGTATGGGTCGCGAAGCAGTGGCAAAAAAATCTGGCACAGTCCTACGTGTGCCAGTTGCTCCACTGCGACCCACAGCCACCTGCTGCTGTGGTATTTGCTGCTGCTGTGGTATTTGCTGCTGCTGCTGCTGCTGCTGCTGTGATGGCAGCTGCTTTGATGGCATCTTGTGCTGCGAGTGCGCTACAGTGCCCAGACTGGGCATGGCACAGGGGCTGGGCTGTTGTGGGGTTGGATGCCCACGGCCAGCACCACGGCCTCTTCCTCAGCCACCCCTCCCTATCCCACCCTACTTCCCACCACCACCACCACCACCACCCCTCCCCCCTCTCCCACGGCCCGTCATATTGGGCAACTAAACTAAAAAAAAATATATATATAAGGGGGGGTTTGGATATTTTGGGGGAAGGAAAGGAGAAAAAAAAAACCCCTCAACTAAATCCCCTCAGCAGAAGTGTGCACCCACAAGGAGTACACACACCAGCACAGACAAAGACAAAGACAGTTAGCCCTAAAAAGGGCTATTGAGTGGTGAGCAGGCAAGCAGAAGAGGGAAAACAGTAAACTGAAATCCACAACCTCCACTTGCACTGACTCAGAAAAAAAAAATCTCTCTACACAAACTCCACTAGCTAAATCACACACAAATCTCTCACTATCCTGCTCTCTTTACCTCTACCAGAAACACCACGACTAATGGCCGCCTCTGCAGCTCCTTATATAGACAGTGGGATGGCTCAGGGATGGCTCAGTTTGTCGCGCGTCTTTTTTTTGACACGCTTTAGCGGCGTCGCGGCTCGTCGCACGACGAAAATTTCGACGCGAGGCGAATTTTTGCCGCAATTTCACGAAAAATTTGCCCACGGCGAAACGCAGAAATTCGCTGCGAATTTACCTATGGCAAATTTATTCGCCCATCCATCCCTATCCATGATTCCTTTTGAATTCTCCACCAAGTGGCAGAATATGGAATCTATGAATATAACGGATATAAATTGGACTAAACAATATATATTTCAGAAAAAAATCATAGAGATTGCATTTGATAGCCAGCCATGGGTACTACTCTACAGGCAGGGAAACGTTTTCTGCACTTTCATGCAAGACTTCTAATGAGTAATGAGTTCCACTACAATGATTAGGTACTGCCATTCCACGTCCACGGTGGAGCGTAAGACTGCTTCCCTCTCTTGTCCTTCCTGTTCTGCTGGGAGCATATGCCCTTGCTTATAAGTGTAGACTAATGAAAGTTTATTTTTAAATACTCCTCCTAAAAAAAACTTTTGTCACTTTTTAAATGTAGATAAAACTGCCAAAATCCATGCTTGAAGGGTGTCATTGTTTCACTTACCTGTTAGAGGAAGAGACAAGAACTCAATTGAGGCAGAACAAAGAAAAGTATATTTATAAAATTGTTGAAAGGATTTGACATTTAAAGGGCTTTCACCATAAAGTAAAGAATGTGAACCTTTGAGTGTATTTTTACTTTTGATCTTGTTGCTCTTGGTGTTGCCAATAAACATGTGGCACGGCACAGAACAAATAGAAACCTTAGACTGCATGGTGCTGGCACTATGTTATTTTAAGCCAACTCATGGTGAAAAGTACTAGGAGAGCCTTTAGATAGTAAGCTCTTAAGAGCAGGTCCTTCTGATACTATTTTTATTCTGTAAACTTTATTTGTTAAATTATTGTAAGACCCCTGCTTGTTATAAATTAATATAAAACCCTGTGTAAGTTGCTGGCACTATATCAATAAATAATGATGATGATGAATATTGCTTTCTGTAATCAAGCATGCGCTCTACTGTAATTCCCAATAATTTAGGTCTCAGAAAATGACCAATACCTCCAGAAATGAAATGTTCAATTGGTGTCCGACATTCTGTACAAGATCCGTGTTCTAGGATCCATTGGGTTTCTTGAGCAGCAGAGATGCCTTAATAAAACAGCATGAGAGGTATCAAAACAGTTTTTGGTTTGGGGGATGTTGTTGAATGACAGTGTGTAGAAATTGTCCCTGTTATGAATTGTCAGGTTTTGGGCAAACAGATTGGTGCCATTGACCCAGACAGAACTCTCGCCACACAGAACTTCTACAATGAGTTGGTGTTCAATGATTTTTATCTGTCCTCAACATTTCAAAATCAGGATTTTCTTCCTGGTATAAATCGTCTACAATGGCTTTGTGTTCCATGTGACTTTGTTTTTCTAAATCAGTCTCCTCGTCATGGCTTGATTTTCTTTCATCCGTTGACTCCAATGTGAAATATGAAGCCAAGTGTTCTCCTTCCGAGTTTCCCATGACAACATTGTTTTTTCAGGCTTGTGTCTTCTGTTGCACATCGAACATTTTCAATGATATTATTTGTATCTTGTCCACTTTAAGGAAGATTATAAAACAATAAGAAGAACAAATTATAATCCTGTAGAGAACGAGCAGCGCAGATATTATAGTGTAATGTAAATACATACAAAGTAGATGAGCAGATTACTATCCTAGACAGCCAATCACTTATCTATCTGGAATCCGCCTATCACTAATAGAGACAGAAAGCTATTGGTTTTTATTTGTCTTTCTTTTGACCAACTATGTTGGGTGATACATTGACCAAATCACCTATATAACCGATAACATACTGGGAGATCTCATAATGGGAAATAATTATACAGATATGGGATCTATTATCCAGAATGCTTGAGACCTGGGGGTTTTTTTTTCCATAATTTGGATCACTATGTCTTTAAGATTATAGACAGAAAATCCTCCAGGACCATAATGCATATCATTATATTAACTCACCAATATATAGGAGGGCCCAGTTACACTATAGCATAGAGAGGTGGATAACTGGATCAGTCATTGTTGGCAGTCAAACAAAAGGAACACTCCAATTCACTTCAACACTCCACTTCAACACCTGCACTGGAGTGTTCCATTGATTGTGTGCCTACCAACAATTACTGATGCACATACTTTAAAGGGATCCTGTCATCGCAAAACATGTTTTTTTCAAAACTCATCAGTTAATAGTGCTGCTCCAGCAGAATTCTGCACTGAAATCCATTTCTCAAAAGAGCAAACAGATTTTTTTATATTCAGTTTTGAAATCTGACATGGGGCTAGACATATTGTCAATATCCCAGCTGCCCTCAGTCATGTGACTTGTGTGAAATAACAAGAAGTCATTAACCTTCAGAATAACAAACATAAACCCTGAGTTGGGGATAAAAAAGCAACATCCCACGCAAATAGTTTCCAGTGGTGAAGTAGCCAAAACGAAAGAAGGCAATATCTGTTTAAATACAGTCCCCTGTTATTAAAGGAACAGTACTGGTACAACTGGTATAAACTCAACTATAGTATATATAAACAAGCTGCTGTGTAGCCATGGGGGCAGCCATTCAAGCACAGGATACACAGTAGATAACAGATAAGTACTACTATAGTTTATATAAACAAGCTGCTGTGTAGCCATGGGGGCAGTCATTCAAGCACAGGATACACAGTAGATAACAGATAAGTACTACTATAGTTTATATAAACAAGTTGCTGTGTAGTCATGGGGGCAGCCATTCAAGCACAGGATACACAGTAGATAACAGATAAGTACTACTATAGTTTATATAAACAAGCGGCTGTGTAGCCATGGGGCAGCCATTCAAGCACAGGATACACAGTAGATAACAGATAAGTACTACTATAGTTTATATAAACAAGCTGCTGTGTAGCCATGGGGGCAGCCATTCAAACACAGGATATACAGTAGATAACAGATAAGCTCTGAAGAATCCCATTGTATACTACAGAGCTTATCTTTTATATACTGTCTATTTTGTGCCTTTTCTCCCTTTTTAGCTTTTTTTGAATGTCAGCCATTCTTTTCATTTATACAGAGTTATTTATGGCTTTAAGGACACCCAGTGAGCCTTAGTCCAGATCTGCTCCCCGTGGCCTCCTGATCCATACATGCTGGTATGTATTAGCATCTATGAGCAAGCGAGGAGGGGAGGTGGGCTTGTGGTTGGCGCAGGGGCCCATGGAGGTGGCGGTGATGGGGGGTTGGGGGCCTGGGTGGTGTGTGTATGGGCCCCTGATGCTGCAGCCCTGGTGGGCCTGGACCCCCCCCCCAGTTGATACTGCCTAGTCCTACCAGAATATACTGAAAATGTCCATCAATTAGGGTCTCAATTGGCCCTCTACACTCCCTGTGCAACCTCAGGGTCTGCTTCCACTGGTGTTACATGATGTTTACATGTACAAGTTAGGGGGTGCAGATGAAAGGAGCAGCAGAATCCAGAGCAATGGTAGTGGGGTACAAATAGAAACATAGAGAATGTGATTTGACTACTACAGCAGAACTGGCAAGTGATAGGCTCAAGAACTCCAAACAGTGTTGAACTGGCCCCAGCCACAAAGTGCCCTCCAGCTCCTCGACCCAGGCACAAACCCCCTCCAGCCCCCCATGTGCGGCCATTACTGGGGACTGGAAGGGAGGTCTGGGACAGTTGCAATTGCTCGAGGGAGGGATCAGGTCTGGGCCAATGGGGCCCATGAGGGTCGGGGCCCGGTGGATTTTTTCCAATCCACCAAGTGTCCCTCTGACCTTGACCAAATAACCAAGCTACAAGCACATGTAGAGCCAGGGTCGGACTGGGCCATCGCAACTCTGGGAATAAATCCGATGGCCCAGGCTCTCACGTGCCCAGACCTCTCCATGCCTCAATCAGATTCTGCTGCCGCCGACCTCCCTCCCAGGCCCCTGTCGCTGCTATAAAATAGGGCAGGGGGCCCTGTCAGGGAGGTGTGGGGCCCTTGAGGCAGCAGCCCCGGTGGGTATGGCCCCCAGTCCGACGCTGTGTACGGCCAAAACTTTAAAAAAAATAAATAAACAGCAAAAATACTTAAAAAATAGTTGGTGGCTGCACTAAGCACTCTAGACACTTCTAAAAACCGGCCCTAAATTGTGTAGGTGTTATGGAGCCTATAGACATTAGATTTTAACACATTGTAAAAGGTCTCCCAACCTCTCTACTTTCAAAGAAATCTCTTAAAATGCAGTTATTTAAAGAAGCCTGCCCTCACCAAATGCAATACCACATACAGTACCACATCACCTACTTCACTCCCACACCTTGAGGCCGATTCACTATGGGTCGAATATCGAGGGTTAATTAACCCTCGATATTCGACTGTGAACTAAAATCGTTCGACTTCGAATATCGAAGTCGAACGATTTTGCGCAAATCCTGCGATCGATCGAAGGATTTTTCGTTCGATCGAACGATTAAATCCTTCGAATCGAACGATTCGAAGGATTTTAATCCAACGATCGAAGGAAAATCCTTCGATCAAAAAATCTCAGGCAAGCCTATGGGGACCTTCCCCATAGGCTAACATTGACTTCGGTAGCTTTTATCTGCCGAACTAGGGGGTCGAAGTTTTTTTTAAAGGGACAGTACTTCGACTATCGAATGGTCAAATAGTCGAACGATTTTTAGTTCGAATCGTTCGATTCGAAGTCGAAGGTCGTAGTCGAAGGTCGAAGTAGCCCATTCGATGGTCGAAGTAGCCCAAAAAAACTTCGAAATTCGAAGTTTTTTTTATTCTAACCCTTCACCCGAATTTAGTGAATCGGCCCCCTAGTGTCTCACTCCCTTCCCTTTAGATTGTAAGTTCTTTTGCACAGGTCCGTCCTCACCTTTTGTACCGTTATTGGTTGTGATGTATATAACTCCATATGTTCTACTTATGCAATTAAACACATTTACTTTACAGCGCTGCGAAATATGTTGGCGCTATATAAATGAATGTTAATAATAATAATAATAATAATATTATTAACTGTAAGCTCTGATGGGACAGAGATACATGCATTGTATAATTTGATGCTATATAAGGGTTTCTAATACAGGTATGGGATCCATTATCCGGAAGCTCGTTGTCCAGAAACTTCTAAATTTAGGAAAGGTCATCCCCGTTTGCTGGCCCCTTATATGTGGTCATGAAGTGCAGAGGTGCATAGTTGGACTAACTCTCTGGAGCAAATTCACTAAGATGCAAAGTTGCTACAGGCGCAACTTCGCCGCACTTTGCCAGGCGTAGTTTCGCAGCGCTCCGCAAATTCACTAAAATCCGAAGTTGCGCACAGGGGTAGCGTAAGGTTGCGAAGTTGCACTAGCGTTGATTCGCTATGTAAAACGAAGTTCCGCTAGCGAAGGCTAATTTGCATACGGCGCGAAATTCAAATTTCAATGGAGGAACACGTATCAGCACTACAAATGGCTAGAAAACCTTCAAATCAGCAAATAAATATTTTATTTTGCCCTACACATGTGCCCACTGTCTAGGTAAGTTGCCATGAGTCAGGAAATGTAGGGGGGAGGAAGGGGAGCCCCAAAAATATTTCGATCTTTTTCAGCCTATCACCCATCATGTAGAAAACACGCCAGCGTTTTTTTGACTTTTTTTGAAACAATCCCTATCTACTCTATTGCGCTTTGCCAGGTCTGAGGTGGCGAAGGAAGTCTGGCGTAAAAGGTAGCGTTCAGTACACTGCGCAAGTTAGTGAATTTGCGTAGTTACGTCGCTAGCGAAAATTCGCCTGGCGTAAGGATGCGAAGTAACACTAGCGAAACTACACCTGCGTTCGTTAGTGAATTTGCGCAGTAACGAAAATGCCAAACGCTAGCGAATTAACGCAAGCGTTCGGCGCTTCGGCGCTTAGTGAATTTGCGCCTCTGTGGCCAGGTCTCACCCTATGTCTGGTTTCATGGTGGTCAGAGCTGAGCTGGATCAGGGGCTCTTTTTTTATGTCAGACATTTTAGCCTAAACATTATTAATTATTATTAATTAGGGTGAGCCTGGCTGCATCATGTTCTGTACCTGTCTAATAGAACAGTCTCACGTATTAAAGAAATCCAAGAAACGAGGGGCTATTACATTACAGGCCCTTGGCAGGGGTCTCCAGGCTCGTGATCTGTTTCTGGTGTAAGGCTAACGGATAAAAGAAGGAAGCACATTACCAAAATATGTATCAGAAATACACACACAATTTGTCCAAAATGTTTTCAGTTGGACATTTAAATAGTATTTTTATTCTGTGCCTGGTTTGATAACATGAACATATTACAAGTCGCCGGGTCACTGTTTTTTTTCCTAACTGTTCAAATCTAACAGCTGATTGGCTGCCTTCCTGTGTTAAAATACTTTCTATGGGAACCCTTAGCATTTCCAGGAAAGGGACAATAGAGCAAACGTTGCTTTGTTCATTGTCGTATAAACTCATGTTGTTATGTTTTACTTACTCTGTCAGTCATTGCTGGAAATACCCCTCCATACCCCTAAATACCCCTAAATTGGGGCCCCAGAAAAACATGTTTTAAAAAAAAAAGATTGGTTGCAGGGGCCTATAGAATATTAAAATAATACATTGGTGGCCAGGGGATTAAAAAAAAAAAAAATACACAAACTGGTGTTCAGTAGAATTGAACTCACGGCTTCAGTACTTCAACTTCGCCTCCTTTCGTGACTTCGGGTCTTTTCACCGCTTCAGGACTTCGGCTGTTTTCGTGACTTCGGGTCTTTGCGCTGCTTCAGGACTTCGGCTTCGGCTGTTTTCGTGACTTCGGGTCTTTTCGGTGCTTCGTGACTTCGGCTTTTTCCGTGACTTCGGGTCTTTTCGGCGCATCGGCTTCGGCTTTTCGGCACTTCCGCATTCGGCAGCACAGAGGCAAGACGTACGGCTCGGGCGCTCGTAAGGGGGGCCCGGATCTTCAAAAAATGCAGCGCTGCCGGGCCCCCCTTCATGCCCGGGCCCGGTACGCTTGTCCCCCCTGTCCCCCCCTGATGGCGGCCCTGTACATAGCACAGTGTTCAGACAGCTGCATAAACAACACATAGGGGATAAGGACAGATCTGTAAGGGACTTGTTCAGTTATTAATCAGGATTTTCATAGACGATGAACACTGAGAAATTACTGGCCCATGTAACTAAATCACAGGGGCCCAATAAAATTATTATACAGAAGCCTCGGGATCAGGTGATTGGTCATCTGGGGACAAGGGACCTGCCATACCCTCAAACGCTCATGATATAAATCAATATACTTCTAGCATCACAGGCATTCAGTGGCACTGTCAATTTTTCCCTATCTCTGAAAAGTATTCATTTCAGTGTTTTTAATAATTTTCAGAAGACTATAATTTATTCTTTTTTTTTTTACTAAAGCATTTTTATTTTATTATATCTGGGTAAAAATAATGTGAGCGTGAGAGCTCATTTTTGCAGGTTTTATGGATTCGGGCTGTAACTGCATTTCATTTTGTTACCTGCCCTTGATGTGCCCTTATAATTAACTACTTAGTTAACTGGTGACTCCTCCAAAGGAAAGTCTCAGCTCAACACGTATGAATGATAAATGATGACATTAATATATATGCCCAGAATGTGTTATTACTGAATTAGTCAGTGTTTGGGGCCCCGAGTCCCTCTATTTAATCACTTCCTTTTATTATTTGTAGGGCCCGGGCTCTGCAAGATAAACAATGTTTTGAGGTACAAAAAGTGAGGTCCCATGTGTTGTAGAAGCTGATGATATTATTATTATTAGGCTGATTATTATTCAATTCTGATGCAGACTGCACTGATCTCTATGCTGCCACGTCATGTGAAGCTGAGTTAATTACTAGTGATGGGTGAATTTATTCGCCAGGCGTGAATTCGCGGAGAATTTGCATGATTTGCCGCCGGCAAATAAATTTCTGTCAGTCATTGCTGGAAATACCCCTCCTATACATGATACAGTGTTCAGACAGCTGCATAAACAACACATAGGGGATAAGGACAGATCTGTAAGGGACTTGTTCAGTTATTAATCAGGATTTTCATAGACTGAAAATTCGCAAAACGGCTGCATAAATTCGCTGGCGAAAATTGGTAAAAAAAATGGACGGTGAAGCGAAACAGCGCATATTCGCCCATCGCTATTAATTACTTGTATTGTGACTGTTACATTATATATGTAGGGACCCCTAGGGTTAAATGTGTGTCCCTAGGGCTTTAATCCCCTATTCCTGATCTTCTTAGTTACTGGGCAGATGCTCATGTATCTAGTTAAGTATTTGCATAGCCCAGTTATTGGCCAGGAGGTGCTGTGACCACTTCCTGCCTCACTTTGGTACAGTGCTGGGAAAGGAGTGGCACTTCCTCTTTGCCTTCCACCTGAGGAACAGGGTAGATGTGTGCTCTGAGCCTGGGCATGGGTCCAGTAAAGTTGGGGTACAGGGCCCCGTGAATGAGGCATTAGATAGTGGCAGGTGTAATAGTAAACTCTAGGAGTATAAGTCAGTCAGGGTTTAGCGAAAAAGAGCAGTTCTGAGCTCCAACATAGGAGTGATAGTTTGGAGGTATCTCTCCCAGGCCATATTGTCTGTAGTATTGGGATCCCAGTGGAGAGGGAATCAGGATAGAGGATTTCCCTGAGGTGACCAATTCTGGGATGTGTCTCAGAGGTGAAGTGAAATTCCTGCCAAGTCTGTCCCAGGGGCGTGTCAGCCTGTACGGAACGCATTTTAGGACATCCTGCAGCAAAATACCTGTCCTTCATGTGATGTCCTATGCCTTCGGAATGGCGCATTGGTTGCTTTTACCGTCACTCGTTGTCCAAATCTGCAGTCACACCTCCGTCCTCTACCCTCCCTTCTGAGCTGTCAGTCATACGAACTCCGCCCTCAGCCTCGAGCCCTCAGCCTTCTGCCCTCAGGCCTCCATCCTCTGCCTTCCGCCCTCAGTTCTCTTCCTTCCGCCCTCTTCCTTCCAGCCTCGCTCGCTCCACCCTCAGATCTCTCTTTTCAGCCGACAGTCTTATCCATAAGTGGTGAGCAAGGGCGGAAGGAAGAGGACTGAGGGAGGAGGATGGAGGGCTGACAGCAGAAGACTGAGGGCGGAGTTTGTATGACTGACGGCTGAGAAGGGAGGGTAGAGGACGGAGGTGTGACTGCAGATTTGGACGATAAGTGACGGTAAAAGCAACCGATGCGCCATTCCGAAGGCATAGGACATCGCATGAAGGACAGGTATTTCGCTGCAGGGTTTCCTAAAATGCGTTCCGCAAGCCTGTGTTACACTCTGTACCACTTGTCTCTGAACCAATGATAAGAGTAACCCCTGTGGATGTTCAATAAACCCTTCTTGTTCTGTTTTACTGCATGAACCTCCTGGCGCCCATTCTTTTCCTGTTTTATTGCACAGTAGCCTGTGGGAGTTGTAGTTACACTACATCACACCTTTAATCTTCCATGTAGCGAAGGCCCTAGCCTGAAGTGTTAGAGTCACGTGTAACCCGTGCGCTAGTGTTTTAGCTGGTAATTAACCCTGTTGATCCGTATAGTCCAAGATAGCGTTACACATATATATATATATACCACAAAAGAAAACCCGCACTCCAAGGTCTTGTTAATGGTGAAAAAAAGTAAAAAAAATGTATTTCAACATTTCGGCGCAATAACTTGGGCCGTCTTCAGGAAGTGAGGCCCAAGTTATTCCTGAAGACGGCCCAAGTTATTGTGCCGAAACGTTGAAATACATTTTTTTTACTTTTTTTCACCATTAACAAGACCTTGGAGTGTGGTTTTTCTTTTGTGGTTTGTTATGCTATGCTATAACCAGCACCCAGGCAATTACTAGGAATGCACCGAATCCACTTTTTTGGATCCTTCGTGAAAGATTCGGCCGAATACCGAACCGAATCCGAACCTTAATTTGCATATGCAAATTAGGGGTGGGAAGGGGAAAACATTTTTTACTTCCTTGTTTTCCGACAAAAAGTCATGCAATTTCCCTCCCGCCCCTAATTTGCATATACAAATTAGGATTCGGTTCGGCTGGGCAGAAGGATTCGGCCGAATCCGAATCCTGCTGAAAAAGGCCGAATCCTGGCCGAATCCCGAAACGAATCCTGGATTCGGTGCTTCCCTAGCAATTACCCACTAGGATCGAGAGTGCACCACTGTGGACTGTGTGTGTGTATATATATATATATATATATATATATATATATATATATATACACACACAGTATATTGTGAGTCAGTCTAGACTCAGGTAAGTGACAGCAGCCCAGAGCATGTGTAAAACAAAAACATGGGTAGCTCCGGGGGCGGGGCATCTTCAGATCATCTCTGTTAAAGGGATGTTATGTATTTGGGCTGGCTCAGAATACCAAATCATTTTTAGACTAATTATTTGTTGAGCTTTAGTTCTCATTTAAAGTAGAGTTAAAGGAAAATCGTACCCTCCCCAAATGAAGAGTTAAACAGCCCGCTTGCCCAGGTTCAAAACTACCTGCAAACTACAAAAACTAGGCAGGATTTTCCTAGATTGGCGTGATGATTGACCACTGCTGATCGCCGTGTCTTAGCACCATCCTCTGACATCACCTGCTTTGCCCTGTGACATCACTAATCTGCTTTGTGATGTCACCAACCGACCCGCCCTGCCCAGACTTTACAGCCACGAAAGATGGCAACCCCAAGTGACATATTAAAGAATCCTATCAAACTGGAATATATAAGTAATTATTGTCCTCTTACATCTTCTAAAAAAAATATATATATATATAAATATACACACATGAAGTAATACACATAAACGTTGATTTTGATGCTGCCTTTATTACATATTAAGCAAGCATTTTGCAAGCAGTTTGATGAAGAATATTCAAGAATTAATTATAACAAAAGCTGAGGCCCTGAAATATTACATACAAACATTCTTCAGACATGACAAGGTGGTGGCACTTTTATTCCGAAAAAAAAAAACCTTTCCAGAGACCCGTTTTGTGGTAGAATAGTTCTGAGCTCCTGGGTTGCGCACCCTTGTACCAGCCACTTAGTGATCACTGCACAGGCTCTGGCTGTAATTGGGCAGATGTGTTGGGAGAACATAATGTTGAACCACATTGTAGTTTCTATGGTTTGAGGGTATGAATTTGTAGTGATCCCCAACGAGTGACTCTGGAACAACATGTTACTCACCAACACCTTGGATGTTGCTCTCAGTGGTCTCAAAGCAGGTGTTTAATTTTGAATTCCAGGCTTGGAGGCAAGTTTTAGTTGTATAAAAACCAGTTGTACCGCCAAACAGAACCTCCTGTAGCTGCCAGTCCTCATAGGGGCTACCAAATAGCCAATCACAACCCTTATTTGGCTCCCCCTGGAAAAATAATTTGCTGTCGGGGCCCAGTAATATCTAGTCGTGTCACTGGTCAGAATAGATCCATTAAAGCTGTAGATTATTTGTTAAATACAGGAAAACCCCACGTTTCACTCAAACAAGTGATCGTTATCTGCGTCTCATAGTTGTGACCCAGACAAAGAAGTCCAGGGTACAGACGGCAGCTGCACAGGACTTGGCTTCTGATCTCTCTTCTGTGCACCAGGGAAAGGTTTTGCACATGATTCCACATGACAAATAGTTACACTGCAATGACATTTAAAGGAGGGACTGCCCTTCTACCTCCACGGCGAGGGATCTCAGTCCTGACTGTCCTGCAGGGAACACCTTCCCTTTTCTGTTCAACTCTGGAATAAAGAAAGGCACCAAGGGGCCATAGATACTGGGCATCTGCTGTCAGAAACCATTATATATACAATTATAAGTCACAGAATAAGACAAAAAGCATTATAAGCACCGCACTATGCTAAGCATTCTTCTGCCAGACACTGTTAGTGTAACGTCTCCATGTCAGTGTTATTTGTTGTAAGAAGATCAATTAGATTTCTGCTGAGCGATCACTGGTCAACTCATGGGACTCTCCAGGGTCCAGGTGAGATTCTTCTCTGCCATCCACCATCACTCTAAAGAATAAATATGTTTAGTTTAGTTTCTTGCAGGCGAAGAACTACTTTTCTCCAAAAAATAACCAAAACAACATATGTATCTCATAGTATAATATTGTATCAGTGCTGTAATTAAAAGCTATTGGAGCTATTAGAGTTCCAGGGACCCATGAGTATCACTCATGTATTATAAGGAATACTGTACCCCCTACTATAAATGATAAGGATATTAGAAGTCACTGAGGGGTTGTTCTGTGACCATATAAAGGCACAAGGCTGCAGGCTGAGTTATACAGGGAACTCTGAGTATCACTCATGTATTATAAGGGATAATGTACCCCCTACTGTAAATGATAAGGATATTAGAAGTCACTGAGGGGTTGTTCTGTGACCATATAAAGGCACAAGGCTGCAGGCTGAGTTATACAGGGAACTCTGAGTATCACTCATGTATTATAAGGGATAATGTACCCCCTACTGTAAATGATAAGGATATTAGAAGTCACTGAGGGGTTGTTCTGTGACCATATAAAGGCACAAGGCTGCAGGCTGAGTTATACAGGGAACTCTGAGTATCACTCATGTATTATAAGGGATAATGTACCCCCTACTGTAAATGATAAGGATATTAGAAGTCACTGAGGGGTTGTTCTGTGACCTTATAAAGGCACAAGGCTGCAGGCTGAGTTATACAGGGAACTCTGAGTATCACTCATGTATTATAAGGGATAATGTACCCCCTACTGTAAATGATAAGGATATTAGAAGTCAATGAGGGGTTCTGTGACCATATAAAGGCACAAGGCTGCAGGCTGAGTTATACAGGGAACTCTGAGTATCACTCATGTATTATAAGGGATAATTTACCCCCTACTGTAAATGATAAGGATATTAGAAGTCATTGAGGGGTTGTTCTGTGACCATATAAAGGCACAAGGCTGCAGGCTGAGTTATACAGGGAACTCTGAGTATCACTCATGTATTATAAGGGATAATGTACCCCCTACTGTAAATGATAAGGATATTAGAAGTCACTGAGGGGTTGTTCTGTGACCATATAAAGGCACAAAGCTGCAGGCTGAGTTATACAGGGAACTCTGAGTATCACTCATGTATTATAAGGGATAATTTACCCCCTACTGTAAATGATAAGGATATTAGAAGTCATACAGACTGTGGCACACAGATCTGTTTTATTCAACCAATGGATTGTCAGACCTTACTGTTTATGGCGACAGTGAAAAGGTTTCAGCAGCTTCTTGGCTTTTTAAACAGAGCACTTGAAAATGGCATTGTCTTTATGGGATATTCTAGTTCTGTTTGAATTGGGACACACCATATGAATCAGAGGGTTAGTAGACAGACTTAGTTAGGAGAAAACGTAAAGAGGAGGATACAGATATGAGCTGGAGGGGAGCTTTAAGCAGGTTTGAGGATTAAGGACAGTAGAGTCCAGCCTGTACAGAAAGGTATCAGCAGCCAATCAGGTACCTGGCAGTGATGTGTCATAGGATGAACTCAAGAATATAGAGGAGTAGAATAAAGTTACTGATTAGTGTAAACTTACCTTTCTAGTGCTGTTGAATGATGTAGTAAATTCTTATTTTTTGGTTGGGTCTTGACACAAAAGCTGAACAAAATAGAAATGATAGAAAAATATGAATGTGAATTTAGAGACCTTCCAAAAAGGACTTGTCATACAAAAGGAAGAGAAACTGGGTGTTACCGTTTTATAATAATGCAGAACGTAGTGGGAGCTGCCAAGAAAAAAAATAGACTTAGTACTATCAGCCAGACTGGTGTGTCAGACCCCGGAGCTGGTGAGATATCAGTGGAGTTTCGTTGGAGAGGCTCCGGAGAACTGATTGCAGGTTGGCTCGTATACTTCTGTAACATTTCTGTATCATTAAATTGTCCTGAAATAATTCAAATACAGTTTAAATACCATTATTGTCATTAAACAGGCTCATTTATAGGTAGTATTGTGGGCTACTAAATGTCCTTTCTGGCCTACTTGTGGCTAAACACATATTACTAGTGATGGGCGAATTTGTCCCGTTTTGCTTCAGCGGAAAATTCGCAAATTTCCAGCGAAATTCGCGAAATGGCGAAACACATATTTTGACTCCAGCGTCAGTTCGTGGGCGCCAAAATCTATGCCTGCGACAATTCTGGCGCCTGCAACAATTCCGCCACACATTAAAGTCAATGGCTCGTGTTTAATTGTCGACGGCATTGGAATTGTCGCCGTTGTCCAAAAAACTTTGAAACTCCAGCAAATTCACAAATTTACTCGCCAGCGGTGAAACGTTGAAATTCGCCATGAATTTGTGCCTGGCAAATAAATCTGCCCATCACTTCATATTACATATGGGACCGATTGCATTCAAGGATGAGCTTCTGCTCAATAGTGGTTCTTCTGTATCATATACAGTAAGAGAGCTACAGTGAAGGACTGCAATGACTCACCTTCATTCTATAGGGTAACTACATATAAGAAGTAACCCTCATCTGGCTTGTCCATTCTTCTCACCTGTCTCCTACCTCAGGTTGTTCATTTGGTTCTACTTCTAACCCAGGTCATGAACCCACTATCACCATCTTTGGTGAGGGAATCCTAGAGGAAGAACATATCTTGGAAGTATCACCTGACTCTTCTGCAACTAATCAACTAGCTATCCCAGCCCGACTTACATTATACAATTGTGCCTCTCCTAAGGGGCAATAACTCATTTTGGGGAGAAATGTAAGGTGGGACCCCTTCTAGGGCAATGTAGAAACAGTATTTTCCCTTTTCTTTGAACCTTTTTGTTCATGCAAGCACCCAAATAGTTAGTACCTCCAGAGACGAATTCTTCACTCGTTCCGTGACATTCTGTACAAGATCCGTGTTCTAAGTGCCATGTTGTCACTGGTGGTTCCCTTACTATGAACCGCAGAGAAGTGTTGCTGCATAAAACAGCAAAAGATGAATCAGAACAGTTCTTGATGTGGGAGGTTTTGGTGAATGTCAGACTGCAGGAAGTTTTCCAGTTGTGAATCCTCAGGTCTTGAGCCAACAGATCGGTGCCATTGACCCAGTACTCTCGCCAGACGGGATTTATAGGGGACTCTGTGGAAATAGAAAAGATTTAAAAAATTGTAGTCATTTTGCTCTAGGATTTCCCTCCAGTGAAGAATAATTGCCAAAATACTTAGAATCTCACTGTTTGTATGACACCTAGAGGGGGCCGATTCACGAAATTCGGGTGAAGGGTTCGAATAAAAAAAAATTCAAATTTCGAAGTATTTTTTGGGTACTTCGACCATCGAATTGGTTAAATTCGATCGAATTCGATCGAATTCGAACGATTCGAACGATTAGAATTAAAAATCGTTCGACTATTCGACCATTCGATAGTCGAAGTACTGTCCCTTTAAGAAAAACTTCGACCCCCTACTTCGGCAGCTAAAAGCTACCGAAGTCAATGTTAGCCTATGGGGAAGGTCCCCATAGGCTTGCCTGGGATTTTTTGATCGAAGGATTTTCCTTCGATCGTTGAATTAAAATCCTTCGAATCGTTCAAACGAAAAATCCTTCGATCGATCGCAGGATTTGCGCAAAATCGTTCGACTTCGATATTCGAAGTCGAACGATTTTAGTTCCCAGTCGAATATCGAGGGTTAATTAACCCTCGATATTCGACCCTTCGTGAATCGGCCCCTTCCAGTTCCTTCATTCATTCATATACAGAACAGCTTTTAATATGGCATTCTCAATATTTATATTTTAAATAAAGATCCTCTCTATTCTATATTTACACATTTTACCCCTGTTATTAATATATTTTTTAGCAGAAAAACATTTTAAAAAATTCAAGCTATATTTTGAAAATATATGGGGTTGGTCGTTGGCATGGTGAGTTCTATTTGTATCAGGGCTTCGTCATGCTTCTGTGGGCCACCAAGCCATGAACTCTGCTGCTAATGTTGGTGTAAAAAGCAACACTAAGGGCCCGATTCACTAACTTCGAGTGAAGGATTCGAAGTAAAAAAACTTTGAATTTCGAAGGTTTTTTTTGGGCTACTTCGACCATCGAATGGGCTACTTCGATCTTCGACTACGACTATGACTTTGAATCGAAGGATTCGAAGTAAAAATCGTTCGACTATTCGACCATTCGATAGTCGAAGTACTGTCTCTTTAAAAAAAACTTCGACCCCCTAGTTCGCCATCTAAAAGCTACCGAAGTCAATGTTAGCCTATGGGGAAGGTCCCCATAGGCTTGGCTAACTTTTTTTGATCGAAGGATATTCCTGCGATCGTTGGATTTAAATCCTTCGAATCTTTCGATTCGAAGGATTTTATCGTTCGATCGAAGGAATAATCCTTCGAACGTACTATCTGCGCTAAATCCTTCGACTTCGACTTGTGATCGTCCAGCTTAAGACAATGGCAGTTTAGGTAAAAAATGTAAAAACACTATCCATTCACTGTGCACAAAGATACATGCACCAAGAACAGCCCAAGAACATACATGAACAGACTTCTGAAGTTTCAGGGGTACATTTTTTCAGAATGAGAACTTACCTTCTGAATTTGTGAACAGGAAGTTGCACCAAATTAACAGAATAAAAATCCCTCCTGTAGAAGAAGCAGATAAGAGAGTGTTGGACACTGAAACACTCAAAGAGAAATCCCAATGGGCCCAGTTTCTAAATAACCCCCATGGACAAAACATTAAGGGGTATATTTATCAAAGAGTGAAGTTAATAGTGAAGTTCCGCCACTAGAGTGAAATTCCGCCATTTCTATGGGATTTTTATAGGCGTATTTATCAAAGGGTGAACTTTCACCTTCACCCATTGATAAATACGCCTTTCAAAATCCCATAGAAATGAATCGAGAGCTGCGGAATTTTACTCTAGTGGCGGAACTTCACTCTTTGATAAATTTACCCCTAAGGGTGAAGACAAATTGAGCTACTTGTAGCAGCTACTTATTGTGGCTACAAAATGTCAAAAGACACCCTGTCATAGAGAATACAAAGAATTGCCTTTGCTAAACCCCACATAGAGGGTTATTTATCGAAACTCGAATTTTGTTGTTGTTTTAAATGAAAAAAAAATCCATCCAAACTAGAATCAACGATTTGCTCTTATTTATCGATAAAAAAAACTCGATAAAATAGAGCAAAAACCTGAATCTCTCAAATTGTTCTGGCTTTTTCCTGAATAGCTCATATTTTTCAGGGTTTTTTTTCAAAATCACTTGATTTTTTTGAGTCAAACCCCCTGACTTGGTGGATTCTGGTCTCAAGCTAACCTTGAATGCTAGTATCCTGACCTTGAGGACAGAGCCACCTGCTTGGTTGTAAGAGCAGTTCATTACTAAGCTCCCGAGTCCCCACCAGTAACTCAGCTTTACTCTTGTACTTTCTCATGTCATATGCTTCCAAATCCATAATTCCTTCCGGGATTCTGACTCTTTGTGAGTTCAGAATTCACAAAGCTTGTGTCAAATAAACATTCACCTCAAGTGATCTCCAGTTCCTGAAATATCACAACACCCCAAACCAGGGTCGGACTGGGCCGGTGGGACACCGGGAAAAAATGGTCCTTATGGGCCCCCGTCAGCCCAGACCAGGTTCCCCAGCTGCCCCAGAAAAGAAAGTTAGCAGCACGGCACTTTTTTTGTGCGTCGAATCATTTGTGCCTACGCGGACATGGCTGCGACCAAAAAAGATAACGCTGTGGCGTGTCTTCTGGCCCCCCAGTCCGACCTTGCCACAAACCCATACATTTTTAAATGTAGCTGAACACTAAATCTTCTAATGCAACACCCATGAACAAGATCTGTCCAAATTCTAATCATGCACAAAATTCCGTGGAATCGATATTCTCCTTTTTCACAAGTGACATGCAAGGCATTTTGGGAAATGGAGTATTTTTTGAGCGACTTCGACCATCGAATGGGCTACTTCGACCTTCGACTACAACTTCGAATCGAAGGATTCGAACTAAAGATCGTTCGACTATTCGACCATTCGATAGTCGAAGTACTGTCTCTTTAAAAAAACTTTGACCCCCTAGTTCGGCAGCTAAAAGCTACCGAAGTCAATGTTAGCCTATGGGGAAGGTCCCCATAGGCTTTTCCTAAGTTTTTTTGAAGGATATTCCTTCGATCGTTGGATTAAAATCCTTCGAATCGTTCGATTCGAAGGATTTAATCGTTTGATCGAAGGAATAATCCTTTGATCGTACGATCGCAGAATTTGCGCTAAATCCTTCGACTTCGATATTCGAAGTCGAAGGATATCAATTCCTAGTCGAATATCGAGGGTTAATTAACCCTCGATATTCGACCCTTAATGAATCAGCCCCTTAATATCAAAGGCCATTGTGATTGCTGGGTTTTCATTTGGAGGGGTTGAACTTGATGGACTTTTGTCTTTTTTTCAACCCAATTTAACTATGTACTCAAAAATTTCTCCAAGGCATGCTAATAAGTAAAAAAATATACTTTATTTACATTAATAGTTAAAAGAAATGGAAAGTATCCCCTCTAACGCCTAACGCGTTTCATGCTTACCCAGCACTTAGTCATAGGGAGAATCCAACTAGTCTCTCTTACTCTGTTCCTTAAGTACTGGCACATGTAGTCCCTCCCCTTAGTAAAACCAATCACAAACATATGTTACAATTGCCATATATCATCCAATGGACTACTGGCTTTGTACAGATACAATGATCTATGTGTTAGATAATCCATGTTACAGGGCATGTACAGAAATATAATTAAAAAATATTCATATATAAATAATTAAATATAACAAGTCACATCAAAAATGTAATTGAGGCCTAGTGGCAACCTGGTTTGTAGGTGAAAAATCCAATATACCTCTCTTTTCTTTAATTTCATCAAAAGGTCACCCCCTCTAATGCCTGTCTTCATTTGTTCTATTCCTTGTATGGAAAAATACTGTAAATTACTGTTATTGCATTCTTGAAAGTGCCTAGTGACATTGGTTTTGCTGCTTAGTTTAATATTACTCACTTGATTGATACCGCAGGGCTCTGTACTAGGTCCCTTGCTTTTCAACTTGTTTATTAATGACCTGGAGGTGGCCATTGAAAGTACTGTTTCTATTTTTGCAGATGAGACTAAATTGTGCAGAACTATAGGTTCCATGCAGGATGCTGCCACTTTGCACAGTGATTTGTCTAAACTGGAAAACTGGGCAGCAAACTGGAAAATGAGGTTCAATGTTGATAAATGCAGGTTATGCACTTTGGCAAAAATAATATAAATGCAAGTTATACACTAAATGGCAGAGTGTTGGGAGTTTCCTTAAATGAGAAGGATCTGGGGGGTTTTTGTAGATAACACGTTGTCTAATTCTGGGCAGTGTCATTCTGTGGCTACTAAAGCAAATAAAGTTCTGTCTTGTATAAAAAAGGGCATTAACTCAAGGGAGGGTGTCTCTTTATAGGTCCCTGGTGAGGCCTCATCTGGAGTATGGGGGCAGTTTTGGACTCCAGTCCTTAAGAGGGATATAAATGAGCTGGAGAGAGTGCAGAGACTAAGTGCAACTAAACTGGTTAGAGGGAGGGAAGAGTTAAATTATGAGTAGTGATGTAGCGAACCGCCGCCGATGTGTTCGCGAACGCCGTTCGCGAACACCGGCAAAAAAGCGAACAGTTCGCGAACAGTTCGCGAACTTCGAACGCTCGATAAAATCGTTCGATCGAACGATCGAAGGATTTTATTCGTACGATCGAAGGATTTTCGTTCGAATCGAACGATCGAAGCTATTCGATCGAATGATGTTAATTCAATCGAATGCTTATAATCGTTCGAACGAACGGAAATCGTTCGATTTTAGCGATCGAATGGTCGAATGGTCGAATGGTCGAACGAAATTTTACTTCGAATCGAACGCGAACACCAATTGGCGAACGTCGCGCGACGTTCGCGAACATTCGGCGGACGCGAACAGTCGAAGTTCGCGCGAACTAGTTCGCCGGCGAACAGTTCGCTACATCCCTAATTATGAGGGGAGACTGACAAGGTTGGGGTTGTTTTCTCTGGAAAAAAGGCGCTTGTGAGGGGACATGATTAGACTTTACAAGTACATTAGAGGACATTATAGACAAATAGCAGGGGACCTTTTTACCCATAAAGAGAATCACGTACCAGAGGCCTCCCCTTCAGACTAGAGGAAAAGAAGTTTCATTTAAAGGAACAGAGTAGGGGGTTCATCACAGTGAGGACAGTGAGGTTGGGGAATGCACTGCCGGGTGATGATTCAGTTAATGACTATAAGAGGGACTTGGATGATTTCTTGGACAGACATAATACAAAGGCTATTCTGATACTAAACTCTATAGTTAGTATAGATATGGGTATATATCATTTATGTGACAGTAGGGAGGGGTGTGTGTATGGGGCTGGGTTTTCATTTGGAGGGGTTGGACTTGATGGACTTTGTCTTTTTTCAACCCAATTTAACTATGTAACTAACTATGTAACTATGTTCCCTAATACGTTCTTTCAATGATCTAATAGTGCAACCTACGTATTGCTTACCACACTTAGTACAGGTAATAAGATAAACTATCCCCTTGCTGCAGCAATTGATATATTGTTTAATTTTGTATGTAGTTGTAGTCACAGTTGAGTTAAACTCTCCAGAAACTTTCAAGTATTTACATGTGACACAGCGATTATGGCCGCACTTAAAGCATCCGCTGTATCTCAAGAAATCCTGTTTGCTGCTGTTTTCTTTGAATAGTCTTGGAGACAGTGAGTCACCAAGGGTGTAAGCACATCTTGCTACACATCCTATTCCTGGATCCAATGCCTTACAAAAATCAGCATATAGTATAGGCAAAAACTTTTTTACTGTTTTAAAGATTTTTTTGTATTGTCTACTGTATCGTGTGATAAAAGAGATTTTTTGGCCAAATTCCTTCTTGTGTATTTTATTCTGTGGGGCCAAGAGTATATCCCTGTCAGTGTTTTCAGCTCTAGTATAGGCCCTCTGAATTAACCTATTGTTGTACCCCCTTTCTTTAAACCTGTCCCTCATTTCGTCTGCCTTGATTTTATATTCACCCAAAGTAGAGCAGTTTCTGCGCAATCGCAGGAACTGCCCTATTGGAATTCCAGCTATTTGACTCCTTGGATGGCAAGAAGCAGAGTATTGCCACTGCATGGTTTCCGATAAATTGTAGTATGTATGGTATTGGCTTTGGTCATCAATTTAACATCCAAAAATTCTATTTCATCCTTAGAGAATGTGTCTGTAATTGATGATTGATGACCAAAGCCAATACCATACATACTACAATTTAAGAATGTAATAACAGTAATTTACAGTATTTTTCCATACAAGGAATAGAACAAATGAAGACAGGCATTAGAGGGGGTGACCTTTTGATGAAATTAAAGAAAAGAGAGGTATATTGGATTTTTCACCTACAAACCAGGTTGCCACTAGGCCTCAATTACATTTTTGATGTGACTTGTTATATTTAATTATTTATATATGAATATTTTTTAATTATATTTCTGTACATGCCCTATAACATGGATTATCTAACACATAGATCATTGTATCTGTACAAAGCCAGTAGTCCATTGGATGATATATGGCAATTGTAACATATGTTTGTGATTGGTTTTACTAAGGGGAGGGACTACATGTGCTAGTACTTAAGGAACAGAGTAAGAGAGACTAGTTGGATTCTCCCTATGACTAAGTGCCGGGTAAGCATGAAACGCGTTAGGCGTTAGAGGGGATACTTTCCATGTCTTTTAACTATTGATGTAAATAAAGTAAATTTTTTTACTTATTAGCATGCCTTGGAGAAATTTTTGAGTTTATAGTTTTACCTCTGTTTGGTCACTAGAAGTCTCCGGCATGCATACAAGTAGTACTTACTGATTCTGCTCCCAATTTGATTCTACTAGCAATTTAACTATGTAACTATGTAACTTGAAAATATTTGAAAATGATTACTCTGTCTATTGGAATGTTTATTTTGCTATACAAAATGTGATATTTAGCACTTTGGCTGCATTGTAATAGTCATTACTATAAAGAAAATTCAGCAAAAAGAGAACACAATAAATAAGTGGTACTTACTTGGAGTTATCATTTGACGACTTGCATTTGGTGCAGCCAGTTTTTCCGAATTAGAGTGCGCTTTGTAGCCTTTATCAATGGCTGAGGCTTGGGGTTTTTTGCGTTTATATGACTTGTTTTCTAGATCATTTTTATTTTCACTCTTTGCATTTGCTGCTAAAACGACATCCTCTTTATGTATTTTTACTTTTTTAGTAACCAGACGGTGTAGGTTTTCACAACCTATTTTCTCTGAATGCGTTTTCTCTTTGTAACGTTCACCTTTGAGATGGACTTGTTGTTCCATGTTCTTTCCATGACTGACCAACATCTTGTCTGAATCAGAAATTCCCAATTGAATGTCTGGGATTTCCTTGATGCCCTCAGTTCCTAAATGCAGCATTTGTGTATCACAGTTCTTCTCCTGTTGGCTTCCATCAACAACAGCTTCTGCCTCTGGTCCAAAATCCAAAACCTTTTCCCAGGTGCCTTGTTGATGTTTGTTTTTTCCGGTATCAGAGTGGCTTTTTTCTTTGTCTGGCTTATCCAACACATTGTCAGTAACTCCATCTTCTACAGTATCTAGAAGTTGCATGTCCTTAGTTTCTTTGTCTAAAAGCTTTTCTTCAGCATCATTTTCTCCTTTGCTTCCACCTTCTCCCAAGCATTGCTGTTCAACTTCTTTACCTGTGGCCAGAAGATCTAAATCAACATTCTCTGCCTGGTATATATCTTCTTCAGTGTCTTGGTGTTCCGTTTCATTTGTTGTTGACGGCAATGACTTCTCTTCGTAAACTTCCATCAGTTTTGCATATTTTATATTTTCATTCAATATCACCAACCTCGCCTTCTTTACCAAGTCTGCTTTTGAGATTATATTGGATGTTTCTTGAACACTCTTAGGGAGATTAAAAAACCTTAAGAAGATAAAAATGTAATGCACGGGTCAGAATTTGGAGCACAAAAGTTATATAATTAAATTTCTTTTTTGGGAATTCTTAATATATATATATATATATGTAATGTGTCCTGTACTGTTTTATATATTACTATAATGCACCCATAGAGCCTGCCATTTACTTAAAGGGATACTGTCATGGGAAAACTCCATGTTTGTTCCTGAGACTGGAGTTGGAAGCATTAAATACAAATTTCCCAGCACCAAACAAGTCCTCCCTCTGATGTTTGATTCCAGTGTCTTATCATGAAGCCAAAATGGCACAATAATCTCTTTATGGAAGATAAAAGCAAGATGGTGGTCATGGTGCTGGGAATCAGCATTTTTATTGGTCTTGTATTTTTAAAGGGATACTGTCATGGGAAAAAAAAACATTTTCAAAACATTTTTCTGCTGCTCCAGCAGAATTCTGCACTGAAATCCATTTCTCAAAAGAGCAAAGATTTTTTTTATATTCAGTTTTGAAATCTGACATGGGGCTAGACATTTTGTCAATTTTCCAGCTGCCCCCAGTCATGTGACTTGTGCCTGCACTTTAGGAGAGAAATGCTTTCTGGCAGGCTGCTGTTTTTCCTTCTCAATGTAACTGAATGTGTCTCAGTGGGACCTGGATTTTACTATTGAGTGCTATTCTTAGATCTACCAGGCAGCTGTTATCTTGTGTTAGGGAGCTGCTATCTGGTTACCTTCCCATTGTTCTTTTGTTTGGCTGCTGGGGGGGAAAGGGAGGGGGTGATATCACTCCAACTTGCAGTACAGCAGTAAAGAGTGATTGAAGTTTATCAGAGCACAAGTCACTTGACTTGGGGCAGCTGAGAAATTGACAATATGTCTAGCCCCATGTCAGATTTCAAAATTGAATATAAAAAAATCTGTTTGCTCTTTTGAGAAATGGATTTCAGTGCAGAATTCTGCTGGAGCAGCACTATTAACTGAAATTTTGAAAAAAAATTTTTTTCCCATGACAGTATCCTTTAAAGATACAAGACCAATAAAAATGCTGATTCCCAGCACCATGACCACCATCTTGCTTTTATCTTTCATAAAGAGATTATTGTGCCATTTTGGCTTCATGATAAGACACTGGAATCAAACATCAGAGGGAGGACTTGTTTGGTGCTGGGAAATTTGTATTTAATGCTTCCAACTCCAGTCTCAGGAACAAACATGGAGTCAGATTTATAGGGATCAGCCGGGATCCTCATTGGAGGGTTATTTTGCATTTTAATGCAGTTACTGGCATAGAGAGATTGGGAAACAATTTATTGCTTTAGGAATACTGGACTACAGCTCCCAGCATGTTTTAACCCTCGGTTATATGTTGAAATATGCTGGGATTGGAATTCTAGAACCAACTAAGTGTTTCTAGAGTGTTTTTCAACTATTTAAAAAAAAAAGAATATATGTATAATATGTATGTTATTACTTTTAACTACAGCATATTATGTCATTAAGGATATCCAGCCGGCAGCCTTCTAGTTAATATAGAACTTCTAGGGGCCAATTCACGAAGGGTCGAATATCGAGGGTTAATTAACCCTCGATATTCGACTAGGAACTAAAATCGTTCGACTTCGAATATCGAAGTCGAAAGATTTTGCACAAATCCTGCGATCGATCGATCGAAGGATTTTTCATTAGATCGAACGATTAAATCCTTCTAATCGAACGATTCGAAGGATTTTAATCCAACGATCGAAGGAAAATCCTTCGATCAAAAAATCCCAGGCAAGCCTATGGGGACCTTCCCCATAGGCTAACATTGACTTCGGTAGCTTTTAGCTGCCGAAGTAGGGGGTCGAAGTTTTTCTTAAAGAGACAGTACTTCGACTATCGAATGGTCGAATAGTCGAACGATTTTTAGTTCGAATCGTTCGATTCGAAGTCGAAGGCCGTAGTCGAAGGTCGAAGTAGCCCATTCGATGGTCGAAGTAGCCCAAAAAACACTTCGAAATTCGAAGTTTTTTTAATTCGAACCCTTCACTCGAATTTAGTGAATCGGCCCCTTAGTCTCAATTGTAAAAGTCAAATATTGCCAGTGAGTTGTAGTTCAATAACAACCAGACGGAAATCCCCACTTTCAACCATAATCCCAATCAAACATATTATATAAAGGATACAGTGAATATATTTACCCCAATGTACATGTCTCCTGCACAGGAACCCTTTCCGTCGGCATACTGACCGATCTGCTGGGAGAATAAAAAAAAAAAAACAATATGTCATTATGTTGGTTTCCTGAAAAACATCCCGATTTGGGGAAATCAAATAAGAAAACTGAATTCAATTTTAGCACCATCATTATTTCCTACATGAATTCCTTCCATCGCTTACACAGATATGGACCTGTAATCCAGAATGCTCGGGACCTGCGGGTTTGCCAGATAACGGATCTTTCCGTAATTTTGATCTTCACACCTTAAGTCTACTAGAAAATCATGTCAACATTAAATTCATTTCCGACACGCTTCCCTAAAATTTTGACGCCAGCGAATTTTCCCAGGCTAAATTTGATGGCAGTTTTGCAAATTTTTTCGCAGGCGGCGAAACGTGGAAATTCACTGCGAATTTGCCCTTGGCAAATTTATTCGCCCATCACTAGTTGCTATGAACATCACTAGTTGCTATGAATGCCATACATGGGAATAGAGAGCTGGAAAATTCTCTTCTGGTGAACTGGGGGTGAAATCTAATTTCATAATGTGACTCTGCACTGAATTACACTGTTTACTTCCTAAAGGAAGTAAAGGAACTGCTGATTTTATTTAAGAATATAACAAAGAGAAGCCTTACGCGTTTCATGCCCTTGGGCTCTTAATGATATGCTGAACAAACACAATGAGTATACAGCATTCATGGACTGATCCTATATCACACTGGCATCACTGGGAGGGAATGTTGATGGTTTGCTTGGACATTGTACAACAGAAATCTCCATTAATAGCTATGTGGAATGATGATGTGCCCCCGGTTGCTTAGTTACTGGCAGGTTGATATCACAATGGTAATCGTGGTACATGCTAGGCCAGTGGTTGTCAGGGCACACAGTAATGGCAAACAGGGTGGGCACAATGTATAAAAAGATGATTGTAATAAGAGATTAGGGATGCACTGACTCCACTATTTGTGATTCGGCCGAATCCCCGAATCCTTGGTGAAAGATTCAGCCGAATATCAAACCGAATCCAAATTTGCATATGCAAATTAGGGTCAGGAAAGGAAAAAGTGGAAAAAAAAATCTTCTTTTGCGATGAAAAGTCACGTGATTTCCCTACCCGCCCCTAATTTACATATGCAAATTAGGATTAGGATTCGGTTGGCCGAATCCGAATGTTGCTGAAAAAGGCCAAATCCTGAACCTAATCCTGGATTCGATGCATCCCTATAAGGGATCTCTTTGGGAAATGGTATTTTTCTAAAAACACCAGGCCTTTCCATGAATTAAAGGTAAAAGTGGCATAATGAGGATTTAATCCTTTGATTCTCAGCACATACTCTGGGCTGTTGTCACTTATCTGAGCTTAAGGATCAACTGACAATATACAATATGTAAAGAATATAACGGGCTATTTAAGTCATGATACAAGGCTGATGAGTCATTTGTCTGGATTCACATGGCACGGCAGCTCGAAAACCAGTTCATTCTGCATCAGGATTTCACAGTCAGTTCTGTAACAGTTGAACCTTTTTTTGATGATGATTCTACAAACCTCATGTTGACCTTCTTAAAATAAACCAAGGGGATGTTTTCTCCCAGGTTCCTCATTCACGAGTAAAAAATAATGTTCAGGCCTATTGACTTCTATGTGCTTTTCTGGAATTATTTGCTCATCACTAGATTTCACCAGTGCATGAAAAAACATAAAAGGTTGGGGCTCTGACCCATCTAACCAGATTAGAAAAAAAAAACACTTTTTTCCATAGCATTCATTTGTGGAAATACATTGATCTGACCTGGTTTTATTGGAATTGGTGTATGTGCGTACAGGGAGGGGATCCAGTATCCAGAAACCCCTTATCCAGAAAGCACCAAAATATAGAAGGCCGTCTCCCGTAGACTTTTATCCAAATGAGCCAAACTTTTTCTGTGTAATAATAAAACAGTAACTTGTATTTGATCCCAACTAAGATATAATTAATCCTTATTGGAAGCAAAACCAGCCTATTGGGTTTATTTAATGTTTATATGATTTTCTAGTAGACTTAAGGTATGAAGATCCAAATTACAGAAAGATCTATTATCTGGAAACCCGTTATCCAGAAAGTTCCGAATTACAGAAAGACCAGCTCCTATAGACTCCATTTTATCCAAATAATTTAAATTTTTAAAAACGATTTATTTTTTCTGTGTAATGATAAAACAGTCGCTTGTACTTGAACCCAACTAAGATATAATTAATCCTTATTGGAGGCAAAACCAGCCTATTGGGTTTATTTAATGTTTATATGATTTTCTAGTAGACAAGGTATGAAGATCCAAATTACAGAAAGATCTGTTATCTGCAAACCCGTTACCCAGAAAGTTCCGAATTACAGAAAGACCAGCTCCTACAGACTCCATTTTATCCAAAATAATTTAAATTTTTAAGAATGATTTTTTTTTTGTGTAATAATAAAACAGTAACTTGTACTTGATCCCAACTAAGATATAATTAATCCTTATTGGAGGCAAAACCAGCCTATTGGCTTTATTTAATGTTTATATGATATTCTAGTAGACTTAAGGTATGAAGATCCAAAATATAATGAATGTCCTGAGCATTCTGGATAACAGGTCCCATATCTGTATTTAGTATTTAGAATCATCGCTATAAATAACTCAAAAACCACAAAGAATAAAAAAAGAAAACCAATAACAAATTGTCACTCTCTATATCATACTAAAGGTGTATTTAAAGGTCAACAACTCCTTGAAGGGGATCTAAACAGAAGACATACAGTAAAGCTACTGTCCTTCCAAGAGTTAAGTGATTTTATATGTAGGGATGCACCGAATCCACTTTTTTGGATTCGGCCGAACCCCCGAATCCTTCACAAAGTATTCGGCCGAATACCGAACCGAATCCGAACCCTAATTTGCATATGCAATTAGGGGTGGGAAGGGGAAAACATTTTTTACTTCCTTGTTTTCTGACAAAAAGTCATGCAATTTCCCTCCCCACCACTAATTTGCATATGCAAATTAGGATTCGGATTCGGTTCGGCCGGACAGAAGGATTCGGCCGAATCCGAATCCTGCTGAAAAAGGCCAAATCCTGGCCGAATCCCGAACCGAATCCTGCATTCGGTGCATCCTTATTTATATGACAAGAGGCAAAACATCTTCGCGGTGCTAAACAAACAAAGAAATACAAGTTTAATTCACGTTCCACGCGTACTGATCCAGGGACTGGGCGTATTGTCATTAGAAAGGAATTTTCCACGTTTGTAACAAGCAAAGAGAACAAAGGTTTTGTTTTTTCCATCTTCCCCTGATCTGAGAAAGTGGCCACGTATAAAGCGGCTAAGATACATTAGGTTTTCCTGTCCTGATGAAAAGCTTCTCCCTTTTTTTTTTTTTTTTTCGTGAATGTTGAATAATTTTCCATCATGTTCTCGGCTTTAAAAAAAAAAAAAAAAAAAGTTACATTTCTTTGACCCAAACTTGAACACAACTCCTATAACCTGCAAGTGGATTCTGAGGCTAGTTATTGTCATTATTAAAAAAAAAACAAAAAAAACGCAGAGTATTAAAAATGAAGACCAATTGCTTATTGTGTTCCAATAACCACTATCTGCATTCTCGGTAGAGTTCATATCAAGGCAAGACATCAGCTCCACTCAGTTTAACTGCAGCGCTAAAAATAGAGGGCAATATTTCCCCCCCGGGGCTTGTAACCCGTAGAAACCAATCAGATGTTTGATTTCAGTGTGATGACCAATCAATGCAGGCTTCTACTGGTCAATAGACATGGAAGGAGAGCTGCCCCTGTTATTACATATCTCCTGGGTAATTACAGCAAATACCTTCACCACTTACAATGAAGTTGTTTACAAGTTTGAGTTTCAACCCTTTTAACCCTTTCATTGTGGCCGAGTCAGTCAGTTGCTGCTTTTCTCTCCTTCTCTTATGATTTAAGACGTGCCGGAAATGTTTGCCTAAATAACACTCAGCGACTTCTTCACTGACACCATTTTTAGCTCCGGGAGCCTGGATATTCCATTGTTGTTCTGCACTTGCCTCTCACTTTGTACAGGAAGCTTGTTGGGAGTTATAGTTCATAACCATCGCATAGCAATGAAGTTTATCTTACTCTAGCATTATACAGACAGGGCTTTTCTAAGGTTTAACCCTTTACTAACCTTTAACCCTTTATAGCCCAGAAGCATAGAATGTACAATACTGGAACTCTAGTATACATTCTATTCTCACTGCAACGGCTGTTAAGTCTCCTTGAGCCTTGTCTGAGATTAAAGGAGAACTAAAGCCTAACTAAAGAAGTAGGTAGAAATGTTGTACATGATGTTTTGTGCTTCTGTACCAGCCCAAGGCAACCACAGCCCTTTAACAGTAAAGATCTGTGTCTCTAAAGGCTTGCCCGTACTTAGCCTAGATAAGAGATAGAGAATTGGCAGAGAGTGAGCCAATAACAATGGAATGAACACATCATCTATGTACCTCTGCCTTCTAGAAATTATTATGAAAGATCAAAAAGTGCATTGAACCCTTAAATAAAAAAATCGCCGGCGTCAAAAACATTTGGACCCTGGCGACGGGCAATTTTGATGCCGTCGCTGATAAACGGACTTCAATGGGCGCTGGCGTCAACTTTGACGCTGGCTCCCATTTTAATGCCGGCAAATTGTCACCACCACCAAAATCCCCGTTTTGCTAATTTTTCGCCAGTTTCACGAATTTTGCAGTTAATTCACGAAATTCGTTTTTTTATTGTTTATCATCGTTTTATTATTGCACAGAAAACGGAAATGAATCCCATACCCGTATTATCTTTTTTAAGAATTTCAATCAATGAATAAGACACCCCGCTAAAGTGGGACCCCTGCCAGGTTTATGAACGAATTTAATAGACAAAAAAAAATAAGAAAAAAAAAAAATTTGAACAATTTCGATTTTATGGTTCCTATAAATCCTTTTTGCAATACAGGTATGAAATCCGTTACCTGGAAACCCATTTCTCAGAAATATCCAAATTATGGAAAGGCCGTCTCCCATATCGAAATAATCCAGTTTTTTAAAAATAATTTCCTTTTTCCGTGTAACAATAAAACAGTCGCTTGTACTTGATCCCAACTAAGATATAATTAATCCTTATTGGAGGCAAAACCAGCCTATTGGGTTTATTTAATGTTTATATGATTTTCTAGTAGACTTAAGGTATGAAGATCCAAATTATGGAAAGATCTGTTATCCGGAAAACCACAGGTTCCCAATCTTTCTACCAACACCACATAAAAAGCCTCTCTCTCTCTTTATTGCCACATTTTAGAAACAGAACACAAATAATCCTAATAGATGACAGATTTATACAACTTTGAGGAATAGAAATTAAAATTCCATCCTTTTCTCCAATACCTTTCATTGATTCCATTTTGTTCTGTTTTCTTCTGTGGTTAATATACTTGCCTCTAAAAATACCAAATTTAAAAAGATTTGCACCCAACACTCCCACCTTGCTGCACCCTAAGCATCTGCCTCTTCTACCCACCCCTACTTATGTGCGGGATCAATACAAGGCAGATAGGGAGGGGGGTAGGTAAAGTACTTACCTCTGGCTGAGTTACTAAAATAAAGCAAAGCTCCGACTCACACCAAATCCTATGTGGGGCTTGAGCCGAGGCAAAACTTTATACGACTCCAGGAAGGGCTGGACTGTCAGACGTCACTTGGCCCCATTCCATCTCAGCAGATTTCATTGGCTGATCCGGCACACCCAGCTTCTGGGTTGGGCGGGTGCAGTGTAAGTTTACTTGAAAGCAGATCTAAACTGAATATCTGCATCTAAACAAACACCTGCAGGAAGAAGAAAAACAGAAAAATAAAAGAATGTTTAGATATTTGGGCAGGAGTTGCCAGAGTGTGCTCACACAGCATGTTCATCTGAATATTTATTTATATTTAAAGGGGTTGTTCACCTTCAAACAACTAGTTGGTTTCAGATAGTTCACCAGAAATAACGACTTTTTTTGAGCGTGGACGCATTGCTGAAGAGCTCCTGGGCAAGCACCACAGTCTGCCCCAGCTAACCACCCAAAAGTGCCCATACATACACCCACCTGGCTCCATAGGGAGAGGAGACCATCCGCTCCCACTCACAAAAATCCCCGGCTCCCTACAGCATATAGAGCCGGAGCGTGAGGTGCGGGCTAGTACCGAGCTGAAGCCGGGGGCTCAATTTGGACCTGCTCCCTGGGCCGCAGCGGACCGGAACTGTGGCCTCAGGTGCACCATGCTGCGCCAGGCACACAGGTCCCAGAGAAGGGGTGAGTGACCTCCAGCCCCAAGATACCTTTAAAGGGCCACCATACCCACTGCCACCAGCCTCACCAGGCAGCACTAGGCAGGCAAGGGGAGTTCCTTGGGCCTAACAACCCTACAAGGCCCTAAAACTGCCTACCCCGGACCAGCTGGGCAACAAGGGGACCCAAAGCTCCCCCCCGAAATAAAATCTCTCCAACCCTATACTACCAAGCAGAAGGAAGGTATAGCACACAACCTGAAATACCTCCCCAAAAAAAAAAACTAGGACTCTGTCAGGAAGCACAGCAACCTTGAGAATGCCAGGCAGCTTACACCCACAAGAACTCCAAGTACAACAGCCCTTTAACCTTCCCTGTGGATCCCACTCCAGTCATAACAGCACCCAGCCTGCCGTCATTAACCCCCGCATGATGGGTGGCACCAAAACACAAAAACCAAAGACTGATGCAGCATCTAAACTTGAGCAATTTGCAAGGCAACCTACTCAGACGGGCGCCCAACAGAAGGACAGACAGACAGCAACTACAAGCACCTCGCCACCGCAGCCAGAGGCAGCAACACAACTGCTGTTGGATGCAATAACAGACTGTAGGACATCTCTCTCTCCACCAAATTAGAAGAAGCCAAAATCGACCTTTTGCTGCTTAGGGCTGACCTACAGAATATCCGCAAGCGGGTACGTGAAACTGAAAACAGAATCTCGACAAAGACCAGACATCATGATGGAAGGGAATAAAATATCCATCTTCCCGGATTACTCCAGAACTCCAGAAGCAACGGAGCACGTTCACAGCTGTCAAGCGCCGACTACGGGAAGCCAATCTAAAGTATGGCATGTTGTACCCAGCCAAGCTGAGAATTCAAGCTGGAGACAGAGCCATTTCTTCACATCACCATAAGAGGCAAGTGACTTGCTTGATCCTCGGGACCCCCCACCCCCTGACGCCAACCCCAACTGCCCCAACTGAAAGGATGGGATTCAGCGCAGCAGCAGGTGAGACTAGCCCACATTTAAACCCCCTAATATGACATTCTCAGGATTCACAGCCCAGGATACATATCCCGCAGCCTACACCAATGGCCAATAAGGAACTACCTGCCAAGCCTATATGGCATGAGACCCAGGACCCGCATAGTTCCTCCTGTCCAATTCATGGCTATATATAATAGGCACTTTAAGACATGAGAAACAAGGGGAGGGGGATCAACTCTTACCGTAGGTGGGCTGCTGTTTCATCATGGCCGACCTAGCTATATTCCCCAAGAGGAAGGGGCAACCACCTACTATAAGGAGACACTTTATTCCCCCTCTGAACCAATAACGACAATAAGGAGAAACAGATATGTTTAGCGCTAAGTAGACTGGAAAAATAGCTGGAAATAGAAAAACTCTGGCACTCGAGGCAAGTGAAATGCAGGGTTTCCCCTTGCTTTTTATTTCTTGTACAGACGTGCACAATCCTGTGTTACATACCCCAAAGTTAACTGCCCACGGGTAACCACACCCCTGTTTACAATGTTATGGGAAACAAACCTGGTCAGGTCAGGTCAGGTGGGATGGGAATTATGGGATGTTATAGATTTAATGTATATTTGTTGTCATGGTTGCTGCATACTTACCTCCAAAACTGTGTTATGATGTATATGTTGATGTGTATACTAAGTTTCTCCACCCCTCCAACAATGCCCCAAATCGACACTCATGGAGGACCCACTTAGATGCCTTTCTTGGAACATCAGGGGCCTGAACTCTAAGTTCAAGAGAGCCTTAATGTTTGACTACATTAAAAAACATGTCCCTCATATCCTCTTCTTGCAAGAAACACATCTGGTGGGCCAAAGACTCATGGCACTTAAGAGGCAACGGGTGGCTCACACCTACCATTCCACCTTTTCCTCCCACGCCCGGGGAACCTCCATACTGGTCCACAAAGGGCTGCAATTTGAGCTGATAGACTTAGTTACTGACCACTATGGCCGATACGTACTTATGGCATGCACAATAGCAAACCAAAATATAACCATAGTTAATATCTATATGCCCCCACCATTTGACAGTACCCTACTGGATACCATAATGGGAAAGATAGCAAATTTTCCACCATCACCAATGCTCCGTATGGGAGATTTCAATGCCTTAGTAAACCCTCTAATAGACAGACTGACCCGGGTCCACACACTACACCAAAATTCTCTCACTGGGTCCAGGCCATGAACCTCACTGTCTGACATCTGGCGCTGGAAAACCCCAGATAAACGAGAGTACTCATGTTTTTCGGCCACCACAAAACCCTTTCCCGCATTGATCTGGCCCTGGCCACAGCAGATCTATGACCCTTGGTGGCCACGGTAGAATACTTGCCTAGAGCGATATCTGACCACTCACCCTTATTGGTCCAGCTCAACTTCACCCCAGGACCTGGCGAATGCCTTTGGCGACTCAGCCCATTGTGGCTTTCACAGCCAAATGTTGCAGAAGCAAACGAGGCTGCCCTTACAGAATATTGGGAACTTAATAACGGCACTGCATCCTCAGGTATTGTGTGGGAGGCTTGTAAAGCCATAATGAGGGGTGCACTTACCACAGCAATTAGAGGGGCTAGAGTGGAGGCAGCGAGGGAGTTGGAAGAGAGGCAGAGAGTGTCAGCTGAGGCAGAAAGAAACTACGTAGAAAAAGTGGGGCCTGACACGCTCGGTGCCCTCAGAGCGGCACAAACTGCCGTAGAAGAAGCTAGAATCAAAATGACCCAAAAGAGGCTGTTATATGCTACCCAGAGAACATTCAACAAAGGGGAAAAGAATGGGAAAATCTTAGCTTATCTTTCCAGGTCCAAAACCCCAACCAATACTATCCCCAAAATTGTCTCCCCCTCAGGTGTCACGGTCACAAACCCCTCCCAAATAGTTAGCTCCTTTGCCGAGTACTACCAAGACATATGCCTTTAAAGTCAATTACATAGCAGATCAATTGACGGCCTATCTTGATGCTATACCTTTCCCCCAGCTGACGCCCCACACGGTCACCTCCTTAAATGCACCCATTAGCCTAGTGGAGGTGCAGGATGCAATTGTCTCCCTTCACCCCAACATGACACCTGGCCCAGATGGCCTCCCCTCAGACTGGTATAAAATTTCCAGAGAACTCCTCTCCCCCTGGCTACATAAAACCCTAACAGATGCCACAGAGGAGAACCAGCTCCCCCCCGCGTTTAACGAGTGGTGATTCCGAAAGAAGGGAAGGATCCCCTATATTGCGGATCCTATAGGCCTATCTCCCTTCTCAATGTGGATGCCAAGGTGTTTGCAAATGTACTGGCCACTAGGCTTAAACAGGTGATAGAAGAAATTATAGAACCAGACCAAACTGGATTCATGTCAAGTAGATCTACCAATCTCAATATTCGCAGGCTATTCACAAAGATACATGCAAAACATAATAATCAAGGATCACGTTTCATAGTGTCCCTAGATGCGGCTAAGGCCTTTGATTCTGTGGAATGGGTATACCTTTGGGGAATATTGAAAAAAATTGGTCTGGGGGTGGGGGACCAATTTATCCAATGGGTAAGGCTACTATATCAGCAAACAACAGCAAGAGTAAGATCCAATGGCTACTTATCATCAACTTTCAACCTGTACAGAGGCACTCGCCAAGGGTGCCCCCTATCACCGCTTCTCTTTGCCATAGCGATAGAGCCCCTGGCAATTCTGATCCGTCAGGCCAAAAATATCACAGGGCTCCTCCTGGGGAGATTGGAGGAACGCATATCCCTATATGCCGATGACATACTATTATACCTGGACAACCCGGGTGACTCCCTACAGGCTGAGGCGGTCCTGCAAATAGTGGACCGGTTTGGTCAATTCTCAGGCCTATTGACAAGGACACTGACCCCAACTCATTCCCCCTCACCCCTCTAGTCTGGGTGGACACATTCAAATATCTGGGTATCAATATACACAGAAGCCTTGATGCCTTCATACCCTCAAACCTAGAGCCAATTCTGCACAACATGAAAGAGAAACTGAAGGTGTGGGCAAACCTCCCCATATCAATTTGGGATAGGATCAATCTCCTAAAAATGGTATTTCTTCCTAAGTTCCTCTAGATCTTCCATAATTCCCCTGTTCTCATCCCCCGTACATTCTGCACATCTATAGACACGACGCAAACAGCTTTCTCTGGGCAAACAAACCCCCCAGATTTACTTGAGCCAAACTACGAGCTTCAGTCGGGGGGGGCACTGGGTCTCCCACACTGGTATTTTTACTCCCTGGCTGCTCAGATCTACTATAAACACTGGTGGTTTAACCCAGACCAAAACAATCCGAACTTCCCCCTCCAGTCCACTCTGGCAAGCTCCATGGAGTCACTTGCCTGCATCCCATTCCGCAAGCTCTGCGACATCCACACAGACCACCCAATCATAATTACACCGTTCAAAGCATGGATGACAGAACTCAAAATCTTTAAAGTCTCCCCTTCTCTCACCAAACCTACCACTATGGGGAAACTCCTTTCTCCCGCACCTGCAGAACATAGCGGAATAAAAAATCTGGCCGCACTGGGGCATACGAACACTGGGGAATTTGCTCGAGGATGGGAAAATTCTCCCCAGGAATGAGATAAAACATACTCAAACCCACCAGGTCCTCCCCTGGTTCTCCTACTTTCAACTGAGACAAGCTCTGCAAACACAACTGCAGGGAAACACTATTCCCCTTACAATTACAAAAATAGAATCAACCCTAAGGGCTCCCTCAACTAATGGCCATACACGGGCCGTCAGACTGTGTCGGCAGCTTATTGGCCCGTGTATGGGGGCCCCCGACGGGCTTCCCCGATCGAGATCTGGCCGAAAGTCAGCCAGATCTCGATCGGATGGGTTTAAAAATCCCGTCGGATCGCGGCCGCATCTGTTCGTTGATGCGGTCCAGTGATCCGACCACCCGTTTGCGAATGCTAGGATCCGATCGTTGGGCCCTAGGGCAAACCCTTTAAGTAAGTGACATAACAACCCTAATCACCATTAATGAGGATAACAGGTTATTCGTGGCTCTTGTTTATTATTTTAGTCAGTTACCCTTCAGCCATTAGGAAGGAGACCCCCAGCCTTATCTGGGCACTTTCCTTCAGTGTGAGAATGACCCTCGGGGCAATTGCTGGTGTTGCTATTAGCTGAGTGTTCATACAAAGGGAAAGTTAAATCACACACTCATAGTGATACACAAACCCAAAAAAGCCACATGAAAAGGAGCCGTGGGTTGGGAGGTCACATCAGGATGATTATGAGCCAACCACTGAGATACTGAAATGATTCTTTATGGTACAGTATAGCACTGACATATTCCTTTACTGAGATTTTTTACTGTTTTTCCAAATTCTAACTTTAAGGGTAGGACTACACGGACGTTGTTGGCGCGATCCGACGCGCTGCGACAAAAAGCCGTTGACAAATCACATGCGACTGAAATAAGGTAAGAGATAGAAATGTCGGATGAAGTTGCAGCGTTGATCCGACATGACACGACTGTCGGATACGATGCGTTTTGATGCAGCGCTTCTGATCGAGCCGACAACGTCCGTGTAGTCCTACCCTTAAACTTAGAATTTGGAAAAACAGTAAAAAATCTCAGTAAAGGAATATGTCAGTGCTATACTGTACCATCAAGAATCATTTCAGTATCTCAGTGGTTGGCTCATAATCATCCTGATGTGACCTCCCAACCCACGGCTCCTTTTCATGTGGCTTTTTTGGGTTTGTGTATCACTATGAGTGTGTGATTTAACTTTCCCTTTGTATGAACACTCAGCTAATAGCAACACCAGCAATTGCCCCGAGGGTCATTCTCACACTGCAGGAAAGTGCCCAGATAAGGCTGGGGGTCTCCTTCCTAATGGCTGAAGGGTAACTGACTAAAATAATAAACAAGAGCCACGAATAACCTGTTATCCTCATTAATGGTGATTAGGGTTGTTATGTCACTTACTTAAAGGGTTTGCTCACCTTTAAAGGAGAATTCAATCTGTGGGCAAAAAAACCCTGTACCCCAGAGTTGGACTGGCCCAATGGGATACCAGGAAAACTCTCAGTGGGCCCAGGTGTCAGGGGCCCCTCGTGCTGCTAAACATTAGGGATGTAGCGAACGTCGGAAAAAAAGTTCGCGAACATATTCGCGAACTTGCGCAAAAATGCGAGCGGTTCGCGAACGGTTCGCGAACCCCATAGACTTCAATGGGAAGGCGAACTTTAACATCTAAAAAAGACATTTCTGGCCAGAAAAATGATTTTAAAGTTGTTTAAAGGGTGCAACGACCTGGACAGTGGCATGCCAGAGGGGGATCAAGGGCAAAAATGTATCTGAAAAATCTGCCTGTGTGTGCTTGGAAGAGATAGTGTAGGGGGAGAGCTGTTAGTGATTTCAGGGACAGATGATAGTAAGTTTGCTGGCTAGTAATCTGCTTGATACTGCTCTGTATTGGAGGGACAGAAGTCTGCAGGGATTTGAGGGACATTTTAGCTTAGGTAGCTTTGCTGGCTAGTAATCTACTGTTCTCTTTAAACAACTGCCATACGTTGACCTTGTAGGCATTGTTTGCCCAGTTTTTTTGGACGCAGCCACTGAAGCACAGTTGCCAGAAAAAATATGCCATATAAATGCTGAAAATAGTCATTTTTCGCCATACGTTGACCTTGTAGACATTGTTTGCCCAGTTTTTTTTGGACGCAGCCACTGAAGCACAGTTGCCAGAAAAAATATGCCATATAAATGCTGAAAATAGTAATTTTTCGCCATACGTTGACCTTGTAGACATTGTTTGCCCAGTTTTTTTGGACGCAGCCACTGAAGCACAGTTGCCAGAAAAAATATGCCATATAAATGCTGAAAATAGTCATTTTTTGCCATACGTTGACCTTGTAGGCATTGTTTGCCCAGTTTTTTTGGTCGCAGCCACTGAAGCACAGTTGCCAGAAAAAATATGCCATATAAATGCTGAAAATAGTCATTTTTTGCCATATACGTTGAGTCAACGTATGGCAAAAAATGACTATTTTCAGCATTTATATGGCATATTTTTTCTGGCCTCTGTGCTTCAGTGGCTGCGGCCAAAAAAACTGGGCAAACAATGCCTACAAGGTCAACGACGTTGACCTTGTAGGCATTGTTTGCCCAGTTTTTTTGGCCGCAGCCACTGAAGCACAGAGGCCAGAAAAAATATGCCATATAAATGCTGAAAATAGTCATTTTTTTGGTCGCAGCCACTGAAGCACAGTTGCCAGAAAAATTATGCCATATAAATGCTGAAAATATAAATTTTTTTGGTTGCAGCCACTGAAGCACAGAGGCCAGAAAAATTATGCCATATAAATGCAGAAAATATGCATTTTTTTGGTCGCAGCCACTGAAGCACAGTTGACAGAAAAATTATGCCATATAAATGCTGAAAATATAAATTTTTTTGGTTGCAGCCACTGAAGCACAGAGGCCAGAAAAATTATGCCATATAAATGCAGAAAATATGCATTTTTTTGGACGCAGCCACTGAAGCACAGTTGCCAGAAAAAATATGCCATATAAATGCTGAAAATAGTCATTTTTCGCCATACGTTGACCTTGTAGACATTGTTTGCCCAGTTTTTTTGGTTGCAGCCACTGAAGCACAGAGGCCAGAAAAAATTAAACCAGTAGGGTTTGCACCCTAGTTTGTAACGGTGGCGGAGGGAGGAGGACGCTAAAGGACAGCTGTGTGTGGAGTCATGAGGCTTGAAGAGAAGGACAGCTGCATAGAAGTCAGAACAAGTCTTCCGGCGTGCAGTAACCCTCCGAGATCCACCCCTCATTCATTTTAATAAAGGTCAGGTAATCGACACTTTTGTGACCTAGGCGAGTTCTCTTCTCAGTTACAATCCCTCCTGCTGCACTGAAGGTCCTTTCTGAGAGCACACTTGAGGCTGGGCAAGACAAGAGGTTCATGGCAAATTGTGACAGCTCTGGCCACAGATCAAGCCTGCGCACCCAGTAGTCCAGGGGTTCATCGCTCCTCAGAGTGTCGATATCTGCAGTTAATGCCAGGTAGTCCGCTACCTGCCGGTCGAGGCGTTCTTTGAGGGTGGATCCAGAAGGGTTGTGGCGCTGCCTTGGACAGAAAAACATTTGCATGTCTGACGTTACAGACCGGCCAAAGGGCTTTGTCCTTGCAGGTGTGCTCGTGGCAGGATTACTGGCACCTCTGCCCCTGGAATGTTGATGAGTTCCTGAAGTGACATCACCCTTAAAAGCATTGTACAACATGTTTTGCAGGCTGGTTTGTAAATGCCGCATCTTTTCGGACTTGTGGTATGTTGGTAACATTTCTGACACTTTATGCTTGTACCGAGGGTCTAGTAGCGTTGCGACCCAGTACAGGTCCTTCTCCTTAAGCCTCTTGATACGGGGGTCCTTCAACAGGCATGACAGCATGAAAGACCCCATTCTCACAAGGTTGGATGCAGAGCTATCCATCTCCGCTTCCTCATTATCAAGGACTGCATCATCCACGGTCTCTTCCCCCCAGCCACGTACAAGACCAGGGGTCCCCAAAAGGTCACCACTAGCCCCCTGGGAAGCCTGCTCCTGTTGGTCCTCCTCCTCCACAAAGCCACCTTCCTCCTCTGACTCCACTTCTGGCACCTCTCCCTGCGTTGCAGCAGGTGCCTGGGTTCGTTCTGGTGATTCCGACCAGAAATCGTGTGCTTCCAGCTCCTCGTCACGCTGGTCTACAGCCTCATCTGTCACTCGTCGCACGGCACGCTCCAGGAAGAAAGCAAAGGGTATTAGGTCGCTGATGGTGCCTTCGGTGCGACTGACCATATTTGTCACCTCTTCAAAAGGTCGCATGAGCCTGCAGGCATCGCGCATAAGCACCCAGTAACGGGGGAAAAAAATCCCCAGCTCTGCAGATCCAGTCCTACCACCCAGTTCAAAAAGGTACTCGTTGACGGCCCTTTGTTGTTGCAGCAGACGTTCCAACATAAGGAGCGTTGAATTCCAGCGAGTCTGGCTGTCAGAAATCAAACGCCTGACTGGCATGTTGTAGCGCTGCTGAATGTCAGCAAGGCGTGCCATGGCTGTGTAGGAACGTCTGAAATGGGCCGACACCTTTCTGGACTGGGTGAGAACGTCCTGGAATCCTGGGTACTTGGAGACAAAACGTTGGACTATTAAATTTAACACATGTGCCATGCAGGGCACATGTGTTAAATTTCCCAGTCTCAACGCTGCCAACAGATTGCTTCCATTGTCACACACCACTTTTCCGATCTGCAGTTGGTGTGGGGTCAGCCACCGATCGGCCTGTGACTGCAGAGATGACAGGAGTACAGATCCGGTATGGTTTTTGCTTTCCAGGCACGTCATCCCCAAGACAGCGTGACAACGGCGTACCTGGCACGTCGAATAGCCTAGGGGGAGCTGGGGGTGCACAGGTGTGGAGGAGGAGAAGGAGGACCCAGCAGCAGAGTAAGAAGAAGAAGAGGAAGAAGACGAGGTAGAGAGCGATGGAGGAGTAGAGGTGGTGGCAGAACCGCGTGCAATCCGTGGCGGTGACACCAACTCCACTGTTGTTGTTGTTGTTGAGCTACCCATTCCCTGCTTCCCATTCCCAGCCATTACCAAGTTCACCCAGTGGGCAGTGTAGGTGACATACCTGCCCTGACCATGCTTGGAGGACCATGCGTCAGTAGTCATATGGACCTTTGGCCCAACACTAAGTGACAGAGATGCGGTAACTTGGCTCTGCACATGTTGGTACAGGTGTGGTATTCCCTTTTTAGAAAAAAAATTGCGGCTGGGTACCTTCCACTGCGGTGTCCCAATTGCTACAAATTTGCGGAAGGCCTCAGAGTCCACCAGCTGGTATGGTAAAAGCTGGCGGGCTAAGAGTGCAGACAAGCCAGCTGTCAGACGCCGGGCAAGGGGGTGACAGTCAGACATTGGCTTCTTACGCTCAAACATGGCCTTCACAGAAACTTGGCTGGTGGCAGATGACTGGGAATGGGAACAGGTGGTCAAGGTGGAAGGCGGAGTGGAGGGTGGTTCAGATGGGTCAAGGAGAGCAGAGGTAGAGCAGTAAGATGCTGGACCAGAAGGAGTGTGGCTTTTAGTTTGCCTGTTGCCTTTGAGGTGTTGCTCCCAAAGTGCTTTGTGCTTGCCGCTCATGTGCCTTCGCATAGAAGTTGTACCTATGTGGCTGTTGGGCTTACCAAGGCTCAGTTTCTGACTGCACTCATTGCAAATTACAATGCTTTTGTCAGAGGCACACACATTAAAAAAATCCCACACTGCTGACTTTTTGGAAGTGTGCGATCTGGCGGTAACAGTAGAAGTTGGCGGCATTGGCGGCAATGGCGGGTGCGTTGGCCGGCTGAACACAGGTGCCGATACATGTTGTTGCCCTACTGATCCCTGCGGGCTGTCCTCCCTGCTTCATCTAAGTCTTATTCTCCTACTGCCTCTCTGACTCTCCGTCTCTCCATCTGAACTACCCTCCTCTTGCTCTCTTCTACTAGGCACCCACAAAACATCAATCTCCTCATCATCATTCTCCTCAGATGCATCAATTTCTTCTGACACATCACAGAAGGAAGCAGCAGCGGGGACCTCCTCCTCATCACTCATCATTATGTCCATCTCTGTCGTGTTCTCTGCCAGAATTAAATCTGGTGTAACGTCCTCATCTCCTTCATCTTCTTCTGCCAATAATGGTTGCGCATTACTCAGTTCAAGAAACTCATGGGAAAATAACTCCTCTGACTCCAGTGAAGAAGGGGCACCGGTGGTGGAGGAAGTGTTACGTGGGGTGGCCATAGCAGTGGAGGATGAGGAGAATGTTGTGGTAAAGTTAGAAACGGTAGAGGATGGGGTGTGCTGTGTAAGCCAGTCAACTACCTCTTCAGCATTTTGGGAGTTCAGGGTCATTGGCTTTTTAAAACTGGGCAATTTGCTAGGGCCACAGGATTGCATAGCAGCACGGCCCCTAGCACGGCCTCTGCGTGGCGGCCTGCCTTTGCCTGGCATTATTTTTAAAAAAACAACAACAACAAAAACTCAGTTGGTTTTTCTGGAAACGATAATACACACAGCTAGATGGCAGTTTGAAGAAAACAGTGTGCAAATAATGCCTACAAGGTCAACGTATACACAGCGGTGGATACGGATTACGTAAAATATAAGAATGCTGCTTGAAAAAAAGTAACTCAAGTGGTTTTTCTAGAGACGATAATATTATCAATATTTAGACAAAATGTGAACAAGCTCACACAGCTAGATGGCGGTTTGAAGAAAACACTGTGCAAATAATGCCTACAAGGTCAACGTATACACAGCGGTGGATACGGATTACGTAAAATATAAGAATGCTGCTTGAAAAAAAGTAACTCAAGTGGTTTTTCTAGAGACGATAATATTATCAATATTTAGACAAAATGTGAACAAGCTCACACAGCTAGATGGCGGTTTGAAGAAAACACTGTGCAAATAATGCCTACAAGGTCAACGTATACACAGCGGTGGATACGGATTACGTAAAATATAAGAATGCTGCTTGAAAAAAAGTAACTCAAGTGGTTTTTCTAGAGACGATAATATTATCAATATTTAGACAAAATGTGAACAAGCTCACACAGCTAGATGGCGGTTTGAAGAAAACACTGTGCAAATAATGCCTACAAGGTCAACGTATACACAGCGGTGGATACGGATTACGTAAAATATAAGAATGCTGCTTGAAAAAAAGTAACTCAAGTGGTTTTTCTAGAGACGATAATATTATCAATATTTAGACAAAATGTGAACAAGCTCACACAGCTAGATGGCGGTTTGAAGAAAACACTGTGCAAATAATGCCCACAAGATCAACGTATACACTACTACAGCGGTGGATACGGATTACGTAAAATATATTATGGCTGCTTGAAAAAAGTCACTCCGGTTTTTTTTCTGGAGACGGTAATATTATGGATATTTAGACAGAATGTGAACAAGGTCACACAGCTAGATGGCAGTTGGTTGAATAACACACTGGGCAAAAAATGCCTACAGGGCAAATAATGCCTAAAAGGTCAACTTATACACTACTACAGCGATGGATACGGATTACGTAAAATTTATTATGGCTGCTTGAAAAAAGTCACTCCGGTGTTTTTTCTGGAGACGGTAATATTATGGATATTTAGACAGAATGTGAACAAGGTCACACAGCTAGATGGCAGTTGGTTGAATAACACACTGGGCAAAAAATGCCTACAGGGCAAATAATGCCTAAAAGGTCAACTTATACACTACTACAGCGGTAGTAAAATAAAAAAAAGTAAAATAAAAAAAAAATGAATATTAAAAAAAAAAAATTACAGTTGGTGCTGCTGAACTACTAGGAGCAGCAGATTAGCACACCAGTCCCACTCCCCAACACTGCTAGACTAATAGCACTGGGCTCTTATAGTAGTAGTAGTAGTAGTAGTAGTAGTAAAACAACAAAAAAATAAATAAAAGCAGTCCTTACAAGGACTACTGTTATTGCAGCAGTCAGCATATGAGATCAGAAGCAGGACAGCTGCCCACTGCAGCTACATACAGAGCACTGCAGTAGAAGGTAGATTACTAGCCAGCAAAGCTACCTAAGCTTAAATGTCCCTCAAACCCCTGCAGACTTCTGTCCCTCCAATAACAGAGCAGTATCAAAACGATTACTAGCCAGCAAACTTTCAACTGTCCCTGAAATCACTAACAGGCAGCAGCTCTCTCCCTACACTATCTCTTCAGCACACACAGGCAGAGTGAAAAAACGCTGCAGGGCTTCGGTTTTTATAGGGAAGGGGAGTGGTCCAGGGGAGAGCTTCCTGATTGGCTGCCATGTACCTGCTGGTCTGGGGTGAGAGGGCAAAAAAAAGCGCCAACAATGGCGAACCCAAAATGGCGAACGTCGCGCGACGTTCGCGAACTTCCGGTGAGCGCGAACACCCGATGTTCGCGCGAACAAGTTCGCCGGCGAACAGTTCGCGCCATCTCTACTAAACATTTGGCCTATTTCATGGCCATTCCCTATTTCTATGAGAACAATGAGGTTAAATAGATGAAATAATAGATTATAAGAAAAGAGACAGGAGAATAGAGGTTGAATGAGGAGAGGAAGAATAATAGTACTGACAGTGGGCCCTGGTCTATGGTTTTTTAGTAGGGATGCACCGAATCCAGGATTCGGTTCGGGATTCAGCCAGGATTCGGCCTTTTTCAGCAGGATTCGGATTCGGCCGAATCCTTCTGCCTGGCCGAACCGAATCCGAATCCTAATTTGCATATGCAAATTAGGGGCGGGAGGGAAATTGTGTGACTTTTTGTCAGAAAACAAGGAAGTAAAAAATGTTTTCCCCTTCCCACCCCTAATTTGCATATGCAAATTAGGGTTCGGATTCGGTTTGGTATTCGGCTGAATCTTTCGTGAAGGATTCGGCCGAATCCAAAAAAGTGGATTCGGTGCATCCCTATTTTTTAGTGGGTAGTGATGGGCGAATTTACGCCGCTTCGCTTCACCAAAAAATGTGCGAAATTCGTGAAATGGCAAAAAATGCATGAAACGGCGCCAGTGTCTCGTTTTTGACACCGGCGTCCGTTAATTGGATGCCAACATCTGTTTTTTGGGGCGGCCAGAGAATTTACGCAGGCGTTTCACTAATTTATTCGCACGCGTTGAACCACACAAGTTCGCTGCGAATTTGCACCTGGCGAATAAATTTGCCCATCACAATTAGTGGGACATTACCGTACACCCCACCCCAGGTAGACCCCCCTCCCTCCTCCCCCCAGGCTAACTACCCCCCCGAAGAAATGCCCCGTACTCCATACTTACCCCCTCGGTGCAGATTCTTCTGCAAAGTTCCACGCATCCATCTTCTGGCTCCTCTGTAAGTTGACTGGGAGATCGCCAATTTACGCGTAATTCCGCGCACGCGCAAACCAGCAAACTGCTCCAACTGCGCATGCGCAGAAATACCGATCTCCCAGTCGGCTTACAGAGGAGCCAGAAGATGGATGCGTGGAACTTCGCTGGAAGAATCTGCACCGAGGGGTAAGTATGGAGTATGGGGCATTTCCCCAGGGGGGGAGGGTAATTAGCCTGGGGGGAGAAGGGAGGGGGGTACGGGGGGAGGGGGATACAGAGTTTTTTCCCCACAGGTTGAATTCTCCTTTAAAATACCTTTTAGTATGATGTAGAGAAGGATACTCTGAGACAATTTGAGTGAGTTGTTTTTTTTTTTCCAAGTATTATTAGCTGTGTCCCACGAGTAACTGTATTTACCCTTGAAATGATGTTCGATTCTTAAAGAGATACTGACACCAGAAAATAAACTTTTTTTTTTTATATCTATCATAATATTGTTTTCATATACTATTTATAATTTTGCCATAAAAAAGTATTTGCCTGATGCTTTTACATTATTACCTTTCTTATCCCCATGTTCCTGTATGAGGGGGCTGCCATATTTGTGCAGCAGGAGTCCATTAGCATTAGAAACTCTAACTGACAGTTTGAGAAGGGACCGTCAGGTTGAAAAAACTGTCAGGTTTAGGAACTTTAAGTGACAATTACTTACAAAATCAGGACTATCAGCCAAAAACAATCAACATAACCTATAGGTAACTTTTACATATTTTGTAAATAATTTTTTTGGTGTCAGTATTTTTTTTTTTTTAAATAAACTAGTGATTTATCCATAAAAGCTCAGTTAAAGTTCTTCTAGCAAGCAGATGTGTTTAGAAGCATAAACAGTTAACAGATCTGGTTACTCAGTAGTAGTATTTACGTCAGACCCAGATGCTGCATTCTTGCTAAAATAGTCACAAGTGGGGCCCCGGCCTGAGTCACTCATTAGCTCCTGGCTACTGGCCCAGCCTCAATTCTGCATGGCAACAAGATAATGTAGTACGTGTGAAATACAATGTTATAGAATGGCTAATTCTAAGCAACTTTTCAACTGGTCTTTTTTATTTCTTTTTTTTTTTAATTTATTTGCCATCTTCTTCTGATTCTTTCCAGCTTTCAAATGGGGGTCACTGACCCCATATAAAAAACAAAAACAAATGCTCTGTAAGGCTACAAATGTATTGTTATTGCTACTTTTTATTCTGTTCAGGCCTCTCCTATTCATATTCCAGTCTCTTATTAAAATCAGTGCATGTTTTTTTAGGGGAATTTGGACCCTAGCAAACACACTGCTGAAATTGCAAACTGGAGACTGCTGAATAAAAAGCTAAGGGCTCTTATACATGGGTGTTTTTTCTTGCGGCCCCCTGCGTTGCACTGTCCTCCGTTCAGCCACAGAGGATCGCAGGCAAAGACGCACTCAATTATTGTGAAGGGGCTGTACTCACACAGACGCGTGTATGCACCGAACGCAGGTGAAATGCAACATGCTGCGTCCCACCTGCATTTAGCACTTACAGTACATGCGTCTGTGTGAGTACAGCCCCTTTCACAATAATTTAGTGCGTCTACGCCTGCGATTCCCTGCGGCTGAACGGAAGAAATCGCAACGCAGGGGGCCGCAAGAAAAAAACGCCCGTGTGTAAGAGCCCTAAATAACGCAAAAATTACAAATAAGAAGAAATGAATACCAATTGCAAATCAGTGCATGGTTGTTAGGGTAAGTTGGACCCTAGCAACCAGAAGGCTGAAATTGCAAACTGGAGAGCTGCTGAATAAAAAGCTAAATAACTCAAAAAGCACAAATAATAAAAAATGAAAACCAATTGCAAATTGTCTTAGAATATCCCTCTCTACGTCATACTGACAGTTAATTTAAAGGTGAACAACCCCTTTAAACACTCATTAGCACCTGTCTTTATTATTATTATTATTATTATTATTATTATTAACATGTATTTATATAGCGCCAAAATATTGCGTAGCGCTGTAAGCACTGTCTTCATAGGGAGTTCTATAACCTGACTGCCCTTTCTTTACTGAAGCCGCACAGCAAAATAATTTTAGGGCTCCCAAAATATCCAGTGGTTTCCCTGTATTAACAATATATGTTAAAATTCCTAATTAATTAGAGCCTTATGGGGCCCCCTATGCTTCTTGCAGCCGCAGGGTCTGCTTCCTCTGTAGTTACGCCCCTGTCAGAAGCCGGAATCTCCTTTCCTCCAGTGTAAGTAGTAGTATCCCCCAGCTCTCATTAGACTCATTTATATTTGGAAATTGTACTGATTTGTACATATTGATCAAACCCTGTCTATTTACCCCCCAGCAGAACAGCCAGAGTAATGGGAAGATAAACACAGAACTCATCCCACTGCCAGGAATGTGAATTGTCTGCACGGCCCAAAAGCAGTGACTGTGTGTGGCTCCTTATGGGGTGAGAGTCCTGTCCCAATAAGAGTGAGGTGGGTGGAGCCTGGGCGGCTTTTATTCTGGTTATAACTAGAATGGAATAAGGGAATTCTTCTGAATGGAAAGATGATTCATCTCCAGGACTGGAAGGTTTCACTGGTACAAATCTGCAATTAATCAAATTTATTGTGCTTTACTTAAAAGACCAATAACAGCAAAAAAAAATTCATGGGCCAAGGAACCCCTATCCCCCCAGGATGTGTCTCTAACATTCAATTAAAACACAGAGATGTATTTGGGCAAAAATCTGTGGAGGTCACAGGCTTTATTTAACAGTTTAAGCATCAAGGACTAGGTCCACCCTGACCCCAGCTGCGGCTCTTATTCTTCAAACGTGGGCTCACTGCCCAAAGATTGGTCAAACATGAAGCAGGGATCATGGGGCTGAGCGCCCTCCATGAATGCTTTTTAGCCCATCCCCCTGCTCCCTCCTTGTGCATAAATGGCGCTAACCCAGTATCTTGCCTCAGACAAGACCGTGCAGTCCAAATCTGATTCACACTCGCGACTCAATAAAGGTAGTTCTGCACCATGACCAACTCGTTCTCCTAGAGCCGCACTGACACACACTGGCTCCATAACACCTTGACCTTCCTTGAGCCGCAGCTGACCCAGGCAAGTACTGTTCACCACCCCAGATATTGGTAATCCAGAAGAAGGCAAAAACGTTAGCGCTTTTCAGCCAATTAGCACTACAAGAAAAATTCCCATCCTGGAGTACCGTAGTTTCAAATGGATCCATTTTACCTAGGGAGGGAGGTTGGGAAACAAAAAACACAAGTAAGTCTTAATTATTTTACTGTACATCCCCTTAAAAACCCCTCCAAACCAGCACTCCTCCCGTGGCCTCCTCCCCTAGCTTGTCCCTCTTTTCTCCTCCACTGTTAGCCCCCTCCATTGTTCTTACCTGGGGGTAGGGTTACCACCTTTAAAAAAAAAAAATACCGGCCAGTGGTGGTGGTGGGTAAGAAAGGGGCGGGCCGTGATGCAAAAGGGGGTGGAGCCGGCAGGCAGCACTGTAAAAAGGGGCGGAGCCACAGGGTAGCGCCGCAAAAGAGCCAGGCCACATCGCAGAAGCCAAAGGAGTTTTTACTGGAGGACAAGGGCTTTTGTAAAGGGTATTACAAATTACCGGCAGCTACATTGCCGGTAAATTTGTAATACCGGCCCCGGCCTTGGCAGGTGTTTTACCAGCTAGGCCGGTAAAATTTCAGCCAGGTGGCAACCCTACCTGGGGGCTGGGGCAGGCCCGGACTGGCAATCTGTGGGTTCTGGCAAATGCCAGAGGGGCTGCTATAAGGTCCCATAGAAAGTCAGTATTTAGTGGGCTGGTGGGGGCTGTTTGGGCCTCTATGTACCTGAAATACCAGGGCCTATTTTAATTCTCAGTCCGGACCTGGGCTGGGGAGTAGGGTTGTCACCTTTTAAAACAATGATTACTGGCTGGTGGTGGGGGCGGGAGCAAATAGGCAGGGTGTGTTCTAAAAAGGGGTGGGCTGTGACATAGAAAGGGGCATGTCATTATGTAAGGGGCGGGGCCTAAATATGCGATTGGCCTGAAGACAGAAAAAAAGGTACATCTTGAGCGGGTTGGTGGCGGCCGAGGGCTTTTGTTAGGTGTATTACAAATTTACCGGCAGCTACTTCGCCAGTAAATTTGTAATACCGGCCCCGGCAGATGTTTTACTGGCTAGGCCGGTAAAATACCGGCCGGGTGGCAACCCTACTGGGGAGTGAGAGACTAGGCTACACCTGGGGGAAATGAGGGCCCCGCCTAACCCCATGTCAGCCCTGAACGGGCTTCATTCCTCCTTAGTATACTACGAAAAAAAAGACAACAAAACATATTAAACTTTAAAATCGCAAAGTCTTTATTAAGAACGAACTTAATCGGTTAGAGGGAGGGAAGAAAGGCGCTTGTGAGGGGACATGATTAGACTTTACAAGTACATTAGAGGACATTATAGACAAATAGCAGGGGACCTTTTTACCCATAAAGAGAATCACGTACCAGAGGCCTCCCCTTCAGACTAGAGGAAAAGAAGTTTCATTTAAAGGAACAGAGTAGGGGGTTCATCACAGTGAGGACAGTGAGGTTGGGGAATGCACTGCCGGGTGATGATTCAGTTAATGACTATAAGAGGGACTTGGATGATTTCTTGGACAGACATAATACAAAGGCTATTGTGATACTAAACTCTATAGTTAGTATAGATATGGGTATATATCATTTATGTGACAGTAGGGAGGGGTGTGTGTGTGGAGCTGGGTTTTCATTTGGAGGGGTTGTACTTGATGCACTTTGTCTTTTTTCAATCTGATTTAACTATGAAACTATAGTAGTACTTATCTGTTATCTACTGTGTATCCTGTGCTTGAATGGCTGCCCCCATGGCTAAACAACAGCTTGTTTATATAAACTATAGTAGTACTTATCTGTTATCTACTGTGTATCCTGTGCGTAAAATGGCTGCCCCCATGGCTACATAGCAGCTTGTTTATATAAACTATAGTAGTACTTATCTGTTATCTACTGTGTATCCTGTGCTTGAATGGCAGCCCCCAAGGCTACACAGCAGCTTGTTTATGTAAACTATAGTAGTACTTATCTGTTATCTACTGTGTATCCTGTGCTTGAATGGCTGCCCCCATGGCTACACAGCAGCTTGTTTATATAAACTATAGTAGTACTTATCTGTTATCTACTGTGTATCCTGTGCTTGAATGGCTGCCCCCATGGCTACACAGCAGCTTGTTTATATAAACTATAGTAGTACTTATCTGTTATCTACTGTGTATCCTGTGCTTGAATGGCTGCCCCCATGGCTACACAGCAGCTTGTTTATATAAACTATAGTAGTACTTATCTGTTATCTACTGTGTATCCTGTGCTTGAATGGCTGCCCCCATGGCTACACAGCAGCTTGTTTATATAAACTATAGTAGTACTTATCTGTTATCTACTGTGTATCCTGTGCTTGAATGGCTGCCCCCATGGCTACACAGCAGCTTGTTTATATAAACTATAGTAGTACTTATCTGTTATCTACTGTGTATCCTGTGCTTGAATGGCTGCCCCCATGGCTACACAGCAGCTTGTTTATATAAACTATAGTAGTACTTATCTGTTATCTACTGTGTATACTGTGCTTGAATGGCTGCCCCCATGGCTACACAGCAGCTTGTTTATATAAACTATAGTAGTACTTATCTGTTATCTACTGTGTATTCTGTGCTTGAATGGCTGTGCAACACTACTTATATTGTCATTTCTTTACAGCACTTTTTGGTGTTACTGTTCCTTTAAAGTCAATAAATTGCAACTATTGATGTAACCGTTTCAGGATAGTCTAAACAGACTTGTTGTTTTGCAGCCTCACATCTGCTACTTCTCTATTTGCGAGAGACCTGAATCATTTCCAGTAAAAGACTGACTTACAGTAAATGGCTGAAGGGCTGGTTGTACCTGTAGACTTGTTTATATCAGTTCTGTGGTTGAAGTATTGATATAATTATTCAATGTTCAGACATGACATAGAGCTTCTAACCAGCCACAGGAGGGTCTGAACTGTTTTACCAATCAGGTGTGAGCACTGGTTCTCCAAATAACTAATAAGAAGAGTGGAGGCAGTTAGTGATGGGGTGAATCTGACCCATTTCTCTTCACCAAAAATTCACGAAGCGGTGAAAACTCGCCAAAATGCATTGAAGCCAACAGTCGTCCAATGCCCGGTGCAGCTCGTCACATTTATATTTTGTCTTGCAACCATTTTTTCACCCATTAGAGTCCATGGGCGTAATTGTTGCGGCGAAACGCTGCGAAAAAATTTCGCTCATCACTAGAGGCCAAGATATTATACTGCAGAACTTTGTATGTGACTCAAATGATATCATGTTAATGAAAGGAAATAGAAATACAAATTTAAAGTACAAACTAGATTCAAATCACCGTAGGTTTGGTTGCTTAATTATACCCTACTAATTATGCATATTAATTACCATGCCACAGCTTTCAAAATTAAAATATTCTTTCTAATTGGTCTCATGTTTAAATTTTTCTGCACTCAAAAAGGGATAGGGGGTATATTGCCCCTGAAATGCTTGTCTTGCTTTTAGAGGTTGGAATTTTACCCCCTTTATCAAAGTACAAGTATGGGACCAGAATGCTCAGGATCTGGGGTTTTCTGGATAATGGATCTTTCTGTAATTTGGATCTTCATACCTTAAGTCCACGAGAAAATCATATAAACATTTAGGGGCCGATACACTAACTTCGAGTGAAGGATTCGAAGTAAAAAAACTTCGAATTTCGAAGTGTTTTTTGGGCTACTTCGACCATCGAATGGGCTACTTCGACCTTCGACTGCGACTTCGAATCAAAAGATTCGAACTAAAAATCTTTCGACTATTCGACCATTCGATAGTCGAAGTACTGTCTCTTTAAGAAAAAACTTCAACCCCCTATTTCGCCATCTAAAAGCTACCGAACTCAATGTTAGCCTATGGGGAAGGTCCCCATAGGCTTTCCTAAGTTTTTTTGATTGAAGGATATTCCTTAGATCGTTGGATTTAAATCCTTCGAATCGTTTGATTTCGAAGGATTTAATCGTTCGATCGAAAGGAATAATCCTTTGATCGTTCGATCGCAGTTTTTGCGCAAAATCCCAGTCGAATATCGAGGGTTAATTAACCCTCGATATTCGACCCTTGGTGAATCAGCCCCTTAATAAACCCAATAGGCTGGTTTTGCTTCCAATACGGATTAATTATATCTCAGTTGGGATCAAGTACAAGCGACTGTTTTATTATTACACAGAAAAAGGAAATCAGTTTTTAAAAATTTTAATTATTTGGATAAAATTGAGTCTATGGGAGACGGCCTTTCTGTAATTCAGAGCTTTCTGGATAATGGGTTTCCAGATAATGGATCCCATGCCTGTTTATGTTTTTCAGCGATATTATTTATCTTATATTGGGAGAGTTTCCTTTACCCCCAAGTCAGTTCTGTGACCTGCGCAATAATGGCGTTGGGCACCACTAAGGGGCCGATTCACTTAGGGTCGAATTTCGAAGTTAAAAATACTTCGAAATTCGACCCTCGAATTGAAATCCTTCGACTTCGAATATCGAAGTCGAAGGATTTAGCGCACATCCTGCGATCGAACGATCGAAGGATTTTTCGTTCGATCGAACTATTAAATCCTTCGAATCGAACGATTCGAAGGATTTTAATCCAACGATCGAACGAAAATCCTTTGATCAAAAAATCACAGGCAAGCCTATGGGGACCTTCCCCATAGGCTAACATTGACTTCGGTAGCTTTTAGCTGCCGAACTAGGGGGTCGAACTTTTTTTTAAAGGGCAAGTACTTCGACTATCGAATGGTCGAATAGTCGAACGATTTTTACTTCGAATCGTTCGATTCGAAGTCGAAGGTCGTAGTCGAAGGTCGAAGTAGCCTATTCGATGGTCGAAGTACCCAAAAAATACTTCGAAATTCGAAGTATTTTTCATTCGAACCCTTCACTCGAGCTGAGTGAATCGGCCCCTAAGTGTTTGTGTAATAATGGTGCTGGGAGTGCGGCTAATTACTTTTACTCTCATATATCCTGACCCTAAACAAAGTTCAGTTATGCAAAGTCATAGCCATTAGAAACAATAATAAAGGGAAGGAAATGATTCACGTCCTGCTGGGATACAATCGAATAACAAAATCCCCTTTTTAAACCACATAGAGGAACCGTCGGTACTTTGTGGATACTTGAGACATGTGACCACAACTGAACCCATTGGGATTTTTTCAGACTTCTGCCCCCAGAATCCCATAGATTTAATATCATAGCACCAAGGCCACACTTATCAAACTCATCACTACAACACTACTATAGTTTATATAAACAAGCTGCTGTGTAGTCATGGGGCAGCCATTCAAGCACAGGATACACAGTAGATAACAGATAAGTACTACTATAGTTTATATAAACAAGCTGCTGTGTAGTCATGGGGCAGCCATTCAAGCACAGGATACCCAGTAGATAACAGATAAGTACTACTATAGTTTATATAAACAAGCTGCTGTGTAGCCATGGGGGCAGCCATTCAAGCACAGGATACACAGTAGATAACAGATAAGTACTACTATAGTTTATATAAACAAGCTGCTGTGTAGTCATGGGGGCAGCCATTCAAGCACAGGATACCCAGTAGATAACAGATAAGTACTACTATAGTTTATATAAACAAGCTGCTGTGTAGTCATGGGGCAGCCATTCAAGCACAGGATACCCAGTAGATAACAGATAAGTACTACTATAGTTTATATAAACAAGCTGCTGTGTAGCCATGGGGGCAGCCATTCAAGCACAGGATACACAGTAGATAACAGATAAGTACTACTATAGTTTATATAAACAAGCTGCTGTGTAGTCATGGGGGCAGCCATTCAAGCACAGGATACCCAGTAGATAACAGATAAGTACTACTATAGTTTATATAAAGAAGCTGCTGTGTAGCCATGGGGACAGCCATTCAAGCACAGGATACACAGTAGATAACAGATAAGTACTACTATAGTTTATATAAACAAGCTGCTGTGTAGCCATGGGGGCAGCCATTCAAGCACAGGATACACAGTAGATAACAGATAAGTACTACTATAGTTTATATAAACAAGCTGCTGTGTAGTCATGGGGGCAGCCATTCAAGCACAGGATACCCAGTAGATAACAGATAAGTACTACTATAGTTTATATAAACAAGCTGCTGTGTAGTCATGGGGCAGCCATTCAAGCACAGGATACCCAGTAGATAACAGATAAGTACTACTATAGTTTATATAAACAAGCTGCTGTGTAGCCATGGGGGCAGCCATTCAAGCACAGGATACACAGTAGATAACAGATAAGTACTACTATAGTTTATATAAACAAGCTGCTGTGTAGTCATGGGGGCAGCCATTCAAGCACAGGATACCCAGTAGATAACAGATAAGTACTACTATAGTTTATATAAAGAAGCTGCTGTGTAGCCATGGGGGCAGCCATTCAAGCACAGGATACACAGCAGATAACAGATAAGTACTACTATAGTTTATATAAACAAGCTGCTGTGTAGCCATGGGGGCAGCCATTCAAGCACAGGATACCCAGTAGATAACAGATAAGTACTACTATAGTTTATATAAACAAGCTGCTGTATAGCCATGGGGGCAGCCAGTCAAGCACAGGATACACAGTAGATAACAGATAAGTACTACTATAGTTTATATAAACAAGCTGCTGTGTAGCCATGGGGGCAGCCATTCAAGCACAGGATACACAGTAGATAACATATAAGTACTACTATAGTTTATATAAACAAGCTGCTGTGTAGCCATGGGGGCAGCCATTCAAGCACAGGATACACAGTAGATAACAGATAAGTACTACTATAGTTTATATAAACAAGCTGCTGTGTAGTCATGGGGGCAGCCATTCAAGCACAGGATACCCAGTAGATAACAGATAAGTACTACTATAGTTTATATAAAGAAGCTGCTGTGTAGCCATGGGGGCAGCCATTCAAGCACAGGATACACAGTAGATAACAGATAAGTACTACTATAGTTTATATAAACAAGCTGCTGTGTAGCCATGGGGGCAGCCATTCAAGCACAGGATACCCAGTAGATAACAGATAAGTACTACTATAGTTTATATAAACAAGCTGCTGTGTAGCCATGGGGGCAGCCAGTCAAGCACAGGATACACAGTAGATAACAGATAAGTGCTACTATAGTTTATATAAACAAGCTGCTGTGTAGCCATGGGGGCAGCCATTCAAGCACAGGATACACAGTAGATAACATATAAGTACTACTATAGTTTATATAAACAAGCTGCTGTGTAGCCATGGGGGCAGCCAGTCAAGCACAGGATACACAGTAGATAACAGATAAGTACTACTATAGTTTATATAAACAAGCTGCTGTGTAGCCATGGGGGCAGCCATTCAAGCACAGGATACACAGTAGATAACAGATAAGTACTACTATAGTTTATATAAACAAGCTGCTGTGTAGCCATGGGGGCAGCCATTCAAGCACAGGATACACAGTAGATAACAGATAAGTACTACTATAGTTTATATAAACAAGCTGCTGTGTAGCCATGGGGACAGCCATTCAAGCACAGGATACACAGTAGATAACAGATAAGTACTACTATAGTTTATAGAAACAAGCTGCTGTGTAGCCATGGGGGCAGCCATTCAAGCACAGGATACACAGTAGATAACAGATAAGCTCTGTAGTGTACGATGGGATTCTTCAGTCCTTATCTGTTACCTTCAAATGCCGGCTTCTGACTTCTGGTTTCCGATTGTATAGTCTTGCGCCTGCTTGCCCCTCCCCTTTTGTGACGTCATTGTGACGTCATCGGCGGGGAGGGTCGGCGCGGGTCTATAAAAGGACCCCGGAAGCACGGGTGTGGGCTGGAGCAGGGCAGGTTAGGGTCGGGTGAGGGTCAGGAAAACCTGAATAGTTTTTACACTTGTACTTCCTCAAAACATATAATAAAAAAAACAAAGGGATATGTTGCAAGAATAGATTACTAAACTAAATTATCTTTTTTTTTTTATATGAACTTATGTGAACTCTCCTTAAAGGGCCATTAATGGTTGTAGGGAAAAAAAAGTTGTCCTTATATTATTGTAAACTCAACAAAGATATCCCTAATGGGAAGGGGAAAACATTTTTTACTTCCTTGTTTTGTGACAAAAAGTCACGTGATGTCCCTCCCCACCCCTAATTTACATATGCAAATTAGGATTCGGATTCGGTTCGGCCAGGCAGAAGGATTCTGCCGAATCCGAATCCTGCTGAAAAAGGCCGAATCCTGGCCGAATCCCGAACCGAATCCTGGATTCGGTGCATCCCTAATAAAAAGTGTTTTCCCCTTTCCCAACCCTAATTTGTATATGCAAATTAGGATTTGGTTCTGTATTCGGCCGAACCTTTCCTAATATCCTAATTTTTATACAGGAATATCAGTTCATCTTAATCAAATGTTTGAGATGTTCTTCTAATTCAAATAAAAGTGAAATTTAACAAAATTCAAGTGTTTGCTTATTTATTAGAAATTTGAATATAAAAAACTTGATAAATAAAACCGTGAAAAAAATTTGCCCCAAATTCGTATTTTATTCATCATTTTCAACGGGTGTATAAACTCTCTAAAAAATTCAAGAGAATATAAAAATCTTGAATTAAAAAAATAGCTTGCATCAGGGGTGCCCAAACTTTTTGCAACGAGGGCCAGATTTGGTGAGGTGAAAATGTGTGGGGGGGCCGACCATTCAGCCCGACATTTTTTGAACCATTAACATTAAATTACAGGAATCAAGTAATCGTAGCAGTAATATTTGGGCACAATAGTGACCCCTTCAGCCCTAAAGAAGTATTATTATTAATTTCATGAAGGAGGCTGAGGGCCGGTGTAAATTTGAAAAAAAGTCGCAATTGGCACCCGGGCCGCACTTTGGACTCGCCTGAGTCGCCTGGTTTACATTTTGCCTCGGACGACGTCCGTTGACTTCTAAATGAGCTCAAAAGCTTTTAGATGCCAAAGTTTTCATTTTTGAGGATTGGGGCTTAATAAATACCAGACTTTCAAGTTTTTAAAACTATAAATCAATTTTGTGTGTTTTAGTGCAAAATCCGAAGTTGCGCTCAGGGGAAGCGTAAGGCTGCGTAAATGCGCTAGCGTTAATTCACCAAGCAAAGCGAAGTTACGCTAGCGATGGTTAATTTGCATACGGCGCCAAATTGAAGTTACAATGGAGGTATATGTAGAATCACTACACAAGCCTGGGAAACCTTCAAAACAGCAAATAAAATTTTTATTTTGTCCTACACATGTGCCCACTGTATAGTTAAGGTGCCATGAGTTATGAAATGTAGGGGGGAAGGAGGGGAGCCCCAAAAAATGTTTCAATCTGTTTCAGCCCATCACCCATAAAAAAGAAAAAACGCCAGCAATCCCTATCTACTCTATTGCACTTCACCTGGTCTGAGGTGGCGAAGGAAGTCTGGCGAAAAAGGTGGCGTTCAGAATAATTTGCGCGTCAATGAATTTGCGTAGATACATCCGTTATGCAAATTCGCCAGGTGTAAGGGTGCGAAGTAACACTAGCGAATTTACGCCAGCGTCCGTTAGTGAATCGGCGAATTAACGAAAATGCGCTATGCTAGCGAATTAACGCTAGCATTAGGCGCTTCGTCCTTTAGTGAATTTGCCCCCATGATGGAAATTGGCTTGGTAGGTTTAAGATTCACCTTTAGGAGACTATCATAGTGGTCTGGATCCACTCCACCAGAAATGGTTCAAGGAGTAAATATAACCTGATTCCATTTAGTACTATGGCTGGAGAGCTCCCTCCACCTACCAGTCCTTATTGGAGCACAGGATGCTCTTTCTAGCTATTCCTGACTATCTCACTCACTGTCAGGGCTTAATGGCTCTAGAAGTATGGAAGTTCGGACCAAGGAGGAAGCGCTAGACTAAGAGTCCAATTCATGGTAGTAGAGGGATAAAGAAGACTTGTACTCATATACAGGCATGGCTTCATAGGCAGGCGGCAATCAGATGTGGTCAGAAATAGTGATGGGCGAATTTTTCCCATTTTGAATCGACAAAAAAATTGTGAATTTCCTGTGAAATTTGCGAAACGGCAAAAAATTTGCAAAACTCGAATTTTGCTGCCCACGTCAATTAGGGTAAATTTTGAGGCTGGTTTTAAAGTCTATGGGTGTCCGAATAGTGTTGACGCGCTATGGTTTAGATGCACGCGACTTTTCCGACGCCCGTCCAGATTTTTAAGACGCCGGTGAATTTTTGCCAGTGAATTTTTGATGTAGTTTCACAAATGTATTCACCAGCGGCGTAATGCTGTAGGGCCTATCCTTGGTCTTTGTGTTATTTTATTTAGAACGAGCATGACTCATGTTTGCAGCCCTTGGCACCATGATCTTGGCTCCAAAGCAGAGTGCTCCGAAATGGAGAGCTCCTGACACCATCTTAGAATGAAATTCTTCATCAAGTTTTACTAAGAAAATGATGTCCATAGTAGGGATGCACCAAATCCAGGATTAGGGAAGGACTCGGCCAAGATTCGGCCTTCTTCAGCAGGATTCCGATTTGGACGAATCCTTATACTCGCTTGAACCGAATCTGAATCCTAATCCTAATTTGCATATTCAAATTAGGGGCAGGGAGGGAAATTGCTTGACTTTTTGTCACAAAACAAGGAAATAAAAAGTAGGGATGCACCGAATCCACTTTTTTGGATTCGGCCGAACCCCCGAACCCTTTGCGAAAGATTCGGCCGAATACCGAACCGAATCCGAACCCTAATTTGCATATGCAAATTAGGGGTGGGAAGGGGAAAACATTTTTTACTTCCTTGTTTTGTGACAAAAAGTCACGTGATGTCCCTCCCCACCCCTAATTTACATATGCAAATTAGGATTCGGATTCGGTTAGGCCAGGCAGAAGGATTCTGCCGAATCCGAATCCTGCTGAAAAAGGCCGAATCCTGGCCGAACCGAATCCTGGATTCGGTGCATCCCTAATAAAAAGTGTTTTCCCCTTTCCCAACCCTAATTTGTATATGCAAATTAGGATTTGGTTCTGTATTCGGCCGAACCTTTCGTAAAGGATCCTGGGGTTTGGCAACAAAAAAGTTTCACAAATTGTGCACATTTTTCTGACAGTTTCGCAAATTTTTCTGCAAAGCGAAACAGCAAAAAATTTGTGAAACTTTATTGTTGGGATGCAACAATTTTTTGTCCCGCACAACAGTTTTGTAGCAAACTACAGTAGAGACTGTAGGGGGCCGATTCACTAAATTCGAGTGAAGGATTCGAAGTAAAAAAACTTTGAATTTCGAAGTATTTTTTGGGCTACTTCGACCATCGAATGGGCTACTTTGAACTTCGACTACGACTACGAATCGAAGGATTCGAACGAAAAAACGTTCGACTATTTGTCCATTCGATAGTCGAAGTACTGTCTGTTTAAAAAAAACTTCGACCCCCTAGTTCGGCAGCTAAAAGCTACTGAAGTCAATGTTAGCCTATGGGGAAGGTCCCCATAGGCTTGCCTAAGTTTTTTTGATCGAAGGATATTCCTTCGATCGTTGGATTAAAATCCTTTGGATCGTTCGATTCGAAGGATTTAATCGTTCGTTCGAAGGAATAATCCTTCGATCGTACGATCGTAGCATTTGCGCTAAATCCTTCGACTTCGATATTCGAAGTCGAAGGATTTCAATTCCTAGTCGAATATCGAGGGTTAATTAACCCTCGATATTCGACCCTTGATACATCTGCCCCTAGGTGTTTTTTCATGGCACCTTGTTTCTGCTTTGGGGCAGCAAATACCATTTTTTTCTGTACGTTCAAGTCTTGCTGACTGTTTTATTTTACAAATTTTTATTTTTTAAATATTCAGATTACATGGATAAAATGGAGTCTATGTGAGATGGCCTGTAATTTGGAGCTTTCTGGATAACAGGTTTCTGGATAACAGATCCCATACCTGCATTAGAAAACTGCAATTCACATGCACTCACATGCGTTTTTGACGCCGGCGTCCGTTTTTTTGACGCCAGCATCCATTTTTAGGCGAAAATGCGTCGGCGTCCAAAAAAACGGATGCCGGTGCAAATTCGCACCTGGTGAATAAATTCGCCCATCACTACATATCAGCCATTAAAAGTATATAAATCCACCACTTAGGGGCCGATTCACTAAATTCGAGTGAATTCGAGTGAAGGATTCGAATTTAAAAAACTTTGAATTTCGAAGTGTTTTTGGGCTACTTCGACCATCGAATGGGCTACTTCGACCTTCGACTACGACTATCGAAGGATTTGAACCAAAAATCGTTCGACTATTCGACCATTCGATAGTCGAAGTACTGTCTCTTTAAAAAAAAATTCGACTCCCTAGTTCGGCAGCTAAAAGCTACCGAACTCAATGTTAGCCTATGGGGAAGGTCCCCATAGGCTTGCCTAAGTTTTTATCATCGAAGGATATTCATTCGATTGTTGAATTAAAATCCTTCGAATCGTTCGATTCGAAGGATTTAATCGTTCGATCGAATGAATAATCCTTCGATTGATCGAATTTCCTGAGCTAAATCCTTCGAATTCGATATTCGAATTCGAAGGATTTCAATTCCTAGTCGAATATCGAGGGTTAATTAACCCTCGATATTCGACCATTGGTGAATTGGCCCCTTAGTGTCACCTCAGTCCCGAAGTGTGTCAAACCCATAAAAATCGCTCACTACATTTCCAGAATCAGCAAATACATTGTAACATCATCTGCAAATAAAACATTGTTGTCATGTGTCTGCAACTTATGTTTCAATTCTTATATCACTAAAAATGTACATTTGCAACATGTTGCCATCGATTAAAAAAATACATAATATCTTTCTGGTAGGGAAAAGCGTCTACTTCAGGTTAAAAAACAGCTAAATACTTGTTGCCCATTTAACCCCTTGGGTGTTACACAGTCCAACTCATGTATCCAAAAAGCCTCTCTTTTTAGCAGCATATTATTATAATCACCCCTCTGACTCTTTTGGGGACCTGCTCTATGGGCACAAACCTGAATGGTGTCAGACTGAGCTTCGCCTCAGCCCAATGCTTTGCCACTGGTTATTGAGAAATGTCTTGTTTCTTATTTTTAACCTTCTCTTTTTTGTCTGGGTCCAATGCAGCCGTATACTTGACCTGTGCATCGCCATCCTTTCCTTTAATTGTCTAGTGGTTTTACCACAATATATAAGTCCGCAAGAACATTTAATAATGTACATCACCATAGTGGTGTCGTCATCCTCTGCTTGACTGTATATCGCTTCCCTGTATGAGGGTGGGTCAAAAATGTTCCCTGTATCCCTAGTTCTTGTTCTTTCATTACCTCTTTACGATCAAGTGAGAGGGCCCAATTTTTAGTATCCATTAGTAGCTTTTTCGGGCACCCCCTAATCAAAATTTTTTTGCACGTCTTTCAGATCGGCCTCCCTTTTCACTAAATACTTCGGTAATGAATTTAACAGATGCCTCGGGTGGTTGCTATGATAATGCACCACGGTGTTTCTGTCAGTAGGTTTCATATATATTAGGGATGCACCAAATCCAGGATTTGGTTCGGGATTCGGCCTTTTTCATCAGGATTCGGATTCGGCCGATTCCTTCTGCCTGGCCGAACCGAATCCAAATCCTAATTTGCATATGCAAATTAGGGGTGGGAGGGAAATTGCGTGACTTTTTGTCAGAAAACAAGGAAGTAAAAAATGTTTTCCCCTTCCCACCCCTAATTTGCATATGCAAATTAGGGTTCGGATTTGGTTCGGTATTTGGCCGAATCTTTCGTGAAGGATTCGGGGGTTCGGCCGAATCCAAAAAAGTGGATTCGGTGCATCCCTAATATATATATATATATATATATATATGTCTGCAAACCTTCATTTTCTTTGTATGTCGTTTCAAATTTGAAGTCGTTTTTATCCAAAATAAATTTTAACAGGGTGAGTACAAATTCAATCGGAGGACCCACATATAAAATTTATTTTGGATAAAAACGACTTCAAATTTGAAACGACATATGATATACAACGCACAGGGACAGCTTTTGGGCTCAAAAGTAGCCCTGGCTTATGCAAATGCGTACATGAACAAATTTGAGAGTGATTGTATATTACTGTATGTCATCCAATGTTTAGACAATATGGGGCTTTCTATGGGAGATATATTGACGATATTTAATATATGTGATAAAATGTCCGTGTGGCCTTTCATAAGTAGGACAGACAACTCGAGCCATTAAAGACAGAATGCGTGAACATAAATCTGCAACAAAATGTAAAAAATTAGATCAGGCGGTTTCAAGTCATTTTGCCGAAAAGGGTTCAACAACTAAAATTCCAAGCAGAGCTGGGCTGGGCCAGCCAGCCACCCTAGGCAACCTGGCTGGCCGCAGCGCCTACTTGGTACGCGCATGTGCGACGTGTCGTGTGCATGCATGAACGGATGCAGGAGCAAATGCACAAATGGACGCTAGCGTGTATGCCCTAACAGACATTGGCGCGCATGCGCCAACGGATGCTGGCGCGCATGCGCAAATAGACGCGAAAGCCGACCGGAGAGAGGGGACCGGATTAGGGGTAGGCAGGCAGCATGGAAGGTACGTGCCTGGCGCCCCGCCAGCTTTGCACCCTAGGCATGTGCCTACTCTGCCTACCTCTAGTTCCAGCCCTGATTCCAAGTAATAAACAGTATTCCGAAAAGTCCGTCGCGGTGGAGACGGCGCAAAAATTTTATTAAAAAAGGAAGCTAAATGGATAAGCCGCTTGGAAACGTTGGAACCCCAAGGCCTTAATTGAGAATATGACTTGCATCCCATATACCGATAGATTTATATGGTTGTTTTTAATTTTTCTATGATCAGATATTTTTATAAAAATTGGTCATTTTTATTGTTTTACAGAAACTATATCATGAAATCTGTAAGGGTGTCCGGATGAATATACTCATCATGAAATACGTATTTATGTCTTTATGCAGCTAACAAGAAACAAATGTACAATTTTTGGACACAGTAGAATGTATCCGACAATGTTGCCTTTATATTGCTACTAATTGATTCTTGCCCATAGATGGCGCCCTGTAAACAAGTAGAAATTTGTGTAACCAGAAGTAGTTCAGTAACTTGAAAAAAGGCCGTGCAGGCCTGAAATGTTGTGTTTGTTTGAGACTGAGCCAGGAATCCAATAAAGGCTTTTATTATTCAACATTATTACAGCTCTGCACATGCACTGTCAGGTATTGCTGGGATTCAAGCTGGGGACCTTTGGGTTTCTGGCTCGATACCTTAACCATTTGGCCAGGTGAGCAGCCTGTAGGGTTACTCGCTATGTGTAACCTGGCCTCTGCAGTCCCAGCCCAGCTGTCGCCTGATTGGCCTCTCTGGCCCCAACCCAGCTGCTGCCTAGTTTAATCAGCCAATCAGGGCTGACTCTTCCCTATTTAAGGGCAGCGCTTAGACCACTCCTTGCCAGAGCATTGCATGGTTTTCCTGGTACTGCGGCAGCGCCCCTAACTAGGTAGTTCTAGCTCTTGCCCCTTTTCCCTTATTATTATTCCTCCTTGTCTTGTCCTGCTTTACCTTATCTTGTACCTTCCCAGCCTTGACCTTGATCTGACCCTGCCTTGCTTGTTCCTGATTTCTGCTTCCTGTTCCACCTTGTACCTTGCCCTGACTTTACCTTGTCTCACCTGTTCCTGATTCTTGCTTTCTGACCCTACCTTGTACCTTGTCCCTCTCTTGCTATCCTGCTCCAGTCCTCTCTTGCTCTGCTCTCTTGCTATCCTGCTCCAGTCCTCTCTTGTTATCCACTCTAGTCTCCTTCTGCTCCTCTCTTGCTATCCTGCTCCAGTCTCCCTCTGCACTCTATCCCCAGTTTCATCTGATCTACGCCCGCACCGTCTTGTCCCATCCAGTCTGTTCCTGTTCCACTCCTGCCCCGTCCAGTCTGTTCCTGTAAAGTCGTCGCCCTCTTCTTCCTGCCTAGTCCAGTCCTGATCTTCGCCCTCTCCGTCCTGTTCTGCACCTGATCCAGACTCTTCGCCCTCATCAACCTGTTCCTGCTTCCCTTCAAGTGTTCCCTAGGCACATACAGCTCCTGCCTCAAGGACTCGCCCTTTCCCTTCAGTCTCCACAGCTCCCCCTAACCTAAATCCTAGACATGCACCTCTTTATCGAAATACATTTGGGTGAGTGCTGACCAATTGTTTTAGGCGAATTTATTCGCTCATCACTACTGATATCTGCTTTTGTTAGGAATTCCCAAACTGTTGAAATTCCAAAGTACAATCTTTAAATGAATTCTGTGCAGCCAGTCACGTTTCCATAGAGATAACACTTTTTATTATTGTCCCGGGTTTTTCTATAAATCACTGATCCCTTTCTGGGAAACTGTAAAAGGCAAGAAAGAATCCAGAGCAGGACTTTTATGAAATTGTACAAAATAAATTCTACATTTGCAGCTGCTTGTGCAGAGCAGGAAAATTACTTTTTCTGTATGAGGCATCTGACCTGCTGTGAGACTACAACTCCCAGCATTCCCTAAAATCTTTCAGTTCACAAGGATTTGTGGTTGGATTTTTTTTTTTATTTTCTGTTCCTTTACACAAATGTCAATGTGCTCTTTCTACATTTATCTGTCTTTTTCTCCAATGGGCCAGTCTGATACTTGGGTCCCTGAGCAAAAGCTTTTTCTGCCTTTCCTTCGATCTGTCCCTGTATAAGGTGTAAGGTTTACTGTGACCATGAAATAAATAAAAATACTGTCTCACTAAAGGAAATCATTGCATAATCCAGATACCCCTACATTTGTCTGCAAATCCCACCTCTGAATAAAGAGAATCTTCACTTTGATTTGCTCGTCTTGCCTAAGTAACGCTAGCGAAAATACACCAGCGTTCAGAGCCCTGGATGCAACTTCGCATTTTAGTAAATTAGCGTTGTCTAAGTGAATTTTCACCAGGCCAAGTGTTGCGATGGCTGCAAAGCCGTTGCTGCCGAATTTTCGGCACTTTCTAAATTTACCCCATTGTCTGGTTGGTTGTTAGGTTTATTGTCCATAGCAACCTGGTGATTTACAGAACAAAATAAGTTTTCCTTGGCACATACCACGTGTGAAACAGCTCAGAATCCCCTTGGGTGCAACTTCTATCTATTACTATGAAGTGATAAAAAACAGCAGATTTCACTAGAGCTGACATGGGCAGAGTCACACTCATATTCACCCTTAGGGGGTTATTTATCAAAATCCAAATATTTCTCATAATTTTCTAAAAACAAAGTCTAAATCTGCATGGATTTCCCCCCTTATTTATTAATACATATATTAATAATGCAAGAAAAAACGTCATCATAGAATCCAAATACCATGACTTTTTTGATTTGACGCCCGAATACTGTGACTTTTTCAGATTTGACGCCCAAATATTACAACTTTTTCAATTTGATGCCCGAATGCAGTGACTTTTTCGGAAACTCTCCGCAGATCTGGATATCTTCAGGACTTCTCCCGACTGTGGGGGGACTCGAGGCAGCATCCCAGGTGGGCCCCGTTCAGAAGCTGTTGCACCTTTCGCCATATGATGAAGTAATACCTGAGCCATAAGCCAATAAAATGCTTGAATAGATTGCAAGCTTGTTGCTATGAGTGTGTGACATATCAATAAACATGGCACAACAGCACCTTGGAGTAGGGGCTCAATCTCTCTCTATGTAGGACATTTTTATTATTAAAACTTGATTACTTTATTAAAACATCACCTACAGCAGATTCATGGCCGAGCCATTGCTTCTCTACTGCCGACAGCTCGGAATTGACTCAGGCAGGAATTTCTTGGGTGATTACACAGACATAAGCTCAGTGATTTTATTCAGTTAGTGACAGGCAATTGATTCTCTAAGGGCCGTTAATTCATTGATTTGATAAGCAGCAGTCATGGACTCAGCGGAGCTTATCTGTAACAATCACTTCAGTTGGAGCCATTAATCTGATCTCACTCAGCTCAAGGGCTGAAAATTTCTCCCTACTGGTGATGGACGAATTTGTGCGTTTTTGATGCTGGCGCCCATTTTTTTGACGCTGGCGGCTGTTTTTGACGCCGGCGGCCATTTTTTTGGGTGAATTTTCGCTGGCGTTTCGTGAATTTATTCGCTGCCGGCAAATCGCGAAAATTTGCCGCGAATTTGCGCCTGGCGAATAAATTCGCCCATCACTACTCCCTACCAAACGAAGGAGCGCTGGAGTGCAGGAGCAGCAAGCTCTAGAAAGTGGGACTGGACTAGCAGGACCCACAAGGGCTGGGGCCCACAAGGTTTTTTCCCTTCTACAGTACAATATGAATGTAGGAGTGTTAAGGTTTTCCTATGCCCCAGGGAATGTGTTAGCCAACTAGACTGGGTCATTTTTCCCAGAGGGGAGTAGTTCCCAGAGGTTATAAAAATGGATGCTTCCATGTGTTCAGCCTCTTTTCTAGTACTTCCAATCGCTAGAGAAGATGGTGTGTTGCTGTTAGGGCCTGAGGTGGAGGTAGACCTCACTATAGGAGCAAGCAAGTGTCACGTCAGAAACTATAATAGGTCACTATAGGAGTGACAGATAGGTTCAGGAAGGTTAGTTAGCAGCTAAGGCTCCAACAAGGAGTTTAGTGAGGGGTTAGTTCCCTGCAGTGACAAGTCCACCAGGTTAGGGGCTCAAGTGGTAAAGCTCAGGGATAGAGAGATCCTTGGAGTGTAGAACCAGCTGTGAGATTCACCTTCAATGGGGATTGTTCACTAAAGGCTGGAAAGGCAGCTCAATTCACAAAGGATCAGACTGTGTCTGTGAGTAATTCATATGAGTGTAAATGACCTGCTGCCACTACTTGTTCATGGAGTGTATCATCTGAGTACACAACTTGAATATGTGATTGACCATTGAGAAGTGTATCATCAGTTTAATAAATTGTCCTGCTGTTTTAAAGAACCGCTGGCACCCAAAGTTATTTGATCAAGAGTGATTGCTGTGTGCTTATAACAGTGGTATTCCCTTCCTCCATACCATAAGCAGGGGCCCCACCTGCAGATAAAGAGTCTAATTATACGGTGCCTACTGGGAGCTGCTGGGAGTTGGACCCCTTGCCTGGGTTCTAGAACCAGCGTATAGTAACCCAAGGGAGGTTGAGAATAAATGTGTTCTTACTCCATCTTAATTTAAAACCTGGAAAATTCTGCTATAAAATATAAATGAAGCCATTGAGCTGAGCCATTGGCCCTAATAAATCAGTGAAGGGTATAATTTATAGACCAGCAGGCCATGCTCCGTGTAAACACATGCATTATTTGTAAAAAAAAAAAAAAAAAAAGCTTCCTTTAAACCGGCCATAGATGTGTAGATTTTACCATTGATGAACGATCTGACGTCTCAATCTTCCGACTTGCCACTAACCATTCAGATTAAATAAAGTAGTAAAAGAACAAATCAGACGATGTTCTGGCCATGACAACAATCATACGACAGTTATATCCGACAAGTGATATGGTCAGACAGGCAATACATACAGAGATATTATTACTGAAATCTTCTAACCTGTCCCATTGACTAACGACCGATTTTCATGGTGAAAAACACCCCAATTCACACCCCAAAAATCTCGAAAATCGTATGAACCTTTGATTCGTGCCACATGTGCTCAGAGTCCATTTTGCCAGATACTCTTACATGATCAGGCAGGAAGGGTTTGCACTTGGAACCTAGACAGTGTCAGATCTACCTGGTGATAGGCTACTCACTTTCATAGGTCACTCTAGGAGTGATAGATAGTCAGGGCTATTTATCTGTGCAGCTGAGGCTCCACCAATGAGTGTGATTGGTATTAGGATCCTGGGTACCGAAGTTAAAAAAGTTCGAATTTCAGTAATTAAGTAAATTTGTGGGTACATCGACCATCGAATAGGCTATATTCGACCATTCGACTTCGATTCGAATAATTTGAAGTAAAAATCATTTGAATATTCGACCATTCGATAATCGAAGTACTGTCTCTTTAAAAAAAACTTCGACTTCATGCTTCGCCAAATTAAAGCTACCAAAGTACAATGTTAGCCTATGGGGACCTTCCACAACAGTTTTCTAAGTTTTTTTTAGGTCGAATAGAAATCCTTCGATCGATCGCTAAAAATCGTTTGAAGCGTTCAATTCAAACTATTTAATTTCTATTCGATCCAAAAAAAACTTAGAAAAGTGTTGTGGAAGGTCCCCATAGGCTAACATTGCACTTAGGTAGCTTTAATTTGGCAAATCAAATACGCTAAAAATCCTTCAACTTCGATATTCGAAGTCGAAGGATTTCAATTCGAGGGTCGAATTTCGAAGTTTTTTTGACTTCGAAATTCGACCCTTAGTAAATCTGCCCCTAAGTGTCAGAGTTCGCTCCAGTAAAAGGTTCTATACAAGCTGTTTTCTATCTTACACCCTGTGGAGTCTACACTGACCTATGGTACTTGTGAGTATACATGTTATATGTTCTACTGCTGTTACATGTTCCTGAATAACTCTGACTACACTCCGTTGTAGTTTGTATTGTTCTTTAATAAATCAGTTTTATGGTTCATTTGCAAGAACTACTGGTTCATTATATACAGTTATAGATGCACAACACCCAGCTACAACATGGAGTTGGCCACTGCTTCTGTTAAAAGGATAACAAACTTGTATTCTTCTATTTGTCAATATGAATTTTGTGGTTACAACCTCATTGCACCCCCGCTTAATGTTTTTTTAAAGATTAGTGGTGAGCACAACTTTCCCTTGTTTGTTATAGTTTATACAGGAGCAGTGACCAGTTCCATGTTGTAGCTCCCAGCTATGAATTGAGCGTAGGACTGGCCACTACGGGGATGACTTTGACGTAGTTGGTCCGCTTAAATATGTTGCAATATATGGACAAACAATCCCTATTTTGTTTAAAGGGTAAGTAGCTTAAGGCACAAATGGGGTTTATGTAATAAAACACATTTAGTGCACTACAGGTGTTGCTGGACTGCATCATACTTTTGCATTCAATTTTTTATTGAAGGTTGATGGAATCAGAATACCAAGGATAAAAAAACAGGGCTTGAAGGGCATGTAAATGCAAAAAATAAAATCCCATTATTAATGAAAAAGAAACCTATCTCCAATTTACTTTAATAAGAAATATTTACTGTTTGTATAAGAAACCTGACTGCAGGTCATTTACTGCTGTGGATAGGAATCGTCAGACGGTCCCTAACTGCTCTGCAGGGAAACAATCATACTTATGAACAGCAGGGGGAGCCCCCATCTTACTTCCCAGCCATGTAGAACTCAAGCAGCTTTGTTTGTTTCCCTGTAGAGCAGTCGGCGACTGTGTAGAGATTTGTATTGGATTTAATTTTTCTTTACTGTTTCCAACTCCAGCTGCAGAGACAAAGATCATGGAGCCAGATTTAAACAGATAAACTGGGATTCTATTTGGAGGATTATTTTGCTGCAGCCACTGGTTCTGCAGAGTTGGAGAAAATTTGTATTAAACAATAGAAAAACGATAAAATCCACATTAGATTACATGACAACACAGGACCCAGTGTGTCAGGGAGCTGTTATCTGGTTACCTTCCCATTGTTCTGTTGTTAGGCTGCTGGGGGGGAAAGGGAGGGGGTGATATCACTCCAACTTGCAGTACAGCAGTAAAGAGTGATTGAAGTTTATCAGAGCACAAATCACATGACTGGGGGGCAATTGGGAAACTTACAATATGTCTAGCCCCATGTCAGATTTCAAAATTAAATATAAAAAATTTGTTTGCTCTTTTGAGAAATGGATTTCAGTGCAGAAGTCTGCTGGAGCAGCACTATTAACTGATACGATACATATGAAAAAAACATGTTTTCTCGTGACAGTAAAGAATAAGTAAACCTTAAAAATAAGTGAATGTAAAATTGATGAAGGGGGCTATCCTAAGCACTTTTGAAATGTACATTCATTATATATTCTTGTTTCATTCCAAGACATTAAGGGTTACAACTACTGACAATATGAATGAAATTTGTTACAACAGCGCCACCTGCTGGTCAGTTTAAATTCCCTGTGGCTCGTCTCCCATACTCACTTAGCACTCTAGAACCACGTACAGCTATGGGACCTGTTATCCAGAATGATTGAGGCCTGAGGCTTTTTGGATATAGGGATCTTTTCATAATTTAGATCTCTATGCCTTAAGTATATTAAAAGTCATTTAAACATGAAATAAACCCAAGAAGGTTTGTTTAAACATTAATTATATCTTAATTCGGATCAAGTACAAGATACTGTTTTATTATTACAGAGAAAAGTGAATTAATTGTTTTTTTTTAAAATGTTATTATTTGATTAAAATGGGTCTATGAGAGGTGGCCCTCCTGTATTTCAGAGCTTTCTGGATAATGGGTTTCCCCATATCTATACAAGCAGGACATGAGAGGTCCCATGTATAAATACTGTATGATATGTTCAAAAAGGGATTAAAATTAATTGGCCTTTATGGTTACCAGGGTTAGACTGGTGGGTGCAGCTCCCACCAGGTCTGCTGCCAGGGGCCCCTGAACCCCAAACTCCCCTACAGAGGTCGCCACTAGCCCTCCCCAAGTGCACGTAAATTAAACCTACCTTTAGCGCATTGGAGGAGGGAGATCAGTGGCCAAGGGGAGCACCGGCAGGGTTTAGGTCTGTGCCGACGGGACCCACCGGATTTTTTCCCAGTGATCCCCTGGCCCAGTCTGACCCTGCCAGTTACACAGAGAATCATGATGGAGAGGAGCAGACTTAATAAAGTGGCTCTGATGGAGGGAGAGAAGCAGGTGAGCAGGAATTGGGGCAGCAGATTTGTTTTTGCCTAAGTGATATGTGTTATATGTGTTATATGTGTTCCTTTCCTGCAGGCACGAGACAACACAACAATATGGTCTGAAATAGACAGAGGACTCAGCCTCTATGCAGTCTTAATTCCTTAATATGCCTAATTCTGCCCGCACCCTGTTTTGGCCAGACTGTGCCTCCTGCCTTGCCCCAATTGCAATAATACAGGGGACTACTAAAAACTCCAGGAGGGCTGATTTTTTTTTACTAATTCAATTTCTTTAAATTCTATTGAACAGAAAGGGGAAAAACCAGCAGTTAACCAATATGGCAGCCCTCGCCCATATGTATAAATACAGATACAGTATACGCTGCTGGGCACATAGTAAGTTATACCCTCACACTGTATGAAGGGAACCAACATGGCAGCTCCTACCTATATAGAAATACACAGAAATGAATCATGGCAGCTCCTATGATTAAGTGCCCACAAGGCACGAAACGCGTAAGGCTACATCATTTGAGATGTTTTTTGTTCAATAAAATATACTTTTAATCGCATGAAGCATTGGAGTGAAGTCTGGTTTGTGCCAGTCTTACTACGAAAATTCTATTGCATGTATTGCCTTTCACAAGCTGAAGGTCTGGGACCCGCCATCTTTATTGGTAAGTTATAACACTACCAATACTGGATATTTGTCTGCATTTTGTTCAATAGTCTAGAAATACAATTATGCCAATAAGGAAGGATCTTTGCATATACCTTTAGCTATACCTTTATACTATACATTGTAGGGGGAAAGCTGCTCCTACCCATATACACGAATAATGTTCTGTACTCCCCTTGTATCTTTATAAAGGGAAATAAGGGCTAGTAATGAATAGAATATACAAAAAAGGGGGGTTGTGGGAGCACTAAAAGGCTAAGTTAAAATATATTTAGGTATAATAGAAGTGCTACTGATTTGACCAATTAATCAATGCACATTCCCTGGTCCCCTGTCTCAGGTTTATATGTTAATATGTATATGGCCTGGTACGTGTGTGTCTTCTCCTAGTGATTATGTGACCAGTCTGTTCCTGACAGAGGCCCTGGCCGTGTGCCTGTCTGGTTAATCAGTGGCCAAGAGTCCAGCTCAAGGGGTCAGCACTGATTTTGCATTATTTCTTACAGCCTTGTGTCCATCTGGAGCTCCCCTCAGTCCTGATCTGCCTCCCCTTCTGCGCTTCCCCCCTTTGTTGGATACATGAAGGAAAACCAAAAAGGTAAGGGAACCCCCAGCTGAACTTCTAGGGTCCCAGGGAAATGACAGAATCCAGGGGTATAATTAAATAAAAGAGCTCTAACTAACTGAAAAACACTCTGAAGGAAGATAATTTTCTGATATCAGGGGAAGGGGCTGTGACTGTGGTACAGAGTGGTACTACAAGGGGCAGTTGTGTTACACATGATATGACCATTGGACATGGATGGGGTTAGCCTTAGAGCTACCATGCGTGGAATTTTTGTTGTTTTTTTAAAATATTCTATGGGCCTACTCCAATGAGCCAGATTTAGGCTGAAAAATCCTGAATGATGGTCCCAAAGGGGTGGGATTGATGGAAAGTGGGCTGGGTTTGTGGTGATTGATAGCATTTGGGTATAACCAGCACAGATAAGAAACATGCCTACAAATGTTGGTAGACGTGGCTACATGAAGATTATGGGGCATTATCAAGCCTGTGGGCTAGTGGCCAGAAACCTGTGGCACGCTTGGGTTTACCTGCAGGTTGGTAGGTCCTGGGCTTCCCTGCTGGTGACCAATAATAACCCACACCCTCTAGTAGGTGTAAGCCCCTGTATGACACCCACCTATGACATCATCAGACAAGGAATGTCAGCCGCGCTGGGGGAAATGATAATTTTATAACACCAGGTGGGTGCTAGGTCTAAACTTAAAATAGGATCTATTTCCTTTTCAAATGGGATCATCTAGAAGTGGTGGAAGGTTCATGATCTGATCATAAGTCAAGGAGAAGGATAAAGTTCCATGGAAACAGGTGCTTGTCTGCTCTGGGGTTCTGAATGAGCCTGATCTGCAAAGATCCTGTATGTCTAACCCATGTTTATGTAGTTTTGTGGTTTTCTTCTGAGAGTTCTGGTTTCTACTCACATGCCAAAAATATGTGCTTTCTGGGTAATTGGCTCCTGATAAAACTAAGTCTTGTGTAAGCGCCTGGATCATTGCCATAGAACTGATAGATTGCAATTTATCACAATGGCAAGGGCTGATGGGAATAAACATTCTTTGCAAAGTACTTCAGATATGGCGGATTGAACTGGGTCAAGGGCTAAACTGGGCCAAATTAGGGTGCTTCCAAAGAGTGTAATGGTTGCATTAGCCTTTATAGGAAAGCTATGGTAATTGCAAAATTCTCAATGAAATGACCACAAGTCTCAAATATGATGGAAAAACTTTAGTATTGGGACAAGCCAAAGCTCAAAACAAGCAGCAGGCAGGCTTTTTGCACATACCCACTAAGGGCTGCTGGTAATGCTTGAGTAGTTCATGAGTTTTATTGCTTCATATATTAATGTAATGTACAGCAAACTCTAGCAAGATGGAGCTGCTGACATACTGTAGGGTCCTCTTCTCCATTAAACCCAAGGTACATGAGCTTTGGACCACACAGACGAAAGAGGAGAAAGAGATTGCAGGTTGAATAAAAAAATGTAACTGAACTAAAACACTGAAGACAGAGAGAAAGGGTTCGAATGTGGAGGAAAATGGGAAGGGGAAGAAAAGACAATAAATAGAAAGGGGCTGTGAGAAGGGATGAGGAGAAGAGCGAAGGGCTGAGCAAGATATAGAGCAAGATATACCTCAATGCAAAGAAGGGAATAGAAGAAGAATAAGAAGAAAACAAGCGGAATAAAAATAAGGGCAGCGCATAAGAGAAAGGGTGAATGATAGAGGAAAATAAAAGAAAATGAAAAAATAGGAATGGAGTGCAAAACACAAAAGAGAAATGGGGAAGAATAAAGAAGTTAGAGATAGAACAATGGTAGAACATTTGGGGCAAAGAAATAGAATATTTCAAGATGAAAGGAAGAAGAAAGAGAAATAGAATACAAGGGGAAGAGAGAAAGCGGAAGATTAATGGGTGTAACAACTTACCCTGGTGGTCTAGTGGGGGGGGGGCAGGGACGCTTGCCGCCCCCTCGTGGGGACGCCCTCCTCGGGTCCGTCTTTGTCCGATGCCTGTTGACTAAGGGTGCACGCGGCGTGCCTCTGCTGTATTTATAGGCTGTATTTATATATCCTGATCCATTGCCTGAATTTCGACTATCTCTTCTGCCTCATCCCTCTGATTGATTTCCCGGTTTTTGACCCTTGCCTGCCTGACCTCGCTTTGAACGATGCCTGCCCAGACCCGGCCTGATTTGGTTACACTCACTTTCTGCCTGCCTCGACCCAGCCAGTTCCGACTACAATCCAGTTTAACACCTTCTGTCCAAAGACTTTGCTAACAGTCGTGCCCCTCTGCTTATCCAGAACCTCTAGCCTTGCACCTCTCGTTTAAGTCCTGGTGGCATCCAAGTATCTGAGAGCTCCTCCCGAGGCCAAAGGTGGCCACACTAAAGGTGAAGCACGAGCCAAGACCAGGGTGCTTGCCATTTGTTCTGGTTTTGGGTGCCGACAGTGACAATGGGAATGAGAGCACAGAAGAAGAGGAGACAGGATGAGGAAGGAAAACTGAAGAAAAAGAGGAAAAAGAATATCTGGAAATTAAATATAGGGAGAGAAAAGAGGGGAATGGAAAGGGGAGAAGTGAAAGACAAAGATGGCCAAAAGAGAGTAGAAGTGGAAGAGGTTGAATGTGGAAGTTGAAAAGGAGAATAAATCAAGTGATGAGGCGATGAGACTGAACTGCTCTTCCTCTCTGGGTTCTGCTTTCTTTGATGACCTTGTGAGGAGAAGAATAACCAGAGAGAAGAATAATATGGAGGAGAAAGAAACATGTAATGGGGAAGGGAAAAAGGAAAGTGAAAGCAGAAGAGAAAGCTAAGAGAAAAATATGAGATAAGAGTAGAGAAGACAGAAGGGAAAATTAGAATGAAGAGAAGAAGGGATGAGAGTATGTCATGGAATGGTAGGAGAAGATGCACCAGATATAAACAGATACAGTATGGCATAGCACTGCATATCGTTAAGGCTCCATATTTAATGGTGCTCACTAACACCAGCCTGCCAGCCTTCTGACCATCACAATTTGTACAATGGACACAGGAATGTTCAACAGCTCAATAGTGAGAGTCCAAAGATCAGAAGAACATGGAAGGGGAGTCACATAGCTGCAATTCACATTCTAAACTAAATCTATATACATACATTGGTGGCCAGCCCCCCCCCCCCACATGTTAAACAAAAACATTGGTTGCCAGGGGATACCTACTGTTAATTGGTGGCCAGGTGGTTGAAAAAAAAACATTGATGTTGAGTGGAACTAACCTTTAAATTTTGGTCTTCATCCTCCTTGGTGAGCGGCCTTCTTTGTCCTTTTCCATTGCAGCTTCTTAATTTTTTTCCTGTTGTGGCTTCTTCGTTCTTCTGCAGAGTGGCTTCTTCATTCTTTTCCAGAGTAGGTTCTTTGTCCTTTTCCATAGTAGCTTCTTCATTCCTTTCTGGAGCGGCTTCTTTGTTCTTTTCTAGCGGAACTTACCTTTAAATTTGGTGGCCTTCATCCTCCTAGGCGAGCAGTCTTCTTTGTCCTTTTCCTTTGCGGCTTCTTCATTTTTTTCTGTTGCAACTTCTTCTTTCTTTTCTGGAGCAATCTTCTTCAATCTTTTACACTGTGGCTTCTCCATTCTTTTCCAGAGCGGCTTCTTCATTCTTTTACAAATCGGCTTCTTCGTTCTTTTCCAGAGTGGCTTCTTCTTTCTTTTCCGGGGCAATCTTCTTTGTTCTTTTCCAGAGTGGCTTCTTCTTTCTTTTCCGGGGCAATCTTCTTTGTTCTTTTCCAGAGCGGCTTCTTCATTCTTTTTTGGTGTGGCTTCTCCATTCTTTTCCAGGACGGCTTCTTCGTTCTATTCCAGAATGGCTTCTTAGCTCTTTTCCGGAGTGATCTTCTTTGTTCTTTTCCAGAGCAGGTTCATTCTTTTCCAGAGCTGCTTCTTCTTTCTTTTCTGGAGTGTTATTCTTCGTTCTTTTTCAGAGCAGCTTCTTCTTTCTTTTCCGGAGCGGCTTCGTTCTTTTCCAGAGCTTCTTCTACAGCATGACCTAGCCCCACATTGAAATAAAATCTGCCAGGCCCAGGACTGTGCCCCCCGATGGCGGCTCTGCTGGAAGCATGAAAACCAGTGGATTCTGCATCAGAATTACTCTTGTACAACTGCTGAACTTCTGGACTGGTACAGTAAGGTCAAAATATAGAATACAGCATTTAAGGCTTTATTTTATAAACCTTTAATAATGTTGAAGATGAAGTGAGTAAAATGGCATTGGTTCTCAGTTTGTGTGGTGAACACCCAGTAGGGAGCCCAAAACAGTGGTTTGTTGGTGCTAAGCCTGTGATCGGTTTGTGGAAATACCCATCTCATGTCTTGATTATGCCTATAAGAATTTAGGGCCCCTGGTACAAGACTATGAAGATCCTTCCAAATACTGGTGGCCCTTGAACTGCATAGTACCTGCCTAACATACGCAAAGGAGACTGTTGCATATATCTATATGGGCTAAAGCAGGGTCCAGACCAAATACAGGACTGCAAAGTGGAACGTAAACCCCAGAGCAATGCCCTAAAGGTTACTTACCCTCTCTGTTTTTCAGAGCATTCTGGGAGTTGTAGTCCAGCAACAGCTGTCGGACGAGAGGCCAGCAGGTCAGATGACTGACCCATGTAGACATTTCTGTATGACATCACTATATAACAGAAAGAAAGGGGTTAATGTTCTGGCACAATCATGTGAGTGGCAGGATGACCGCAGATAAAGGGATAAAGTCCTCTTTGGAGCAGACATTTCATTCATAGCTAATCATTACCCACAGCTCCCACCACATCTCTAGCAGTCTGGGCCTTGTGCACAACCAATGATGGGTTTTGGGAATGTCCAACAATAACAGAGATTCAGAGGGTTTTTTTGGGGGGGGGGGTGTCACAGTACTAAGGACAGAGCAGCAATGGGCAATTAGGGTTTAGATGGGTTGGCAGGTTTCCCATCTCTGTTAAATTGAGTTATGGCTTCATTGTGGTCTATTTATGCAGCTGTAAAATGACAGAGTGAATTGAGCATTTCGGGCCATTATAGGCAGATGTAGTGCTATTTAGTGGGTGCTTTGGTGCGTTATATAAGGCACTTTAGAATGTCTTTTTAGGCTTAATGGATAAGTAAACTGTAAAAAGAAATTGATGAGGATGCTATGCTAAGCACTTTTGCAATGTACTTTCATTATTTATTTTGTTTTTAATTCCAAGATATTAAGGGATACATGTACTGTTAATATGAATGAATTGTGTTACAACAGCGCCACCTGCTGGTCAGTTTCCCACCAGTCTGACCAGCAAGTAGTCAAGGAAGTTGTCAGGAGAAAGAAAGAGGCTGATGTTCTTCTGCTTAGGGATAAAATCAGAAACCTTTCTCACATCTTTCCTAAGCAGAAGAACCTCAGCCTCTTGTGGGGCATTATGCCCTTTATCAGGTCCATTACAAACTATGGAGTTTATGTATTTCCCTATTAACTATGGGGTACCATGAACCTTAGCCCTGCTGGTTGAGAAATTTTACCCCCTCTCAACGCGGCTCACCATAACCCCTCTATTTAAAGACCCGCCCTGCAGTGACATCACAAAATGGGCGGGCGCAAGTCTATAAATTTAGGCGCTGAAAGTCAGAAGTGCAAGGTCACGGGCAGGGAGAGCAGGAGAAGAGGTCATCCCCGACCCCGAAGATTTTGTGTTGGGTTTTGGGCTGGTCTGCACATCACAGCACTGACCTTGACAACTAAATAAACTGTTCTGTTGTGTAAGGCTACAATTGTATTGTTATTGTAACATTCTTTTCATTTTCTTGTCTGTCATTCAAGCCACTGCTTGGTTGATAGGGTTAGAGGCTATCCTAGCAACCAGATAATCAGATCATCAGGTGATGATGAATAGTGATGGGCGAATTTGCCCCATTTTGCTTCGCCGAAAAATTCGTGAATTTAGTGCGAAATTCGCGAAACGGCGAAAAATTTGCGAAATGGCGCTGGCGTCTCGTTTTTGACGCCGGCGCCCGTTTTTGACGGCGGCGTCCGTTTTTTCGAAAAAAAATTTGGACGCCGGCAAATTTTTTTCCGCGAATTTTTGCGGGAGTTTCGTGAATTTATTCGCTGGCGGCGAATCGCGCAAATTCGCCGCAAAGTCACGCCTGGGGAATAAATTTGCCCATCACTAATGATGAACAAAAAAGTTAAATAATTTAAAAACCACAAATATAATACACTAAAACGTCATTGTTAAGGTTGCACTTTCCCTATAGAGACATTATCCTGTATTAGCTATTCGCAAATTGTTTGAGCAAAGCCTTCTCTACTAAAGGAGAAGTAAACCCTAAAAAATGAATATAGTTAATGGCATATTTTATATAGTGAACTTATTGCACGAGGCTAAAGTTTGAGCTTGTCAATAGCAGCAATGATCCAGGACTGATGCTACAGGTTTGCTGATTATTCTGATGCTAATTGCACTGGTTTCTGTGCTGCCATGTAGTAATTATGTGTATTAATTACTAATCAGCCTTATATTGTGACATTTCTATTCTATGTGTACTGTATATTGTGAGTGGCTCCCTAAGCTCAGTAAGTGACAGCAGCACAGAGCATGTGCAGTGAATCAGCAGAAAAGAAGATGGGGAGCTACTGGGGCATCTTTGGAGACACAGATCTTTACTGCTAAAGGGCTGTGGTTGCCTTGGGCTGGTACAGAAGCACAAAACATCAACAATGTACAACATTTCTATTCTTTAGTTAAGCTTTAGTTCTCCTTTAGTTCTCCTTTAATATACTGAGACTTCAAACTGGAGAGCTGCTGAATAAAAAGCTAAATAACTCAAAAACTACAAATTATAAAAAATTAAAACCAATTGCAAATTGTCTCAGAATATCCCTCTCTACTAACAATTAATTTAAAGGTGAACAACCGCTTTAATTTCAATTTCTATACCTTAACCACCATTGAGATTACTTTCAGTATGATGTAGAGAGGGACATTCAGAGAAAATTTACAGTTGGTTTTCATTTTTTATTATTTGTGGTTTTTGAGTTATTTAGCTTTTTATTCAGCAGCTCTCCAGTTTGCAGTTTCAGCCATCTAGTTTCTAGGGTCCAAATTCCCCTAGCAACCATGCATTGATTAGAGTAAGAGACTGGAATATGAATAGGAGAGGCCTGAATAGAAAGATGAATAATTAAAAGTATCAATGAAATTGTAACCTTACATGTGTTAAATGTGTGTTTTAGCTGGGGTCAATGACCCCCATTTGAAAGCTGGAAAGGGTCAGAAGAAAAAAGTAAATAATTAAAAAAATTATAAAAAAATAAATGCTGAAGACCAATTAAAAAGTTCATTAGAATTGCCGATTCTATAACATATTAAAGTTAACGTAAAGGTAAAACACCCCTTTCACTAAGTCTACTAGAAAATCATATAAACATGAAATAAACCCAATAGGCTGGTTTTGCTTCCAATAAGGATTAATTATATCTTAGTTGGGATCAAGTACAAGCGACTGTTTTATTATTACACAGGAAATCATTTAAATATTTCATTAAAATGGAGTCATTGTGAGTCAGCCTTGCTGTAATTTGGATCTTTCTGGATAATGGGCTTCCGGATAACAGATTCCATACCTGGAATTAGAAAATTGCAATGATTTAATACAATTTTAAACTAACATCTCTGTTCTGTGTTTTTAGCTGAGCACCTAATATCCCAATCTATGCACTTGCTTTCCTGAAAGTTAGACCCTTTGGTGACCCAGTGTATATTTATTTCTGCAACATACATTAAATAATATAATGGTCACTATTACCCAATGAACCACTGATATATGGACTGCTGACTCTATATGTGTCGTAAGTATTCAATTTGTGTTATATCAGTTTTGAGCATGTTGGCATAGTTTTATGGGATCTCTCTGTACAGACTATGAGCAAACTTAGGGGCTGTTCCTGCTGAATTGTGCTTAGTACAGGGAATACCTATGCTGCCATAGTTTTATGGGATCTCTCTGTACAGACTATGAGCAAACTTAGGGGACTGTTCCTGCTGAATTGTGCTTAGTACAGGGGAATACCTATGCTGCCATAGTTTTATGGGATCTCTCTGTACAGACTATGAGCAAACTTAGGGACTGTTCCTGCTGAATTGTGCTTAGTACAGGGAATACCTATGCTGCCATAGTTTTATGGGATCTCTCTGTACAGACTATGAGCAAACTTAGGGGACTGTTCCTGCTGAATTGTGCTTAGTACAGGGAATACCTATGCTGCCATAGTTTTATGGGATCTCTCTGTACAGACTATGAGCAAACTTAGGGGACTGTTCCTGCTGAATTGTGCTTAGTACAGGGAATACCTATGCTGCCATAGTTTTATGGGATCTCTCTGTACAGACTATGAGCAAACTTAGGGACTGTCCCTGCTGAATTGTGCTTAGTACAGGGAATACCTATGCTGCCATAGTTTTATGGGATCTCTCTGTACAGACTATGAGCAAACTTAGGGGCTGTTCCTGCTGAATTGTGCTTAGTACAGGGAATACCTATGCTGCCATAGTTTTATGGGATCTCTCTGTACAGACTATGAGCAAACTTAGGGACTGTTCCTGCTGAATTGTGCTTAGTACAGGGAATACCTATGCTGCCATAGTTTTATGGGATCTCTCTGTACAGACTATGAGCAAACTTACGGACTGTTCCTGCTGAATTGAGCTTAGTACAGGGAATACCTACGCTGCTATAGTTTTACAGCAGAAACAACCCTCTAGGTTTGCTCATAGCCTGTATATAGATACAGTATACAGAAGGTCTATAACAACATAGGTATTTCACTGTAGAATATGTTTGTCTATGCCCTGAAGATTTCTGCAGCTACTGATACTGAATAAAAGTGCTTTACAACGGCTCTAAAAGGCACATTATTTGCATTCAGTCAAAATATCAGCAAGTCAGTGAAGCTAGTGAGCCAGCAGAGGGCATCATACCTTTAGTTTAAGTTGTAAGAAGCCTCCTTCTAAGCTGGTTCATTAATATAATATGTATACAATTAGTGATGGGCGAATTTCTCCCGTTTCGCTTCCCGCAAAATTTGGGAAACGGCGAAAAATTCGTGAAAAATTGTGAAATCAGAAATCATGAAATTCTAACGTTTTCAATTTGAACCTTTTCACAAAAAAATCAAGCAATTCCAACGTTTTCACGGTAAAATTGAGAAATTTAAACGTTTTCATTAAAAACGAACAATTCAAACGTTTTCACAAAAAAAATCTAGCAATTCAAAAATTTTCACCAAAAAATGTAGCAATTCGAACGTTTTCACGGTTAAATTGAGAAATTTGAAAGTTTTCATTAAAAACGAGCAATTCAAACGTTTTCACAAAAAAATCGAGCAATTCAAATATTTTCACCAAAAAATTTAGCAATTCGAACGTTTTCAAAAAAAAACGTGCAATTTGAATGTTTTCACGAAAAAATTGCGAAAATCGGAAATTGACGCGGCGAATTTTCACCGGCGATTTTTTGTTGGAGATTTGTGAATTTATTCGCCGGCAAAGAAACATGGAAATTCGCTTTGAATTCGTGCCAGGCAAATTTATTCGCCCATCATTATATACAATTGCATCTGCTATGGTGTATGAAGGTATCTTGATGAAAAAATTCTCTGGAGAAAAATCCGCTGCATCCAAAAAATTTGGTTGCTCGTCAGAATAGTTAATTTTAAAAATTTAAAATAGTTAAAATTATTTGAATGCCCAATGACTTCAATGCATTTGGACAAAAAGAAATTGATGCGCGTCAAAATAATTTTTGACACCTATTGACTTCAATGTGTTTTCGCGAATTCCGCAGGCAATTCGCAAATTTTTCGCCAAAGCAAAATGGGACAAATTCGCCCATCACTAATCTTGGGTCCTGTTTCGTTTGATTCGACCATCATAATATAATGACTTTCTGCTGCTGGTCCTCGTCCAGGGGGAATTTTTTTTTATTTAAGATTTTTATTGAATTTCCAATATGTAATGAAACAACAATGTAATCAACAATGAGATTTCAACAGAAAGCGAAAGAAAGAAAAGTGAAATAGAATAGAAAGGGAAGGTGGAGGGAAGATTTAGAGGTTGTTGTCGGGTAAAATAGTTCTTTCCTCTTGAACATCTTTACGGGTTTTTTTGTTAAAAGGTTGAATTCTCCTTTAAGTTAACTTTTAGTATGTGTGAGGGTTATGGATTCGACCGAACCCCCGAATCATTTGCGAAAGATTCGGGCGAATACCGAACCCGAATCCTAATTTCCATATGCAATACCTGGCGACCTAGTGGGATGGCTCTCACTGGGGGGGACGCCTGCCGCCTCCTCTTTCGCGCACTGCTCCCTTTTAACATGCACCTCCGTGTTTGACAGGCACGACAATTGTGGCGTCATCGCGCTTGTCGTGAATTTCATATATTTAAAGGGGCATCATCCAAACATTCATTGCCCATTGTCTATTTACAATAGTTCCTGTCTTTAATTCTAATGTGTTGCGGCATCTGAGTAATGGAGGGCTCCTCTCGAAGCGAAAGGCAGTTGTTGTAGTCGGAAGCATGAGCTGAGGCCAGGACCTTGGGGTTTGTTCTGGGTTACCTTACGTAACAGTATGTTATAGAATGGCTAATTCTGAGCAACTTTTCAATTTGATGTCATTATTTATTTATTACAATTTTTTTAATTATTTGTCTTCTTCACTCTTTCCAGTATTTAAAAAGGGGTCACTGACCCCACCTAAAACCATGCTCTGTAAGGCTACATATGTATTGCTACTTTAGATTACAAAAAAGAAAGGTGCACAATGCCTATGAGTAAGTGGTCCAACAGGCACGAAACGCGTTAGGCCTTTTGCCAATATGTCCTAATAAATATTTTGTATTTTTTTTACTTGCTGTCCTATTTTTTGGAGGAACTCTCATTTATCGTTTTGCTACTTTTTATTACTCAACTTTCTGTTCAGGCCTCCCCTATTCATATTAAAGTCTCTTATTCCAATCAATGCGTGGTTGCTAGGGGAATTTGGACCCTAGCCACCAGACTGCTGAAATTGCAAACTGGAGAGCTGCTGAATAAAAAGCTAAATAACTCAAAAAACACATGTAATAAAAAATGAAAACCAATTGCAAATTGTCTCAGAATATCCCTCTCTGCATCATACAGTTAATTGAAAGGGTAATTATTTTTTTTATGTATTATAAACATTCAAATTCATTGGAGTCAATGGGAAAGTGAAATGGCCTAGTGGTGACGGGGTGCAAGAGAATATACATTGCCTTGTTACCTTATCAGACAAACTTGTTAGGATTTGTTGGCAATTTCTTCATGGCAGCGTCTTCTCCAGAGATAATGTAACATCTCAATACCCTTTTCTGCCAGTTGTTCAGACCAGAGAAAGGACACAAGATCGTCCCCAATCCTACATCTCCTACAACCCTTAGGGTTTACTAGCAATTGCACTCTCTGCACTAGAAAAGCCAAATTTTCTGTTTGAAAACGCTGGAAATTCAGCTCTTAAAGGGATCTGGTCATCTGAAAACATGTTTTTTCAAAACACATCAGTTAATAGTGCTGCTCCAGCAGAATTCTGCACTGAAATCCATTTCTCAAAAGAGCAAAGAGATTTTTTTATATTCAATTTTGAAATCTGACATGGGGCTAGACATTTTGTCAATTTCCCAGCTGCCCCTGGTCATGTGACTTGTGCCTGCACTTTAGGAGAGAAATGCTTTCTGGCAGGCTGCTGTTTTTCCTTCTCAATGTAACTGAATGTGTCTCAGTGGGACCTGGATTTTACTATTGAGAGCTGTTCTTAGATCTACCAGGCAGCTGTTATCTTGTATTAGGGAGCTGCTATCTGGTTACCTTCCCATTGTTTTGTTGTTAGGCTGCTGGGGGGGGAAAAGGGAGGGGGGTGATATCACTAGGGATGCACCGAATCCACTATTTTGGATTCGGCCGAACCCCCGAATCCTTCGTGAAAGATTCGGCCGAATACCGAACCGAATCCGAACCCTAATTTGCATATGCAAATTAGGGGTTGGAAGGGTAAAAAAAAAATTACTTCCTTGTTTTGTGACAAAAAGTCATGCGATTGCCCTCCCTGCCCCTAATTTGCATATGCAAATTAGGATTCGGATTCGGTTCGGCCGGGCAGAAGGATTCGGCCGAATCCGAATCCTGCTGAAAAAGGCCGAATCCTGGCCGAATCCCGAACCGAATCCTGGATTCGGTGCATCCCTAGATATCACTCTAAAGGTGGCCATACACGGAGAGATCCGCTCGTTTGGCGATGTCACCAAATGAGCGAATCTCTCTCCGATATGCTCACCTTGAGGTGGGGAATATCGGGCTGAGCCGATCATTGGCCCTAGGGCCCAACGATCGGATTCTAACGAATGGGAATGGGGGTCAGATCACAGAACCGCATCAATGAACAGATGCGGCCGCGATCCGACAGGATTTTTTGTCCCATCCGATCGAGATCTGGCCAACTTTCGGCCAGATCTCGCTCGGGGAAGCCCGTCGGGGGGGCCCCATACACAGGCCAATAAGCTGCCGACTTGGACTGTCGGCAGCTTTTATCGGCCCGTGTATGGCCACCTTAACTTGCAGTACAGCAGTAAAGAGTGATTGAAGTTTATCAGAGCACAAGTCACATGACTGGGGGCAGCTGGGAAATTGACAAAATGTCTAGCCCCATGTCAGATTTCAAAATTTAATATAAAAAAATCTGTTTGCTCTTTTGAGAAATGGATTTCAGTGCAGAATTCTGCTGGAGCAGCACTATTAACTGATGCGTTTTGCAAAAACATTTTTTTCCCATGACAGTATCTAGGGATTGGGCGAATTTTTTCGCCTCGTTTCGCCGAAAAAATGACGCCCATAGACTTGTATGGAGACGTGCGTCCCATAGACTTTAATGGGCGTCTGCGACATTTCGCCGGCGGCTAATTTTTGGCGAAACGAAACGGGTCAAATTCGCCCATCCTGTATCCCTTTAAAGTTACAGGAGCTGCATTTTGTGTCCCTGCCCCTGTGCTGCCCCTGTGGAAAGGGATGTGTCTCTGATAACTGGGCTTTTATTTTCACTAGTGGAACATTTCCATGTCTGTGAGTCTGCCTGAAAAGTGAACGTAAATGAAAACTGTGTGTGACTATGATGTGAAAGCCTGTCTCAATGTGAGTACCAGGTACCCTGCTGATTAATCACATTTTTCCACTGATGGTGTCGAATTGCTGCACTTTAAGAGGGTTATTTACTAAACTCCGAATGCAAAAATCACAAAAAAGTCCTAATATTGTAAAAGTCCAATTTTATTGATTTTTGCATTCGGAGTTTAGTAAATAACCCCCTTAAAGTGCAGCAATTTTTCAGAATTTATTAAACCCCGAGGATGGAAAAGTCAGAATCTGAAAATCCGGTATCTCTGACCTGTCGAGGTTGCATAGAAGTCAATGGGAGAAGTCCAAATGATTTTTTGATGGGTTTCGGGCAATACCCCGAAGTTTTCTGAGTTTTTGGGTAAAAATTCTGAAAAAATCGTGAAATTGGTGAAAATCTGATGAAAAAAAAAAGTGAAAATCTGATTTTTTTTATTTTTGGGAAAACTTAATAATAAATAAGCGTAAAAAAAAAGCCCAAGCAGATTTGATTGGAGTTTGTAGCAGAAAATACTTCTTACACGTGATCTCTCACAGAGAGTCATAATAACATTACAGAGTCGTGTCGAGAGCTAATGCTGTTGCTTCAGTAGGATCAGTATTTACCCTGTTCTCTGTGTGTGTTTGTTCAATCCTCCATTTACTGGAAGGGCCCTTATCACAAGTTTACTAAGTCTAAACTGTTCAGCTACAAAACCTACTTATTATTTTCCCTTCTGCTTAAAGAGACTCTAATGTCACAATACAGAGTCCATATGTTTCCCTGATAACAACACCATGTTTTGCTTTGCTTTGTGTATATCCTGATATTTGGGACTTTCTAAAATTAGCTGCTGTACTTTGTGGCAGGAATTTTCAGATTTACACTTGGGTTCAGAGTCAGCGCATTACTCAACACAGAGTTCAGTTTTCTAAGTGTTTTTAGGGCAGAGACACGCTCAGATTCGGGGAGATTAGTCGCCCGGCAACAAATCTCCTCTTATTTGGGGCGACTAATTTCCCCGAAGTGCCTCCAGCCGGCTAGAATGTAAATCGCCGGCGGCTTGGCAATCAGTGCGTTTCGTTTTTCGAAGTCGCCCAAAGTGGCCTCACGAGGAAACTTCGGGCGACTTCGTAAAGCAAAGCGATCCAAGTGCCATCCCTCCGGCTATTTAGATTCGAGCCTGCGGGAGGCAGTTCAAGGAGATTAGTCGCCCCGAAGAAGAGGCAATTAATCACAGGGCAACTAAATCTCCCCAAATTTGAGCGCGTGTCTCTGCCCTTAAGGTGGCCATACACGGGCAGATAAAGCTGCTGATATCAGTCGTTTGGATCGGTCATTTGGACAGCTTATCTGCCCGTGTATGGGGGCTTCCGACGGGTCTTCCCGAACGATATCTGGCCACGATATTGATCGGGAAGGTTTGATTTTTAACTGATCGACCCATTGGAACACCCTTGGCATATCGTAATTACCCCCGATATAGCCATGCCGTTAGCGGCATATCGGGGGACAGATCCACTCCTTTGGCGATGTCGCCAAACGAGCAAATCTTTGAGTCTATGCTCAGCTTTACACTTACACCACCATTAGCTAGTTATGCCTTTGTCTGACTTAAAGGGGAAGGAAACCTAGTCGGTGCAAACCCCCCCCCTCCCGTTTGTTGCCCACCCTCCCTCCTCCCCCCTGGCCGACCCGTCCCGCTGGGCAAATGCCCCTAACTTGTTACTTACCCTTCTGCGCAGGTCCAGTCCAGGGAGTTCACCGACAACATCTTCTTCCACGCGATCTTCTTCCTGCTGTGAAAGGCTTTTTGGCGCATGCGCAGTAGGATCATTTCCCCGGTACGGATCTACTGCGCATGCGCCAAAAGTCACGCGCATGCGCAGTAGATCCGGCGTAATGATCCTACTGCGCATGCGCCGTTCACAGCAGGAAGAAGATTGCGTGGAAGAAGATGTCGTCGGTGAACTCCCTGGACTGGACCTGCGCAGAAGGGTAAGTAACAAGTTAGGGGCATTTGCCCAGCGGGATGGGTAGGCCAGGGGGGAGGAGGGAGGGTGGGCAACAAACGGGTGGGGGGGTGGGGGGTTTGTGCTGACTAGGTTTCCTTCCCCTTTAAGTAGGTTGTTGATATCTTGAAAAAATTTCTAATTAAATTAGCCTTTTTGGTATTTTTTTTTTTTTTGTTATCCCTTATCTTTCTAAACTAACGCTCTCCTAATAATTTACCTGTCTTTCAAAGTCTGGTTGCTAGGGTAGGCCGGACATGAACAAACAATACTTTTTAAGTAGAATGAAAGAAAAGTACCCCAAATATATAACAAGTTTTAGCTTCTAACTAGTCACTTGTAAACTAATGTGTTATATAGATATATAATCTGTGCAATTACTTCACAAATTAATCCCAAAACTGAAAAAAACAATGACCCCATGTAGATTAGTTGATGATCTATTGGACTTATAACTAACTAAAGTGCAATGCAATATTTAGAAATCCATTACGTAAAATTATTCTTATTAAGAATCACTGGTGACTATTAAAAAAAACATGAATTTGTCTCTATATAAAGTGCAGCCAGTAATCACTAGTAAATTAATTAGATACTTTAATTAACTTCAATAAATGTAAAGTTCAGTGCAATAAATAGTGAATCGGTTTGTGTTATCAATTGATTAAAAATTCTTACTTATATTGGGATAAAAAATTAATTATGACCAGTAAAAATTCCAGGATAAATGAATTAGACAGTCGGCTCATAATTAGTGATTATAATAGTAGGAAAATGAAATAAGAGAAGGTGGAGTTGTCCCATTATCTACTGCCCGAATTGTTATTATCCCTGGGAAACCAAAAAGCTGGAGAAGTTGGGCTAACCGGGACTGTGGTCTCAAATTTTACCCGCCTTAAATTATTGGAGAAGAACTACAGTAGGTAATTGTCAAAAACTCCTTAAACTACTGGAGAAGAACTAGTTAATCCTCAAAAATCACAAATCCTCTGTCCCTTGGAATAGCAGCAGAAAGAAAGGAGGTTGATATGAATTGAGCCAATGATCACTTAAACGCCACCCCGAACTCCCAATTCCGGACTGATATATTGATAAAACGTTGCTAAAAACAAACATAATTTTTTTCCTTCATTTGGTTTAAAACCAAACACGTCACCGACACGTGTTTTGCAAAACAGCTTTCTCAAGGCACATTCCATCACCAACCAATCTAGGTGGGATCATTGGTGTTTTGCTGTATTGGGATTCATTTGTAAGGTAATTGCACGGATAATATTTCTATATACAAACACATTCGTGTGACCAGTTAGAAGCTTAAAGGGCACCTATCACAGCCAAAATCAAACACATATTAACAATCTGACCAGTACAAGCTAAACATGTTTAATCAAACTACATATATAGTTTTTTGAAAAAACTGCAGTTCTTTCGCTGAGAGAGGCCATATTGAGACTCTAACAGAGACTCTAATATGCAAATTTCCGGAGCATGCTCAGATTGTAACACTGTTTTGAGTATTCTACCCAGAATGCCTTGTTTTAGTAAACTCCTCCACTAGAAGTATCCACTAGAAGTGCTGCTACCTGCTAACTTCCAGCAGGGGGCAGCACTACTGTACAGCAGCTAACACACAGGTTTGGCTGATTTGAAAATAGCTTAGAAGGGTTGATAAGCAAACAAGGAATTTGAACTGAGCATGTGCGAGATTTCAGAGCTACAGTTGGCTGGGAAGATATAGGTAGGAGGAGCCAGTGAAGTCCAAGATGGCTGCCTCAGCTAGAACTGCAGGGGAGATAGGGGAGATCTTGCAGAAGGAATAGTGAGCTGATCATTTACATTATACAAACAATTCTAACTGTTTAAAAAATCGGATTTCTTGAACTTTCACATAGTGTATTTACTTAGTAAATGATTTTGGTCATGATTGGTGCCCTTTAAACTTGGTATATGTGGGGTACTTTTCTTTCATTCTAATTAAAACTTTGATATACTGACTCAGGCCATAACCAAGAAGATAAAGCTGCAATTAGGTGGACAAGGGCATCTTCCTTTTCTTTTTAATGAACAAACAATAAATCCTCATAAATAAGACCAACTGCAAGCTGTTTGTACCATTGTAAAGATTAAGCTTAAATTGAACTATTACGTCCCCAAGAGGAGAAAGACTGTGTTCTGACAACCCGGCCCCTTCTTCATTCCCATATAATGGCGCAAGACAGTAGCACTGGGTGGGTCGGTGCATGGGACACACGGGGCCTACACAGGGTCATATGCCAAATTGTGTGCCTTGACAGACATGATGATCCAGTCTGGCGGGTCCTCTAGAGGTTGGTTTGAGGGAGATTAGGGGTGTCAGATTGGGGCGTTGCATACATGCAATATTGCACTAATAGATATGAGTTCAAGGCAACCATCAGACATCTTCAGAAGGCCCAGGCTAAAATATTTTATGGGTCCCATTCTCTGTAGTTGATCTAGGGTGGGGTTGGGCAGTAATTCATTAGCCTGGGCCCCCTGAAGATTTGCGATGGTGGCCCTGTATGCAAATGTATTCTATAGGTTATATCTTCCCTGCCTTTCTCCTAGTTGTCTATGCTGGGGGTTGCAGTAACCAGCACAAGGAATAAGATGGTGGTTCTTGTAAAGAGGGCATGGCTTGGGCCATACACACATATATATATATATATATATATATATCTATATATATCTGGGACCCTGGTACAGTGCTGTGTGTTTGTCAGTAGAATGAACTGGATCCCCCTGTTGAGCTGTGTGGGTGGGGGATGGGATACAGGTGCTCTCAGGGATTGTCTCTCCACCCCTCTCTCTGGCCGCCCTCCCTTTCATCAGCCCCCCTTCTCCTGTCTGCATACCTTCCTCACCTGATCCTTACTCAATACGCTGCCTCTCCTCTTCCTCTCTCTACCTGTCCGTCCTCTCGGCTTCACTAATTCCTCTGTCGCCTTCTGTAGCCCCCTATACTCACTTTCTTCCCTCTCTCCTGCCCCCATTGTTTTCCCACTGCCCGACTTCCTGTGTCCCCCTACTCCATTATTCTACCACCATCCCCTTTCTTCCGGAACCCTTCTACTTTCTCTGTGTATCTGTGTGGCCTCACACTCCCTCTCTCATGTTTCTTCCCCTTTAATTTCAGTGGAATGGTTCCCCATGATCCCCCGCCACCTCGGCTGAGATTTGGGGGGAAGATCTGTCCCCTCTCCTGAAGCTGGAGGAACTCACCCTGCCAGGTAAGTCAATCCGACTGCCAACTAGAGATAAACAAATTAATATGTTAAGTTTGCCGAGGGTAATAGAACAGCAGCTTCCATATTTGCTCCATTTCTAGGAACCCACAGCAACCAATCAGCTGGTAGCATTGACTGGTCCATTATTACTAGTGGGAACGTTTTTCCTAGAAGAGTAGGGTTTGGTAAAGCCGCAAAAGGAGGGCCAATGTGATATTATTAATCCTCTTGGTTTGGAAATGAGATGTTGGACTGGCAGGTGCCTCACATACTTTTCATCATATAGTGTAAATATTTAATTCAAGCTATGTCTGCTGTATGTAAATGCATCTTATATATAGAATCCCAACAAACGGAACAATTAAATGAGCATCATTATAGAATGCTAAGTAATAAAATGAGCAGAGTGCATGATGACTGCCTTCCCAATGGGACTGAACACATGATTAATAAGCCTTTTTTCATCTAATGAAGTATCTGCTACACACAAAGCTCATACAGTTAATTTTTAAAGGAAAAGACTTGGAAATCCTTATCAAATGGCATCTTGTTGAAATTTCTGGCAGGGAATGGAAAGTGTGAGGGACTTCCTATATGGCCCCACTTATTGGACAGTACCATTGTCAGGATGGCAACGTTATGCATTTTTTGGGTCCATAACAGCATTGGAAAAGGCTATTCTGTGCCAGCCAACACAGCCTTCTCTGCACGAGCAATAAGGGGTAGACTCTTAACCCTGTGAGTTCTCCTGTAATGGTCCAAGAGAAGGACATAAGCTTTATAAAGTAACCTGTGCTTTGGTTGCAGGGTGTCGGGGTATACGGCAGTGTATAATACAGACTCTGTGCGGTTCCATCTCCCATCACCAGAAATGGTGGAGAAAGAGGGTAAGAAGGTTGTATGAACCAAGAGCTTTCTTGTACTGATTTCAGCCAGTCATAGTAACATAGTAAGTTAGGTTGAAAAAAAACCGCACACCACGTCCATCAAGTTCAACCTTTAGTCTATATATAACCTGCCTGACTGCCAGTTGATCCAGAGGAAGGCAAAAAAAAACATTTGAAGCCTCTTCAATTTGACTCCGAGGGGGAAAAAATTCCTTCCTGACTCCAAAATGCAATGGGACCAGTCCCTGGATCAACTTGTACTATGAGCTATCTTCCCTATCCCTGTATTCCCTCACTTGCCCTTCTCTGTCCCCTCTCTAATACAATAATGTCCTGTTTGAGTGATGGAGACCAAAACTGTACGGCATATTCTAGATGGGGCCTTACCAGTGCTCTATACAGTGGGACCCCCTCCTCCCGTGACTCTCTGCCCCATTTAATACAACTCAAGACCTTATTTGCCCTTGATGCTGCTGACTGGCATTACTTGCTACAGACAAGTTTATTATCTACAAGGACTCCAAGCTCCGTCTCCATTATGGATTTGCCTAGTGCAGTCCCATTAAGGGTATAAGTGATATTTTTATCAACATTGAATCTCATTTGCCCAGACTGACAGTATTGGACCTGAGGGACCCCACTAAGAACCTTACTCCAAGCAGAGAATGTACCATTAACAACTGTCCTTTGTTCCAGTCCTTGTCTAATGGGAAATCTCATCTTAAAGGAGAAGGAAAGGCTAAAACTAATTAAGCTTTATCAGAAAGGTCTCTATAAATACACCAGTAAAACCTCAAAGTAATGCTGCTCTGAGTCCTCTGTCAAAAGAAACAGCACATTTCTTTCCTTCTATTGTGTACTCATGGGCTTCTGTATCAGACTAACTGTTTTCAGCTTAAACCTCCAGGGCTAGGGCTTGAGCATGCTCAGTTTGCTCCTCTCTCTCTCCCTCATTCCCTCCCTGCTGTAATCTGAGCTCAGGCAGGAAGTGATGTCACACCAAGCTAATATGGCAGCTGCTATCTTAACAAACAGAGAGCTTCTAGAGCTGTTTAGGTATGGTAAAGAATAAATATAGTCTTATAGCTTGCACTATTGTGGCCTATCTATTGGCAATAAATTGCTCCGGTAGCTTTCCTCTCAGTAACGGAACTTGGTGGGCCCAGGCCCTGGTGCAGGCCATGCAGCCGGGCCCGCCCCACCCTTATCTGCGTGATTTTTCTCTGACGCTGCAGCTGACTCCAGCCGGCTGCAGCGAACGCGATCTATCGTGGGGGCCCTGCGGGGGTGCGGACCCTGGCCCAGTTGCATCCCCTGTTCCCCTGGTAGTTACGCCCCTGTTCCTTCTCCTTAAAAATCAACTTGTAATACAGTTCTAAGAATAAAATCAAGTGCCATTTGGAAAGCGGGGCTGGTCTCCAGTAGGGTCTGCAGCATTGCCGGCCCCTTTTCTATTCTACAGACAATTCAATGAAATGTGACCCTGTATCTTTTATATGAGAAAAATGTGGCCTCCCCTCGGCTATTCCTTGAGCTTTCCCTCAGTCAGCAGCTAATTACAGATAACAAGGAAGCTGTTGGGTGTCAGTTGGATGTTCATTATTCAGTCGTTGCAGGTCGGGTATTAAGTGCTCTATGAATACTTCATAATGTACATGAGAAAGTGAAACCTTATCTTTGTATTGTGTGACACCCTCCTCCTGTTATCACTTGTATTCTGCCTCGCAACCTGTTCCCTTTGTTCCCCGGGGGTAATTTTATCCCGTAACCTTTCCTCTGTGTCCCCAGCCCTTGTCTGCCCCAAATTCCACTTGTTCTCCCTCGTTTACTTGCTATTCTTCATCGGCTCCTTTAGGAATGAGCAAAGGCTGCCATTGGACCTCGCAGAGGATTCTGGGAGTAACGCTCTGTGTTATCATTTCATTGGCTGGAATTGGGGTCATAGCTTGGGCTGTAGGTAAGAATACAAAATATCTCACCCCAAATGCTGTCTGCACGGCTGTTAATTCAGTATCACACTAAATATTTTAGGACATTGGAATTAGGGATGCACCGAATCCACTTTTTTGGATTCGGCCGAACCCCCGAACCCTTTGTGAAAGATTCGGCCGAATACCGAACCGAATCCGGTGGGAAGGGAAAAACATTTTTTACTTCCATGTTTTGTGACAAAAAGTCACGTGATTTCCCTCCCCGCCCCTAATTTAGATATGCAAATTAGGATTCAGATTCGGTTCGGCCAGGCAGAAGGATTCGGCCGAATCCCGAACCGAATCCCGAACCGAATCCTGGATTCGGTGCATCCCTAATTGGAATTTAAGGAAACATTGACCAATACTTGGCCCTTATATTTCAGCGAAATGATTTTGATTTCTAATAAGCACACCTTAAAGGGATACTGTCACAGGAAAACGTTTTTTTCAAAATGCATCAGTTAATAGTGCTGCTCCAGCACTGAAATCCGTTTCTCAAATAAGCAAACAGATTTTTTTGTACTTAATTTTGAAATCTGACATGGAGCTAGACATGTTGTCAGTTTCCCAGATGCCCCAGTCATGTGACTCTGATAAACCTCAGCCACTCTTTACTGCTGTACTGCAAGTTGGAGTGATATCACCCCCTCCCTTTCCCCCCAGCAGCCGAACAACAGAACAATGGGAAGGTAACCAGATAGCAGCTCCCTAACACAAGATAAAAGCTGCCTTGTAGATCTAAGAACAACACTCAATAGTAAAATCCAGGTCCCACTGAGACACATTCAGTTACATTGAGTATGAGAAACAACAGGCTGCCAGAAAGCAGTTCCATCCTAAAGTGCTGGCTCTTTCTGAAATCACATGACCAGGCAAAATGACAATAAAAAATCATGACACCATAAAAATCGTGACAGATGGGCGAATAAATTTGGCAGGCGCGAATTCACAGGGAATTTCTGTGTTTCGCCGCTGGTGAATAAATTCGCAAAACTGCCATGAAAATTTGCCGGCTTCAAAAAATTTCGAAAAGTCGATCGCATCAAAAAAATCACACATCAACATTATTCGGATGGCCATTGACTTTAACGACGGTGTTAAAATTGACACGAGCATCAGAATTGATGCGGGCATCAAAATTCGTAAATTTTTTGCCGTTTCGCAAATTTCGTAGGAAATTCTCAAATTTTTCAGCTAGGCAAATTGGGACAAATTCGCCCATCACTGGACAGAATCACTTTAATTGGAATATGTTTAAAGCAGGAAGTTGGATTAATCTGATAAATATTTAAAAATATTCTATTTTAAAGGGAAATTCCCCCTAAGAAAAACATGAAAGAAAATACAATTCTAAGCATCTTCCCTTACACAGTCATTGCTCATATTCAAAAGTTACTGGGAAATGGAATTGCTTTTGAAAGCAGTTTATTCCGGCCTCTTGTAACACATACACCCCAGACTTCCATAACCTGAATGCGAATAAACTGCGAATAAGTCTCATTTCGGTAATGTGTACCTAGTTTTATTTATTTTCCTTTCTGATCTCAATATAATCTAAAATTTCTTGAATTTGGAATATAATTTAAAATGGAGTAACCCCTAACAGACAGGGCATGAGTCTAAAGTGAAATTGTAAAAGCTGAGCTTATCCTTTAATCTACGGACATGTTTTAGATATTTATAGATAAACAAAAAATGTTTCATATTCCTTACTGTATGTATTTACAATTTCATTATGTAATTCGTTTCCCATAGAGGATCATTGTGAATTTCTCAAGAGCTTTGGTCATGAATTATTAATATCTGTTTTTCCATCCTTGCAGCAATGTTGCCCAAAGGTTAAAAGGAATTTATGTTGAGGGTGGCCCAAAAGAAAGGGGTAACAGCAAAGGGGAAAAGAGGGGGCTCATAAGTGGAAGGGGAAGTGAAGAAATGGGGACAACAAGGAATGTGACCATAGGAAATCTAAAGCTCGTTGGTGTACTGACCCTTTAAAGGAGACCTAATGCTTAACTAAAGAAGTAGGTAGAAATGTTGCACATGATGTTTTGTGCTTCTGTACCAGCCCAAGGCAACCACAGCCCTTTAGCAGTAAAGATCTGTGTCTCCAAAGATGCCCCAGTAGCTCCCCATCTTCTTTTCTGCTGATTCACTGCACATGCTCTGTGCTGCTGTCACTTACTGAGCTTAGGGAGCCACTCACAATATACAGTACACATAGAATAGAAATGTCACAATATAAGGCTGATTAGTAATTAATACACATAATTACTACATGGCAGCACAGAAACCAGTGCAATTAGCATCAGAATTGAATAATCAGCAAACCTGTAGCATCAGCTTATATTACAGCCAGGGAAGCTCATTTTCTGCTGGATAATTAGTGACGAGCCCTAAGCTTAGCTTCTCAACAGCCAATCAGAGCCCACTGAGCATGTGAGTGTCACAGACACTTTCCAAGATGGTGACCCCCTGTGACAAGTTTGAAGTCCTGGATCATTGCTGCTATTGACAAGCTCAAACTTTAGCCTCGTGCAATAAGTTCACTGTATAAAATAGGACATTTTTAGCCACATTCATTTTTAGGTTTTAGTTCTCCTTTAACTTAAAATAGAGTCATTGGAGGTGATATACTATAAAAAATTTTGCTGCTATTTGGCTACTCAGGGAATATGAGCTGTTGGTTAACTACATCACCATTCCCATTTACTCCTCCTCGTATTTAACCCGTGTGTCCTGTGATTTTAGTGACATATGTTTTGAAGAACGAAAACCAGAACCTATACGTAGGTAAGTGCCTCTTCTATAATTATACAAGGCAGAGTGTTGTCATTTTTAGGGCCCTATACAGCCACCAGCTGCTGGAGGGGAGCAGAAAGACTAAGGAGATCTCAGCAGAAACGATTCCCAGATGTCGTGTTGATAAGAGACCAGACTGGGGAGCAGTAATAACCAAAGTGAAGTCTCTTATTGTTTCCACAACAGACGTACCCAGGGCACTGGAGCCTTTCATCTTGCAAAGTGTCTTTATTAGAGAGAGAGCAGGTTGCTGACTGTGATTGTGCTGGAACAATGGCTCTTTTGATAGGCCGTCAGCAAGATTACTGGAAATTCAGCCGAATTCAGCAAGGGCAGCCCCTTCATTTGCTTATAGTCTGTACAGAGATACCAGTCTCCGCATTGATATTCCCCTATACTAATTCAACACTTCTACAGAGGAAAACAAACCTATGGCTTCATCAGCTACAGTATGTTGGGGACACTAGGAATTCCTGCTAATGAGACAGTTGTTGGCAGAGTCAGACTGGGCCGGTGGGAAAAAACCTGGTGGGCCCCGGCACTCATGAGCCCCGCCAGCCCAGTCCCGCCCTCTGTCCCTGCTGCCCAAAAATGCCTCCTCCTGCCCTGGTTGCACTTTGCAAAGTTTACAAGTGAATCGCACACACGGGGGGCAGGTAGGAGGGCTTGCACTGGGTGGGTAGGAACTCACGCATGGGTAGGGTTGCCACCCTTAAATTTGCCACCGGTATTACAAATTTACCGGCAATGCAGTTGCCGGTAATTTGTAATATCTTTTAAAAAAAGCCCTCGGCCTGCACCCATTTGCGCAGAACTTACCTTTTTTATAGTGTTCTTCACATCGCCTCGATGTTGCTCCGCCCATTTTGCATCATGGACCGCCTCCTTTTTGTACCGTACCGCCTCCTTTTTGGCAACCCTACGCATGGGGTGGGAAACTCCCAGGGGCCAAGGTGTCAGTGGGCCCTTATGTTGCTAAACATTTGGCCTATTTCATGGCCATTCTCTATTTTTCTGGGAAAAAAAGTGGCTAAATAGATGGAATAATAAATTATAGTCTGTAAAGAAAATGAGAACAGATGAGTGAGGAAGGAAGAATAATAGTACTAAGAGTGGGCCCCTGGTCTAAGATTTATTGGTGGGCCCCTAGTCAAAGGTTTTTGGGTGGGCCCCTGGTGTCCCAGTCCGACACTGGTAGGAGCGCACTCGTGGGGTGGGTAGAAGCACAAGCTCTGGGCCCCCCAGTTCGACTCTGGTTGTTGGGATTCGAAACAAGACATAAGGGCTACTATCAGAGGTGAAAAGAGTCCTGTTACCATTGGCAGCCAAAATATAAGAGAGAGGCAATATTCATGCATGTTTGGGTAATGGGGCATGGCCATGCATTGTTTAGGGTCTCAATGATCGTTTTTTTTAAAAATTGGGATCCCAAATGTACTTAGTTAGTAGAGCTCATCGCCCATGGGGCTCAGGTTGGTGTTTGGCCAAAAACTTGGAAGGGCCCTGTAAAAGAAAAAAAATTGGCCCGCATGATCTGTTATGGAACCCTGTCACCCCACAAGAAGGCAGTACTACCCCAGAGACTAAAATGGGAAGTGGCTAATTAATTTCTACAGCAATTTGCTTTACTTCAAACTCAAAGTTCTCATAACTATAGGGTGAGTTAAAGGAACAGTAACGCCAAAAAAAAAGTGTATTATAGGAATGACAATATAATCTACTGTTGCCCTGCACTGGTAAAACTGGTGTGTTTGCTTCAGAAACTCTACTATAGTTTATATAAACCAGTTGCTGTGTAGCCATGTGGGCAGCCATTCAAGCACAGGATACACAGTAGATAACAGATAAGTACTACTATAGTTTATATAAACAAGCTGCTGTGTAGCCATGGGGGCAGCCATTCAAGCACAGGACACACAGTAGATAACAGATAAGTACTACTATAGTTTATATAAACAAGCTGCTGTGTAGCCATGGGGGCACCCATTCAAGCACAGGATACACAGTAGATAACAGATAAGTACTACTATAGTTTATATAAACAAGTTGCTGTGTAGCCATGGGGGCAGCCATTCAAGCACAGGATACACAGTAGATAACAGATAAGTACTACTATAGTTTATATAAACAAGCTGCTGTGTAGCCATGGGGGCAGCCATTCAAGCACAGGATACACAGTAGATAACAGATAAGTACTACTATAGTTTATATAAGCAAGCTGTTGTGTAGCCACGGGGGCAGCCATTCAAGCAAAGGATACACAGTAGATAACAGATACGTACTACTATAGTTTATATAAACAAGCTGCTGTGTAGCCATGGGGGCAGCCATTCAAGCACAGGATACACAGTAGATAACCGATAAGTACTACTATAGTTTATATAAACAAGCTGCTGTGTAGCCATGGGGGCAGCCATTCAAGCACAGGATACACAGTAGATAACCGATAAGTACTACTATAGTTTATATAAACAAGCTGCTGTGTAGCCATGGGGGCAGCCATTCAAGCACAGGATACACAGTAGATAACCGATAAGTACTACTATAGTTTATATAAACAAGCTGCTGTGTAGCCATGGGGGCAGCCATTCAAGCACAGGATACACAGTAGATAACCGATAAGTACTACTATAGTTTATATAAACAAGCTGCTGTGTAGCCATGGGGGCAGCCATTCAAGCACAGGATACACAGTAGATAACAGATAAGTAAAACACACAATCTTTCCAGTGCAGCAGAACAGTACATTATATTTTTATTACTTTAGAACACTTGCATTTTTTGGTGTTATTGTTCCTTCAAAGGATGATCAGTGCTGCTTATAAATAGATGGTTATTGTCACTGAAATCTAATGCGGCCACTATCCCAGGCTTTGATTCTTACATTAACTGCCTTCTCCCAGTCCAGGTAAACCTCCCGGACCACCGGCTGTCAGTGTATGATGAGAAGGAAAAGGTGTGGCGTCTGGTCTGCTCCTCCTTCTCTAACCCAGAGGTGGCGACGCTGAGCTGTGAAGAAATGGGCTTCATCAGGTCTGAAAAAGTACCACTACTCCACATCTAGAATTTGAACTCATTTCTTACCCTAAACTTTATACTTCAACTTCAGCTGCTTTCAGTAGAATGGAGCAATAAAACGTGCACCCTATTCTTGTAGGGCTTCCCTACTTTACAGGACGTAGTCAGTTGGCTCAAAGGGGTGGTTCCCCTTTAAGTTAACTTTTAGTATGTTATAGAATGGCCAATTCTAAGCAACTTTTCAATTGGACATCATTTTCAGCTGGCCGCCATTTTTATTTTTTTATAGTTTTTTAATTATTTGCCTTCTTCTGATTCATTCCAGCTTTCAAATGGGGGTCACTGACCCCATCTAAAAAACAAACGCTCTTTAAAGCTACAACTGTATTGTTACTGCTACTTTTTATTCTTCATCTTTCTATTCAGGCCTCTCCTATTCATATTCCAGTCTTTATTTCAATTTAATCCATCGTTGCTAGAGTAATTCTTCTGAAATTGCAAGCTCTGAAATTCACTCCCTACATCATTCTAAACGTTAACGAGGAACAACCCCTTTAAAGGCTACCAAATCACTTGGCCAGTGACACTTCTAATAAAAGTTGGGCTGCAGTAACTGATCATTGCAACCCTTCTGACTGGACTTTCTAGATGTGTCCATTAGGGATGTAGCGAACTGCCGATTTGATGTTCGCGAACGCCGTTCGCGAACACCGGCAAAAAATGCGAACGTGCGCGGACAGTTTGCGAACTTCGAACACCCGCTAAAATCGTTCGATTCGAACGATCGAAGGATTTTAATCGTTCGATCGAAGGATTTTCGTTCGATCTGCAAACTAGGGATGCACCGAATCCAGGATTCGGTTTGGGATTCGGCCAAGATTCTGCCTTTTTCAGCAGGATTTGGATTCAGCCGAATCCTTGTGCCTGGCCAAACTGAATCCGAATCCTAATTTGCATATGTAAATTAGGGTCCGGAAGGGAAATCGTGTGACTTTTCGTCACAAAACAAGAAAGTAAAATTTGTTGCCCCTAATATGCATATGAAAATAGGGATTCGATTTGGTATATGGCCCAATCTTTCATGAAAGATTCAGGGATTCAGCCAAATCCCCAATAGTGGATTCAGTGCATCCCTACTGCAAACCTTAGCATAGAGCAGGGATCCCCAACCTTATGTATCCGTGAGCAACATTCAAAAGTAAAAGGAGTTGAGGAGCAACACAAGCATGATAATTGTTCTTGGGGTGCCAAATAAGTGCTGTGATTGGCCATTTTGTAGCCCCTATGCGGATTGTCAACCTACATTGAGGTTCTGTTTGGCACTGCACCTGGTTTTTATACAACCAAAACTTGCCTCCAAGCCTGGAATTCAAAAATAAGCCCCTGCTTTGAGGCCACTGGGAGCAACATCCGGGGGGTTGGAGAGCAACATGTTACTCACAAGCTACTGGTTGGGGATCACTGGCATAGAGGGACCCAAAGAGATTGTATACACCTCTGTTGGTGTAGTTGAAGGCCCCTTTCGAAAGCCGCTCTTCTTCCCTGTGTTAAACTAAAACTTGCTTCTCTGTATCACTGCTTGCATGGGAATTGTTAGGTCTGTTCCTTGGATGGTGGCCACCAGCTAGTGCTAAGTTCATATTTCATCATTTCCAGGGTCTAATCGTTCATGGTAAGATCGGCATGACCACAGAATCAATAAAGCTTTTTGTTTCAGTGAAATGCGATGACCCAAATCAGCCATCGCCGGAACCTAGGGCTGCCAAAAGGCTTAATGAATCTGGGATGGAACAAATAGCTGATTCTAATACTATCAGATTGGAGCAAATTCTTCCTTTTCCCTGTGATTCAAATCATATATTTGTGGAACACCCCATCAATAAAAAGCATAAGTGCGCTCAGCAATAGATGGAAAAAAACATATCTAGGTGAAATGTTCTCCTTACTGGATCTAGTAGAATTGAGTCAAAGGCAACTGGACATTTGGGAGGAATGCACAAAAGTGGAGAGAGCCCATTTTTGGTATAAAAGTTCTGGTAAACTGGAGTAAAATATTTCTCCAGCTAGTTTTTTTAGTTTTAGCAGCAATACAGCAACAGCAATATATAGACCTTTCTGATAAAGCTTACTTTCGTTTAACCTTTACTTCTCCTTTAAAGGGCATGTAAAGGCAAAAAAATAAAATACCATTTTTACTTTAATGAAAAAGAAACCTATCTCCAAAATACTTTAGTTAAAAAAATGTGTACCGTTTGTATAAGAAACCTGACTGTGTGCAGTGAAATTCTCACTTCATTTACTGCTGTGGATAGGAATTGTCAGATGGTCCCTAACTGCTCTGCAGGGAAACAATCATACTTATGTACAGCAGGGGGAGCCCCCGCCTTACTTCCCAGCCATGCAGAACTCAAGCAGCTTTGTTTGTTTCCCTGTAGAGCAGTCGGCGACTGTGTAGAGATTTGTATTGGATTTTATTTTTGCCTTTACATCCCCTTTACTGTTTCCAACTCCAGCTGCAGGGACAAAGATCGTGGAGCCAGATTTAAACAGATAAACTGGGATTCTATTTGGAGGATTATTTTGCTGCAGCCACTGGTTCTGCAGAGTTGGAGAAAGTTTGTATTAAACAATACAAAAACTATAAAATCCACATTAGATCACATGACAACACAGGACCCAGTACAGTCTGTATATTCTGATTATTAATCAGTCTTGCTGTATCGGCTTCTGGCAGATATTATTTGACTTGTGCTGTTTTGATCATTTATGACGATCCCTAAGCAGCCCAGATCACACTGAGCATGTGCACAGTCTTGGTCTTGCAAAGATGTATAACAAAGTTACAAGATGGTGACCCCCTTTGGCCAACTTTGAAATCATAAATCATTTGTTTGATTAGGCTTGTGGTGCAGTAAGTTCATGTTTATGTTTAGTATACAAAATACAGCATTTCTAGCATTATTCTATTTTACACTTACTTCCTCTTTAAAATTGTGTGCATAGGACAAAATCAAAGAACTGTCTGTTTAAAAGACACATTCACAAAAATGGAGATAGAGGTTTGTGAATTAGGTGAGAAATCCAACACTTTTATCTCCACTTTTATTTTGTCTCAATATCAACACTTTTGTGAATTCCCTCCTTTATGTCCATTTGCCTTTGACTTAATTCTACTAACTTCTGTATATTATGTATGTTATGACCCGGATAAATAAACGGTTTTGGTTGGTTGAGGTGCAGCTGGACCAAAAGAGAACCAGAATTTGTAATACTTATAGGCCTAACCCATAGGTTGGTCAAAGGGAGAATCATGGGACCAAAATGGTGGAACCAAAAGACTCTCCCCCAAAATTGTTAGTTCCATTGAAAAACTGTTGATTCTGCAGCTTTACAAAATGCATGGTAATGTGTAAAAGTAGGGAGGGTGTATGTATGGGGCTGGGTTTTCATTTGGAGGGGTTGGACTTGATGGACTTTGTCTTTTTTCAACCCAATTTAACTATGTGTAGTGCAACGTTTCAGGCTTACATTAGCCTTTCCTCAAGCAGCAGTAGCAAATTCAGCTTTTGATTGGAAATTACAATGTACAGTCATATGAAAAAGTTTGGGAACCCCTCTTAATTCTTTGGAGTTGTGTTTATCATTGGCTGAGCTTTCAAAGTAGCAACTTCTTTTTACTATATAACTTGCCTTATGGAAACAGTCGTATTTCAGCAGTGACATAAAGTTTATTGGATTAACAGAAAATTTCCAATATGCATCATAACAAAGTGACATGCATAAAATTTGGGCACCCCAACAGAGATATTATATCAAAACTTACAGATGAAACCACTTTGGTTTTCTTGTTTAACACATTTAACCCACTTATGCCATTTAGCACAGAGGGTTGGGTTCTTCACGGTGATCGTTTTGCCTCCAAATTATCAGAACCACATCCCTGTGCTATTTGTACTCAGAAACAACAGATACATGGGCCCAATAGAAACATTCATGTCTTGTATAATGTGAGTGTGATTGGCTGTTACAGTTAGTGGCTGGTGTAATGGCCCAGATCTCCTCTAGTCAACTGATAAAAAAGTTCAGTAGGTGCTACTTGATACTGTGATTGGCTCTTTAGAATCTATTGACTGTAAGTTCTTTCTCTCAGGTCAGTGTCTCATCAGGAGCTCCGGGTTGAAACATCAGGGACCAATGGTACATCAGGGTATTATTGTGTGCGGGAGTCTCAGATCAGCAATGCCAAGAGGCTTCTAGACATCCTAACAGTCTGGTAAGTGTCTATGTGATTGCAGTAATGTGTGAGCCCAGACATATGATTTATAGATGTGTCTTAACCCTCTAACTGTGCACAGTCACATTCATACAATTGCCAGCTCTCTATGGGATCTAACCTATACATTATATGGATCACATGATCTCCAGCCAAGAGCTGACCAGTCTGTAACACAAGTAATAATGAATCTTGACTCACGGCAAAGTCCTTATAGGAGTTTTAGTGCTGCTGTCTGACAATCACATCTGTAAATTTAGGGTCCACGGTTTTTGGGATGTCTCTGTGCCTCCAGGTCAAGCATTATCAACTGGCCTCTGTTTTCTTGTTTCCTCAGTGAATGCCCAAGTAGCAAGTTTCTCTCTGTGCAGTGTCAAGGTAACTACATATTTCACATTTTATGGATCCAGTAAGGTAAGAGCCAGCCTAGGGAAAAGTACCAGTGATACACATTAATGGGGCATGCCATATTTTTTTTTTTTTTGGGGGGGATGCCTATCTAATTCAACAGGGGAATCCACTTCTGATTTGATCCTGCTGGAGGGAACTCTGCTGGACTGATCAACCAAGGGAAACCTTTGCTGATTTTATTCAACAGGGGAAACTTCTGCTGATTTCATTCAACAGGGGAAACCTCTGCTTAACTAATCAAACAAGGGAAACCTCTGCTGATTTTATTCAACAGGGGGAAATCTCTGCTGATTTTATTCATTAGGGGGAAACTCTGCTGATTTTATTCCACAGGGGAAACCTCTGCTGATTTTATTCAACAGGGGAAACCTCTGCTGATTTTATTCAACAGGGGAAACCTCTGCTGATTTTATTCAACAGGGGAAACCTCTGCTGATTTTATTCAACAGAGGAAACCTCTGCTGAATTAATCAAACAAGGGAAGCCTCTGCTGATTTTATTCAACAGGGGAAACCTCTGCTGATTTTTTAAACAAGGGAAACCTCTGCTGAACTGATCAAACAAGGGAAACCTCTGCTGATTTTATTCAACAGGGGGAAACCTCTGCTGATTTTATTCAACAGGGGGAAACCTCTGCTGATTTTATTCAACAGGGGGAAACCTCTGCTGATTTTATTCAACAGGGGGAAAACTTCTGCTAATTTTATTCAACAGAGGAAACCTCTGCTGAATTAATCAAACAAGGGAAGCCTCTGCTGATTTTATTCAACAGGGGAAACCTCTGCTGATTTTTTCAACAAGGGAAACATCTGTTGAACTGATCAAACAAGGGAAACTTCTGCTGATTTTATTCAACAGGGGAAACCTCTGCTGATTTTATTCAACAGGGGAAACCTCTGCTGATTTTATTCAACAGGGGAAACCTCTGCTGATTTTATTCAACAGAGGAAACCTCTGCTGAATTAATCAAACAAGGGAAGCCTCTGCTGATTTTATTCAACAGGGGAAACCGCTGCTGATTTTTTCAACAAGGGAAACCTCTGCTGAACTGATCAAACAAGGGAAACCTCTGGTGATTTTATTCAACAGGTGGAAACCTCTGCTGATTTTATTCAACAGGGGGAAAACTCTGCTGATTTTATTCAACAGGGGAAACCTCTGCTGATTTTAATCAACAGGGAAAACTTCTGCTAATTTTATTCAACAGAGGAAACCTCTGCTGAATTAATCAAACAAGGGAAGCCTCTGCTGATTTTATTCAACAAGGGAAACCTCTGCTGATTTTTTAAACAAGGGAAACCTCTGCTGAACTGATCAAACAAGGGAAACCTCTGCTGATTTTATTCAACAGGGGGAAACCTCTGCTGATTTTATTCAACAGGGGGAAACCTCTGCTGATTTTATTCAACAGGGGGAAACCTCTGCTGATTTTATTCAACAGGGGGAAAACTCTGCTGATTTTATTCAACAGGGGAAACCTCTGTTGATTTTATTCAACAGGGGAAACCTCTGCTGATTTTAATCAACAGGGAAAACTTCTGCTAATTTTATTCAACAGAGGAAACCTCTGCTGAATTAATCAAACAAGGGAAGCCTCTGCTGATTTTATTCAACAGGGGAAACCTCTGCTGATTTTTTCAACAAGGGAAACATCTGTTGAACTGATCAAACAAGGGAAACTTCTGCTGATTTTATTCAACAGGGGAAACCTCTGCTGATTTTATTCAACAGGGAAACCTCTGCTGGTGTTTGTCCATTATCAGTGGGAATGTTGGCAGTAAATATAAACAGCAAAAGTGGATTCTGTGAGCCATTAGCTTTTGCATCTGTGTTGGTTAAAAATGTTAAGCTTAAGTGTTTGTCTTTCTTGAACATGCTTTGAAGCTAGGTAGAAATGGAGTACAGTAAAGGTAGGAATCTGTGATATCATACTGTCACTTCCCCTCATAAGATGGGACAATCCCAAATTGCAGGACTACTGGAACGTTCTTAGACTTTGGGTCAAATTAGGTCTGTTCTGGGGAGACTGGGGCATGGTCCCCTGATTTTGGGAGGTAAAGAGTGAGAATTAAAGTCAACAGAAAATGTATATTTGTAGGAGTGAGCTCATAAAGCTTTGACAAAAAGATGATCAGCTATTCCTGGAGATAAAGTATTGGGCCAGTTCATGTGAATCAATATATGAAACTTCAGCCAATTATAAATAAGACAATATGGAGACAGTCAACCTAACCTCTTTGCAAGTAAAGATTCAGGTGGGATGTCCCTTGGGGTATCAATGTGTTTAGAGGATATACCATTTGGATTGTATTTTGGTGGGTTTGAAACACTGTCTAAAGCTCAAACCACTGCTCTTGTTGTTTATGGATCTGCAGACTGTGGTCGTAGGAAATTGGCCATTGACAGAATTGTAGGAGGACAAGATGCCACCCTTGGTCGGTGGCCATGGCAGGTCAGCCTGAGATATGATGGTGCCCATCTGTGTGGAGGATCCTTGATTTCCAGTGAGTGGGTGCTGACGGCTGCACACTGCTTCCCAGAGTGAGTAAAGAGCGTTTAGTTGCAAAGCCATGTTTCATTGAGTATCCTCAGGAAGCATTCATTTCTCACTTTGTACTAAAGATGCAGCCCCCCCTGACCCTCTACAAGTGCAAATTTATTCGCCAGTTATGTATATGCTGCAAAATTTCAAATTTCTCCATGGGTGAACTTTTTGCAAAACTGCGGCTAAAATTTGCCGCGAAAAAAATGCCCATAAGAAAGAACGCCCATTGACTTTAATGCATTTGGAGAAAAAAAGTCTCTATCTATCAGAAAAAAACGCCTATTGACTTTAATGCATTATTAAACTGCATTGTATTAAACAACAGAAAAACTATAAAATCCACATTAGATTACATGACAACACAGGACCCAGTGCAGTCTGTATATTCTGATTATTAATCAGTCTTGCTGTATCGGCTTCTGGCAGATATTATTTGAATTGTGCTGTTTTCATCATTTATGATGACCCCTAAGCAGCCCAGATCACACTGAGCATGTGCACAGTCTTGGTCTTGCAAAGATGTATAACATAGTTACAAGATGACAGCCCCCTGTGGCCAACTTTGAAAACATAAATCATTTGTTTGATTAGGCTTGTGGTGCAGTAAGTTCATGTTTATGTTTAGTATACAAAATACAGCATTTCTAGCCTTATTCTATTTTAGGCTTTGCTTCCCCTTTAATGCCTCACAATGTACTGTATCTCTCTACATATGTTTTATAATTCTTTCTGCAGGAGGAATCGGCTAGTGAGCCAGTGGCGTGTATTTGCGGGGGCAGTATCCCAGCTCTCACCAAGAGGTAAACTGCAGGGAGTCAAAGGCATCATATACCATTCTGGCTACTTACCCTTCCTCAACCCAGAGAGTGAGGAGAACAGCAACGACATTGCCCTGGTGCATTTAGCCAGTCCCATCACACTCACAGGTACCTTTCTTTTTTGTTTTGTATCTGTCCAGAGAATAGTAAGATGTAGATTTAATCTCATAACAGGCATTTAAGGGATTCTGTCATATTTTTATGGTGTCGTTTTTATCTCTAAATAACACTGCAAATAATTTGCTCTACCATGTAATATTTCATTCCTAATCCAACAACAAGTTGTAATATTGGTGTGTAGGTGCATCTCAGGTCATTTTGCCTGGTCATGTGCTTTCAGAAAGAGCCAGCACTTTAGGATGGAACTGCTTTCTGGCAGGCTGTTGTTTCTCCTACTCAATGTAACTGAATGAGTTACAGTGGGACCTGGATTTTACTATTGAGTGTTGTTCTTAGATCTACCAGGCAGCTGTTATCTTGTGTTAGGGAGCTGCTATCTGGTTACCTTCCCATTGTTCTGTTGTTAGGCTGCTGGGTGGAAGTGGAAGGGGGGTGATATCACTAGGGATGCACCGAATCCACTTTTTTGGATTCGGCTGAACCCCCGAATCCTTCGTGAAAGATTCGGCCGAATACCGAACCGAAGCCGAACCCTAATTTGCATATGCAAATTAGGGGCGGGAAGGGGAAAACATTTTTTACTTCCTTGTTCTGTGACAAAAAGTCACCCAATTTCCCTCCCCACTCCTATATGCAAATTAGGATTCGGATTCGGTTCAGCCAGGTAGAAGGATTCGGCTGAATCCGAATCCTGCTGAAAAAGGCCGAATCTCGAACCGAATCCTGGATTCGGTGCATCCCTAGATATCACTCCAACTTGCAGTACAGCAGTAAAGAGTGACTGAAGTTAATCAGAGCACAAGTCACATGACTAGGGACACCTGAGAAACTGACAACATGTCTAGCCCCATGTCAGATTTCAAAATTAAATATAAAAAAAAAAGGATTTCAGTGCAGAATTCTGCTGGAGCAATACTATTAACTGATGCATTTCGAAAAAAAAAAATTCCCATGAGAGTATCCCTTTAATTTTAAGTAACTTGGGTGCCGCTGGTTCTAAAACCTTGGTGAACAATCCCCAGCGCTAGGCGAAGCTTTAGATCCCCTTTTTGATTTTGTTATGGCTCCAGTGAATGGCACGCTACTAGGCGTTCAAGCAGCCAATCACGATTCTCCAAACCATTATTATGTTTTCATCATTGCAGAATACATTCAGCCCGTGTGCCTTCCTGCTCTGGGGCAACAGATTATAGATGGGAAGATCTGCACAGTCACAGGGTGGGGCAATTTGCAATATTATGGTGAGTATCGAGGGGCATATTATACCCTGACTATTGCAGTTTAGTCTGAATCTGCTGAATTCTACCCCAATACAAAAGAGGCCTATGGAGGAACCCTGGGACAGATGGAACGGAGTAAGGCATGACTTAGGGACGAATAGGAATTGAGGAATGGGTTGGTGGTGCATTGTGGGGATTGTAGGTGAGGCGGAGCAAAGGAGGGGCAAGGGAGACTATAACAGGGGGGAGAAAGTGCGGGAGAAATTAGTCTTACCTGTTGGAAGTCAAGGGAAGCAGTGTTTCCCGCCTGCCCACCTATTAAGGAGGATAAGGGGTAGGTTGTGGCAGATTTGGCGGTTTGGGGCTGCCCTAATGGGTAGCCAAAAATGGGGCTGGAGTGTTAAGGTGGAGGCTGGAGCTTAGGCTGGAGAACGGGTTGGTTATGAAGAGTAATGTGAATTCATTATAAGCTACTGTTGAATGTTACGCAGCCTTAAGCAGCTATTGTTTTACAATGTCACAGCTTATTCATGTTATGCATTTGTTATAATAATCAGGGGTGTAACTATAGAGGAAGCAGACCCTGCGGTTGCAGGGGGGCCCAGGAGTGTAGGGGGCCCAGTGAGACCCTAATTAATTAGCAATTTTAATATATCTTGGTAAAATAAGCCAACTTATAAATATTTTGGGGTCCTAAATTGAATTTGCTATGGGGCCCAGTAACAACTAGTTACGCCACTGATAATAATAACGTGGGTATGTGGGTGGATAACTTTTCTTAAGCTTGGTGAGTTTAATAAAAACAAGCTGTGGCCTTTTTCATCCAAAATGTTGTATTGTGTTTTATTAAAATAAAGGGTCAATCAACAATATTTAGTCATGCGTAAGTCAAGAGTACAGTAGGAATAATTATGTATAAGCTAGAAATGCTCTGGGTAGCGTTCTAGGCTGTAAATGTAGTTATGTAGTCCCCAAATTCACTACTTGGAATTGGGCACTTGCATGATTCTCAGTTGTGCCTAATGGAAGAAGTAAATTGACCAGATAAAGAAGAATGTCTCTGATTGGCCAATATAGTAAACGTAAATAATAAAAGCTGTCCAATCCCTGGCTCTTGTCCACAGGCCAGCAATCGGAGATACTGCAGGAGGCGTCAGTTCCCATAATCAGCAGCTCCGTGTGCAACCAGCCCGAATATTACATAAATCAGATTACAGGGAAGATGTTCTGTGCGGGATACGCAGAAGGAGGGATCGACGCCTGTCAGGTAATTGGCTTCAACAAGAGAGACAAGGAATAGGGTAGGACCAAGTCATTGGAGGGAGGGTGGATGTAATTGTGTGCTGGAAAACTCCAACAGCGAACATGAAAAATATGGAGCCACATTTACATAACCTTAAATCCTTTTTAAGAGCAACCTGATGGCTAAATAAAGCTATATGGATTGTTAAAGGGGAACTATGAAAATTGAATATATCTTCATTACACTGAAATAAGAAACTTTCTAAATACAACCAATTAAATATTCTGCATCGTTTCTGAAATAATCAAGTTTATGTTCACTATCCCTCTCTCACCATCTGTTTCTCTTCATTCTGTCTTCATGCAGCAGTTGGGTGTCAGATATTTATTGACAGTTAGATCCAATATATCTTATAGGGGGGCTCCTTTTGCCTAGAAGATGTATTAGAGCTCATTCAAATAACTGATTCCGGTACAAACAAAATCGAACAAAATAACTGCCTTTTGCACAAATTCTGCATGTAGAGAGACAGGATTTTTGGTGAGTTTAATAGAGTGAGTTCTAATACCCAACTGCTGCATAAAGAGAGAATTTCTATCTTATTTTGTTTCTGAAATAATCAAGTTTATCTTCACTATTCCTCTCTCAGCATCTGTTTCTCTTCATTCTCTCTTCATGCAGCAGTTGGGTGTCAGATATTCACTGACAGTTAGATCCAATATATCTTATAGGGGGGCTTCCTTTCCCAGCAGATGAATTAGAGCTCACTCAAATAACTGATTTAAACAAAATCTAACAAAAAACTGCCTTTTGCACAAATCCTGCATGTAGAGAGACATGGGGGCAAATTCTCTAAAGTGCAAAGCGCCTAAGGCTAGCGCAAATTCTCCAGCGTGATGTCATTTCGTTACTTCGCCAATTTACTAACGGGCGCTAGCGAAGTGGACCTACTCTAGTGCTACTTCGCACCCTTACGCCAGGTGAAGTTGCACTATGGCGATGCGACGTAACTACGTAAATTCACTTGCACATTTTACTGAACGTTACCTCTTGCCTTCGCCACCTCAGACCAGGCGAAGTGCAATAGAGTAGATAGGGATTGCTTCAAAAAAAGTTGAAATTTTTTCGAAGTCCCAAAAAACGCTGGCGTCTTTTCCTTTTTTAAGGGTGATCGCAGGCTTGTGTAGTATAATGTATTTTCTGCTACATATACGTCCATTTTACTTTAACTTGGTGCAGTATGCAAATTAGGCATCGCTAGCGTAACTTCGCTTTGCTTGACGAATTAACGCTAGCGCAACTTCGCTACCTTTCGCCTCCCTGAGCACAACTTCGGATATTAGTGAATTAGCGGCGCCCTGGCGAAGTGCGGCGAAGTGTGGCAAAGCCTGCGCTAGCGCAACTCCGCAGGTTAGTGAATTTGCCCGCTGATGTCTGGTGAGTTTAATAGAGTGAGCTCTAATACATCTACTAGGCAAAAGGAGCCCCCCTATAAGATATATTGGATCTAACTGTCAGTGAATATCTGACACCCAACTGCCGCATGAAGAGAGAATGAAGAGAAACAGATGCTGAGAGAGGAATAGTGATTATTTCGGAAACATTACCGAATTTTTAATTGATTATATTTAGAAAACTTCTTATTTCAGTATGCTGAAGATTATATTAAGTTTTCATCTTCGCGATAGTTCTCCTTTAAAACATTAATGACTTTTGCTTCCTGCAGGGGGACAGCGGGGGTCCGTTTGTGTGTGAGGACACTTTGTCGCGCTCTTCAAGGTGGCGTCTGTGTGGCATAGTGAGCTGGGGCATAGGATGTGCAATGCCAAACAAACCCGGGGTATATGCCAAGGTGGACCAGTACCAGTACTGGATCTACAGGGCCATGAAGGTAAGTACTGCGGGGGGGAGGGGTACAGTGCTGGGCTTCACTGTGACTCCAATAACTCCAAATAATCAGATCTTGTCTGACTTGGCCACTCATGTCGCAGGTAAAATCAGACTAATCTTATCATTTGTCCCCAGGTCAAGGATCACATCATAATAAATGGGTCTAAGGAAGCCTATCAGGGTGCTCCTCTCCAAACTGCATTTTCAGATCTTTTTGCTGGGTCTAATGGATTTTATTTAGTAATGGTCGAATTTCTCCCGTTTCGCTTCACCTGAAAAAATTCACTAATTTTCCAGCGAAATTCACGCAACGGTGAAAAATTTCGCGGAACACACGTTAAAGTCAATGGGCGGCCAAATTTTTTTTTTTACAATTCTTCAAATTTTCGCAGGAGTTTTGCGAATTTATTCGCAGGCGGTGAAATGAGGATATTCATAACGAATTCCCGCCAGGCGAATTTATTCGCCCGTCACTAATTTTAATGTCATTAAAAAAGTAGCTTTTTAATTTAAATGCATGAGTAGTGAGGGGTGAATAATTTCACCTGTCATGAAATTGTGGGCGAATTTCCTCATTTCGCCACCAGCAAATAAGTTTGCAAATCTCCCACGCCCAAATTCTAGACGCGCATCCGAAAAGTTGCTTGCATCAAAATGGCAGAGTATCAACAATATTCGGAAGGCCATTGACTTTAACGCCAGTGTCAGAGCGACTTTTTGGACTTGTGTCCAAAATTGGACATGGGTGTCCATTTCGATTTTCATGATTTTATCGTGAATTTTTCGCAGTTTCCAAAATTTCGCAAATTTTCCGGCGAAGCAAAACGGGAGACATTCGCCCATCACTGTGCATGAGTATATGAATTTTGTATTTCTACAGGCCCTCTGATGTCTGTATATAAATACAGCCCTGGCCAACCCTGACCAACATCAGTGCCCATCTATTTGCATATGAAAGGGGTTGTTCACCTTTGAGATATCATTGAGCATGATATAGAGCGTGATATTCTGAGACCGATTTGCATTTAATTAAAAAATGTTATTACGTTATTATTTCGCTTTTTATTCAGCAGCTCTCCGGTTTTCAGTTTCAGCCATCTGGTTGCTAGGATCCAAATTACCCTAGCAACCATGCATTGATTTTAATAAGAACTAGAATATAAATAGGAGAGAACTAGAATAGAAAGATGAGCAATAACAAGTAGCAATATAATAAATTTGCAGCCTTACAGAGCATTTGTTTTTCAATGGGGAGTTGACCCTCATTTGAAAGCTGGAAAGAGTCTGAAGATGAAAGCAGAAGGCAAATAATTAAACTATTAACAATAAATAATGGAAACCAATTGAAAAGTTGTTTAGAATTGGTCATTCTATAACATACTAAAGGTGAACCACCCCTTGATTGGAAGCAAGTCCCACCAACTGTGTTCAACATCTAGTGGAAAGACTTGTAAGAATAGTAGAGGTGCAGGTTGTTGCAAACAGAGGACCAACTTCATATTAATACCCTCTGTTTTGGATTCAGATGTTGGACAGGCAGGTGTCCTCTTACTTTTGACCAAACTTCATGTCCCTGGCAAGAAATGAGAGTTTCTCTAAAAACACCTTCTCCATTGCTGAACACCTGCCCGATTAGCTGCCTTTTAGATAATATCAAGCGGCAATTGTGCTAAATTTAAATTGTTTCCCTTTCAGACAAAATCAGATGTAGTTGGGATCATAGAGATGCCATAACTAGACCGGGAGACCCTCAGACTGTCAAGATCCCACTCATTTTCAGCCTGTGACCAGTGTCTGCCTTAAGCAGAACTTCATCTTCTACACAATGACAAGATAAAGGCATAAGAACTGCAATTTGCATCATAACCTTCTTCTACAGAACTACTTTCATAATCACAGGGATGTCACACTGGAGCTACAATTCAATTTCAATACCAAGTTACTTCTGGGAAATAAGGGGCACTTATATTGCACCACTGTGGCTGAACTAAGACTTTAATTGTACTGTATATGCCTATTCATACCAAGTATGTTCCTGGTTTGAGGAGCTTCTACACCCTGACCAACACTCATCCAGAAAATTCTAGAATGAAATCCGGGTTCAAGGTGCAGAAAAACAACGGATGATGGTCCATCAATGTAAAACCTGCTTGCTAAGGAAATAACTCATAGTGCATTCTGGGAAACAGACATTCTGCCAACCTCCATATCCTCCAATTTGTTGCGGCTGAAGGAAAAATAAGGGAATAACATGGCTTTTTGCCTCAACATTCAGTGACGGGAAAAAAATAATTGATATGACTTGATTAAAGATTGAGTAACTGAGCCCTTTACAGCATGGAGTAGCACTCAACTATCCTTATACAGTATATACATATAGACATGTTGTTGGAAAGGGACTTTGAGTTTATGTGCCTTAACGTTGATTTTAATCACATTGTCATGTGCGGTTCTTATTGCATTTAATCAAACTGTCAGGTGCTACATTAATCACTTAGAAAGTATTAGGTGATCTACAACTGAGGATGACGAGATCAACAAAATCATGAAGCTGCTGCATGTACGGTCTAGGGATGGGCGAATTTGACCCTTTCGCTTCGCCAAAAATTCGCCGCCGGCGAAATGTCGCAGACGCCCATTAAAGTCTATGGGCGTCAAAAAAATGTTGACGCGCGACGAAACTGTTTTGACGCACGTCTGTTTTTTTGACGCACGCCACCATACAAGTCTATGGGCGTCATTTTTTCGGCGAAATGAGGCGAAAAAACCCAGTGTTCCCTGCATGGGCTCGGGCTCAGAGAATGCACAGTAGAGCAACTAGAGAATACTGCATGGTTCCAGTCCAAACTCATGCAATGAAGCTTGGTGCCAAAGAACCATGGCATTATGGTTCCTGGCAAAGTACCCCAGGTATGTTTATATTTAGTAGAAAAGTTATACTGACTGGGGCAAGGGATTAGCAGTATTAATCATTAACCTGCCTAACAAATTGTCCCTGTGTCTTTAAAGTGATTCTGTCATGATTTTTATGGTGTAGTTTTTATTTCTAAATGACACTGTTTACACTGCAAATAATTCACTGTACAATATAAAATGTCATTCCTGAACCAGCAAGTGTATTTAGTTGTAATATTGGTGTGTAGGTGCATCTCAGCTCATTTTGCCTGGTCATGTGATTTCAGAAAGAGCCAGCACTTTAGGATGGAACTGCTTTCTGGCAGGCTGTTGTTTCTCCTACTCAATGTAACTGAATGTGTCTCAGTAGGACCTGGATTTTACTATTGAGTGTTGTTCTTAGATCTACCAGGCAGCTGTTATCTTGTGTTAGGGAGCTGCTATCTGGTTACTTTCCCATTGTTCTGTTGTTAGGCTGCTGGGGGGGGGGGTGATATCACTCCAACTTGCAGTACAGCAATAAGGGCAGAGACACATGGGGGCAAATTCACTAAGCGGCGAAGCACCGAACGCTAGCGTTAATTCGCTAGCGTTTGGCATTTTCGTTACTGCGCAAATTCTCTAACAATCGCTGGTGTAGTTTCGCTAGTGTTACTTCGCACCCTTACGCCAGGCGAATTTTCGCTAGCGACGTAACTATGCAAATTCACTAACTTGCGCAGTGTACTGAACGCTACCTTTTACGCTAGACTTTCTTCCCCACCTCAGACCTGGCGAAGCGCAATAGAGTAGATAGGGATTGTTTCAAAAAAAGTCACATTTTTTTCTAAGTCCCAAAAAAACACTGGCGTGTTTTCTACATGACGGGTGATAGGCTGAAAAAGATCGAAAATATTTTTGGGGCTCCCCTCCTTCCCCCCTACATTTCCTGACTCATGGCAACTTACCTAGACAGTGGGCACATGTGTAGGGCAAAATAAAAATGTTATTTGCTGATTTGAAGGTTTTCTAGGCATTTGTAGTGCAGATACGTGTTCCTCCATTGAAATTTGAATTTCGCGCCGTATGCAAATTAGCCTTCGCTAGCGTAACTTCGCTTTACATAGCGAGTCAACGCTACCGCAACTTCGCAACCTTACGCTACCCCTGTGCGCAACTTCGCATCTTAGTGAATTTGCCCCATGGAGATTCGGGGAGATTAGTCACCCAGCAACAAATCGCCTCTTCCCTCGGGCGGCTAATCTCCCCGGACTGCCTTCCTGTCGGCTAGAATATAAATCACCAGCGGGATGGCACTCAGGGCGCTTCATTTTCCGAAGCCATCCGAAGTTGCCTCAGGAGGAAACTTCAGGCAACTTCGGAAAATTAATCTCCGAGTGTCATCCCGCCGGTGATTTCGATTCTAGCTGGCGGGAAGTCATTGCGGGGAGATCAGTTGCCCGAAGAAGAGGTGATTTGTTGCTGGGTGACTAATCTCCCCGAATCTCCACGTGTGTCTCTGCCCTAAAGAGTGACTGAAGTTTTTCAGAGCACAAGTCAAATGACTGGGGGCAGCTGGGAAACTGACAATATGTCCAGCCCATTGTCAGATTTCAAAATGCATAAATAAAAAAATCTGTTTGCCCTTTTGAGAAATGGATTTCAGTGCAGAAGTCTGCTGGAGCAGCACTATTAACTGATGTGTTTTGTTTTCGCATGACAGTATCCCTTTATATATCTTAATAAGGAATGTTTTGTACATGCTGATGCCACAATGTACTGTAAATAGCAGTTGGTGTTAATATGAAGGAAGGTTGTACTGAGTGAATATCCAAGAGCAGCTTCTGCCATGCGTCATCCTAATAACCCCAAGGCCTTCGGGTCAGGACTCAGGCACTACCCTGTCCTCTCCAATGACATAATATTGGATATCCCGTCCCTTTTTGATGGTTGGGTTTGGGTTCTCAAATCCTTTCTCAACCTCGGGAGAGAGAAGATTCTTATACACTGTACCTAGAAATACCAAGAGCTGTATTTTCTATATAGGCACCCAAATATACAAATCTAGGGTGGGTCGGGGGACATATTACCAAGCTGCTGTTTTGACATTGATAAGAAAGCAAACAAATCACATGTGAGCCTGTTGCTCTGTATCACTGTATGGACCATAAAGTACCACTGCAAACTGATTTCAAGGATAAATAAGAATCCACTTTGGTGACACTGTGAAAGGAAGATTCTTGTGACCGATGAAGTTGATTTTTATTAGCTTGTTATTTTGTGTATGTTGCATCTAATTGATTGTAATAAATACTATTATTTTACAAATGACATTTTGTACACATTTTAGGTTAAAAACAGCCATATTTACTGTTTATAGATAGGTCAGGCATTTTTCATGTAGGAGGAATAACCAGGTGACCAGTTAATATGCCACTGACTTTCATAGCCAGCTGAGTCTTCTAATGGATTGGCACAAGGGTAGTATATTAGGCTACTATCAGTAACCAGCTACTTGCATGCAGTACATACACTCAAAGAAAGTGAATCCTAAGTCTATGTGCATGAGGGTATTCATTTGGGCACATCTAATACCCCTATTTCCAAGGTGTGTGTGGCTAATCTCAAGATGAAGTGATATTAAAGGAAAACTAAACCCACTTTGCAAACATAGAGCCCATGGAACAGGGACCCCTCCAGAACTACTGCAACCCCATTCCCTAAAACAGTTCTGCCCCATTCCAGTCTATACACCAAGTACAATGGGTTTGAAGGCCCCACTTTCAGCCACTTCACACTTCATTCCTCTCCAGAGCAGTCTTCTTTGTTGTTCTCTGGAGCGGTCTTCTTCTCCGGAGTGTTCTTCTCTGAAACGGTCTTCTTCCTTCTTCTCTGGAGCGGACGTCTTCGTTCTTATCTGGAATGGTCTTCTTCATTCTTTACCATAGCTGCTTCTTCGTTATTCTCCGGAGCAGCTTCTTCATTCTTTTACATCGCAGCTTCTTCATTCTTTTCCATTGTGGCTTCTTTGTTCTTCTCCAGAGCGGCTTCTTCGTTCTTTTCTGAAGTGGTCTTCTACATTGTTTTTTCATATGCTTCTTCATCAGCACAGCTAGAGCCCAAACCCAGGCCTGGGACAACAGTCACCCCTGTGCCCCCCTGATGGCAGCCCTAATTTATGGTATCCTTATATTTTATGATAGGGGGTACATTATTCACTATATACAGGTATGTGATCCATTATCCAGAAACCCATTAATCCAGAAAGCTCTGAATTGCAGGAAGGTCATCTGCAATTTTATTCAAATAATTCAACATTCTAAAAATGATTATAAATGATAATTAAACAGTACCTTGCACTTGATCCAAACTAATAATCTATATTAAAAGCAAAACCAGCCTATTGGGTTTATTTAATGTTTAAATATTTTTTTTAGTATTCTTAAAGTATGAAAATCCAAATGACAGAAAAATCTGTTATCGGGAAAACCCCATGTCCCAAGCATTCTGGATAACAGGTCCCATACCTGTAATATGATTGTTTTGTAGAGGTATCATTAGACAATAAATATCTAGTAACATTGACAACGCCTAACCCATCTCAACGACCAACAGCAAAGAGATAATTACTTACATTACTCTAAATTGACTGGACCCATGAAAACAAATGTATTTTTCTCAAATTGGTTGCCATGTATTACTACATCTTCGGCAAAGCTCCCTTACTGTATAATTCCAAACGCAAAACTAGTATGAAACCAGCAGAGCTATAAAGAATATCAGTAGGAGTATCTCCACCAAATTCCCCCCTGGTTTTGCAGTTGAATGATTATGATTAAATGCCCCATAATGTGGCACAAAGATGGTGCTTCCTTTCCAGTCAGTAATTAAGTTCTTCAGAAAAGAACAAGAGGCAGATAACCAGGGTGAGATGCTGGAGTCTGGCTGTAATGTTGGCACATTCCCCGGCCCTCTGTTCTGATGAATATAAGTCCTGTTCTCTATCTGGGACTCACACAATGAATCTCTGAGGGGCTATTGTGCCTGCTGAAGGTTGAGGGGAGGGAGGACTGGGTTAGTATTGCACTAAAGGGTAAGGTTCCATCAATATGTATCTGTGAGCTACACAAGTGCTTCCTTTCTCCTTAACCCCCTCCCTTCCGTCAGATTAACCCTTGGAATGTTCCACATTGAGCGAGACACTCGCATTATGTTAAGAGTTAAGTGACAATTATGAAAGTGTAACTGTGCCCCCCATGTAAATGACCTGAAAGGAATGCCATATAAAAAGACCTCTGTACCCTAAAAAAAAACTATGCTTGTTATATGGTATCTCTTACCTCATGGGCAATAAACAAATGTAGGGGGAGTATTTACTCTAGAAGTAAATATATGTGAGTGTTGTGCATTGACAGTACTTTTCATTTGTGGGATGTTTATAAGGGGCTAGGAACAACATAAAACATGTGCTTATAAGTGTGGCTCTCTGTTGGGTATTGCCAAGGCTGTTGATACCGTTGAGCTTTTTGTGTGTGGAAGGCTTTATGTAATTGTGGCTTTGGCTTAGTATATATGAAGCTTGTATGGGTCCAGTTAAATTGAAAAACTTAGTCCTGCTCAGTTTGCACCTCATACTTTACAGAGGTTGTTATATTTTTATAATTATTTGTTCCAAACATATGTGCCCCCCAAGTAGAGAGATGAATGTCCCTCCTGAATATGCTTCCTTATTGTTTATTGGCTGACTTGAATATGTGTATACTTGTGTTACGTGAGTGAAATGACAAATACACAATGTCCTCTGCACTCAACCCATTATCAATATATTTAAGACATTGAGACAGTTTGTCCCTGTGTAAAATGTATAATGAAGCAATAGAATTCTTAATGAATCAGATGAAAGTTGAGCGTAGGACTGGCCAGATATGGGATGACTGTGACGTAGTTGTTCAGCTTAAATATATTGCAATATATGGACAAACAATCCCTGTTTTGTTTAAAGGGTAAGACATTTAGTAGCTAAAGGCAGAAAATGTCTTAATAATGGGTTGAGTGCAGAGGACCTCTTGCATTTGTCTATATGTAAGAGCCAAAGTCCCAAAGAGCCAAAGTTCCAAAAAGCCGAAGTACCGAAGAGCAGAAGTCCCAAAGAGCCAAAGTCCCAAAGAGCCAAAGTTCCAAAGAGCTGAAGTACTGAAGTGCAGAAGTCCCAAAGAGCCAAAGTCCCAAAGAGCCAAAGTTCCAAAGAGACGAAGTACTGAAGAGCAAAAGTCCCAAAGAGCAAAGTCCCAAAGAGCCAAAATTCCAAAGAGCCGAAGTACTGAAGAGCAAAAGTCCCAAAGAGCAAAGTCCCAAAGAGCCAAAGTTCCAAAGAGCCGAAGTAATGAAGAGCAAAAGTCCCAAAGAGCCAAAATTCCAAAGAGCCGAAGTACTGAAGAGCAAAAGTCCCAAAGAGCAAAGTCCCAAAGAGCCAAAGTTCCAAAGAGCCGAAGTACTGAAGAGCAAAAGTCCCAAAGAGCAAAGTCCCAAAGAGCCAAAGTTCCAAAGAGCCGAAGTACTGAAGAGCAAAAGTCCCAAAGAGCAAAGTCCCAAAGAGCCAAAGTTCCAACGAGCCGAAGTACTGAAGAGCAAAAGTCCCAAAGAGCCAACGTCCCAAAGAGCAAAGTCCCAAAGAGCAAAAGTCCCAAAGAGCCAACGTCCCAAAGAGCCGAAGTACTGAAGAGCAGAAGTCCCAAAGAGCCAAAGTCCCAAAGAGCCAAAGTTCCAAAGAGACAAAGTACTGAAGAGCAGAAGTCCCAAAGGGTCGAAGTCCCAAAGAGACAAAGTCCCAAAGAGCCAAAGCTCTGAAGCCACAAAAGCCATGAAGCCACGAAAGGAGCCACAGTTGAAGTACAGAAGCGGCAAAAAGATCTGAAGTTAAAGTCTTGAAGCCATGAGTTTAGTTCTACTGAAGTGAACAACAATGAGTTTTTATTTTTTTATTTTATTAAACCCCTTACCACCAATTTATTATTTTAATACTCTATAGGCCCTGGTACCACAGTTTTTTTTTTACTTATTAATTTATTTTTATAACATGTGTGGGGGGGTTACCGTTTTAGCATTGATGTCTGTGTGGTCATTTAAAGGTGTAGGGTGGGCGGGATCTGGGGTGGAGCCCAGAAATTTTTTTTGTATGGGGTTTACTTTCTACAGCTGTAAATTCATTAGCTTCACTAAAACCTCTATGAATAAAGGTGGCCATAGACGAACAGATAATATCGTACAATATTCAGTGTGTGTATGGCAGGAGACAAGCTGACTGGTCGGTTCATCTATTGGGCAGGTCAGAAAATTTCGATTGGGTGCCTGAGCATCGGCCTGTAGAATTCTGACATATCTGACGATATATCTGACGATTCAGCTCTACACATCTGTACTGGAAAAGGAGGATCTTTCCTGCAATAAAGATCGTAATTGTAACATCTCTGGCCACCTTAAGACTGTCGCCATTCAGATGATTCATTTGGGAAGATGCAATAAATGGATAAATGCAGGGTCGGCGCTTCTGGGACCAAACCTCGGAGGCCCTCGTTCGCATGTGTGAAATCCGGAGCGCCACGCACCACACATATTTTTATTTAAGTTAAACCAGATTTGGGGAGCAGGTCTGGGCTGGCCCACAGGGATTTTTTCCGGTGTCCCGCCAGCCCAGTCTGACCCTGTATAAATGAGTGATGCTGTTAGGTAACTACTGTCAGGGCCATATTTATATATAGGTCCCCAAGGGCCTGTGCCTAGGGGGGCAGGGTTTTGGGGGTGACCCTCAGGGTGACTATTTTTTTTGTTTTCTTTTTTTTAAACCCTCCCCACCCTCCGCCATAGGAAATCCGGTGACAGAGCAGAGGGGGTGAGGGGTAGGGCCAAGTACAAGTATTAATACACAGGTTTCAATGTTACAGATCCTCCATTTATTCCCACCATGTCATCGATTGGGTTTATTCCACAATCTGTAATCATTTAAGTCAATAGATCTTGTGTGGAAAACTGAGTGTTGTAAAATAAAATGAAAATGATTCTGTACCTTTAAATGTTGCTCTTATACACTCCCTGCCAAAAAACACTTGATGGGCGGCCATGGAAAACATTTTCTCCCACAGAGCAAATAAAAGACTCACAATGACCTTGTGATTGCTTGTCCCCAAGAGGAGAGATTTCCCCGTGGGAGACTTGTTCCAAAGATACTGAACTCCCAGACCCCTTGTGCTTCTCTAACATTCCCTGAATGTGTAATAAGGCTCCACTGTGTGTGTCTGACAAACCTGAGTCTGCTTTAGTTACAAACAACAACTTGTCATTATATAATAGAGAATATTGGGGGGGGGAAGCAGAAATTCTACAAAAAGGATCTTTAGGATAAACGCATGAAGGGCTTTAAAAAGAAATGTGATTTTTCACACAATATGCAATGTGGGACCATTTCAAGCATCGGATCTGTGCAGCCACTGGGACAGAATGTTCTGTTATACAGATAGCTAGAATCTCAGCTGCCATAAAGCAGGACAGGACTGCTGCTTACAATGGGGATCACATAAGATCTGTGCAGCCATTGGGACAGAATGTTCTGTTATACAGATATCTAGAATCTCAGCTGCCATAAAGCAGGACAGGACTGCTGCTTACAATGGGGATCAGATAGGATCTGTGCAGCCACTGGGACAGAATGTTCTGTTATACAGATAGCTAGAATCTCAGCTGCCATAAAGCAGGACAGGACTGCTGCTTACAATGGGGATCAGATAGGATCTGTGCAGCCACTGGGACAGAATGTTCTGTTATACAGATAGCTAGAATCTCAGCTGCCATAAAGCAGGACAGGACTGCTGCTTACAATGGGGATCAGATAGGATCTGTGCAGCCACTGGGACAGAATGTTCTGTTATACAGATAGCTAGAATCTCAGCTGCCATAAAGCAGGACAGGACTGGTGCTTACAATGGGGATCAGATAGGATCTGTGCAGCCACTGGGACAGAATGTTCTGTTATACAGATAGCTAGAATCTCAGCTGCCATAAAGCAGGACAGGACTGCTGCTTACAATGGGGATCAGATAGGATCTGTGCAGCCACTGGGATAGAATGTTCTGTTATACAGATAGCTAGAATCTCAGCTGCCATAAAGCAGGACAGGACTGCTGCTTACAATGGGGATCAGATAGGATCTGTGCAGCCACTGGGACAGAATGTTCTGTTATACAGATAGTTAGAATCTCAGCTGCCATAAAGCAGGACAGGACTGCTGCTTACAATGGGGATCAGATAGGATCTGTGCAGCCACTGGGACAGAATGTTCTGTTATACAGATAGCTAGAATCTCAGCTGCCATAAAGCAGGACAGGACTGCTGCTTACAATGGGGATCAGATAGGATCTGTGCAGCCACTGGCAAGTAATCCTACCAACAACCTAAGCCACCAAATACAATATCTTCCCCACCCTGCCCATGGTTATGAGTGAAGGCATTTTTACTTCTCATGAGATGGGTTTACAGTTACAGGTAACTAGGAGAGACTCAATGCACAGGGAAGGTCAGTGGGCGAAGCCCAAGGTGCAGAGAATAGAGATGAAATTACTGAAACCCAATATAGAGAAACAGAGACATATGGGACATATTTAAAACCTTTGCACACAGGATCAGTTCTCAGTTTAGCATACGGGTTTACTTTATTAATGTTTATTATGTGTTCATAATAAGAGATTCTAACATGTGTGGACTCCCTGCATTCAAAAAAAATGAGAAGAATAAGAGATCACGTGACACATGGTGGGGGTCCAGAATGTGAGTGAAGGATCAGCCAATACATAACGATCCCTATCTTCATATTTCATAGGATAAGTAAACGTGTAAAAAAAGGGAATGTAAAACTGATGAGGGGGCTATTCTGAGAAATGTTGCTATGTATTTTCATTATTTATTTTGTTTTTATTCCAAGATATTAAGGGCTACATGTGCTGTTAATATGAATGAATTGTGTTACAACAGCGCCACCTGCTGGTCAGTTTCCCACCAGTCTGACCAGCAAGTAGTCAAGGAAGTTGTCAGGAGAAAGAAAGAGGCTGATGTTCTTCTGCTTAGGAATAAAATTAGAAACCTTTCTCACATCTTTCCTAAGCAGAAGAACATCAGCCTCTTTCTTTCTCCTGACAACTTCCTTGACTACTTGGTGGTCAGACTGGTGGGAAACTGACCAGCAGGTGGCGCTGTTGTAACACAATTCATTCATATTAACAGTACATGTATCCCTTAATATCTTGGAGTAAAAATAAAATAAATAATGAATGTAAATTACAAAAGTGCTTAGGATGGTACTCTCATCCATTTTACATTCACTTATTTTAAAGGTTGACTTATACTTTATGGAATAAAAACACTTACTGTATAGTACTTTGCTTATGGATGAGAAGGATCTACTTTTCATTGCCTACCCTTGGGACCTGGCTAGCATTGATGAATGGGAGCCTCAGCACACATATGTTTGATCCAGGGACTGGTCCGATTGGATCTTGGAGTCAGGAAGGAATTTTTTCATTATCTGAAATTGCATGGTTGCTCAGGGCAGCCATCAGGGGGGACAGGGGGGACAAGTGTCCCGGGCCTGGGCATGAAAGGAGGGTCCAGCAGTGCTGCACTTTTGAAAGAGCCGTGCCCCCTTGAGAGCGCCGAAGCTTTGCGGACATTTTCGAAGTCCCGAACAGCCAAAATGCGGAAGTGCCGAAAAGCCGAACTCCCGAAGTGGTGAAGAGACCCAAAGTCATGAAAACAGTCATGAAATGTAATTCCCGAAGAGGCGAAAAAACCCAAAGTCGCGAAAGGAGGCAAAGTTGAAGTCCTGAAGACACGAGTTCAATTCTACTGAAAACCAATTTGTGTTTTTTTGTTTTTTTTTAATCCCCTGGCCACCAATGTATTATCTTAATATTCTATGGGCCCCTTCCACCAATGTTTTTTAAAAAAATATTCTTGGGGGCCCCAATTTTTTTTTTATTTGTAAGTGGGGCCCTGGCACCAATGCTTTTAAAAAAAAAAACCTTTTATGGGTGGCCCTAGCTCCAATGTTTTTTTTTTTTTTAATTTATAAGGGGGCCTTGACCATCAATAGCTTTTTACTTTACTTGTTTAGCACTGATGTCTGCGTGGTCTTTTAACTGTGATGTGGAGTGGGCAGGATCTGGGGTGGGGCTTTGGCACCCGGGGGGGCCCTGAAAATTTTGTTGTACGGGGCCCCGTGATTTCTTATGGCGGCCCTGTGGTTGTTAAAGTAATTTGGACCCTAGCAACCAATTGCTCAAATTACAAACTGGAGAGCTGCTGAATAAAAAACGAAATAGCTCACAAACCACAAATAATAAAAAATGAAAACCAATTGCAAATTGTCTGAGACTATCCCTCTCTACATCATACTAACAGTTAATTTTAAGGTTAACAATACATTTAAGGCCTGTGAACTTGTATAAGTTCTGTGTACATGTCGCCAAATGAGGCTGATCCAATAGTTGGCCCCCAGATGATACAGAGGGGCCACAGTCCCATTGTATGAGGATCATATCAACACGCCAATGCAGTCCTCATCAGATGGGAAAATTAAACTTGCCCAACTGATATCTGGTCAGATCTATTGGCCAGACATTGGCCGGCAGGGGAAGAATGATATACAGGTATGGGACCTGTTATCCAGAATGCTCGGGGCCTGGGGTTTTTCAGATACCAATCTTTCCGTAATTCGGATCTTCCTACTTCAAAACTACTTAAAATTAGGAATGCACCGAATCCACTGTTTTGGATTTGGCCGAACCCCCGAATCCTTTGTAAAAGATCCGGCCAACTACTGAACCGAATCCTGCTGAAAAAAAAGCCAAATCCTGGCCAAATCCCCAACCGAATCCTGGATTCGGTGCATCCAGGGGCGTAACTATAGAGGAAGCAGACTCTGTGGTTGCAGGGGGGCCCAGGAGTGTAGGGGGCCCAGTGAGACCCTAATTAATTAGCAATTTTAATATATCTTAGGCCAACTTATAAATATGTTGGGGCCCTAAATTGAATTTGCTATGGGGCCCAGTAATTACGCCACTGGGTGCATCCCTACGTAAAATGAATTTAAATAATAAATAAACCCAATAGGCTGGTTTTGCTTCCAATAAGGATTAATTATATCTTACTTGGGATCAAGTACAAGTTACTTTTTTTTAATATTACAGAGAAAAAAGAAATAGTTTCTAAAAATTCGAATTTTCGGGTAAAATGGAGCCTTTCCGTAATTCGGCGCTTTCTGGGTTTCCTGATCCCATACCTGTATTTTCTTTTACTGCTGGGGCGCCTCGATTTTGCTGCACTTTGTTGCCAGAGAAGAACACGTGGTAATTCTGATAAAAATAATAATAATAATATAGTCAAACATAAGATGAAATTTCCATTTTAAAAAATCTTCATTCTGAAATTTTGATGTGTGGAAAGGGTTAACCCAAACTCCCCCATCTGGATGCAGCTGCTTGTGGGATGTTCCCAGTGGGAGGAGCTGAGGGCCAGTTCTCACCTGTGCTGCAGGGTGGGGAGGGAGATAGAAGCTGCTGAGCGCAGAGCAAACTCACAGTCGGTTCCTGCTTGATCCAGGGAAAGCAACTTTTGTTTTGGGTAAGTAGACTGGAGACTTTGCATTTGTTTATTCCCTTGGGTTTGGCTTTTGTTGATGTTTTCTTAGGCACAATCACTATTCTTTTTTACTCACTCAGTTCTCACAATCTCATTTCTTTTTAAACAATTAGTGTGATTTCCTCAAGTGAAACAAGTATAGTGTGAGATTTGCACCCCTAGGTTTGGTTGTAGGGGGGCTTCAATCTAGCCCAGGGGTGCAAATCTCACACTATACTGGATGGGAAATAAAGAACATCTATAAAAACGATAAAAGTTCTGTATTGTATTATTCAAATTCTTAGCAGTCTCCGCTGACGTTGGATCGACAGTAAAAATCCATGTTTTATCTGCTAGTGGGGAGAAGAAGGGGTTAAAGGGAAGGTTTTTGTGACTGACGAATTCTCTCTGTTGCATTTAATGAACTTTTACGCTTTTAGAGTAAAGGGGACATTTGCCCAAATTCCAAATAATAATAAGTTTTATAAGTTCAAATGATTTTAGGACAGAGCGGAAGTTTACATTGAGGGTGTAACCTGCTACATTGTGGATTAAGTTGTTTAGTTTCATGCCTGGGTCGCCCAATTTAAACTGCCACTCCTGTGCAAAGTTGTAGTTCAGCCAGATGGATTCTATGGGGCTAATAGCACCCACTCCTGAAATATTCCAACACTCCCTATAAACACTTTCTTTTCATGAACTGTTGGTCTGGTGATGAGACATTTAGAGGTCCATTTATCAAAGTTTGAATTTATCTCAATATTTTCCGAAAACAACTCTGACCAAATCAACACTGGCTTTTTTTTCTGAATGTATCAATACACTTTCCCAAAAATTTTGTTTGTGGGGGGAAAAAATCGTGGAAAAAAACTAATCGTACAAATTTTTTAGGATTTCCCACATGAAAAGTTTTGCCCGATAACCATGAAATTGTCGGAAACCCAGCGCAGATCAAGATACAGTATCTTCAGGACTTCTCCCATTTACTTATATGGAACCTCGGCAGGTCTGAGATGCCGGAATTTCAGATTCTGACTTTTTCCATCATCGAGGTAGAATTAGGGTTGCCACATGGCTGGTATTTTACCAGCCGGGCCGGTAAAAAAGATGGTTGATCCCAATGTTATTAATAGGGAATAAAGATAAATATATAGGAAATTCAGTGATCCCAATGTTATTAATAGGGAATAAAGATAAATATATAGGAAGGTCAGTGATCCCAATGTTATTAATAGGGAATAAAGATAAATATATAGGAAGGTCAGTGATCCCAATGTTATTAATAGGGAATAAAGATAAATATATAGGAAGGTCAGTGATCCCAATGTTATTAATAGGGAATAAAGAGAAATATATAGGAAGGTCAGTGATCCCAATGTTATTAATAGGGAATAAATATATAGGAAGGTCAGTGATCCCAATGTTATTAATAGGGAATAAATATATAGGAAGGTCAGTGATCCCAATGTTATTAATAGGGAATAAAGATAAATATATAGGAAGGTCAGTGATCCCAATGTTATTAATAGGGAATAAATATATAGGAAGGTCAGTGATCCCAATGTTATTAATAGGGAATAAAGATAAATATATAGGAAGGTCAGTGATCCCAATGTTATTAATTGGGAATAAAGATAAATATATAGGAAGGTCAGTGATCCCAATGTTATTAATAGGGAATAAAGATAAATATATAGGAAGGTCAGTGATCCCAATGTTATTAATAGGGAATAAAGATAAATATATAGGAAGGCCAGTGATCCCAATGTTATTAATAGGGAATAAAGAGAAATATATAGGAAGGTCAGTGATCCCAATGTTATTAATAGGGAATAAAGATAAATATATAGGAACGCCAGTGATCCCAATGTTATTAATAGGGAATAAAGATAAATATATAGGAAGGTCAGTGATCCCAATGTTATTAATAGGGAATAAAGATAAATATATAGGAAGGTCAGTGATCCCAATGTTATTAATAGGGAATAAAGATAAATATATAGGAAGGTCAGTGATCCCAATGTTATTAATAGAGAATAAAGATAAATATATAGGAAGGTCAGTGATCCCAATGTTATTAATAGGGAATAAAGATTAAATATACAGGAAGGTCAGTGATCCCAATGTTATTAATAGGGAATATAAGATAAATTTATAGGAAGGTCAGTGATCCCAATGTTATTAATAGGGAATAAAGATAAATATATAGGAAGGTCAGTGATATGATCCCAATGTTATTAATAGGGAATAAAGAGAAATATATAGGAAGGTCAGTGATCCCAATGTTATTAATAGGGAATAAAGATAAATATATAGGAAGGTCAGTGATCCCAATGTTATTAATAGGGAATATAAGAGAAATATATAGGAAGGTCAGTGATCCCAATGTTATTAATAGGGAATAAAGAGAAATATATAGGAAGGTCAGTGATCCCAATGTTATTAATAGGGAATAAAGATAAATATATAGGAAGGTCAGTGATCCCAATGTTATTAATAGGGAATAAAGAGAAATATATAGGAAGGTCAGTGATCCCAATGTTATTAATAGGGAATAAAGAGAAATATATAGGAAGGTCAGTGATCCCAATGTTATTAATAGGGAATAAAGATAAATATATAGGAAGGTCAGTGATCCCAATGTTATTAATAGGGAATAAAGAGAAATATATAGGAAGGTCAGTGATCCCAATGTTATTAATAGGGAATAAAGATAAATATATAGGAAGCCGGTATTTTTTTCAAAAAAAGATGGCAACCCTGGGTATAATAAATCCCAACATGTTTGTGGGGTATTTTTTCCCACTAAAAATTCATATTTTATACAAAAAAAAACAAATTTTTCAGGTTTTTGGCATTCAGATTAGTACATAACCCCCTTAGCTGCACTTAGGTTAGAGATACATCTTCTGGCTGTGAGATACTTTGTGCGGTTATTGCTTGGCAGAGTTGAACAGGCATTCTGACATTCTTTTAAAATCATAAAAGTATCTGCAAGTGTAAAACCTGAATTTCCACAATGAAAGGGAGCACTGGGTCCTTGGCCACATCTGGGGATGAGTCACAGAGATAGAAAATCGCCTTTTGAAGGTGAGGCCTGCTCCTGGGCTCCTTCTGTAAGGCTATTGGGGGGGGGGGGAAACAACAACCACAGGATATTACTCTAAACATAATGACACACCAAGCATTTTACCTAAATCTATTTGGTTAAACCCATACCTGGGAGTCCCATGTCTATCTATCTATCTATCTATCTATCTATCTATCTATCTATCTATCTATCTATATGTATGTGCCTATTAGAAATAGGAAAGGGCTGGTGGAACTGTTCACCCACTGGGAGATTCTCTGGTTAGGTTTCAGCTGTTTTGATGTCTGTGATTTTCCATTGCAATATTCAAGTATTTAACAACAATCATTTAAAGGGCCCAGCGCTGCAAGTGCAACAGTCAAACATAATATTTTTGAACGTTAGGAAAACAAACTTTCCCCATGACAGCAGTTTCTATCTTGGTTCTGCCTAAAATAACAGTAGACTGCAGTGTCCCCTCTGGCCCTACAGCTGGGAACCCTCTGAACTCCTCAAGAACATGAGCTCTTCCCCCACCCACATCTGACCCTAAGCTGCCATACTGCTAAACATCTGGAGATCAAGACCTGTGTGGTTGCTTCAGAACATGGAAAAAATATTTTAGAATTAGATGAAAGGCTATTTCTGGTCCCAGAAAGCTTTTCGTATAGACAAGGATGTTACCAAACAGCAGCGTCGAAACCAGGCCCAGGCAATCTGTGCAAATGCCATGAGAGGTTGTCAGTAGACTGGTGGGTTTGTTGGACTTCTGTGTACTTGAAATGCCAGGGCCTATTTGGAATATCAGTCCAGGTCTGGTCAATACTAGGGGAATGCAGTGAAGGTGCATTATTTAGATGCAGTTATTTAGGGAAAGTGTAAGGGTCACAATTACAGAAAATCTCCCAGTTCTCCCTCCGTATCTGGTCCCAAAATAAAGTAAATAAATAAAGTAGTTTAGGTAACTAGGAAGTGGGTGCCAGTGCTCCTCCAGCAGGCTCTGACATGGGGCGTTTCTGAGCTCCTTGCCACCCTGAGGTGGCCTTTCTACATACCTCCCAACTGTCCTGTTTTTATTGGGACAGTCCCTCTTTTGACAGCTCGACCCGCAGTCCCGATTTTTCTCTGCACTGAACAGCTAAAAAAAAAAGAAACCGTGTTTCTAACTTAATTGGCTTTTGGCAGAGAGCCCAGAACAGCCACGAGGATCAGATCAGTTGAGATTGTAACAATTTTGAGATAAGCAAAATAAGTAATTGTAACAATTTAGATAACGGGTCCCTTGGGAGAAGTTAGACTCACAGCTTAAAGGGCAACTCGCCTTCATTAGCAAAACTGTAATAACTGAAAACAACCACAGAAATATGATCAAACTTTCATAACCTGCTAAATTTTGTAAAATGAACATAATTAGGGGGTATAATATGGGCATAAAAATGGGTGTGGTCAAAAAAATTTGACCCGCTACATGCGGCAAATTTTTTGTCCCTCCTTTTTATTTCCGAAATGTTGGTAAGTATGTTTTCTGATGCTGCCCCCCCGCTCGCACATGGCACATACCATTTTTAGTGCAGGAGAGGGTTTGGCGGAGGCCACAACACTAGTGCAGAGAGCACAATTATGCTGTCTGCATTAGCAGTGTGAAATTCCGATTTAAAAATTGGAATCTCGGCTCCTAAACTTACCAAGAGCTGCTTATAGCCGCCCCCGCCAACTTGCAAACTAATGCCGCCTGAGCTGAGATGAGTTTGAGTTTAAGGGCCCCGGGCTCTGTGTTTAGTTTAAATCCCCGCCATATATGAAAGGCACAACTGCTGTTGCTTTGCCAAAAAATACACACCGTCCGTATACTGTAAGTATCTCTCATACAATACAAAAAGTGACTTTAATGTTTTAGATGTGAAGTAACTCGATTATTCGAAAACGATAAACAGTACAGCAGCAGTTTGGCAAACCGTTACCCAGAAACCATTGCTGTTTCCCTATTTAAACCATTGATGTAAATGTACTGGTTAAAGAAGTCATAACTGGTCAGTTTGGAACCCTTGGCCCAGAGTCCCTTTTCTTTATTTTTTGCACAACTATTGTATGAAGATTTCTAGGGCTGGTGTGAGCAGCTATAAAGGAGGCAAAGAAAAGTGCTAGCCCAGGTTATGCTCTACCAATGAAGTTGTTTGTGTAGTGCCATCAAGCAGAGGGGGAGCAGATTCTCGGCCTGTGTTTCTTCGCAGGTCAAGTCTGGCAGTAGTCTTAAGGTGGCCATAGACGCACAGATAATATCGTAAGAAATTAATTTTCGTCCGATATTCGTTGCGTGTATGGTGGAAAAAGAGCCGACCGATATCGGCAGAAGACTTGGATAGACTTTTGATCGGGTGCCTTTGAAGGGACCCAAACATCGCCCATTGTTAGTGCTGAATCGTCAGATACAGGTAGAATTCTATTGTTTCTTCCTGTATATCTGCCGATTCAGCTCTACACGTGTGTATTGAAACGAACGATCTTTCTTGGAAAGATCTTTTCCAAGAAAGATCGTAATTGTTATGTCTATGGCCACCTTTAGAGCTGGGATAGAGAGCAGTGTCCTTTCTTCTGCAGTGTGGCAGTCTGTCTGTCTTCTGGACCCTGTAGAAAAGAAAAAAGATCTGTTTAGGTAGTGGGTGCCAGTGCTCCTCCAGCAGGCTCTGCTCCTATGTGTATAGATTAAATCCCTGCCATAAAACAAGACACAATGTTGTTGTTGTTTTGCCAAAAAATATGTATTGTCAGCCGTGTTAAGCTCACCACAGACGTTGAGATTTTTCCCACCTTAATGGGCAATTTTAGTGCGATCCGACAAATCCGTCATAATCTCAAGGTTAGTGGGCACTGAACGACTGTGCATCTAATGACATCGGTCAGAAAATTGATTGGGCGGGTTAGAAAATTTTAATTGGTCACAGTGAAATTGATCCATTGTCAATGGACACGGTATTCTCACCTTGCCTCATGGCAGGAGCGGCCCTGTATATCATGCCCTATATATATGTTGTAGTACAGATATGGGACCTGTTATACAGAATTCTAGGGAGCTGGGGCTTTTTGGATAACTGATCATTCCTTAATTTGGATCTTCCTACCTTAAGTCTATTAGAAAATCATGTAAACATTAAATAAAGCCAATAGACTGGTTTTGCCTCCAATAAGGATTAATTATATCTTAGTTGGGATCAAGTACAAGCGACATGTTTTATTATTACACAGAAAAAGGAAATCAGTTTTTAAAAAATTTGGATTATTTGGGTAAAATAGAGTCTATGGGGAAACGGCCTTCCTGTAATTCGGATCTTTCTGAGTTTTGGAATAACAGATCTCCTACCTGTACCCCATTGAACAGCTTCTCGGAGTCACAAGTCACTGAACAGAATGAAAGACTGATTGAACTGCAGCATAACGTTAGTTTATAGGGACGGCTGGCCTGGAGGGACTTCTCATGGTTTATCTGTAAGGGCAGAGACACACGGTCACATTCGCCCGGCGACAAAACGCCTCTTCTTTGAGGCGACTAATCTCCCCCAACTGCCTTCCCGCCGGCTAGAATGAGTATCGCTGGAGGGATGGCACTCGCATACCTCCCAACATTTTTTAAGTAAAAAGAGGGACAAAAAAATTTTTCCCGCATGCAGCGCAGCAATTTTGTTGACCACACCCCTTTCTGTGGCCACACCCTCTAATTACCATGTTTGTTTTACAAAATTTGGCAGGTTATGAAAGTTTGAAAATATTTCTCCTTATCTAAACTGTGTTTTTGTGTCTCAAAATTGTTACAAAGTATCTTATTTGCACCTGTTAGCTGTTCTGGGCTCTCTGCTAAAAGCCAATTAAGTGAGAAACTTTGTTTCTTTTTCTGGCTGTTCAGTGCAGAGAAAAGAGGGACTTTCCAGTACAAATGAGGGACTGCGGGTTGAGCTGTCAAAAGAGGGACTGTCCCTCCGAAAAAGGGACAGTTGGGAGGTATGCACTCGGAGCACTTCGTTTTCGAAAACTTCAGACGACTTCGAAAAATGAAGCGCTCCAAATGCATGTTGCTGCCACTGGGTTTCCCTCTAATACTTGCCCAATTTATTTACCTCAGGAATCTCCCTCTCCTTTCTACCTCCCCCTCATTCCTTCCAGCACAGGGGCGGCACCTCACCCCTCCCTCCTCTCCACCTTCCTGCACAAAAACTCAGTCACAGACACTTACACACATCAATTATACAAAGAAGTTTAGGGAGAATGGAGGTCTGTGTGCTGGAACAGCATTTCTCTGGTGTTTCTGTAATGTTTCTGTGTGACTGGCAGTTTGAGCGGCTGGAAGAGGAGGAGGAGTCTCCCTGCAGGGAGAGGGGTGGAGATTCCTGAGGTAAATACATGTGACAAGTAAAAATAAAAGAAACCTGTGGCATCAATGCAGACTAAAGACTATTCTACCAGTGCAGACGGAAAGGGAGACCTTGTCAGGGCTCTGAAGAACAAATTGTGCATAAAATCTCAAACGGATTGAAGAACATGCCCCCAACCCAGGTCCAAACTGCTACTCTGTGGGGTCTGGCAAATGCCAGAGAGACAGTCACTCTTTAGTAGACTGATGGTTGGCAGAGACTACAAAGATCTGGGAAATGGCTGCTGTAAGATGCCATAGCCAGTCACAATTTAATGGGCTGGTAAGAGCTGTTTGGGCCTCTGTGTACCTGAAAAGCCAGGGCCTATTGCGAATCTCAGACCAGGCCTGAAGCTAATCCCATTCCCATAATCTACATGGGTGTAGCCATTGTTCCTGGCAGTCCCTATGTACTAGTTATTGTTGCCACCTGTTCAGTTTTGACCCAGGCAACCTGGTTTTTTTAAGGGCAAATCAAAAAGCTCAGATTGCCATCCCATCTGCGATTTTCATTCTAGCCGGTGGGAAGGCAGTTCGGGGAGATTAGTCGCCCCGAAGAAGAGGAAATTTGTTGCCGGCGACTAATCTCCCTGAATCTGTGCGTCTCTGCCCTAAACTGCTGGGAGGTGGGGAGGTGCAATGAAGCGGCAGATTCTTTCTAATAAGAACCATCTTTGGATTTCTGTGCCTTGAAAAGAGCATGTTTTGATCTTCAGAGCCCTGACCATGACTCCCTTTACTAGTGCCTGAAAAGACAGGGCCTATTGTGAATCTTGGACCAGACCTGAAGCTAATCCCATTCCCATAATCCCCATGGGTGGAGTCATTCCTGCCTGGCAGTCCCTATGTACTAGTTAAGGTTGCCACCTGACCAGTTTCGACCCGGACAACATGTTTGTTTTTTTTTTGTTTTTTTATTTTTTTTATTTAAGGGCTGCCCAGGTCAAAACCAAATTAGGAAAACTGGACAAGATTCCCTATGATTGATGTGGAGATCGTGACATTATAGCCCCCCGCAGTGCCACGGCCCTGCCCCGCCAAAGGTGGCAACCCTAGTACTAGTTCTGCTCAAGTTGAAATGTTCCCTGGCAATTAACTTTTCCGTGTGCTCAGTCACTTGTGAATCATAGGAAAGCGTGTCACGGCACAGTCTGCCCCAGCCCTGGATGGAGAGACAGACAATTGTTTGGATATTGCGGAGGCATAGGACTCTTCTAGCACCTGCCCACCAGGTTCCAAACTTGTCGCAGCACCTCATATTGTTTTTTTGTGGGGTTCAGCTGATCGGGGGAGCGGGTTTGGGCTGGCAGGGACTCGCCAGTAGCAGGGCTAGATTTGGGTGAATTGCTGAGATGGATGTAGGACTGTTCTGCAGTGACAAATGTGAATCGCTGCACAATACACATTTGTTTTTGATCCTGTATCAAGTGGAGGAAATACAGTTCACCACCAAAATCAGAAGGACCCACTGCAAAGTTTCTCAAAATAACTATTCTAAAAGTTAAATATGTTCTCTTCTCCCTGATGGTTGATCCCAATGTTATTAATAGGGACATTAGAAAAATATATAGGAAGGCAGGTATTTTCTTTCATAAAACTTGGCAACCCTACCTGGGAGAGATCTGCGGGACTTTGTACTGGGCCTCTCTGGGTTCGATGCTGAGCTAGAACATTGCTGAGTGTCCTGGTAGAATTCACTACAGAAATAATTAACTGTGTAACCCTGAGGCAGAGAGACCCTTGTCACAGAATGATCAGCATTAAGAACTGCTAGGGGCTTGTGAGGAAGGCTCATTGGAGAGAATGAATTCGTCTTTGTCTAACGACAACAAACCAAAATGATTTCTTCCCTCGCGGCACCAGCATGTCAATGAGCACCTGAGAGAACCATGTCTTGTAGATGTGATTGTTTCTGTTAGGAACTATTTTGGGTTCTAGATATCTGTTGGGTCGGTTAGAACCATTGGCCAAACGAGCATGAAAAAGCAGGATTTCCAGTTTGTAAAAGGGCTGGGGTTGCAAGGCAGTGGGTGGATCATAGGCACAAATTTGGCATAATTGGTGCTGGCCAGGATGGATCAAGGGTGTGGCCAAGTGTGCAAGGGCCATTTTACTGTCATTTAGGCCATGTTTTCCTCGAAGGCTGATCCGACACCCAGGGGACCAGCAGATTAATAGTTGGGGGGGTGTGCTCTGAGGAAAGCATCCTGATAACTCAGTAGTATGGGTCGCCCTAATTACTGATGGAAGCCCTGCCAGCAGTAACGTAACTAATGTCTTCTGGGCCGGGGTGTAGTATCCCACTTCTCTAGACGTGCGGTTTCCTTACCACCGACCTGCGGAGTGATCTCTGATGGGCCCGAGGGGGAGCGAACCCTGGTGCAATTGCACCCCTGCTCCCCCGGTAGTTAGCCACTGCCTGCCAGCAGGACACTATCTGCAAGAATTCTTTAAGTTCCCCTCATAAACAAGTTAATTGGCTATTCATGAAATGGGTTACTATTAGACCTTAGATTGTATGCTCCACTGGGGCAGGGAGTGATGTACAGTATAATGTCTAAATAGTTTACACAGGAATTTCTTTACCCCCATAGTCATTAGTCAGGGCAGAAGGCTGGGTATTGTCTATCTTGCTGTATAGGGATGGCAGGTGTTCTTTGTAATTATATTGGCTGCTGACAAGCTCCTGTGTAGATGCCATGTGGCCGGCGGAAGGTACAGTTACAATGGACAGCTGGCACACACTGAGCTGCCTTGTGATACTATAAAGTACAACACTAGAATTTTAACCCTATCTTGGCTAAAAGGCTTTGCCCAGATATAAGAGACAGAATGTAGGTTGCATAGGACTCCAACATCCAGGATGGTCCTTCAATGAGTGGAAGAGGAAGGTGAGGGTTTTGTGGAATTGCACCTCTCTTGCTGTTGTATAAAGATAGAGGACGTCAGAGGTTCTTGCAAACACAACCTAACAAAGGCTTTATTATTATATATTATTTGCCACAGCAATGAGGAAGCTTTAGGGTGAATTCAAAGTCATATACCATTATGGGCATACACCGCTTGGTAGGTTTCAAGGGTTTCTTAGCGAAGTGTTCCAGATCCCTAGAGAAGAAATGGATCAGGGAGTAGAATATGACCTGAATCTGTTACTGGTACTGTGGTTCCTGTTTGTTCTAGGTATTCACAATAATCACACCTTTCTAGAATGTACTAGAACAGTATCTAGTCCTGTAACTGACTAAACTGGGGTTCCTGTTCCCAGACTTTCACTAGAGAGGCTGTCTCTCTAGGGCAGAACAACTTTACTGGGCCTTGTTGACACCAGGCTCCCCAGACACATCCACCCAATTAGACAGATAACGGCAAAGAGGAAATCCCACCCCTTTCCACCAGGCTCCCCAGACACATCCACCCAATTAGACAGATAACGGCAAAGAGGAAATCCCACCCCTTTCCAATCTCTATATTTAAGTGTGACAGGAAGTGGTCACTTTCTCTGACAGCCAATAATATGGATATGGAAACATCCTGTAACTAGGGTAATTAACTATTATGGATTTAAAGCTATAGGGACTATTTCTATATCCGCCAAGGCAATTGGCTAGGGTGATGGAAACATTGTGCTGCTTATACATGGTATTTCTTTAAGGCTGATCTATTATAAGTACAGGTATGGGTTCCATTATCCAGAAAGCTCAATCACGAAAAAAAAAAATTCTAAAAAAAAAAATGGTGTTTGCCCTTTAAAAGTCCGACCAGAAAAAATCAGACTTAAATAATCGTTTACATGATTTTCTAGTAGATTTAGGTTATTAAAATCCGAATTTTTCAGATGTTTTTAAAATATAAAAGTCTGAACAAACTATAATCCACTATTTGACCTTATTTGTTATTTAAAAAAGTATGATTTAATCAGATCAGGGAAAAACTCTATAAAATCAAACGAAAACCCGAATCCTAAGATTTTTTTCAGATTTATTTCCCCAATCGATTTATTTTCTGGCTTTTTCTCGAAAAAATAGGAATTTTTCTGATTTTTGCTTCCAAATAGGATAGGGACCTCTGCCATTGACTCATATACAACCTCGGCAGGTCTGAGATGCTGGATTTTCGGATTTGGACTTTTTGGCAGCCTCTGGGTATAATAAATCTCGGGGAAAAAAATTGATTTTTTTAGCATTCGGACTTTAATAAATAACCCCCTTAATGTTTGATGATCCAAATTATGGAAATATTGGTTATTTGGAAAACCTCAGGTCCTGAGAATTCTGGACAACCGTTCCCATGCCAGTAATAGGTTTTTGTTGTTGTCTGAACCTGTAACATTCATTTAACCCTTTGCCTGCCAGGCATATGGGTTCTGTGTGCTGGCCACAAAGTACAATCTCTGGAAAGGCCATTTTCTGACTGTTTCATAAAAATGTAGCCCGCATCTGACCATTCTGACGAAGGGGACCGCCCCCGAAACATTACATCACTGACGCAATACACAGGGGTTAACCCCCGCTACACTAGCCATCGAGTGTTTGTATTTTTCCCTGAGTTCTAGGGTTTGCCATAGGCAGTGTGTTTCCCAGTTTGTTTGGATAGAAAGTGGTGGCAGCAGGAAAGGGTATTTTAACTACCTGTACCACATGTCTGCAATCACAATACTGTGCTATAGACCCAAAGGAAATGGTGATATATATCTATCTATCTATCTATCTATCTATCTATCTATCTATCTATCTATCTATCTATCTATCTATCTATCTATCTATCTATCTATCTATCTATCTATCTATCTATCTATCTATCTATCTATCTATCTATCTATCTATCTCGCTAATTCTCTCTCTCTCTCTAATCTCTCTCTCTCGCTACTCTCTCTCTATCTCTCTCTAATCTCTCTCTCTAATCTCTCTCTCTCTCTCTCTCTCTCTCTCTCTCTCTCTCTCTCTCTCTCTCTCTCTCTCTCTCTCTCTCTCTCTCTCTCTCTCTCTCTCTCTCTCTCTCTCTCTCTCTCTCTCTCTCTCTCTCTCTCTCTCTCTCTCTCTCTCTCTCTCTCTCTCTCTCTCTCTCTCTCCTCTCTCTCTCTCTCTCTCCTTATACCTTACTGACTGCTTTAAAATCGGTTTAATACAAGTTCAGGCTCTTACCCTTTAATATTTAAGAAGTGCAGCGTTCTCGCTGCCAGTCCCCAGCCCATGCCCCAGGGTGAGGTACAAACCTGTTTATCGTTGGCTCACAGACGGTAAGGGAGGGACTCGGTGAGAACATTGTGATCTCTTGAGAGTAAGAAAGTCAGACTGGATCCGCTGCTCTCATGTCCCAGGGCAGTTCCTGCCTGACTCCCATCATCCCATGCTTCTGTCATCCAAGAAATACAACTATAATACACAAATGAAGGTGAATTGCCCTTTAAGCTGAGTCTAACTTTTCCCAAGGGACCTGCTTATCTAAATTGTTACAATTACTTTTTTGCTTATCTCAAAATTGTTAATAAAGTATCTTATCTGCACCTGGTGGCTGTTCTGCGTTCTCTGCCAAAAGCCTTTCCTGTTGCAAAATATGAGGATATGTCACCTCAGCCTTGTACTCTTACACTCGCTACTTTATTCACTATATAAATAAAAGACAATTTACTCTGTTACTCTGTCACTGGGTCAACCTGTAAATTCTAAAACACTGGGTCAACCTGTAAATTCTAAAACACTAGAATAATTCTAAACTAAGTAACATGCATAACCTCGGCCACCAGCTCTGCCCTCATGCTATTTTGGAATACATGGCTGCCCTCTATTGACCTTGGGACCCTCCTGCTGCTTCTGCCTAGCCACACCCACACATACTTATTTTGTCAGCACAAGCCTATATTATGTTGGCACATATATAATATACTCTGAGCAATATGCGACACAATTTGAAAGCTACGTAATTTTTTTTTACTTTATTTAATGTTATTGCATTTTCAGTTCCACAAAAAGTTAACTGTGCCTTTAAAAATGTTCATTGCATAGTGAGCCTTGTGTTGCCGGTTATTTTGGGCAATATTCTCACTGTGCTTTGTTTGTTTGATTGTCGTTGTGCCTGTAAAAAATATAGTTTGCAATATTTGGGCTCTTTACAAAGCACGTAGTTTGGTAATTCTGTGCATTCTGGGCATCAGTCTGTTCAGAGGTCCCTCCAGTATTTATATTTAGTGCAAGTATGGGATCCATTATCCAGAAAGCTCTGAATCTCCTATAGACTCAATTTTAATCAAAAAAATTCTAGGGATGCACCGAATCCAGGATTCGGTTCAAGATTCGGCCTTTTTCAGCAGGATTCGGATTCTGCCGAATGCTTCTGCTCGGCTGAACCGAATCCTCATTTGCATATGTAAATTAGGGGTGGGGAGGGAAATTGCATGACTTTTTAACAGAAAAAAGTTCAAAATGTTTTCCCTTGACCCCTTAGGATTCGGTTTGGTGTTCAGCTGAATCTTTCGCAGTGGGTTCGGCCGAATCCCAAAAAAAAATTCCAATTTTCTTTTACCCGATTACCTTTGAAAATGCTTAGAGCCTTAATAATTTCAAGGCACCCAGTTAAATCTAAGCAGTTTTTTGCCACTCAGTTGTGATCTGGTAGTTGATTGGATGCTCCCTTAGCTCATAATAAAGGTGCAGAGAGAGAACATGGTCACCTTTTTATAGTTCTGGGACAATACCGAGTAATCCCAAACCTTACATAAATGTGTACACACACAAAAAAAAAAATATATATATATATATATATATATATATATATATATATATATATATATATATATATATATATATTGCACCGAATCCAGGATTCGTCCGAATCCTTCTGCCCAGCCAATCCTAATTTGCATATGCAAATTAGGGGTGGGGAGGGAGACCGCGTGACTTTTTGTCAGAAAACAAGTAAAAAATTTTTCCTCTTCCCACCCCTAATTTGCATATGCAAATTAGGGTTTGGTATTCGACCAAATCTTTCGCAAAGGATTCATGGGTTCGGCCAAATGCAAAATAGTGGATTCGGTGCATGGCTAATATATATTATATATATATTTGCTTGTGGCTTATGGAACTTTAACTACATGAGTGAATGCGTGAAGAGGCCTAAATCACTATTGGGAATTTCAGTGCAGAATCTTTGCTGTTATGTCTTCTGTCAGTGACCCATTCATTTACACCTTCACCAGTTTGGGAGCCTAATGCATTACAGGCTGCATCACTTATGCAGACTTCCCAACTGTCCTGTTTGACAGCTCAGCCCGTAGTCCCAGGTTTTTTACTGAAATTTCCCCACCCTCTCTTTGATCTCCTGGACTGTCTGGAGAAAAAGATACTTAATTAAAATAAGAGTTTTTTTTTTGGCAGAGAGCAGCTGCATTTGGATACCTTTGTAACAATTTAAGATAAGCAAAGAAACAATTGTAACTATTTAAGATAAGCAATTCTCTTGGGAGAACAGAGCCACTTAAAGGGACAATTCACTTTCATTAGCAAAACGGATATAACACATAAAACATGGACTTAAAAATCGCAGAAATGTGTTCAAACTTTCATAACCTGCCAAATTTGGTAACATGGACATGGTAATTAGTGGGTGTGGCATGAAATGGGCGTGTCCAACACAGCACAACTTTTTGTTCTTCAGATGTTGGGAGGTATACATATGGAGATTAAACACCCTAGCTATATGTAGATATATACGGAGGATTTTTGGAAGAGGATTAATACAATTGTGGTCATCCAATTTGAGAACAATGGAGTCTAGTTGCCCTTTAATAAGTATAAAAACTTGCCATTATAGTTATTGCTGTATTTAATGTTTTACGGAGCATAACCCTGTATTGCACCCCCTTCTATCTTGCGTCTACCATCTGATTGCTGTGTAGAACATCTGGCGTGTGCCCATATAAAATAAATATCAAGCTCAATCGAACTGCTTTTGCTACAAGATGCAGGAAGCAACCGTAGCCTTCTTCTTGGTGCTGACGGGTATGTAGAATTCTATATGATTTGGCCAAAACATGTCTGTTCTGATAACGTAGAGGAGAATCGTTCGTCAGTTGGTGGATTGAAGGGTTGATTCACCTTTAAGTTAAAGGGATCCTGTCATTGGAAAACATGTTTTTTTCAAAACGCATCAGTTAATAGTGCTACTCCAGCAGAATTCTGCACTGAAATCCATTTCTCAAAAGAGCAAACAGATTTTTTTATATTCAATTTTAAAATCTGACATGGGGCTAGACATTTTGTCAATTTCCCAGCTGCCCCTGGTCATGTGACTTGTGCCTGCACTTTAGGAGAGAAATGCTTTCTGGCAGGCTGCTGTTTTTCCTTCTCAATGTAACTGAATGTGTCTCAGTGGGACCTGGATTTTGCTTATGAGTGTTGTTCTTAGATCTACCAGGCAGCTGTTATCTTGTGTTAGGGAGCCGTTATCTGGTTACCTTCCCATTGTTCTGTTGTTTGGCTGCTGGGGGGGATATCACTCCAACTTGCAGTAAAGAGTGATTGAAGTTTAGCAGAGCACAAGTCACATGACTTAGGGCAGCTGGGAAACTGACAAAATGTCTAGCCCCATGTCAGATTTCAAAATTGAATGTAAAAAAATCTGTTTGCTCTTTTGTAAAATGGATTTCAGTGCAGAATTCTGCTGGAGCAGCACTATTAACGGATTAATTTTGAAAAAAATTTTTTTCCCCATGACTGTATCCCTTTAACATATGTTATTTTATAGAATTGCTAATTGTAAGCATTTTTTTCAATTGGTCGTCTTTTTTTTTTTTTTTTTTTTTATTGTTTTTAAATGATTTGCTTCCTTCTGATTCTTTCCAGCTTTCTAATGGATGTCACTAACCCCATAGGGGAAAAAAAATGCTACACACTGGGAGGCAAATTTATTAAAGGTTTTTTTTAAACTCTATTAAACTTGAATATACTCGAAATTCGACTGGGGCGGTATTTATAAAAAAAATCGGACGAATATTGCCAACCTGAAAATCTGAATCGAATTAGACTAAACTCAATTTGAGTTTTTTTTCTCTGACAAAAAACTCGAATAGCAGGAAGTCTCCCATTGACTTATACATAAACTGGGTTTTAGGTGGAGAATAGTCAAATTCGAGTTCTTAAAGGGCAGGAGCATGATAAATCTGTAATTCTGAATTAGAATTAAAACTCAAATCGAGTTTGAATAATTCACAATTCGAATTAGAGCGTTTTGACCATAAAAAAAAATTGAAATTCAAATTCGAATAAATCTACCCCTTGTTTTTGCCAATTTTCATTACTCCTATTCAGGCCTCTCCTATTCATATTCCAGTCTCTTAGTCAAATGCATGCTGCTAGGGGAATTTGGGCCCTAGCAACCTGATTGCTGAATTTGCAAACTGGAGAGCTGCTGAATAAAAAGCTAAATAACTCAAAAAACGCAAATCATAAAAAGAAAAAAATTAAAAGCAACAGCAAATGTTCCTAGAATATCAGTCTCTAGTGATCCCCAACCAGTAGTTTGTGAGCAACATGTTGCAATACTCCCAGTGGCCTCAAAGCAGGTGATTATTTTTGAATTCCAGGCTTGGAGGAAAGTTTTAGTTGCAAGAAAAAACAGGTGTACTACCAAACGAGCCTCAGTGTAGGTTGACAATCCACATGGGCTACCGAATGGCCAATCATAGCTCTTATTTGGCACCCCAAGAACATTTTTCATGCTAGCGTTCCTCCCCAACTCCTTTTTTCTTCTGAATGTTGCTCACGGGTTCAAAAGGTTGGGGATCCCTGCTCTACATCATACTAAAACTCAAAGGCGAGTAACCCCTTTTACAGATTAGCCCTGTCCTCAACAAGCAGTTGTCCTATAATATCCTTTACTCCGTTATTCCCTGTCTTTGTGGAAGTTGGCGCCATGTTTTTGAAGGGTTACCAGAAGGAATGTAGGTCACCCAGGATCTGACTGACTTGCTGGAACACCTGGGAATCTGCTGGTGGGCCCCAAGAAATAGGAGGAGGTGGACACTGTTTTTTATGAGCCAGATAAAAATTGTGCTGCTTGTGCCATTGGCTTCAAAGTTCTCTTCTGGCAGACTGTGCCACCTTTGATCCATATGCCTCCATGCTTTCCTTCCTTTCTTCCTTCCCTTGGGTTCCATTCAGCCAATGACTACAGTGCGTACTGGGAGTTTGAAATCAACACAGCAGACCCAAGGGCAGTTGAAGGAGCTTTTTGAGGGTTCCAATGATGTGGAGCTTCATTGGGTTTGGCCAAGAAATTGATCTTGGCCTATAGCTTTGTTCTGTTCTATCCTTCAATCCTTCAATATGGTTCAGCATTGACTGATATGTGTTCTTTCTTTCCCTCAGCTCTCCCTTGTCTCCATGCTAAGGGTCACCCAGGTAAGTAACAGCAATATTACCCCACGGTGTCTGTGGTCTATGTCCAAATTCTGTCCTGATCTACGGGAAAACTGCAGTCAAGTTTGCACTGAAGAGATTTCGGTATGATTTTCATTCTCCTTTGTTTTCTTTGTTTGCAGATAACTCCCAGTTCCACTATGGTACGTTCCAAATGGAGTCTGCTGCTCAGGTGGTGTAGTTACTGGGTGTGCCTAAATGTGGACCCTCCTTCCCCAAGTGATTTTGCCCTGCTAGGTGCTGTGGTCTTCATATGCAACTTATCCCCCAATGAAGCACATTCTAATCCTGCAAAGCCCTTGGAGGCAGAGTCTGTGATTTAATTCTGGGATCCAATCACTTCATACTTGATCCCAAATATCATACACATATAAATCATATCCAGTACATAAAAACCATGTATAGTGACTGAACACTTACTGCAGCCAAAGGGCCACCTCAATTCCCATGTTGAATTCCCTCTAACAGCGCCAGCAGCCCTCCTGCTGTTTTCCACGTCTTCAACACTATTTTAATTTTGGGGTTCCTAGATGTCAGTTTGGAAATACTGTGCAAATTGGGCATCAAACTGTTCACCCTTGGCATAGTGATTAAGGGAATAAGAGAGAGAGAGCCAATACCTGTTAATGCAGCAAACGGGGTGATCCCAAATTTATTCCATGGTGCTGGAGAGACTTTACACAAGATCAAACATTTTGGGACCACATGGCCCTTCCTCACTGTGTTAAGTGTCTCCAGCACCATGGAATAAATTTGGGATCACCCCGTTTGCTGCATTAACAGGTATTGGCTCTTTCTTATTCACTGGATTTACGACTGGCATGTGGCTAGGATACAGGATACACCGCAGATAAGACAAGCTCTGTAATATACAATGGGATTCTACACATATGTTATCTACTGTGTATCCTGTGCTTGAATGGTTGCCCCCATGGCTACTAGGGATGTAGCGAACGTCGGAAAAAAAGTTCGCGAACATATTCGCGAACTTGCGCAAAAATGCGAGCGGTTCGCGAACGGTTCGCGAACCCCATAGACTTCAATGGGAAGGCGAACTTTAACATCTAAAAAAGACATTTCTGGCCAGAAAAATGATTTTAAAGTTGTTTAAAGGGTGCAACGACCTGGACAGTGGCATGCCAGAGGGGGATCAAGGGCAAAAATGTATCTGAAAAATCTGCCTGTGTGTGCTTGGAAGAGATAGTGTAGGGGGAGAGCTGTTAGTGATTTCAGGGACAGATGATAGTAAGTTTGCTGGCTAGTAATCTGCTTGATACTGCTCTGTATTGGAGGGACAGAAGTCTGCAGGGATTTGAGGGACATTTTAGCTTAGGTAGCTTTGCTGGCTAGTAATCTACTGTTCTCTTTAAACAACTGCCATACGTTGACCTTGTAGGCATTGTTTGCCCAGTTTTTTTGGACGCAGCCACTGAAGCACAGTTGCCAGAAAAAATATGCCATATAAATGCTGAAAATAGTAATTTTTCGCCATACGTTGACCTTGTAGACATTGTTTGCCCAGTTTTTTTTGGACGCAGCCACTGAAGCACAGTTGCCAGAAAAAATATGCCATATAAATGCTGAAAATAGTAATTTTTCGCCATACGTTGACCTTGTAGACATTGTTTGCCCAGTTTTTTTGGACGCAGCCACTGAAGCACAGTTGCCAGAAAAAATATGCCATATAAATGCTGAAAATAGTCATTTTTTGCCATACGTTGACCTTGTAGGCATTGTTTGCCCAGTTTTTTTGGTCGCAGCCACTGAAGCACAGTTGCCAGAAAAAATATGCCATATAAATGCTGAAAATAGTCATTTTTTGCCATACATTGACCTTGTAGGCATTGTTTGCCCAGTTTTTTTGGTCGCAGCCACTGAAGCACAGTTGCCAGAAAAAATATGCCATATAAATGCTGAAAATAGTCATTTTTTGCCATATACGTTGAGTCAACGTATGGCAAAAAATGACTATTTTCAGCATTTATATGGCATATTTTTTCTGGCCTCTGTGCTTCAGTGGCTGCGGCCAAAAAAACTGGGCAAACAATGCCTACAAGGTCAACGACGTTGACCTTGTAGGCATTGTTTGCCCAGTTTTTTTGGCCGCAGCCACTGAAGCACAGAGGCCAGAAAAAATATGCCATATAAATGCTGAAAATAGTCATTTTTTTGGTCGCAGCCACTGAAGCACAGTTGCCAGAAAAATTATGCCATATAAATGCTGAAAATATAAATTTTTTTGGTTGCAGCCACTGAAGCACAGAGGCCAGAAAAATTATGCCATATAAATGCAGAAAATATGCATTTTTTTGGTCGCAGCCACTGAAGCACAGTTGACAGAAAAATTATGCCATATAAATGCTGAAAATATAAATTTTTTTGGTTGCAGCCACTGAAGCACAGAGGCCAGAAAAATTATGCCATATAAATGCAGAAAATATGCATTTTTTTGGACGCAGCCACTGAAGCACAGTTGCCAGAAAAAATATGCCATATAAATGCTGAAAATAGTCATTTTTCGCCATACGTTGACCTTGTAGACATTGTTTGCCCAGTTTTTTTGGTTGCAGCCACTGAAGCACAGAGGCCAGAAAAAATTAAACCAGTAGGGTTTGCACCCTAGTTTGTAACGGTGGCGGAGGGAGGAGGACGCTAAAGGACAGCTGTGTGTGGAGTCATGAGGCTTGAAGAGAAGGACAGCTGCATAGAAGTCAGAACAAGTCTTCCGGCGTGCAGTAACCCTCCGAGATCCACCCCTCATTCATTTTAATAAAGGTCAGGTAATCGACACTTTTGTGACCTAGGCGAGTTCTCTTCTCAGTTACAATCCCTCCTGCTGCACTGAAGGTCCTTTCTGAGAGCATACTTGAGGCTGGGCAAGACCAGAGGTTCATGGCAAATTGTGACAGCTCTGGCCACAGATCAAGCCTGCGCACCCAGTAGTCCAGGAGTTCATCGCTCCTCAGAGTGTCGATATCTGCAGTTAATCCCAGGTAGTCCGCTACCTGCCGGTCGAGGCGTTCTTTGAGGGTGGATCCAGAAGGGTTGTGGCGCTGCCTTGGACAGAAAAACATTTGCATGTCTGACGTTACAGACCGGCCAAAGGGCTTTGTCCTTGCAGGTGTGCTCGTGGCAGGATTACTGGCACCTCTGCCCCTGGAATGTTGATGAGTTCCTGAAGTGACATCACCCTTAAAAGCATTGTACAACATGTTTTGCAGGCTGGTTTGTAAATGCCGCATCTTTTCGGACTTGTGGTATGTTGGTAACATTTCTGACACTTTAAGCTTGTACCGAGGGTCTAGTAGCGTTGCGACCCAGTACAGGTCCTTCTCCTTAAGCCTCTTGATACGGGGGTCCTTCAACAGGCATGACAGCATGAAAGACCCCATTCTCACAAGGTTGGATGCAGAGCTATCCATCTCCGCTTCCTCATTATCAAGGACTGCATCATCCACGGTCTCCTCCCCCCAGCCACGTACAAGACCAGGGGTCCCCAAAAGGTCACCACTAGCCCCCTGGGAAACCTGCTCCTGTTGGTCCTCCTCCTCCTCCTCCACAAAGCCACCTTCCTCCTCTGACTCCACTTCTGGCACCTCTCCCTGCGTTGCAGCAGGTGCCTGGGTTCGTTCTGGTGATTCCGACCATAAATCGTGCGCTTCCAGCTCCTCGTCACGCTGGTCTACAGCCTCATCTGTCACTCGTCGCACGGCACGCTCCAGGAAGAAAGCGAAGGGTATTAGGTCGCTGATGGTGCGACTGACCATATTTGTCACCTCTTCAAAAGGTCGCATGAGCCTGCAGGCATCGCGCATAAGCACCCAGTAACGGGGGAAAAAAATCCCCAGCTCTGCAGATCCAGTCCTACCACCCAGTTCAAAAAGGTACTCGTTGACGGCCCTTTGTTGTTGCAGCAGACGTTCCAACATAAGGAGCGTTGAATTCCAGCGAGTCTGGCTGTCAGAAATCAAACGCCTGACTGGCATGTTGTAGCGCTGCTGAATGTCAGCAAGGCGTGCCATGGCTGTGTAGGAACGTCTGAAATGGGCCGACACCTTTCTGGACTGGGTGAGAACGTCCTGGAATCCTGGGTACTTGGAGACAAAACGTTGGACTATTAAATTTAACACATGTGCCATGCAGGGCACATGTGTTAAATTTCCCAGTCTCAACGCTGCCAACAGATTGCTTCCATTGTCACACACCACTTTTCCGATCTGCAGTTGGTGTGGGGTCAGCCACCGATCGGCCTGTGACTGCAGAGATGACAGGAGTACAGATCCGGTATGGTTTTTGCTTTCCAGGCACGTCATCCCCAAGACAGCGTGACAACGGCGTACCTGGCACGTCGAATAGCCTAGGGGGAGCTGGGGGTGCACAGGTGTGGAGGAGGAGAAGGAGGACTCAGCAGCAGAGTAAGAAGAAGAAGAGGAAGAAGACGAGGTAGAGAGCGATGGAGGAGTAGAGGTGGTGGCAGAACCGCGTGCAATCCGTGGCGGTGACACCAACTCCACTGTTGTTGTTGTTGAGCTACCCATTCCCTGCTTCCCATTCCCAGCCATTACCAAGTTCACCCAGTGGGCAGTGTAGGTGACATACCTGCCCTGACCATGCTTGGAGGACCATGCGTCAGTAGTCATATGGACCTTTGGCCCAACACTAAGTGACAGAGATGCGGTAACTTGGCTCTGCACATGTTGGTACAGGTGTGGTATTCCCTTTTTAGAAAAAAAATTGCGGCTGGGTACCTTCCACTGCGGTGTCCCAATTGCTACAAATTTGCGGAAGGCCTCAGAGTCCACCAGCTGGTATGGTAAAAGCTGGCGGGCTAAGAGTGCAGACAAGCCAGCTGTCAGACGCCGGGCAAGGGGGTGACAGTCAGACATTGGCTTCTTACGCTCAAACATGGCCTTCACAGAAACTTGGCTGGTGGCAGATGACTGGGAATGGGAACAGGTGGTCAAGGTGGAAGGCGGAGTGGAGGGTGGTTCAGATGGGTCAAGGAGAGCAGAGGTAGAGCAGTAAGATGCTGGACCAGAAGGAGTGTGGCTTTTAGTTTGCCTGTTGCCTTTGAGGTGTTGCTCCCAAAGTGCTTTGTGCTTGCCGCTCATGTGCCTTCGCATAGAAGTTGTACCTATGTGGCTGTTGGGCTTACCAAGGCTCAGTTTCTGACTGCACTCATTGCAAATTACAATGCTTTTGTCAGAGGCACACACATTAAAAAAATCCCACACTGCTGACTTTTTGGAAGTGTGCGATCTGGCGGTAACAGTAGAAGCTGGCGGCATTGGCGGCAATGGCGGGTGCGTTGGCCGGCTGAACACAGGTGCCGATACATGTTGTTGCCCTACTGATCCCTGCGGGCTGTCCTCCCTGCTTCTTCTAAGTCTTATTCTCCTACTGCCTCTCTGACTCTCCGTCTCTCCATCTGAACTACCCTCCTCTTGCTCTCTTCTACTAGGCACCCACAAAACATCAATCTCCTCATCATCATTCTCCTCAGATGCATCAATTTCTTCTGACACATCACAGAAGGAAGCAGCAGCGGGGACCTCCTCCTCATCACTCATCATTATGTCCATCTCTGTCGTGTTCTCTGCCAGAATTAAATCTGGTGTAACGTCCTCATCTCCTTCATCTTCTTCTGCCAATAATGGTTGCGCATTACTCAGTTCAAGAAACTCATGGGAAAATAACTCCTCTGACTCCAGTGAAGAAGGGGCACCGGTGGTGGAGGAAGTGTTACGTGGGGTGGCCATAGCAGTGGAGGATGAGGAGGATGTTGTGGTAAAGTTAGAAACGGTAGAGGATGGGGTGTGCTGTGTAAGCCAGTCAACTACCTCTTCAGCATTTTGGGAGTTCAGGGTCATTGGCTTTTTAAAACTGGGCAATTTGCTAGGGCCACAGGATTGCATAGCAGCACGGCCCCTAGCACGGCCTCTGCGTGGCGGCCTGCCTTTGCCTGGCATTATTTTTAAAAAAACAACAACAACAAAAACTCAGTTGGTTTTTCTGGAAACGATAATACACACAGCTAGATGGCAGTTTGAAGAAAACAGTGTGCAAATAATGCCTACAAGGTCAACGTATACACAGCGGTGGATACGGATTACGTAAAATATAAGAATGCTGCTTGAAAAAAAGTAACTCAAGTGGTTTTTCTAGAGACGATAATATTATCAATATTTAGACAAAATGTGAACAAGCTCACACAGCTAGATGGCGGTTTGAAGAAAACAGTGTGCAAATAATGCCTACAAGGTCAACGTATACACAGCGGTGGATACGGATTACGTAAAATATAAGAATGCTGCTTGAAAAAAAGTAACTCAAGTGGTTTTTCTAGAGACGATAATATTATCAATATTTAGACAAAATGTGAACAAGCTCACACAGCTAGATGGCGGTTTGAAGAAAACACTGTGCAAATAATGCCTACAAGGTCAACGTATACACAGCGGTGGATACGGATTACGTAAAATATAAGAATGCTGCTTGAAAAAAAGTAACTCAAGTGGTTTTTCTAGAGACGATAATATTATCAATATTTAGACAAAATGTGAACAAGCTCACACAGCTAGATGGCGGTTTGAAGAAAACACTGTGCAGATAATGCCTACAAGGTCAACGTATACACAGCGGTGGATACGGATTACGTAAAATATAAGAATGCTGCTTGAAAAAAAGTAACTCAAGTGGTTTTTCTAGAGACGATAATATTATCAATATTTAGACAAAATGTGAACAAGCTCACACAGCTAGATGGCGGTTTGAAGAAAACACTGTGCAAATAATGCCCACAAGATCAACGTATACACTACTACAGCGGTGGATACGGATTACGTAAAATATATTATGGCTGCTTGAAAAAAGTCACTCCGGTGTTTTTTCTGGAGACGGTAATATTATGGATATTTAGACAGAATGTGAACAAGGTCACACAGCTAGATGGCAGTTGGTTGAATAACACACTGGGCAAAAAATGCCTACAGGGCAAATAATGCCTAAAAGGTCAACTTATACACTACTACAGCGATGGATACGGATTACGTAAAATATATTATGGCTGCTTGAAAAAAGTCACTCTGGTGTTTTTTCTGGAGATGGTAATATTATGGATATTTAGACAGAATGTGAACAAGGTCACACAGCTAGATGGCAGTTGGTTGAATAACACACTGGGCAAAAAATGCCTACAGGGCAAATAATGCCTAAAAGGTCAACTTATACACTACTACAGCGATGGATACGGATTACGTAAAATTTATTATGGCTGCTTGAAAAAAGTCACTCCGGTGTTTTTTCTGGAGACGGTAATATTATGGATATTTAGACAGAATGTGAACAAGGTCACACAGCTAGATGGCAGTTGGTTGAATAACACACTGGGCAAAAAATGCCTACAGGGCAAATAATGCCTAAAAGGTCAACTTATACACTACTACAGCGATGGATACGGATTACGTAAAATTTATTATGGCTGCTTGAAAAAAGTCACTCCGGTGTTTTTTCTGGAGACGGTAATATTATGGATATTTAGACAGAATGTGAACAAGGTCACACAGCTAGATGGCAGTTGGTTGAATAACACACTGGGCAAAAAATGCCTACAGGGCAAATAATGCCTAAAAGGTCAACTTATACACTACTACAGCGGTAGTAAAATAAAAAAAAGTAAAATAAAAAAAAAAATGAATATTAAAAAAAAAAAATTACAGTTGGTGCTGCTGAACTACTAGGAGCAGCAGATTAGCACACCAGTCCCACTCCCCAACACTGCTAGACTGGGCTCTTATAGTAGTAGTAGTAGTAGTAGTAGTAGTAGTAGTAGTAGTAGTAGTAGTAGTAGTAGTAGTAAAACAACAAAAAAATAAATAAAAGCAGTCCTTACAAGGACTACTGTTATTGCAGCAGTCAGCAGATGAGATCAGAAGCAGGACAGCTGCCCACTGCAGCTACATACAGAGCACTGCAGTAGAAGGTAGATTACTAGCCAGCAAAGCTACCTAAGCTTAAATGTCCCTCAAACCCCTGCAGACTTCTGTCCCTCCAATAACAGAGCAGTATCAACACGATTACTAGCCAGCAAACTTTCAACTGTCCCTGAAATCACTAACAGGCAGCAGCTCTCTCCCTACACTATCTCTTCAGCACACACAGGCAGAGTGAAAAAACGCTGCAGGGCTTCGGTTTTTATAGGGAAGGGGAGTGGTCCAGGGGAGAGCTTCCTGATTGGCTGCCATGTACCTGCTGGTCTGGGGTGAGAGGGCAAAAAAAAGCGCCAACAATGGCGAACCCAAAATGGCGAACGTCGCGCGACGTTCGCGAACTTCCGGCGAGCGCGAACACCCGATGTTCGCGCGAACAAGTTCGCCGGCGAACAGTTCGCGCCATCTCTAATGGCTACACAGCAGCTTGTTTATATAAACTATAGTAGTACTTATCTGTTATCTACTGTGTATCCTGTGCTTGAATGGCTGCCCCCATGGCTACACAGCAGCTTGTTTATATAAACTATAGTAGTACTTATCTGTTATCTACTGTGTATCCTGTGCTTGAATGGCTGCCCCCATGGCTACACAGCAGCTTGTTTATATAAACTATAGTAGTACTTATCTGTTATCTACTGTGTATTCTGTGCTTGAATGGCTGCCCCCATGGCTACACAGCAGCTTGTTTATATAAACTATAGTAGTACTTATCTGTTGTCTACTGTGTATCCTGTGCTTGAATGGCTGCCCCCATGGCTACACAGCAGCTTGTTTATATAAACTATAGTAGTACTTATCTGTTATCTACTGTGTATCCTGTGCTTGAATGGCTGCCCCCATGGCTACACAGCAGCTTGTTTATATAAACTATAGTAGTACTCATCTGTTATCTACTGTGTATCCTGTGCTTGAATGGCTGCCCCCATGGCTACACAGCAGCTTGTTTATATAAACTATAGTAGTACTTATCTGTTATCTACTGTGTATTCTGTGCTTGAATGGCTGCCCCCATGGCTACACAGCAGCTTGTTTATATAAACTATAGTAGTACTTATCTGTTGTCTACTGTGTATCCTGTGCTTGAATGGCTGCCCCCATGGCTACACAGCAGCTTGTTTATATAAACTATAGTAGTACTTATCTGTTATCTACTGTGTATTCTGTGCTTGAATGGCTGCCCCCATGGCTACACAGCAGCTTGTTTATATAAACTATAGTAGTACTTATCTGTTATCTACTGTGTATCCTGTGCTTGAATGGCTGCCCCCATGGCTACACAGCAGCTTGTTTATATAAACTATAGTAGTACTTATCTGTTATCTACTGTGTATCCTGTGCTTGAATGGCTGCCCCCATGGCTACACAGCAGCTTGTTTATATAAACTATAGTAAAGTATCTGAAGCAAACACACCAGTTGTACCAGTGCAGGGAAATGCTACAATATAATGTCATTCCTTTAAACCACTTTAATGTTCCTTTAAGTCTAATACGTGTAGTGATTTGAAACTGTAATGTTGTATAGATTAACCCCTCCCTAGTAGTCTCCTCCTATTTTGGGGCTTCCCAAATCGATTGTTTGATTATTTTTTTTTTAATTTTTTTTTTTCCTTGATGTTCATCCGCACGTGATACTGGATGAGATTCATTAATCAGATCTTTTGTTTTCCAGACTATGAGTCGCTGAAGATCGGGGGTCTTATTGTGGCCGGTATTTTGTGCGCTATGGGAATCATTATACTGCTGAGTAAGTGTCCTGTGAGGAACCCCTGATGTTCTATAATAGCACCTACAATGTCTAAGCCCTGACCTACTAAATCACTAATGACGCTCGTATCAAGATTTGCTGCTTATTTATTTGCACTCAGCCCCAATTTTTGTCTTTGGCTTAAATACCTGCACCTTCCCTTCAATCTACTGCAATGGCTTAAAAGGTGGGAACAGGTGATAAACTTATAAGAGAAACTAAAAAAGCCTAATTGTTTAGGCAATTATGAATAATAGGAGGTGTTGGTGTTCCATTGTCCTACAAATTAATATCATCTTCTTAATAATAGCCCCTTTTTTGGAGCTCCCCATAGATGAGGGGTGCGTGTGTCCTAATGGTCTCTGCCAGAAGCACAGGACAAGGGGGACAGCCAATCACAGCCCTGCAGTCACACACGCAGTTACAGATTTCAGTTCCCTATCAGGTCCTGCTAGCTGCTGATTGGTTCCTGTCCTACAGTGCAGTGAGCTGAGTGCCGCCGACTCCCCTGCAGCAAGTGGAGCAGATGGGCGGGGCTAGTAGGGATTTTGCCGAAATTTACAATAAACCAGAAACTCAACTTTTTCAAGCACATTCCTTCTATATCTAAAATAGTTTAATACATTGACTCATTCTTGTGTTTTACATAATACGTCTGCTTTAATTATAATTTAATATAAGATTAAATTAATTATAGGGAGAGGGATCTGCCGAAGGGATAGGAAAGCTTTGGTGCACAGCGTAATATGATTTCCCCACAATCTCACATTTAAATCTTTTGTTTCTTAGGTGGAAAGTGCCGATGCAAATTCAACCAGAAGCAAGAGTGAGTGGAGGGTCATTTATGTCTATTCCTTCTGTCTCAATTTTTCATACTTTACCCCTCCCCCACTAAGGTTGCCATCTTCTGGTTTTTGGAAGGGCTGCTCGGGTGAAAACTGCTTGTCCAGGGGGAAAACTGCCTGTCGGGGAGGGGGAAAACTGCCTGTCTGGATTTCCAAATTAGGAAAACCAGACAGGACATTGAAGTTAATGACATGGCAATCAGCCAATCGCTGATCACCACGTCACTGGCCCACCCACAACTTCATCTGCCCCAGATGGGAACCCTACCGCCACCTTTTTGGTGCAACATTGGTGCATATCAAAATAAGAGAACGGTTGAGGAGACAAGAGAGCTGGAGGAACTAACCTCTATATATCATAATAATAGTGATATGTTTTGGAAGATTTGGTCCCCTTGGATTAGATATAAAGTAGGGATGCACCGAATCCAGGATTCGGTTCGGGATTCGGGCAGGATTCGGCCTTTTTCAGCAGGATTCGGATTCGGCCGAATCCTTCTGCCCGGCCGAACCGAATCCTAATTTGCATATGCAAATTAGGAGCAGGGAGGGAAATTGCGTGACTTTTTGTCAGAAAACAAGGAAGTAAATGTTTTCCCCTTCCCACCCCTAATTTGCATATGCAAATTAGGGTTCGGGTTCGTGAAGGATTCGGGGGTTCGGCCGAATCCAAAAAAGTGGATTCGGTGCATCCCTATTATAAAGAACTGTTAGATTTGGATAAGAAGAAGGAGATAATGTTGATGACATGAAAAGGGTAGCAGGGATCAACTATCCATGGAAAATAATGTTAAAATTGATTATACTAACGGATAAGGGGTTGTCTGCTCAAGTTGTGATATATCAAAGAATAGTTGGATGTGAAAGAGATACTGTTTAAAATATATCACCCATTCATTTCCCTTTTTATTTCTGTATCCTTTTTTCTTTTTTAATTTGAGAAAACAATAAAATAAAGAATTATATAAAAGAAAAATAAAAAAAATAAGAGAACTTCAGAACCCCCCTTCCCCTTGGGAACAACCAGTGGTGTAACTTTCTGGGTTTCCCCCTGAAACATGCAGGGCTGAAACATTCCATGTGCTTAATCCTTCCGAAACGTTTCTTTGTCCCTCGCTCCCAGCCTCACGCTGTACTTCTGTTCCACCCTGACACTTATAAACTACGTTGCACCTATTTCTTCCAAACAGAACGTTTATTTCTTCTCTTTTACAGTCGCAGAAACCGCGCTCAAGAGCAGCAGCTCATCACTCCAGGTAAAGCGAGATTCAGAATGCTGAGTGTAATCTCTATATCCTTATGCTAATAAAATATTATATAAATAGCGATTTAAGTCCAGGCACAAAGTTGGCTCCGTAAATAATAACCCGTAGTAGAGTCCTGCGTCAGGTCGGGTACCCACGGAATACCATCAAAGTGGCCGGGTTTTGGGCAAAAAGTCCTCGATTGGCCTTTTAGGCAGTCCGTGGGTAACCCAGCTGCATACCTCCCAACTGTCCCTTTTTTGGAGGGACAGTCCCTCTTTTGACATCTCAACCTGCAGTCCCTCGTTTGTACTGGAAAGTCCCTATTTTCTCTGCACTGAACAGCCAGAAAAAGAAACAAAGTTTCTCACTTAATTGGCTTTTGGCAGAGAGCCCAGAACAGCTAACAGGTGCAAATAAGATACTTTGTAACAATTTTGAGATAAGAAAATAAGTAATTGTAATATTTTCAAACTTTCATAACCTGCCAAATTTTGTAAAATGAACATGGTAATTAGGGGGTGTGGCCACAAAAACGGGCGTGGTCAAACATGTCCCTCTTTTTCCTTCCATAATGTTGGGAGGTATGCAGCTGGGTTCTCAATAAAGGTGCAGGCTTGATCCCTCCCTTTTAGTTCTTTCCAGTTTTTCTACTGGTTTTTTTTTTTTTTTGCAAAGATTCGGTGGCGGTGTGATGTCACTTCTGGTTCTGCGCGGCCCCAGATTCGGAAGATTAGTTGGCCTATTGTGGGTCGGGTAGAGGGAACATGCTGGTCAAATAGCGGGTTTGGGTTGCAGGTATGGGTCAGGTACGGGTTTCAAAAAATGGACCCGCGCAGCACTCGGGTCTTTGTCTCAGTACTTCCTGTGGGTCTTCGGAACAAACGTTAATATGTTATATGTGTTCTAGTATGTTATTCCCCCTGTGAGTTACTATGTGCTCACACTACACTTGTAGACTAGAAAACGTGCACTGTATCCGGCATGTCAACTAGTAATGGGCGCATTTACGCTGTTTTGCTTCGGCAAAAAATTCGTGAATACTGCGCGAAATTCGCCAAACATCGAAAAATCCGTGAAACTGCGCCGGCGTCTCGTTTTTGACATTGGGGTCCGTTTCTTCTACGCCGACGCCCATTTTTTATGCCGACGCCCATTTTATTACGTCGGCGTCCGTTTTTATGGACGCTGGCGAACTTTCGTCAGTGAATTTTTGCGGCCGTTTCGCGAATTTATTCGCCAGTGGCGAATCATGCAAATTGGCGCCTGCCAAATAAATTCGCCCATCACTAATGTCAACAAGGCGGCGCTTCAATGTTTCAGGGGCACGCGCTTTCTGCAAATCAAATTGTAAGGTTCACCCTAGTGTTGCAGCTTTGTGTGCCAGTGAATTTACTTTCGAATCGCGTTGTCTGGAGGGTGCTGATCCCTCTATATCTAATTGGGGAGAATACAAGGGTGTGCAAGGGTGCCTTACAAACTAGTCATAGCCCTTGAAACCACATAGCAGTTGAAATGCCAGTGAGGAACCAAATACAGTGATTTCTACACCAGCCTTTCTGTTTAGGTCATTTCCTTCAGAATCTTATTCTTAATTTCATGTCTATTGCAGGGAGCGCCAGCAACTGCTGAACCACTTTCTTCCCATTTGCCCACTCTCTAACACTCCAGGACCCCCGAAGGCTCCCCCCAATCCTCTTTGTTTTGTAACATATTTACTTCTAATTTTTACGGATATTAACTCAATAAAGGTTTTTTTGTTTTCACATGGTCTGACTGTTATTCACAGGGCTGATCCTATCAAATGTGGGGCCCAATTGGGACCATGTTGGCGGGGCCCCTAGACAAAGTGTTGCTGGCTACTGACACAGCAAGTATTTAGGAAAATAAGGGCATACAGGCACAAAATAGAAAGGAAAGGGACAGACAAGGTAAGAGAGTGAGAGGGATGAAATAGGGGCACATAATAGGGGCACACAGGGTAAGAGAGAGAGGGAGGAAATAGGAGATTGGACTGGGCCAATTAGTTTGGGGCAGGCTGGGCCGATTCAGCTTGGGAGCAGGCTTGGTTGGATTGGGGGCAGGCAGGGCCTATCAAGGTTGGAGGAAAGCTGGGCCTATGAGAGTTGGGGGCAGGCTAGACCTATGGAGTTGGGGGATAGGCTGGCTTATCAGAGTTGGGGGTGGGCTGGACCTATGGATTTGGGGATGGGCTGGACTCAAAGTTGGGGGCAGGCCAGGCAGCATCATGTGCTGAGGGAAATATTATCTGTGCTGCCCTGTGGTGCGGAGCCCCCAGAGGTGCGGGGCCCAATTGGTCCAATAGGCCTAAGGCCGGCCCTGGTTATTCAAACATGGAATCATAACTTGCAAGCAATCAACTAAAATCATATTTATAAGAGAGGAGAGGGTTTCTTTTGTGTGACTCTTCAATTCTTATAACCCCTGTAGTTTCTAAATGGAATGTAGCTGAGGGACTAAAATAAAAATGTGCCTTATGGCTAATAGTGTGGCTCGCAGAAAACCGCAGTCATAATGGCCCTGTCTACTTGTCACTTGTTATTCAGTGGAAATTGACCTGGGTGATAAATGGGGAGCAGTAATAAATGGATCTCTGTGTACAGTCAGCTGCTTGTTTCTTATCCAAAACCATCAGTGCAGGGTAATGTAAAGCAGAGATAAATATTATCCACAATGCTTGGGACCTCAAATTTGTAAAAACAAATATAGATCCAAAAGGTTGTTTTGCCTCCAATAAGGATTTATTTTATCATACACAAAAAAAGATGGATCACAAAACCCTGTGATAATATAATAAACACTATAGCATGATAGGGACCTCTAGTGACCAAACAGAGGTAAAGCTACAAATTAAAAAATTCTCTATAACCATGCTGTTTAGTTTCAAAAAAAAATTTATTACATGTTAAAATCATGTTAAAATCACAAAAACCGCAAATGGAGCCTAACGCGTTTCATGCTTACCCAGCACTTAGTCCTAAGTGATCCCAAATGGGACACACACATATATATATATATATATATATATATTTACAGTTATACCAATCACAGTTGAGGTGGACACTCTAGCATAAGTAGCTCATTAGAGCATTCTCAGCAGACCAGCTTAAATTAAATCTATTAACTGGAAACAGTTAATATGGAAAAATGTATATATGTATGGAGATATGTGTTCCATTTGGGATTGCCAATGACTTAAGTGCTGGGTAAGTATGAAACGCGATAGGCTCCATGTGGGGTTTTTGTGATTTTTACAGCATAAACAATAATTCCACTTCAGAGCTGGTAACATTTCAGTGTAGTGTTTTATTGAAGATGCAAAAGCCCTACATGTTTCGGACCTCTTGGGTTCTTCCTCTGGTACAGAGCATTCTAGATAATGTGTTTCTGGATAACAGATCCCATACCTGTACTTTAACACCTTGGTGAGTTGTAATTTGACCAAAATACTTCAGTTTGCCATATACAGGCTGATAAAAGCTGCTGACATTCGGCAGCTTATTGGCCCATATATGGGGCCCTCTGACAGGCTTCCCCAATCAATGTTGGTCGATTGTGCAGGGGTAAATATTGTATCCCTTTGGATCACGGATCCCATCTGTTTGCTGATGGGGTCCTGCGATCTGACCGCCTGTATTGTTTTCATATTTTTCACAGCTCTAGGTGGGCATATCCGGGGAGAGATGTCGCCAAACGAGCAGATCTCTCTGTTTATGGCCACCTTTACACAGAAAAATATTACACATCAATTAAGTTTAAGAGTAAACTTTCATAGACCAACAACTTTGCCAAAGCTTTGATCATCCAAATGACAACCGGCCTCTCTACATCAGCCAAATAAAAATGTCCCCTGCCTATTTTCCAGTTTTTCCAGGTCTTTGTGCCCTGGGTAGTGTTAGAGGTTAGATGGAATCACCATTTTTCAGGATCAATTGGCACCATGTATAGTGACGGGCGGGTCTGACCTGCTTCACTTTGCCGAAAATTTGCGAAATGCATTGAAGTCTATGGGCGACAATTCTTTTCACTTTCATTTTTTCACCTGTAAGAGTCTATGGTTGTCATTTTCACGGCAAAACTTGGTGTTATAAATTTTGCTCATGACTAACATGTATCCTCCTCCTGGCAACAAGTGACAAACTAAATCATCCGGCAAGTGTTTGTCTGTCCTCCATGACCCGAGTCAAGGAACATTGGCTTTACAGGTTTCCGATCCTCTGATCGCTCCTCCTGAAAAGCCTTCACAGAAGCTGGGCTGGTGTGAGGTGGGAAACAAATATAACCAGCTCTGTTTTATTTAGACAAATCTTAATGAATGTACAAAGTGAAGGCGCAATTGCCCTTTAATATGCATGTTTTGGGCCATGATTATTGGTCCCTGCTGTGAGCTGGACGTGGCCGGCATATGTTTAGTATTTATATTGCTGGTGTTTATCTGCTAAGTAAAGCTCTGGGGTAGAAAAGTGAAAACAGATCAGCCTGGATGGCAGTTGGATCCTGGTGCTCCAGCTGTCGATTCACCATGCTTAGTGGTTTCTTTATTCCATGGATATTGGGCTGCTTGGAATTCAATAAAGGACACAGGGCTGTAGCTCCTCCGAGAAAATTATAGGTCATAAGTCCTTTCTCCTTCAAAATGAACTTTTTTGGGATGTCCTTGCATTTACAGAACTTGGCCTACATGAAATTGCACATGATTAATTCGCGAAACTGTGAAAAATGTGTGTTTCACACAATTTTTTTTTTTGTTGCGCAACAATTTTTTTTCCGCTCAAAATGCGTTGATGTCAATCAGCGTTTTTTACTTCAGGTGACTTTTTTTTGTCTAAATGCATTAAAGTCAACATAAAGTTAAAGTTTTTTTGTCTCAAAATCTTTTGACGTGAGCCGTGAATCTAACTATGGCAAATTTTTTTAGCCCATCACTACTCCCAATTAGTAGGTGACCAGTTACGGACTGGGGAATCAGACCTATAGGGCCCCCCTGTCTGCCATTGGTAACACTCTGCCTCCCTCCCCTTCAGTACTAGTGGCTAGTGATGAGCGAATCTGTCCTGTTTCACTTTGGCGAATAATTCGTGAAACTGTGAAAGAATTAGCGAAATGGTGAAAAATTGGCAAAACGCATTTATGTCAACGCTACTGGAGCAAGTAGCAATTGGAAAGTTCCTCACCAGGACTAGGGCCCAGCTAGATGTTTCCCAACAGCCCACTGGACTAAACCAACAATGATACTCCCAGAACCCCTCTAGTACTCCTCTAGGTTCGTCCCTTATGTAATATAACGTACTTACTATGGGCTGATGCCCCAGTCTTGGGTGTAATCACAACTGAAAAGACTGTGGAACAATGTGAGCCTGTCTATAGAAAATGAAGGATTATAATAACACATGTTTGTTTAAGTTGTGTCTTCAAACAAAGCAAATCCAGTCTGTACCTGCAGGAAAGGCCCCAGGTTTGCAGGTGTGTAAGAGCTTGATCCTCATTGCTTGTATCTGCCAGGCTCTCGGTGCAGGTAAGGGCTGGTCTCTTGTGGATAAAACTGCATCTCCTGATCTCTGATTTCATAACATCAGCTGAATATTTTTTACATTATATCGATTGCTTGAGGGACGTGGGCAGTCTGTAAACACAGCACTTACTATAGGTCTCTCTCATCTCTCTCTGCCACATTCACATTCTGACTTTACATATGGAGACAATTTGTCTTAACCTCAGGGCACAAGATGTCCAGCAAACATTGTTCATTTATACTATATGGCCTATGTGTTACATCAATGTTCTACCATGTAATGGCAGTTTTTTAATGTATTGCGCCTATGAGCGTTCCAACAATAACATGATGTATCCTACAGATGGTGCATTAGAACAAAATCACTATTATTATGGTAAGTAAGTACCTGCAATAGATTTGCTATAGATTTCCAGGTGAAACTGCTCCAACTTTAGAGGGATCTTGAGTCCTAACTGCCAGTTGGAGGGTTTTCTTTTGATGTATCTTTGGCCTGATTTGATATAGAGTTTTTTTTTTTTTTTTTTTTTTTAATAATTTTTTTATTCATTTTAACATTTTGTAAAACTTACAACTTGCCCACATAGGGCCAAAACATAGTATACTTGGCATTGTTACAGACATGCAGAGCTTCATTGCGTATTAATACATTGACAAATCGCTCTCCCATTAAGCTCCTCTTACTGCATACTAAGACACTTATAATTTTCCTATACATCAAAGTACTCATATACAGTTTCTTTTGTTTCACTACCTCCCTCTCTACCTTCATCTCTGTTCTCAATTCTTTCCCCACATATCACATTCTAACCACGTCCCCAAAAATAAATTACCTCTCATTCATCCTGTGTTGGGGAGCTCTCCCTTTGCACCTCTATTAGATCCCAGTTCTACCATATTTTATTAAATATGTCTATATTATCATGTTTCAGAGCCGTTAGATAATCCATCCTACGTATAAACCTCATCCTATCCAAGAACTCCTGTTCCGTGGAAGGTCTGGGAGCCTTCCAATGTTTTGCAATTAGTCCCCTTGCCGCCGTTAGAATATGATTCACCATCCTCTGAGATGGATTTTTTAATTTCGGGACTCTATCTCCTAAGATAAATATCAGAGGATCCAAGTGTACTGTTATCATTATCACCCTTTCTATATATCCCTTCACCATCCTCCAATATCCATCCAGTTTACAGCATCCCCAAAACATATGTAACAGGGAACCCTCTTGTTCTTCACATCTCCAACATACTGGGGTTGAAGTATCCGGGAATAATTTATGTAATAATAATGGGGTGTGATACCATCCCATAATGATCTTGTAAATGTTTTCCTTGACTGAGGCATATATTGAGGTTTTCCCTGCATTTTCCCATATTCTCTCCCATCTTGGAATTGTAATCTCCCTGCTCAGGGCCTCTGACCAACGGGTCATATATTTATGTGATGTTTGTGCCACGTCGACCTTGTTAATGATGTAGTACCAACTTGTGATCAGCCCTTTTTGCTGTGGGGATTGTTTGCATAGGTTCAAAATAGGGTGCAGTGGAGGGAGCAATAGATCTGGGTAAACTGATTGTGCATAATGCCTCAATTGCAAATATAGATATTTAGAGAGTCTATTTGCTCCCTCCATATGCACCAGTTCACCATATGTTTTCATCTTTCCATCCGATTGTCGAAAGAGAGACTTCAGCTGTGTCAGCTTAGCTTCTATTAATATTCCCTTGGTAGGGAAAGTAACTCCTGGGGGGAACTCTGGATTTCCAACTAATGGAATTAGTGGAGATTTCTGTTGATTGCACCCTACCAGTGTCGCCACCTTATTCGAACACCCGGCTGTATGTTTCATGGCTTCTAAGGGGAGGGTGTATGGTGCTTGGTTGTATTTTAACCATAACATGCAATTAGGGGAGCCAATCTGTGGATAGGTTCTTTCAATTACAGCCCATTTTCTTAGTGGCACCTCTGTTATCCACCCTAGTATCTGCTTCGCTTGGGTTGCTAAATAATAGTGTCTTAAGTTGGGTACTGCCAGCCCTCCTGCTGATTTTGCTGCCATTAGTACCTGTCTTTGCACCCTATGTCGTTTATGACCCCATATGAAGTTCATTATTGCCCTTTGTAACTCTTCCAGAACACTTCTAGGAGGTGCTATCGGGAGAGTATCAAATAAATATAATAAACGGGGTAGTACATTCATTTTCACGGATGATATTCGCCCAAACCATGACAGGTTATATTTGTGCCAACTAAGTAATTCTTTCTTTATTGTTTCTATCAGCTTTGTATAGTTGGCCAAGTACAATGTTTTATAACTCGGGGTTAGTTGTATACCTAGGTATGTAATGCTCTTATCCTGCCATTTGTATGGAAAGTTCAGCTTTAATAGTTTAAGCGGGGGGCCCTGAATGTTAATTGGGAGTGCCTCTGACTTAGAGTCATTGGTCTTGTATCCAGAAAGTTTTCCATATTCTTGTAATGTGGCATGTAAGTTAGGGAGGGATGTTTGAGGGCGAGTTATTGACAGGATTACGTCGTCCGCATATAGGGCGATCTTATATTGCTGGTCCCGAATCTGAACTCCATGGATATCTATATGGCATCTGATTCTCTGTGCCAGGGGCTCTATGCTTAAGGCAAATAATAAAGGGGACAGCGGACACCCTTGTCTGGTTCCGTTTAGGATACGTATGGGTTGTGATATGTTTGGGGCCATTTTTATTTTAGCTACTAAATTCCCATACAATGCCATTACAATTGTAATAAATTCCCCCTTAAAACCCATGCTGTCCAGTGTAGCAAACATGAAGTCCCACCTTAAACGATCGAACGCCTTCTTGGCGTCCAGACTCAGGAGTACCATAGGGGTGTCCCTCCTGTTTGCCACATCTACCAGATTTATAATTCTCCTGGTATTGTGCCCTGCCTTCCTCCCTCTCATAAAGCCCACCTGGTCTAAGTTTATAAGCTTAGGGAGAAACTGATTCAGTCTCTTTGACAGTATCTTGGTTAGGATTTTATAATCTGAGTTTAACAGGGAAATTGGGCGGTAATTAGAGCATCTGGTATGATCTGATATAGAGTTAATATGGAAACAGAAGGCAGTTTAAGGACTTATGACTTATGTTATCTTTCCTTCTAACAATTCTTGATGTTACCCTTGCTGTAACCGTAGGCCCTGGCAACCAGATGGCTGAAATTGCAATCTGGAGAGCTGCTGAATAAAAAGCTAGATAATGCAAAACATAAATAAAATTGTCTTGAAATTAGGGATGCACCGAATTCAGGATTCGGTTCGGGATTCAGCCAGGATTCGGCCTTTTTCAGCAGGATTCGGATTCGGCTGAATCCTTCTGCCCGGCCGAACCGAATCCGAATCCTAATTTGCATATGCAAGTTAGGGGCAGGGAGGGAAATTGCGTGACTTTTTGTCAGAAAACAAGGAAGTAAAAAATGTTTTCCCCTTCCCCTTCCCATATGCAAATTAGGATTCGGTTCGGCCGGGCAGAAGGATTCAGCCGAATCCGAATCCTGCTGAAAAAGGCCGAATCCTGGCCGAATCCCGAACCGAATCCTGGATTCGGTGCATCCCTAAAATATACCCATGGGGCTGTACACAGTAGGTATTTATAGCTAGAGTGGCAATAGTAGGTATAGTAGACCAAGATGGCAACAGTGGGGCAAGATGGAGATTGTTGACAATTAGGGCAGGATGGCAGCCCTAAGGCAAAATAATGACTGTAGGACCATAGAGCAAGATGGTGGAGGTCATGATGGTAACAGTAGGGAAAGATAGAGACAACAGGACAAAATGGAAAGAGTAGGGCAAGATGGAGTATGACAAGATGAGAGGATGGAGACAATAGGACACGATTGAAACAGTAGGATGAGATGGAGACAGTATGACAAGATGAAGACAATGACAAAATGGAGATGATAGGGCAAGATGGAGAGGGTATGAGAAGACAGAGACAATAGGACAAGATGGAGACAGCATGACAAGATGTAAATTAGGACAAAATGGAAACAATAGGGCAAGGTGGAGAAAGTGTGACAAGACAAGATATAGGCAGCCAGCCAAAGTGGAGATAGTATGACAATATGGAGACAGTAGGACAAGATGAGGACAGTAGGACAAAATGGAGACAGCAGGGCAAAATAGAGATAGTAGAACAAGATTGTGACTGCAAAACTTTATTAAACATACTGCCCTTTGGCTTTTTGTTGAAGTAGGGCCACTAGCACCCACTGTAGTTATATAGTACAACTATAAGAAAAGAGCCATAATTTGATTTGCTCAGCAAAGTCTGCTTTCATACATGACACCACCTCCCCAAGTTATAAGCATTCACATATATATGTATGGGTTCCTTTAGATGATTGTACTCTGTGAATGGGAGGACTGACCTTTGCAGGCTTGATGCTGACCATAGGACTCATTGTACTAATATTGTAAGTGAGTAGCAATGCCTACTGGTTGCATGAACATTTTATTATTATTATTATTATTAATAACATATTTATATAGCGCCAACATATTGCGTAGCACTGTAAAGTAAATGTGATTATACAACGACATCATATGAATTACATACATAGAACATATGGAGTAACAAACATCACAATCAATACAGGTACAAAAAGATGAGGAAGGCCCTATGCATAGGCATACAGTCTAAAGGGAAGGGAGTAATACACAAGGTGTGGGAGTGGGCAAGATCGAATTAAGTGGGTGAGAAATGTGGTATTGTATGTGGTGTTGCGTTTGGTAGTTAAGCAGAGTGAGGGGAGGCTTCTCGAAAGAAGTGCGTTTTCAGAGATTTTTTGAAAGCAGAAAGGTTGGGAGAAAGTCGGACAGACAGTGGGAGAGAGTTCCAGAGGAGGGGTGCAGCCCTTGCAAAGTCTTGAATGCGAGCATGTGAGGAGGTAATGAGAGAAGAGTTGAGTAGTAGGTCAGTGGAGGAGCGTAGTAAGTGGTTGGGTGAGTATATAGAGATGAGTTCAGAGATGTAGGGTGGGGCAGAGTTATGAAGTGCTTTGAAAGTCAGTGTCATTAATTTGAATTTGATTCTGAAAGGTAACGGAAGCCAGTGCAGGGATTGACAGAATGGCGAGGCAGAGGAGGAGCGGTTGCTGAGGTGTATGAGCCTCGCAGCAGTGTTCATTATGGACTGGAGAGGTGACAGTCTCTGGAGGGGGAGGCCAATTAAAAGAGAGTTACAGTAGTCTAGACGCGATATGATGAGAGAGTGAATAAGAATTTTGGCAGCATTTATTTTTATTTGGTGCCCCAGGGGACACATGTAGCACAGCAGACTACCTGTAATTAGAAGGTTCCACGTTTTCCCCAGCAAAGGGAAAGCTAGGATAGACAATTGTCATGAGATCATCTGAAACTGCCCCATCAGCTCGTATCTAGTGATGGGCGGATTTATTCGCCAGCCGCGAATTCGGGGCGAATTTGCGCGATTCCCCGCCAGTGAATAAATTCGCAAAACGCCCGCGAAAATTTGCGGAAAAAAATTCGCCGGGCTCAAAATTTTTTTTTCGAAAAACGGACGCCGGTTTCAAAAACGCCGTTTCGCTAATTTTTCGCCGTTTCGCGAATTTCGCGCGAAATTCACAAATTGTACGGCGAAGCGAAACGCCACAAATTCGCCCATCACTACTCGTATCCCAAGTGTAGGCAAAAGAATAGCAGGACAGGAGCTCCCCAATTAATGTCCCATTGTATTATTCTGTTTGCACAAAGCAGCAAGTCTCAGGTATTCTAAGTAAACATCTGCTGAAATATTGGCCCTCGTGCAAGAAGATTAATAAACAAAGCAAGATCCTTGGCCTCCATTATCCATATCATTGGCTTTCTAAAAACGTCAGGTTGCTGGCCAAATGTTGCCCACCAAGAAGTTCTTTTGACACCCATCATGGCCACGTGATATGGAGAATAATATACCTTGGATATCACTATCCTGTAGCTGGTATAGGAACACCTGGTCTTAACTGGCTGCTTCAATATCACTCCACATCTGGTACCAAGAATGTTGCCCATGCACATTCTGTATCTCATAACTGTTAGAGGCACCAAAAGGTTTTCAAGTATTTCGAATAGGATATTTCAAGATAAGCACATGGACAGATATTGGCTTATAATGGCTAAATTTATAATTTTGTGTCACACCAAACATTTTCCACGCAGTGACAGACAATGACTTCCACACAGATCTCTCTTGACTGTAGACACATTAGGACCAAAATTATTATTGATATTTCAAAGGGTCTTCTTGAGATATTCATTGGCTAAAGGAACAATCCTAATGGTTTAGGATCCTATCAGTGTGTGTGGAAGCTCTAAGCATCCAATCCATATTTTTTAACTCTTCCAGCTGACTTCACAAGACTGAAATGTTGTACAAAAGCATCAAGAGAGTTAAGCGGACAACTCTTCTTTTTGGAAGCTTCTTGTTATTCCTTCTCCCACCCTACATGCACTGCTTGCCCAAGATTAATGGATTCCATCCTAGTGCTAGATTTTATATCTATAATGTGGCTCCATTTGTTAGTGTCCCCCCCAGCAGAGTAAGGCAAGAGCGTATCAGCTAATTATGATCATGGATATCTTTGGATGATACTCAAGTGTCACATTGGTGAGTATCTGGCTCCTGGTCATATAAAAGGATAGATCAGTGGTCCCCCAACCTTTTTTACCAATGAGCCACCACAATTGTTGAGGAGCAACACAAGCATGAAAAAGATTTGGGGGGGGTAACAAATACAACTGTGACTTTCTATTGGGTAGCCCCTATTTGGACTGGCAGTTTAAAGGAAGCTCTGGCAGTACATCTGGTTTTTATGCAACCAAAACTTGCCTCCAAACCAAAAATTGAAAAATAGGAACCTGATTTGAGGCCACTGCGAGCAACATCCAAGGGGTTTGTATTTAACATGTTGCTCATGAGTCTCTAGTTGGGAATCACTGTGATAGATCATTGAGTCAAGCCTTTCTGTGCATCATTGGGTGTGTTTTAGTCACCAAGAGAAGAATATAATGACTCATGTTTTTGGGTTCTCCCAATATAGGAGATGGTCAAAGAAGATTAATAAGATTAGATGCTGAGATTTATCCACTGCCTGGGCATCTTTTTTATCCATTCTACTTGCATTTGAGGACAATGACATCTGTTATAACTGTAGAATTGGTATATACTGATCCACAAATAACATTATTATTAGTCACAGACCATCTTGTGCCCTAAATTTAAAAACAGAGGGAGGGAGGGAGGGAGGGAGGGAGGAAGGAAGGAAGGAAGGAAGGAAGGAAGGAAGGAAGGAAGGAAGGAAGGAAGGAAGGAAGGAAGGATATTAAGAAGTAGAATATAAGGGAAGCTTTGATTGGGACGGCTGGAGAGGGGGTAGGGCTGGACCGGGTAATTACTAAGATGAAGCAGACCCTGCAACCATTGAGGGGACTAGAAAGTACACTGATAGGTAGTTTCAATATACAGTATGTTTATTAAGTCTTATTTCCAAAGTTTATGGAAGTCATCGCTCCAGGTATATCCATTGGAGTGACATCTAGTTATGCCACTAGGGGTGGGAGAAACAGAGTATTACCAGGGGCATTCCAGAAACATTTACTCTAAAAGTCTACCTACCTGGGCATGGCAAATCACGTTAAGTAAAAAGTGACCTGGCATAGGTCTCAGAGCGTGGCACTGTTAGACCCAACTTTACATAGTAAGTTAGCTTGAAAAAAAGACATACGTCCATCAAATTCAACATTTTAACTTTTTTGTAACCTGCCTAACTGCTTGTAACTTTAACACTTCCCCACAAAACAGGCTTGTTAATGAACTGAGGACTTTATTTCAGGCCACAAAGTAAAATAATACATAGCCTTACGCGTTTCATGCACTTGGGCACTTAATCATAGTTCAGCTTATAATTAAGTGCCCAAGTGAAAGAAATGCGTGAGGCTATGTATTAATTTACAAGCCTGTTTTTTTGGGATCTGTAAGTGGCTGCTATCTTCTGTTTGGTTGGATACCTCCACCTTGAGCTGTAGGTCTGGGGCATGTGCACCCAGACTCCACCTACTACTCCACCTACTACTGTCTATTGGTGACTTTTGTGTACCGAGACTTTCTTGTCTATCTCACAACATTATGAAACTGCCACGTGGCCCTTTTTATTTGAATATTTGTATTTATTCATATACATTGTCTGTGATGTATGTGAATGTGACAGGATAGGTGTTTAGATTGTAAGCTCTATCAGGAATTGATGGGAATGACGTACAGCAAAGTGCTATAGAGTATGTCAGCTCTGTATAACTAGAAGGATAATACTTATCATCAAGAGATCATAATATTCACAACAGTTTCATAGACTCAGGGGCCCATTTACTTATCTCGAGTGAAGGAATAGAATAAAAAAAACTTCGAATTTTGAATGATTTTTTTGGCTACTTCGACCATCGAATTGGCTACTTCGACCTTCCACTACGACTTTGACTTCGAATCGAACGATTCGTACTAAATATCGTTCGACTACGCGACCATTCGATAGTCGAAGTACTGTCTCTTTAAAAAAAACTTCGACCCCCTACTTCGCCACCTAAAACCTACCGAGGTGCCATGTTAGCCTATGGGGAAGGTCCCCATGGGCTTTCTATCAATTTTTTGGTCGAAGAAAAATCATTCGATTGATGGATTAAAATCCTTCGAATTGAACGATTCGAAGGATTTAATCGTTCGATTGAACTATTTGCGGTAAATCCTTCGACTTCGATATTCGAAGTCGAAGGATTTATATTCGTCAGTCGAATATCGAGGGTTAATTAACCCTCGATATTTGACCCTTTGTAAATCTGCCCCTCAGTGTTTGTAGCATCGTTTAGACAAATTTCCCCTATTTTTCAGCCAGGATGTTGCAAAGATATAACAATATCTCAGTGAGGACAAATCTGTATTAATTAAGAGGCAACAACAAGTCTCTGTGCAAAAAAAAATTCCAGGCAAAAAAAAAATCCAATTTAATTAAAAATTAACCCTGTTATTTGTATCATTGTAAGATATAGAGGAGAAGGCTTAATTTATGTACACAAATAAAATATACACAGGTCACAAAATCGGCGGAGTATAGTCCAAAATAATTGCTGTGTTTATTTATACAGAAATAGAAAACATTGTTACAAAGCAGTATTTAAAGGTTTTTATCTGCCACGAGTCACAATTTCACTTTGTTATTAAAGTTGAAATCATTAAAGGGCTTGTTCACCTTTTCATTAACTTTTGGTATGATGTAGAGAGGGATATTCAGAGATAATTTGCAATTGGTTTTTATTTTTATTATTCGTGGTTTTTGAGTTATTTCGTTTTTTTTATTCAGCAGCTCTCCAGAAATCTGGTTGCTAGAGTTCAAATGACCCTAGCAACCATGCATTGATTTAAATAAGAGAGTGGAATATGAAGAGGAGAGACCTGATTAGAAAGATACGTTGTTTTTAGATGGGGTCAGTGACCCCCCATTTGAAAGCTGGAAAGATTTAGTAGAAAAAGATAAATCATTTTAAAAAAAAAACTATAAAAAAATAATATAATGAAGACCAATTGAAAAGTTGTTTAGAATTGGCCGTTCTATAATATACTAAATGTTTACTTAAAGGTGAACCATCCCTTTAATTCACAATAAAAAAGCTGCCCGAGATCTTGGCTAAAGGGAAGTTCGATTTACAATTAATTCTGTATATAATGTAGACTTAATGACTTTTTAAAGTAATAGATAGTACAGGTATAGGATCCATTATCCGGAAAACTAATAGCTTCAAATTAAGGAAAGGCCGTCTCCCATAGACGCCATTTTATCCAAATAATCCAAATTGTGAAAAATAATTTCCTTTTATCTGTAATAATAAAACAGTCGCTTGTACTTGATCCCAACTAAGATATAATTAATCCTTATTGGAAGCAAAACCAGCCTATTGGGTTTATTTAATGTTTATATGATTTTCTACTAGACTTAAGGTATGAAGATCCAAATTACAGAAATATACGTTATTCTGAAAACACCAGGTCCTGAGCATTCTGGATAACAGGTCCCATACCTGTAATATATAAAGGGCTCATTTACAAGGGCTGGGAACATGGAATTATAGGAACTATTGCTGCATTGTCAATAAAGACTATACACCAGACTTTTGTTTGCAAATGAGCCCTTTAGTCATCATTTGTATTGCTTATTCACATTTTTATTGTTCTTTTTCTCCTATTTCGCAGTTAAAAGATAACTAAAGCCTAACTAAAGAAGTAGGTGGAAATGTTGTACATGATGTTTTGTGCTTCTGTACCAGCCCAAGGCAACCACAGCCCTTTAGCAGTAAAGATCTGTGTCTCCAAAGATGCCCCAGTAGCTCCCCATCTTCTTTTCTGCTGATTCACTGCACATGCTCTGTGCTGCTGTCACTTACTGAGCTTAGGGAGCCACTCACAATATACAGTACACATAGAATAGAAATGTCACAATATAAGGCTGATTAGTAATTAATACACATAATTACTACATGGCAGCACAGAAACCAGTGCAATTAGCATCAGAATTGAATAATCAGCAAACCTGTAGCATCAGCTTATATTACAGCCAGGGAAGCTCATTTTCTGCTGGATAATTAGTGACGAGCCCTAAGCTTAGCTTCTCAACAGCCAATCAGAGCCCACTGAGCATGTGAGTGTCACAGACACTTTCCAAGATGGTGACCCCCTGTGACAAGTTTGAAGTCCTGGATCATTGCTGCTATTGACAAGCTGAAAATTTAGCCTCATACAATAAGTTCATTATAGAAAATAGGACATTTTTAGCCACATTAATTTTTAGGGTTTAGTTCTCCTTTAAATTGCTGGTTTCTGCTGGGCTTAATCGCCCCTAACAACCAGGTATTTACTTGAATGAACAGGAAAAGGCCAATTGCAAAGATGCTTAGATTATTAATCTACAACATATAAATACCCAGAATTTTCCCTTTAAGATGATCTTATTTTCTTCTGGCACAAAAGCAATTACTGTATTTACTTGCCATGAGGTTAATAAAGTGTGATAACATTCTCTGTAGTTTTCATCTTAACAGTGGTGCTGCCCTTACTTTGGATCCTGGTTAAATTCATTAAAGACTTTATAGAACATTCACTGGTGACATCTATACATAGTAACATGTAAAATATATGCTTGTAAATGGTGCTTAGTGATGTCATCAGTTATTGGTGTTTAGTGATGTCACTTGTCACATGTCTCATTGTAAGCTGCATATTGTTAAAAAAAAATCTAAAATGTGAGGACTGCAGCCTTGTGTCTTTATATAGTCACAGAACCACCCCTCAGTGACTTCTAATATCCTTATCATTTACAGCAGGGGGTACATTATCCCTTATAATACATGAGTGATACTCAGAGTTCCCTGTATAACTCAGCCTGCAGCCTTGTGCCTTTATATGGTCACAGAACAACCCCTCAGTGACTTCTAATATCCTTATCATTTACAGTAGGGGGTACATTATCCCTTATAATACCTGAGTGATACTCAGAGTTCCCTGTATAACTCAGCCTGCAGCCTTGTGCCTTTATATGGTCACAGAACAACCCCTCAGTGACTTCTAATATCCTTATCATTTACAGTAGGGGGTACATTATTCTTTATAATACATGAGTGATACTCAGAGTTCCCTGTATAACTCAGCCTGCAGCCTTGTGTCTTTATATGGTCACAGAACAACCCCTCAGTGACTTCTAATATCCTTATCATTTACAGTAGGGGGTACATTATCCCTTATAATACATGAGTGATACTCAGAGTTCCCTGTATAACTCAGCCTGCAGCCTTGTGTCTTTATATGGTCACAGAACAACCCCTCAGTGACTTCTAATATCCTTATCATTTACAGTAGGGGGTACATTATCCCTTATAATACATGAGTGATACTCAGAGTTCCCTGTATAACTCAGCCTGCAGCCTTGTGCCTTTATATGGTCACAGAACAACCCCTCAGTGACTTCTAATATCCTTATCATTTACAGTAGGGGGTACATTATCCCTTATAATACATGAGTGATATTCAGAGTTCACAAAACCCCTATTTACACACAGTATTAAGATGTTAAGAGACATCTTCAAGGGGGCATTACTCCAGAATGTCACTGCCTGAGCAAAGCCACCACAGGAGAAACACATTAAGGCTGCTCATTACCTTCAGAGAGTGAAACCATAAGACCAAGGCTAGCAAAGATCTCCCCCTGTACTGGGGCCAATTTAGCAATAATTGAGTTTAATATCTCTTTCAGAAGGTCTTGGCAATGTCCATATGAGCAGAGGTACCCAAGTTCATATGCTTTCCTCCTCAACATATTCATACACACCAGTAGCCCCACCAAAACTTGCCACAAAGATAAACTGCCTGCCTCGTACCCGAATGCTGGTGAAAGCCCGAGCTTCTACCACCTTAAGTTCCTGCATGGGAACAAGAGGTCCCTTCTGTTTCTCTCTTTCACTTCCATCTTCCACCTCCCAGTGTTCCCACTTCTCCATTTTGTAAACCCAAGTATAACCAAAATCCTGTCCCAAAAGAGCGTACCACCGCCGTCCTAGGTAAAGAGGCTGGAAGACATGGGATCCTCTAGAAGGAATCTGCTGGAGTTCCTTAAACATAGAACCATCCCAACGCACAAGGGATGAGTCTCCCATATATCGTACTAAACAGGCAAAAATTCCATCCTCTGGGTCTGTGAAATGCTTCACGGCATAGACATCCCAAGCTTCGGGAATATCTGTGAGGCGCCGGAGATGCTTGTCCTCAAATCGATACACTACAGGCCTTTGGGAGCTGCTGCTAATAATGAGATGTTGGGAGCCTGAAAGGAATAGAGGTTCGGCATCTGTGTCTTTGTACCAACGGGGGAGTTTTTGGTGAGGGTAGAAGCCCCGGCCGTCCCACCGATACAAAGTACTGGCTCCAGATTTGGCACTGTCTGTTATTATGAAATAGTGTTCCCCATCTCCTGTTGTGAAGGCCTCTATGTCGTTGGGTTTGCGTATGTCAGGCAAGTGCTGTAATAAACGGAAGGGGGAGATGAGGCTAGGAGAGGGATCCAGTCGGTACACAGAAGATCCACCAAATAACTGTGCGACAACCACAAAGAGCTGGTCTCCTATAACAATGGGAAGACAGGAAACAACAGACACACCTGCAATATGAAGACACAAAGAGTTACATTATGACTTTAGAGTAGGCATGTATAATGGGTAGAGGAGCATTGAGGTCTCACCTTTGATGCTGTCATAGTGCCGGAAGACATGACCTGAATGGTCCCACTCAAGAAAGGTGCAACGACCTTCAAATGGATGAGCGATCGCCACAAAATGGTCAGAGAGAAACTCAAATGACTGGACTGAAAGAGACGGGAACTTGAAGGCCCATCGCCGAACCAGGCCTACAAGATATAGACACAAGCTGAGAATGACCCAGCCATGAATGTTCTCTTCTGCTATTAGAAACCTGCCTATATCTTCTTCATCTTCATATCTATGTAAACATTGGCACTTCTATCATTTGGGGTCTGTGTTGGAGGAGACAAAGAAGTTTTGTAGGCGTAGTGGGTTATAGAATAAGGCTGTGGTGGGTAAAGAAGCCAACTGAAACATTGAACATGCCATTCAGGGGGTTGCCCCTGAATGTTTGTTGGGGTTCTTGCTTATTTGCATAGGTTATCATATTTATATGTGGTACAGAGGTTTAGATAAGCATTTAGTCTCCCAAAATATGCATCTCAAACATGAAGATAGTTATACTGATCACTACTGTGGCCCTTAGTCACTATTAAGCTAGCTAACCAACTAACTGGTGAATTACTCACTGCTATTCACACAGTAGAAGTCTTTCTCCGACAGGTCCATCAGGCTCTTCCCTCTGTGCTTTGCAGGTTCCTCACAGGGCAGTGGAGGCCAGAGGCCAATGTTCTTCCCTACTCCACGTTTCCACTGCATCAGCCATTTAATTGGGCAGCCGCAGTGCATGGGGTTACCTCGCAAATCTCTGCAATGAAGGATAAGATATCTACACCAATAGTAACAACTGGTTTGGATTTAAATTGTAACTCATTTTCAAGAGTTTCCCTCTTGAATCCCTTAAAGCAGTTTAGACTTTCTGACCTCCCCTTGAACCTATTAATACAGGACGACAGGCTGAGTTACCATTCTCTTACATATGTTTGACAGCCGGGAGATTTAGGAATAAGCCGCGTGGGAGGGATTCAAGGCGGTTGTTTGCTAAACTCCTGCAGAGAAAAGAAATTTCAATTACATAACTGAATATCAAACGCTAAGTAACAGAAACAGTTGTAAAATTGCATAGAACACCACAATAAAGTGATATTGGCTGATTTTAGGGTGGGTGGATAGGAGTGGACAGGGTACCATTACTTGATCTACAGGATTCAGGGAATCCTCAAGTTGTTGCAGTGATAGGCACATCAGTAATTCCAGCTACACCCTACCCTAACTCTGCCCTCACCTAAACCAGTCCATGTGTATTTTTTAAGGACTGTCAAGCCCAATTGTGTTTTGAATGAGAAAACCACCCGACCCATCAGTCCTATGGATTTTTGGCCAACCCACAATGGACTAAAGTTTTGAGTTGGTACTGGAGTTAATGTACTAAATGCCTACGAGAGAAGGTGGCCTTCCAGAATGTGGAACAGAAGGTTTCAATGAAGAATCAACCTTGTTTAGGGACCCAGTGAAGAAGGACCAGAGCCTTGTAGGAGCCCTGAGTAGACAGACCCTGAGAAAGGTCAGTTTACAGAGTATTAGTTTTAAAGTAGATATGTATTATTTACAGTATTACATATTGAGATGTGATAATGCCTATTGTAGCAATTCCTACTGTATTAACTTTTTTAAAATTAAGATCCACTGGTTCCCAGTTGGTATGAAGAGGTAATGAGCATTTCATCCCATATGCAACTACCCCAAGATATTCAAAGGCTTCACCTCATTGTAACGGGTCTGTTGTATAACCTTGGGTCCACCTGGGGCATATACTGTATGAGCAAAACATGTACCAACACTCCTTCCATTGCATTTCATTCATCCTTCTTACTCACAGGTGAACTAGTAAGCGTAAGCCTCGGAAAGCGTTCCTGGAAATGGACTTGATTCTGTTGTTTTCAATGAACCTGACAGGATAGAGAAGGATCATAGTAAGAGTTTCTGTAGGAACCCAACTGACCATAGCAATACATAGTAATCAGACTGGCATTAAATGGGCATGGCATGCCGATGTCTTTTCTCTGAAACTTACAGGTATTCCAAGTTCTTGAGACCCTGGAAGGCATCGTCTGCAATTGTATCGAAGGAACATGATGTAAAGAGACTGCAAAGAGACAGACGTATGGTGAGAGGCCAACATAAGGCAGGAGGGATAACAGGGAAGATATAATTCATAAAGCGACTAAATGATAATACTTTAGGCTGGGGCAGGACTAACTAATGTGCCCTCCCTTTTCTATGAACATAATTATCAAGTACTTGTGAGCTATAATTTGTTATAACATTTAAAATTTGATTTAATCACCAGTCTGGCAGAATAGTCTGTGTTTGGTAGATGCCAGGTGAACACTACCCATCCGAAGAACCATATTAATAAAGTTTGGCAGTTAAGGAATAATGTTCTGGGGCTGTTTTTCTGGGTTGTAAGAACCTGACTGCACAGGGCCCTGACCTCAACCCAACTAAACGCCTGTGAAATTGCCAGGCCTAATATCCAACATCAGTGCCCCGTCTCACTTATGTGGCTGAATGAAAGAAAATCCCACCAACAATATTCCATCTTGATGTAAATAATGGAATAAAACAAAGAGTTGCATCTCCAGGCAGGTCCTACATATTGGATCAAGGTAAAGTGCAGGTTGCTTTAAACCCATTGTTGCACTGTGCACTTTAACCATTTTATGGTCAATGATCCAGTTCATTTTCTAGTCACTGGTCATTACATTGTTCTGCCCATTCCCATGAGATACAACAGATCATTATATTGTTCTGCCCTTTCTCCCTAGAAATAACTGGTCATTACATTGCCTTGCCCATTCTCCTGAGATAAGACTGGTCATTACTTTATTCTGCCCATTCCCATGAAATACAACTGGTCATTAGAATACTCTGCCCATTACCATGAAATACAACTGGTCATTACATTGTTCTGAACATTTCCATGACATACAACTGGCCATTAGATTGCTCTGCCCATTCCCATGACATACAGCTGGTCATTAATACTACTCTGCCCATTCCCGTGGTCATTACATTGTTCTGCCCATTCTTCTGAGATACAATTGGTCATTACATTGCTCTGCCCTTTCCCCCAAGATACAACTGGTCATTAGATTGATCTATCCATTCTCATGAGAGATACAACTGGTCATTACATTGTTCTGAACATTTACATGACATACAACTGGCCATTAGATTACTCTGCCCATTTCATTGAGATACAACTGGTCATTACATTGCTTTGCCCTTTCTCTCGAAATACAACTGGTCATTAGATTGTTCTGCCCATACCTATGAGATACAACTGGTCATTAGATTGTTCTGCCCATACCCATGAGATACAACTGGTCATTAGATTGTTCTGCCCATACCCATGAGATACAACTGGTTATTAGATTGTTCTTCCCATACCCATGAGATACAACTGGTCATCAGAATACTCTGCCCATTCCCATGAGATACAACTGGTCATTACATTGTTCTGCCCATTCTTCTGAGATACAATTGGTCATTACATTGTTCTGCCCTTTCCCCCAAGATACAACTGGTCATTAGATTGATCTATCCATTCTCATGAGATACAACTGGTCATTACATTGTTCTGAACATTTACATGACATACAACTGGCCATTAGATTACTCTGCCCATTTCATTGAGATACAAGTGGTCATTACATTGCTTTGTCCTTTCTCTCGAGATACAACTGGTCATTAGAATGTTCTGCCCATACCCATGAGATACAATTGGTCATTAGATTGTTCTGCCCACACCCATGAGATACAACTGGTCATTAGATTGTTCTGCCCATACCCCTGAGATACAACTGGTCATTAGATTGTTCTGCCCATACCCATGAGATACAACTGGTCATCAGAATACTCTGCCCATTCCCATGAGATACAACTGGTCATTACATTGTTCTGCCCTTTCTCCCGAGATACAACTGTTCATTACATTGCTCTGCCTGTTTTCCTGAGATACAACTGGTCATTACATTGCTCTCCCCTTTCTCCTGAGATACAACTGGTCATTGCATTGCACTGCACATTATCCTGAGACACAACTGTTTATCATACTCAAGCTTAGGGTAAAGACACATAATTTGTTCTTACAGGATCTGCAGGGACATGGAGTGGGTGAAGCTCCCAGGGGGGATTGCTGGGAATCTGCATCTCATTATGGATCTGGGAAGAGAATACAAACAGACAAACTCATTCAAAGACAGGTAGCTAAAGGCATAAAGGCAAAGCAAGCTATACATGTTGTACAAAGTCCCAATGGAAGCAAGTAATATGGTAGCTCCTACCTGCAAGTGTACATACAAAATGGAAAGAATGCTAACCCTGTACTAATGAACACTGAGTATTGATCATTGTATAAATATATGGTCAGATGCATGTTGTGTCCACTCTGAGATAGTACAGACACAGACAGGTAGATACTCAGTCATACTATGTCAGGTAATAGCCCCCTGCATGCAGGTATTTATCAGAGAGACAGAGACCATCAGGCAGGTAGATAGTCAGGTAGACACAGTGCTTACACTGAGACAATATCAGTGGAGTAGGTGCTGGGTATGTAGGTGGATCCGTCACAGAGAACGTTGTCGATGGTGCAGTTGCAGGCAATTGGGCATCTCCATCTTGGTGGCCTCGCCAACCTCGTCTGGCACAGAGGAAACAGACTCAAAAACAAGATGGTTCCAACAGAGAGACAGATTGCAAGTTCCATTGTTCTTTGAGGTTCTGGTGGTCTGCTATTTACTCCCAGATTCCATAGATGCTGCATTCTCAGCTGCCTCTGTGTCCCTCTTTGATCCTTATCTCTTCTGTCTCTTCCTCCTCTTCCCTGGATTCCTCCTTTCTTTATTTACATTGTCTCTGCTCAGCCTCCCAGATTCCTCACCCCCATATCCTCCTCGTTTTATGGCAGGCGTGGGGGCAACTGTGCAATCTGCCCCTAATTCTTCTCTCTCTCTCTCTGTCTTTCTGTGTCTCTCTATCTCTGCTCTGTTTCTTGGTGGGGCACAACTCTCCCAGTGTTTTCTTCTTTTTCATTCTGTAAAGAAATTGAAATCAGTGAGAATGTTGCTAAACTGTAACACTGCCACACACCAACCCATAAAAATCATACTCTACCTCTGACACTTCTGCCTTCCATCATAGTCCTGACAAGAGGTATCTGCCCCCACTCCTGTCTGAAATTGCCCAATTCCATTGTACCAGGACAACTGGTTTCTAATGTATTTCATGGCTACAGCAGCAAGGCCTCCAGTATGTCTCTGCCTGGTCACTGGCACATGGTGGAGAGTAAAGTTCATCTGGATTGGCTCTTGGGTCAGGTCCACGTACCCCAAATTACCAAACTCATTCAGCCTTTACACCGTCCAAATGTCTGTCCTACTGCCTCACCACTGCTGTGCCTCCTAGTAACCTGCTAGTAAATGAGCCCTACGCGCTTCATGCTTATGTTCAGACTAAAGTTGCCAGGAGGTGAGTGTGTGTCTCTAGATGTAAATACTGTTTAAATATAGATGCATTCTGCTTCCCTTGCAGCCATTTTTGCTCCTACGTTCTTCTATGCTAAATGATTATTATGGTATCGGGTAGATTAAATATTCATGGTATTTGGTTTTGTATGATACAACTCTGAAATCCACGTGGCCTTGTGACTGTCTCTTTTCTCTCTCTTCGGCAGAGTGGGGAGTAGAAGCAGCGCTTACTTGAGCTCCACGTTCAATAACACTGAGATTAAATAGACACACACAGTTCTATTGAAAGTGCAGAGTACAACACAGTTACCACTAGGTGTCAGCACTAATACATAAGTAGACTCTCAGTTATTTGATCCAGTCTTGATACATTTCCAGGCCAGGCAAGAGTAAAATATCTGATATTTCTATTTTCTACCTCTGATTTTGGATGAATGTTCAAGGCAGTGGCACAGGGACTGGATTCCGTTCAGACCTGCAGGACACTTGATCTACTACAGTAACTGAAGAAGCTTGAGATTTCAACAATACCAAGGCTGAATCTCCATCTATATTATGGTCATGTAACTGCCAGTTTATACACAACTGCCAAGCGCTCACTTCTTATCATTTACAGTAGGGGGTACATTATCTCTTATAATCCATGAGTGATACTCAGAGTCCCCTGTATAACCCAGCCTGCAGCCTTGTGCCTTTATATGGTCACAGAACAACCCCTCAGTGACTTCTAATATCCTTATCATTTACAGTAGGGGGTACATTATCCTTATAATCCATGAGTTATACTCAGAGTTCCCTGTATAAATCAGCCTGCAGCCTTGTGTCTTTATATGGTCACAGAACAACCCCTCAGTGGCTTCTAATATCCTTATCATTTACAGTAGGGGGTACATTATCCTTATAATCCATGAGTTATACTCAGAGTTCTCTGTATAACTCAGCCTGCAGCCTTGTGTCTTTATATGGTCACAGAACAACCCCTCAGTGACTTCTAATATCCTTATCATTTACAGTAGGGGGTACATTATCCTTATAATCCATGAGTTATACTCAGAGTTCCCTGTATAACTCAGTCTGCAGCCTTGTGCCTTTATATGGTCACAGAACAAGCCCTCAGTGACTTCTAATATCCTTATCATTTACAGTAGGGGGTACATTATCCCTTATAATACATGAGTGATACTCAGAGTTCCCTGTATAACTCAGCCTGTAGCCTTGTGCCTTTATATGGTCACACAACCCCTCAGTGACTTCTAATATCCTTATCATTTACAGTAGGGGGTACATTATCCCTTATAATCCATGAGTGATACTCAGAGTTCCCTGTATAAGTCTGCAGCTTTCATATGGTCAAATAATCTATATTTTTTGGGTGACAAAGATGATTCATTAATTAGGGTCCTGCAAGAGAAAGGTTCAGAAACCCTGTCCTAGAAGTTACTGTGTAAGGCAATGTCTTCTGTTCTGCATTCTTCAGCTCAGCTAGGGATTGGCTCCAAATCATATAAATATATGTACAGTATATTCCTGTCCAGTAACACAGTAACATATTTGCTCCTAAAGACCCTGCAGAGATGTTGCTGCTGAAATTAGATCATTGGAGCAGAATATACAGTAGGTTTCCATGGAAATGACAATATTCTCAGATTAATTTAAACCCGTCGGTGACACCGTGTGATACTCAATAAGTAACAAGTTGTTAATAAAGAGAAGAGAGGATCACGGGGTTGTTACACACTCCATATGCGTCACACTGATGAGCGGCCACGTTGGGAAGGTGTAAGTGAACCGGGGACGCGTCTCGCTGAATTTCCTAAATCATAAATGGACCAAATATGACCCCTGATTGATACAAGACATGAGGGTATTTATTCAGACCTTGGGAAGAGGTGCAAAGTGTGTCCCATAGTTATAGCATAAAGGGGTGCACATGGTAAGAATGGGACCCTGTTCTGTCCCGCCCTCCATTGCTCCTTAAAGGATAAGTAAACCTTTAAAATAAGTGAATGTAAAATTGACGAGGGTGCTATTCTAAGCACTTTTGTCATTTACATTCATTATGTATTTATTTTTCATTCCAAGATATTAAGGAATGCAGGAACTGTTAATATGAATGAATTTTGTTCCAACAGCACCACCTGCTGGTCATTTTCCCACCAGTCTGACCAGCAAGTAGTCAAGGAAGTTGTCAGGAGAAAGAAAGAGTCTGCTCTGATGTTCTTCTGCTTAGGAATAAAAATAGAAACCTTTCTCAAATTTTTCCTAAGCAAAAGAACATCAGAGCAGCCTCTTTCTTTCTCCTGACAACTTCCTTGACTACTTGGTGGTCAGACTGGTGGGAAACTGACCAGCAGGTGGTGCTGTTGGAACAAAATTCATTCATATTAACAGTTCCTGCATTCCTTAATATCTTGGAATGAAAAATAAATACATAATGAATGTAAATGACAAAAGTGCTTAGAATAGCACCCTCGTCAATTTTACATTCACTTATTTTAAAGGTTTACTTATCCTTTAACTTTCCATATGGGAGGTGAGTAGAGATCAGCAGTGGCTCTAACACCCCAGTGAATAGTTTCAAGAGACCGAAACCCAAAATCAGTGACATAACTATAGTGAAAGCAGAGCCAACCAGATATTACTGGTCCCCTCTGCAATCACATGTGCAACATATTATGGTCACTACATTTATTCAATGCAGCAGGGGGGGCACATTCCACATGAACATACCCAGCACTGGTGCCATTTATAAAGAAGAGGGGGGGGGGAATTAGAGCTTTATAAATCTGTCCCTATTCTGTACTGAGTGATGATCAGACACAGGAACAATATGAATTTTCTCTATTTGTCTCCCAGCGAAAGGAGAATTGGAAGGGATTTCACTGTATGTTTCTTTTCTGTTTATCTTGACCTGGATGAGAATGGAAGAGAGTTGGACACAGTCGGCAGAACTTGATGGATGATCTTAAATTACACCAGGCACAGCCAACATCCCTCTTGCCAAATGAAAAGGCAGCAGTTTGTAGGTTCCAGATTTCCTTAGCAACAAATACATCATTTAAAGGAGAATGAAAGTCTTGGTAATAACACTAGACTCCCTACACTGTACAAGTACCCAGCCCATGACCTACTAGACTCCCTACACTGTACAAGTATCCGGTCCATGACCTACTAGACTCCTTACACTATACAAGCACCCAGCCCATGCCCTACTAGAATCCCTTCACTGTACAAACACCCAGCCCATGTCCTCCTAGAATCCCTACACCATACAAGCACCCAGCCCATGCCCTACTAGAATCCCTTCACTGTACAAACACCCAGCCCATGACCTACTAGACTCCCTTCACTGTACAAACACCCAGCCCATGACCTACTAGACTCCTTACACTATACAAGCACCCAGCCCATGCCCTACTAGAATCCCTTCACTGTACAAACACCCAGCCCATGACCTACTAGACTCCCTTCACTGTACAAACACCCAGCCCATGACCTACTAGACTCCTTACACTATACAAGCACCCAGCCCATGCCCTCCTAGAATCCCTACACCATACAAGCACCCAGCCCATGCCCTACTAGAATCCCTTCACTGTACAAACACCCAGCCCATGACCTACTAGACTCCCTTCACTGTACAAACACCCAGCCCATGACCTACTAGACTCCCTTCACTGTACAAACACCCAGCCCATGACCTACTAGACTCCTTACACTATACAAGCACCCAGCCCATGACCTACTAGAATCCCTTCACTGTACAAGTACCCAGCCCATGTCCTACTAGAATCCCTACACTGTACAAACACCCAGCCCATGCCCTACTAGACTCCCTACACTGTACAAGTACCCAGCCCATGCCCTACTTGAATCCCTACACTGTACAAGTACCCAGCCCATGCCCTACTAGAATCCCTACACCATACAAGCACCCAGCCCATGCCCTACTAGAATCCCTTCACTGTACAAGTACCCAGCCCATGTCCTACTAGAATCCCTACACTGTACAAACACCCAGCCCATGACCTACTAGACTCCTTACACTATACAAGCACCCAGCCCATGCCCTACTAGAATCCCTACACCGTACAAGTACCCAGCCCATGCCCTACTAGACTCCCTACACCGTACAAGTACCCAGCCCATGCCCTACTAGAATCCCTTCACTGTACAAACACCCAGCCCATGACCTACTAGACTCCTCCTTACACTATACAAGTACCCAGCCCATGCCCTACTAGAATCCCTACACTGTACAAGTACCCAGCCCATGCCCTACTAGAATCCCTACACTGTACAAGTACCCAGCCCATGTCCTACTAGAATCCCTACGCTCTACAAGTACCCAGCCCATGCCCTACTAGAATCCCTTCACTGTACAAGTACCCAGCCCATGACCTATTAGACTCCTTACACTGTACAAGTACCCAGCCCATGCCCTACTAGAATCCCTTCACTGTACAAGTACCCAGCCCATGACCTACTAGAATCCCTTCACTGTACAAGTACCCAGCCCATGACCTACTAGAATCCCTACACTGTACAAGTACCCAGCCCATGCCCTACTAGACTCCCTACACTGTACAAACACCCAGCCCATGCCCTACTAGAATCCCTTCACTGTACAAGTACCCAGCCCATGACCTACTAGAATCCCTTCACTGTACAAGTACCCAGCCCATGACCTACTAGACTCCTTACACTGTACAAGCACCCAGCCCATGCCCTACTAGAATCCCTACACTGTACAAGTACCCAGCCCATGCCCTACTAGACTCCCTACACTGTACAAACACCCAGTCCATGCCCTACTAGACTTCTTACACTATACAAGCACCGAGCCCATGCCCTACTAGACTCCCTACACTGTACAAACACCCAGCCCATGCCCTACTAGAATCCCTTCACTGTACAAGTACCCAGCCCATGCCCTACTAGACTCCCTACACTGTACAAACACCCAGCCCATGCCCTCCTAGACTCCTTACACTGTACAAGTACCCAGCCCATGCCCTACTAGACTCCCTACACTGTACAAACACCCAGTCCATGCCCTACTAGACTTCTTACACTATACAAGCACCGAGCCCATGCCCTACTAGACTCCCTACACTGTACAAACACCCAGCCCATGCCCTACTAGAATCCCTTCACTGCACAAGTACCCAGCCCATGCCCTACTAGACTCCCTACACTGTACAAACACCCAGCCCATGCACTACTAGACTCCCTATACTGTACAAACTCCCAGCCCATGCCCTACTAGAATCCCTTCACTGTACAAGTACCCAGCCCATGACCTACTAGAATCCCTTCACTGTACAAGTACCCAGCCCATGACCTACTAGACTCCTTACACTGTACAAGCACCCAGCCCATGCCCTACTAGAATCCCTACACTGTACAAACACCCAGCCCATGCCCTACTAGAATCCCTTCACTGTACAAGTACCCAGCCCATGACCTACTAGAATCCCTTCACTGTACAAGTACCCAGCCCATGACCTACTAGACTCCTTACACTGTACAAGCACCCAGCCCATGCCCTACTAGAATCCCTACACTGTACAAGTACCCAGCCCATGCCCTACTAGACTCCCTACACTGTACAAACACCCAGTCCATGCCCTACTAGACTTCTTACACTATACAAGCACCGAGCCCATGCCCTACTAGACTCCCTACACTGTACAAACACCCAGCCCATGCCCTACTAGAATCCCTTCACTGTACAAGTACCCAGCCCATGCCCTACTAGACTCCCTACACTGTACAAACACCCAGCCCATGCACTACTAGACTCCCTATACTGTACAAACACCCAGCCCATGCCCTACTAGAATCCCTTCACTGTACAAGTACCCAGCCCATGACCTACTAGAATCCCTTCACTGTACAAGTACCCAGCCCATGACCTACTAGACTCCTTACACTGTACAAGCACCCAGCCCATGCCCTACTAGAATCCCTACACTGTACAAGTACCCAGCCCATGCCCTACTAGATTCCCTACACTGTAGAAACACCCAGCCCATGCCCTACTAGAATCCCTTCACTCTACAAGTACCCAGCCCATGCCCTACTAGACTGCCTACACTGTACAAACACCCAGCCCATGCCCTACTAGACTCCTTACACTATACAAACACCCAGCCCATGCCCTACTAGACTCCCTACACTGTACAAGTACCCAGCCCATGCCCTACTAGATTCCCTACACTGTAGAAACACCCAGCCCATGCCCTACTAGAATCCCTTCACTCTACAAGTACCCAGCCCATGCCCTACTAGACTGCCTACACTGTACAAACACCCAGCCCATGCCCTACTAGACTCCTTACACTATACAAACACCCAGCCCATGCCCTACTAGACTCCCTACACTGTACAAGTACCCAGCCCATGCCCGCTCAGGTACTTTCAGGCATGAGTGGGCATGGGTTGGGTACTTGTACAGTGTAGGGATCCTAATAGGGCATGGGCTGGGTGAATGCACAGTGTAGGGATCCTAGTGCTAGGATATTGCACAGGTGCCTACTTCAAGGTGGAGGGAATACCAGTACAGAAAATGTTATTAATGAAATACATGGTTAGTTTGGCAGAATGCATACAACTGATGTATCGGGTGTGTTCTAAGGACACCCCTCTGAATCCCAAAGAAAATACAGTAGATATATAATGAGAGCAAGTGTCACACACGTTTCCTATACTACAGGTATCATTGCTAGTGAATCACTTAGAGGCGCATTTATTAAAGGTCCAGACAGTTTCGAGTTTTTTTTATACTCTATTAAATTTGAATATACTCAAAATTCGACTGGGGGTTATTTATAAAACAAAATTGAATATCTTAAATTTGGACGATTTTTACAGACTCGAAAACTCGAATTGTAGTTGAATTAGACTAAACTCAATCCGCGTTTTTCCTCCGAAAAAAACATGAATGTCAGGAAGGCTATTAACATCCCCAAATTGGTCCTTGGACCTCTCCCAATGACTTATACATGAACTCGGCGGGTTTTAGGTGGCGAATAGTCGAATTTGAGTTCTTAAAAAGTATGATAAATCTCAAAATTCGATTTAAAACTCGAATTGAGTTTCGACAATTCACAATTCAAATTTGAGAGATTTGCCTATAAAAAAATTTGAATTTGAACCCTTAATAAATCTGCCCCTTAGTATCACAGTAGTAGAAATAATGAAGCTTGGGGCAAGACGGAGGAAATAAAAACACTGAGCCATAAAAAGGCCAAAATATGGGAAATCTGAACCTGTAATATCATAGAAAACAAAGCAGCAATATCTTTCCATAACATCACACACAGATAATACGGAGGCACCACTGCAAAATTCCATGTAAAAATGATGTGTTTGTGATTTAAATATCATTCCGTTGTACATAAAGCGCCTTTTGTTTGTCCGTAAGAGTTGCCTGGCGATGCTGTAATAGCCGGAGATGCGTTGAGCGCATACAGGAGGCAGTGATAGGGTTAATGGGAGAGAGCGCAGGGGAAGCTTTATAAAAATCTGCATTTAATATTTAATGGCAAAGATGCAGAATTATGTCGAGGAAGAAGTGAGGTGCCAGGAGAGAGGGAAGGAGAGAGCCAAGTGCATGGGGAGATTGAGGGTTATGGGGACGCCACTCACCACCACGCGTTTCGCTCTTATTCTGCGCTTCTTTCAGTTCAGTCCATCACTTCTTCTCTTCCGTCCTTCCCCAAATGGGCTTCTTTCCTCTTCAGCTGGAATATGACTGCCCCCTCCCTTACATTTTTCTCTCTTTCCTTTTCCCCATTCTCTCCCCCTTTAACCCTTTCTGGGGCACCAGTTGTCTCCTCTTTTATCTGTGCTATTTATGTCCTACCCTCTCCTTCTGACACTTTGTGCTGCGTGACGGCTTCCTTGGGTTGGGTTGGAGGGAAGGGCTGGCTCATCTCTGGGATGGGAATGGGAATTTCCGTGTTTACTTGTTTCTGTCAGTTTTTTGATATATAAGTGAAAAGGGCATTTTGTTGCTGCTGGACCCGGGGTTACATTATATGGGGCAGATTTATTAAAGGTCGAATTAAAAAAAAATCGAATTTCTAGGCATTTTTGTGTACTTCGACTAGGGAATAGTCCAAATTCGATTCGAATTTGAAAAAAAAAATCGAATATTGAAATTTATCATGTACTGTCTCTTTAAAAATTCAACTTCGACCATTCGCCATCTAAAACCTGCCGAATCGCTGTTTTAGCCTATCTCTTAGAACCTATTTGGAGTCAATGGGTGGAAAAACTTCGAACCGAATTCAATCTAATGCGTTATTCCTTTGATTCAAACTATTCCAATACGGACCTATTCTATCGAAAACGGACCTATTTGACCCAAAATAGACTTTGACTTTATTTCAATTGGTCTTTTTGAATTTGAATTGCGAAGTTTTTTAAATTCGACAATAAATATGCCCCTATATGTTACATTTATTTCTGACTTATATTAGGAATGCCAAACCTGGGGGCCTCCTCAACATATGAAAAATGCAAAGAGGAAAAAAAAAACACGTAACCACACCCATTTTGTGGCCACACCCCCTAATCACCATGTCCATTTTACAAAATTCGTCAGGTTATGGAAAGTATGAAAACATTATGGAGAGTTTTAGGGTTGTGTTTTATGTGTTATTGTTGTGAAGCTGAAATTGCCCTTTAAGCTGTGAGTCTCAGTTCCCCGTATAGACTTATATGAAATAGTTACAATTGTATCTTTGCTTATCTTAAATTGTTACAAATGTAGGGAAGTGCAGCTGCTCAGTTTCCTGGGCTCTCTGCCAAAAAGCCGTTTATTTTAATTAAGTTTCAGAAACGTTGTATTTTTCTCTGTGCAGTCAGTGCAGGAGATCAAAGAGAAACTCTGGACTTTTCAGTAAGAAACCCGGGACTGCAGGCTGAGCTGTCAAAATCAGGACTGTCCCGTACAAAACGGGACAGGGGAGGTATGTTAGTGATAACAGGAGGGACGCTGTTTGGAAACACCTACATCATATATATTTGCAGTACTTTTTCTTGCAGTATTGCACCTTACCAACTGACCACTGGGGGAGCTGTTCTACTGATGTCTAAGGAATAGTCCCAATTGGAAAATCAGGACTTTTAGAGGATGCACCACATCCACCCATTCTACACTCAGTTGTACCCCGGGGCATTGGTGTAAAACCCGCCCCTTCTTGCACTGGGCAGGGTCCACACTGTCCCACCTACATGTTTACAACTAGGATGATTCTTCAGAGGCTGTCCTGTCCAACACCCGTCCTGCAGTGTGTGTAGTAAAGACAGAGGTGGGTCAACTAATATTGACACCCAAAGCAATAGTACTACAGCCTGCCGTATGCCCATTTGCACCCCAATTGTCCGACCCCTCCCCCCACGCCTCCCGCTCCATTCGCTCAGTCCACCACTACTAAACCCTCTGCTTCCATTTCAATCGTTTTATAACAAGTAGGGATGCACCAAAACCACTATTTTGGATTCGGCCGAATCCCCGAATCCTTTGTGAAAGATTCGGCCGAATACCGAAACCGAATATGCATATTTAAATTAGAGTCAGGAAAGGAAAAAGTGGAAAGTTTTTTTTTTTTAACTTCCTTGTTTTGTGACAAAAAGTCATGTGATTTTTTCCTCCCCACCCCTAATTTGCATATGCAAATTAGAATTCTGATTCTGTTCGGCTAGGCACAAGGATTCGGCCGAATCCTACTGAAAATGGCCTGGCCGAATCCAGAACCGAATGCGGGATTAGTTGCAGCCCTAATTATAAGTCCTGTATAAATGTTGTTGTGTCTGTTCATTCCTGTCTGTTCTCTGGTTCTGACTCTTCAAACAATGTAGCAGAAGTCTTTTCCCCTATAGCTGTTCCAGAATATAAACAGTCAGACACTGCTTTGAATAACAATTACATTTACACTTAACTTTAAAACCATGAAATATCTATAATTAATATATATGGGAGGGATACCTAGAGTTGCTGAGTATCTCAATATCATTAATGGCTTGTGAAGTGAAAGCATTTAGACTGAGAGCTGATGATGGGAAGGGCCGAGGTTCTGGATAATAAAGCCATTTAATACGGTTTCATTTCTTTCTGACTGTGGGAATTATTCTGGGGTTCAGGTAGAAGGAGTATTAATGTTATTTAAGAATCAGTAATGAAAATAACTAGCCGGCCCCTTAGGTGAGAAGTAGCAGAACAGCGATATGACGAAGCCTTAGAGATGCCTCCGGGCAAATGGGTTATACGGCAAATACTTGAGAAAACGGTGATTGATCATCAGAAATCAAGCAGCTGTGTGTGTGACAGGGGAAACTGTCTGAATGTAACACTGGGAATATGATACAGCTCTTATAGATGGAGCAGAGGTAAGTGATACTTTCAGCCGATGAGTCAATTAAGTCTGCTCCATCTGTACAAAATAGGGAACAAGCTTCACCTGTGAAATAAAGAGAAGGGAAAAAAATTCCACCTGTATAAGCATAGCAAGGTGCAAGGCTCCATCTCTCTTAGAGGAGGAAGAGGAAGTGCTCCATCTGTATAAGATAATAAGAAGGAACAGAAGAAAGATGAATGTTTCAATCTGTGTAAGAAAAAAAGAAATGCATAGCTCCGTGTAAGATCTGTGTAAGAGAAGCAAAAGAGAAGGAATTGTAAGGGACCCCTCTGTAAAACAAGAAGGAAGAGGAAGGACTTCATTTGAATAAGATGACAAAGAGGTAGTGGCCCATCTGTGTAAGAATAAGAATGTTTCAGTCTGTAGACGACTGGCAAGGGCTCCATCTGTGTATAAAAAAGGACAATGTAGGACAATGTAACTGAAAAAGATTATAATGGGGAAGTGACTAAGAAAACAAAGAAAGAGAAGGAAGGTTTCCATCTTTGTAAGAAAATGAATAGTAAGGCCCCATCTGTATATAATAAAAAATAATATGGGCTCCATCTATATAAGAGAAGGAATAATAAGGGCTCCATCTGTATAAGAGAAGGAATAATAAGTGATACATCTGTATAAGAGAAGTACTAATAAGGGCTCCATCTGTATAAGAGAAGGAATAATAAGTGATACATCTGTATAAGAGAAGTACTAATAAGGGCTCCATCTGTATACAAGAAGGAATAATAAGGGCTCCATCTGTATAAGAGAAGGAATAATAAGGGTTTCATCTGTATCAGAGAATGACTAATAAGGGCTCCATCTGTATAAGAGAAGGAATAATAAGGGCTCCATCTGTATACAAGAAGGAATAATAAGGGCTCCATCTGTATAAGAGAAGGAATAATAAGGGTTTCATCTGTATCAGAGAATGACTAATAAGGGCTCCATCTGTATAAGAGAAGGAATAATAAGGGCTCTATCTGTATACAAGAAGGAATAATAAAGGATACAGCTGTATAAGAGAAGGTTCATCTGTATAAGAGAAGGAATAATAAGGGCTCCGTCTGTATAAGAGAAATAATAATAAGGGCTCCATCTGTAAACAAGAAGGAATAATAAGGGATACATCTGTATAAGAGAAGGAAAAGTAAGTGACCCATTTGTGTAGGTAAAAGAAAAGGAAGGGTTCTATCTTATAAGTAGGGATGTAGCGAACTGTTCGCCTGCGAACTTGTTCGCGCGAACTTTGACCGTTCGCGTCCGCCTAATGTTCGCGAACGTTTGGGAACGTTCGCAATTTGAGTTTGCGACCATTTGACCGCTAAAATCGAACGATTTCCATTCGTTCGAACGATTTCCAACCGTTCGAACGATTAAAATCCCTCGAACGTTCGATTCGAATGAAAATCCTTCGATCGAACGATGAAAATCCTTAGAACGTTCGAATCCAACGAAAAATCCTTAGAACGTTCGAATCGAACGAAAAATCCTTCGAACGTTCGAATCGAATGATTTTGCGGGTGTTCGAAGTTCGCGAACTGTTCGCGAACTGCTCGCATTTTTTGCCGGTGTTCGCGAACGGCGTTCGCGAACACCAAAACGGCAGTTCGCTACATCCCTACTTATAAGAGAAGAAAGATGAAGGAAAGATCCCCCTCCCTCCTAAATCCTTGTGGGAGCCTACATTCATCATCTGTTTTAGGCCAATGAGATAATTAATGAAATTAATGCAATTTGGTTGTCCACATTTATGGTCAGATTGTACAATATTCACCCCTTTAGATTGGTCTGTGTGGAGCTGCCTTGTACATGATGGGACGTGAGAAAACACAGGAAAACATATGTGGCTCTGTGAGAGTAGGAAAGGCGGCACAGAAAGGGTCAATATTTATAAAATAGAAAGAGTTCTTTCTCCCTCCCCTGTGTAATTCTTTCAGCACATAAAGTGGCCTTTGTCTGTGACCTGCTCCGCTCTGATAGGGTCAATGTAGGCCCCGAGCCAAATCCCAATCTCCCTCTCTCGCTCTCACAACCTTTTCTTGTGTCCAAAATATCTCGTCAGCAGAAAAGAGACATACTCCTCTCTTTGTGTGTCTCTCACCGGCAGCGCTAGGGTTAAACTCTGGGCTGGCCTGTCAGGGAAAGGCAATGCTGGGCACAACCAGGGTGCAAGGGATCATGGGAGATTTGCACCCCTGTGTTTAATAACAAACTAGCAGGCCTATAAATAATAGATTTCCCTTAGTTATTGCCTGTGGCACAATGTTACTGTGCAATCTGATCTCCATGTGAGTGGCAGCATCTTAAAGGACCAGTAACATCACATTTTTAAAAAAAAAAAAAAAATTTTTAGTATACAATGAAAAGAAAAACACAAAGACAAATTAAACGTTGAAAATCCCTAAGTCTTTATTAAGAAATAACTTACCGAAACTCTGCTTGCGCTCCTCTTCAGAAAAGGCGATCCATCATGCGGCGCTCGATTTCTCCTCCCTGCCTTACTTATAGGAGATAGCCAGGGAGGAGAAATCAAGCGCCGCACGATGGATTCCTTTTCTGAAGAGGAGCACAAGCAGAGTTCCAGTAAGTTATTTCTTAATAAAGATTTAGCGATTTCAATGTTTAATTTGTCTTTGTGGGTTTTTTTTCGTTGTATACTAACGAATTTAAAAAAAAAAAATTGATGCTACTGGTCCTTTAAGATCATCCCTTACAAATTCCAATGAAATCTCTGTCCATAGAAGATATTGTATAACCATTACAATGGACGGGAACGGGAACAATGGGGGTCCCAGAAAGGATGAACTATTCCTGCTGCCAGATGTAGGCTTACACTGGGTATCATGGTTGGAAGTCTAATCCTAAACAACTTTTCAATTTGTCTTCATTATTTTATTTTATTTTTTTATAGTTTGATAATAATTTGCCTTCTTCTTCATGACTCTTTCCACTGACCCCTAATGATGAGCGAATCTGGCCAGTTTAACTTTGCTGAAAAATCAGCACAATGATGAAAAAATTCATCAAAACGGAAAAATCGTGAAATGTTTTAAAGTCAACGGGCGTCAATTTTTTCTTGCTTCAAACGCATTAAAGTCAACGGGCGTTTTTCTTATGGCGACTTTTTGTCTTTGGACCTTTTTGTCTTAGCAAATTTTTTTCCCAAGTGCATTATAGTCAGTGTGCGTTTTTTCTTATGGTGACTATTTTGTTGCAGCAAAATAAATGGTAAATAAGTCTCTGTTGGTCTGCACCCTCCCCCCCCCCGAATGCCTTTTCATGTGGAGCTTTCACTTCCTTGAAGCCTTTTCCCGGATCACGGAGCAAATCTGAGCCGGGATTTCCATTTCCAAAGAGAAAGCTTAAATTTTCATTATTTCATCAAGTCCCACTACAATATCTATTGTCCGGTAACCGTGGCAACGAAATGAATCAGATGTGGGATGACAGGCTTTCAATTTAATATACATTATTTATTAAACCACACGGCTCTTATTGCACCGAGGAATCTCTCTTCTCCTCCGTATCTTACTCTCCCTCACCCACCAAATCCCCTTCATTCCTTCATTCTTTCCCCTGTACTAAACACAATTCAGCAGGAACAGTCCCTAAGTTTGCTCATAGTCTGTACAGAGAGATCCCATAAAACTATGGCAGCATAGGTATTCCCTGTACTAAGCACAATTCAGCAGGAACAGTCCCCTAAGTTTGCTCATAGTCTGTACAGAGAGATCCCATAAAACTATGGCAGCATAGGTATTCCTCTGTACTAAGCACAATTCAGCAGGAACAGCCCCTAAGTTTGACCATAGTCTGTACAGAGAGATCCCATAAAACTATGGCAGCATAGGTATTCCCTGTACTAAGCACAATTCAGCAGGAACAGCCCCTAAGTTTGACCATAGTCTGTACAGAGAGATCTCATAAAACTATGGCAGCATAGGTATTCCATTTCCCTGTACTAAGCACAATTCAGCAGGAACAGTCCCTAAGTTTGCTCATAGTCTGTACAGAGAGATCCCATAAAACTATGGCAGCATAGGTATTCCCTGTACTAAGCACAATTCAGCAGGAACAGTCCCCTAAGTTTGCTCATAGTCTGTACAGAGAGATCCCATAAAACTATGACGGCATAGGTATTCCCTGTACTAAGCACAATTCAGCAGGAACAGTCCCTAAGTTTGCTCATAGTCTGTACAGAGAGATCCCATAAAACTATGGCAGCATAGGTATTACCTGTACTAAGCACAATTCAGCAGGAACAGCCCCTTAAGTTTGTTCACAGGCTGTGCAGTGAAATATAGGAAATCGTTATGCCCCATACTAAGTACAGATTCCATTTAAAGGAACATTTCAATAAAATAATCCCACCATCACTTTTTATAACACCCTGTGTAATAATGACGCAGATGTAGTCCATTAGACAGGTGGAAATGAAGCCTCCTTTGTAGCCATTATTTCCTGCCAGGAGACTGAAACCTGCTGGGCAGGAAGTGGAAAGGGCAAAGGGAAACATTAATATCAGAAGTTTCTTTTTATTTCCTCGTTCTTTTGGATTTAGTAGCAGAGACGGGAGAGTCGGGCGCCCAGCTCAACACCTGGCACCATCACTTAGGCTATAAATAGAAATGTGATGGGTTTTGGAACGTAACCAGTTGTATTAGATTTATGGGGAAAATTGAGGTTCATGCCAAATGCTAATGTTAAACAAGGTAAAGTTAATAGACCTTATTCACAGGTTAGCTCCAGGGAAAAGGTTTAGGGTGAGAGACTATTATTTATATATTTGTATCTTCAGCGCCCCAGCCTTAATTGTTATCTTGCCCTGCTGTTGCCATGTTGCTCCATCTTTATAGTTTCTCTCTCACTCTACAGTTGCCATCTTGTCCTTCACATCTTGTCCTTCACATCTTGTCCTTCACATCTTGTCCTTCACATCTTGTCCTTCTTCCTACAACTCTCATCTTATCTTCCTGTCACCATCTTTTCCTACTGACACGACCTACCATTTTGCCTACTGTCACCATCTTCTTCTGCTGTCACTATCTTGTGTCTAATGTCATCCACATCTCCGGCTGTCACAATCTTGCCCTACTGTCACCATCTTGCCAGCTGTCTCAATATTGTCCAATTATCCCAACTTTCCCTACTGTCACCATATTCTAATCTTCTGCTGTCTCCATGTTCTCTTACTGTCTCAATATGGGAGACTTGTGTAGATCTTTTACTACTGCTACCATCATGCCTTAAAGTCACAATCTTTTTCTACTGTCTAATTGTTGCCTAACTGTTACTATTATTTCCTACTTTCTCCATCTTACCCTTGTGGCACCATCTTTTCCTATTTTCTCTATCTTGCCCTACTGTCTCCATCTTGCCCTACTGTCTCCATCTTGTCCTACTATCTTCATCTTGCCCTGCTGTCTCAGTCTTGCCCTACTGTCTCCATCTTGCCCTACTATCTCCATCTTGCCCTACTGTCTCCATCTTGTCCTACTGTCTCCATCTTGCCCTACTGTCTCCATTGTGTCCAACTGTCTCCATCCTGCCCTACTGTCTCAGTCTTGCCCTACTGTCTCCATCTTGTCCTACTTTCTCCATCTTGCCCTGCTGTCTCCATCTTGTCCTACTGTCTCAATCTTGCCCTATTGTTTCTATCTTGCCCTGCTGTCTCCATCTTGCCCTACTATCTCCATCTTGCCCTACTGTCTCAGTCTTGCCCTACTGTCTCCATTGTGTCCTACTGTCTCCATCTTGCCCTACTATCTCCATCTTGCCCTACTGTCTCAGTCTTGCCCTACTGTCTCCATCTTGCCCTGCTATCTCCATCTTGTCCTACTGTCTCAATCTTGCCCTATTGTTTCTATCTTGCCCTGCTGTCTCCATCTTGCCCTACTGTCTCAGTCTTGCCCTACTGTCTCCATCTTGCCCTGCTGTCTCCATCTTGTCCTACTGTCTCAATCTTGCCCTATTGTTTCTATCTTGCCCTACTATCTCCATCTTGCCCTACTGTCTCCATTGTGTCCTACTGTCTCCATCTTGTCCTACTGTCTCCATCTTGCCCTACTGTCTACATTACCTACAATCATACACCTTATAACTGCAAATTATGGGCAAATCAGCATCAGAATTAATGTTGAACCAAACCATGCAGAGAGTGCTTAGATTTAGGCCAGAATCTGTGTTTAAGAAACTGGCAGCCATGGGGCATATACTGGCTGGTAACTCAGAAAACTGAAGCTGAAATGGCCGGGTGCCCAAGTGTAGCAGCTCAATGTAACTGCCGGGTCAGGAAGAAAGTCCAAGGTTTTCCAAAGTAAATATTGGCTGCACCTGATAGAGAATGTGGAACTGTCTCTTATGAGTGGCCCCTGGAGTGCAGCAGATGTTGGACAGTCTCTCTCTGGCCATAACATGTTGTGCCCTCACAGGAGGCAGCAGGTTCCACATTTAAGGGGACAGTTGTGCCCGTGTTTAGTTCTTTTTATAATGTACCAATCATATTAACTCTATGGAACTCATGAGAACAGCAGGATTAATCATTGTGATAGAGCCACTGTAGCTTGGATGTCTCCTGGCAAATATTATACAAAGTAATAGCCTTTGGGGTTTTTTCCCAGGGCTATTGCTAAAAAGATATAGAGTATGTTTCCCTGACATTGCACTAACAATACATTACATGCAGTGTATATACATACCTCCCAACTGTCCTGTGTTTTGCGGGATAGTCCCAATTTTGACAGCTCAACCCGCAGTACTGGGTTTGCTACTGAAATGTCCCGACTTTCTCTTTGATCTCCTGAACAGCCAGAAAAATATACAACGTTTCTAAAACTTAATTGGCTTTTGGCACAGTGCCCAGAATACATGGCAGCTGCACTTAGATACGTTAGTAACAATTTAAGATAAACAAAGAAACAATTGTAACTGTTAGATAAGATAAGCAAGTCTCTTGAGGAGACTGTGACTAGCAGTTTAAGGGTGGTGACTAGTCTTCCTGCCAGCTAGAATGTAAATTGCTGGTGGAATGGCTTCGTTTTCCGAAGTCGCCCAAAGTTGCCTCATGAGGAAACTTCGAGTGTTGTCCCTCTTTCTATTTCCAAAATGTTGGGAGGTATGTATATGTGTCCTGCTGTTATTATTTTTGTTCTTTGGGGCCCAGTATGGCACAGAGGCTACACCTAAAGAAGACATGCATCCGCTCAGGGTGGCTTTAAAGGGATACTGTCATGGGAATTTATTTTTTCAAAACACCAGTTATTAGTGCTGCTCCAGCAGAATTCTGCACTGAAATCCATTTCTTAAAAGAACAAACAGAACTTTTTATATTTAATTTTAACATCTGACATGGGGCTAGACATATTGTCAGTTTCCCAGCTGCCCCCAGTCATGTGACTTGTGCTCTGATAAACTTCAGTCACTCTTTACTGCTGTACTGCAAGTTGGAGTGATATCATCTCCCTCCCTTTCCCCCCAGCTGCCTAACAACAGAACAATGGGAAGGTAACCAGATAGCAGCTCCCTAACACAAGATAACAGCTGCCTGGTAGATATAAGAACAACACTCAATAGTAAAATCCAGGTTCCACTGAGCCACATTCAGTTACATTGAGTAGGAGAAACAACAGCCTGCCAGAAAGCAGTTCCATCCTAAAGTGCTGGCTCTTTCTGAAATCACATGACCAGGCAAAATGACCTGAGATGCACCTAGGGTTGCCACCCGGCCGGTATTTTACCGGTCTAGCCGGTAAAATACCTGCCAAGGCCGGGGCCGGTATTACAAATTTACCGGCAATGCAGCTGCCGGTAAATTTGTAATACGATTAAAAGGAACCCTCGGCCTGCCCCCAATCGCCCCCAATCCCCTGCAACTTACCTTTTCTTTAGGCTCTTCTAGCGTCCGTGGTGTCCGTGGCATGGCCCCGCCCCTTTTGACATCACGGCCCGCCCCTTTGTGGCCCCGCCCCCCAGCAGTCGGTAAAATTTTTTTAAAAAAGGTGTCAACCCTAGATGCACCTACACACCAATATTACAACTAAATACACTTGCTGGTTCAGGAATGACATTTTATATTGTAGAATGAATTATTTGCAGTGTGAACTGTGTCATTTAGAAATAAAAACAACATCATAAAAATCACGGCAGAATCCCTTTAAGTACTGATGCCCAGATTCCCAGATGGATCTTCAGCAATTCCTGGGGGGACTGTAAGTTGAACCCCTTTATTTATCAGTTATATGAGTAATAAAGATAATGAGGCACTTAGTCATAATGAGGATAATTACTACTGTCACGGTGCTTTAATTAAATGAGGGGGGTCGTGAAGAACAACGTGGGCTCATCACAGAGAATATACTGAAGAAAGTAAAGGTCACGGCACATTGCTGCTCCCACGGGCAAATCGTGACCTTATTTACTGCACAAAACTCCTTCGCTTTGTTTACAAAAAGCCCAGTTTTTGTCCCTTCCCAGTACATCTGGTGCTGCCCACGGTGAGGTCCAGACATGGTGAGCCCAGTCCAATGCACTTAGGCTGAATGGATAATAGATAATTCATGGGAAATGCAAAACAAATTACACTATATATTGATATTGATATATATTGATATGGGTATGAGACCTGTTATCCTGAATGTTTGGGACTTGGGGTTTTCTGGATAAGGGATCTTTCTGTAATTTGGATCCCCATGCCTTAAAAGATAAGCTAACTTTTAACTTGATGAGGGGGCTATTCTAAGTACTTTTGTCATTTACATTGATTATTTATTTTTTTATTCCAAGATATTAAGGGATACATGTACTGTTAATATGAATGAATTTTGTTACAACAGCACCACCTGCTGGTCAGTTTCCCACCAGTCTGACCAACAAGTAGTCAAGGAAGTTGTCAGGAGAAAGAAAGAGACTGATGTTCTTCTGCTTAGGAATAAAATTAGAAACCTTTCTCACATCTTTCCTAAGCAGAAGAACATCAGCCTCTTTCTTTCTCCTGACAACTTCCTTGACTACTTGCTGGTCAGACTGGTGGGAAACTGACCAGCAGGTGGCGCTGTTGTAACACAATTCATTCATATTAACAGTACGTGTATCCCTTAATATCTTGGAATAAAAACAAAATAATAATAAATTAATGTACAATGCAAAAGTGCTTAGAATAGCCCCCTCATCAATTTTATATTCACTTATTTTAAAGATTTACTTATCCTTTAAGTCCACTAAAATAAATCATATAAACATTATAAAAACCCAATAGGCTGATTTTGCCTCCAATAAGGATTAATTATATCTTAGTTGGGATCAAGTACAAGTTACTGTTTTATTATTACACAGAAATAATTTTCAAATATTTGGATTATTTGATTACAATATCAATAGGAGATGGCCTTTGTATAATTCAGAGCATTCTGTAAAATGGGTTTCTGGATAATGGATCTCATACCCATACCACAATGGGTGGTTCACATTTAAGTTATTTTTTAGTATGTTATAGAATGGCCAATTCTAATTAACTGTTCAATTGGTACAGCTCTCAAATGGGGGTCACTGACCCCATCTAAATAAACAAATGCTCTGTAAGGCTACAAATATATTGTTATTGCTACTTTTCATTATTCATCTTTCTTTTAAGGCTTCTCCTATTCATTTTCCAGTCTCTTATTCCAATCTGTGCATGGTTGCTAGGGGAATTTAGACCCTAGCAACCAGATGGCTGAAATTACAAACTGGAGAGCTGCTGAATAAAAAGCTAAATAACTCAAAAAACACAAATAATAAAAAAATAAAAAACAATTGCAAATTTTAACACCAACAGAAAGAGCAAAAAATTGCTTTGACAACCGTTTAGCTGCACCTATTGAAACTGCTTCCAAAATTGAAACAAATTAGGGTAAGATGTATACTAGACACATTTCCTCCTGTTGTTACAAGAAAACCAGTTCAGATAGCGGTTGTAAAGCTTAACCTTTAATGGGTGTTACATTAATACATGCTGCCCATAAACATAAAGACTCTCTGATCTTAACATTCAAAGCAGTGCAGGGCCATTTCCTTAAAATTACATATACTTTTAAAATGCATATAGTGGACCGCTGATATCCATATTTAGTGGTTTTAAAGTTCTCCTGTGGTCCTGCACTGCTTTGAATGTTAAGGTCAGTGAGTCTTGTGTGTTCATGTGGGCAGCATGTATTAATGTAACACTTATTAAAGGAGAACTAAAGCCTAACTAAATAAGATAGAAATGTTGTGCATGATGTTTTGTGCTTCTGTACCAGCCAAAGGCAACCACAGCCCTTTAGCAGTAAAGATCTGTGTCTCCAAAGATGCCCCAGTAGCTCCCCATCTTCTTTTCTGCTGATTCACTGCACATGCTCTGTGCTGCTGTCACTTACTGAGCTTAGGGACCTACTCACAATATACAGTACACATAGAATAGAAATGTCACAATATAAGGCTGATTAGTAATTAATACACATAATTACTACATGGCAGCACAGAAACCAGTGCAATTAGCATCAGAATTGAATAATCAGCAAACACCATCCAACCCCTTCTTATACCTATCTAATGTATCAGCCTGTACCCCTGATTCACTTCCCAGCTCTCCCTGTAACACCCCTTTCCCTTCTCTAATCTCATTGGCTCCCTCCTGTCTGCTGGGAGGAGCTACTGGTGAATAAAGCATCCGACCCTTCCTTATACCTATCTAATGTATCAGCCTGTACCACTGATTCACTTCCCAGCTCTCCCTGTAACACCCCTTTCCCTCCTCTAATCTCATTGGCTCCCTCCTGTCTGCTGGGAGGAGCTACTGGTGAATAAAGCATCCGACCCTTCCTTGTACCTATCTAATGTATCAGCCTGTACCCCTGATTCACTTCCCAGCTCTCCCTGTAACACCCCTTTCCCTCCTCTAATCTCATTGGCTCCCTCCTGTCTGCTGGGAGAAGCTACTGGTGAATAAAGCATCCGACCCTTCCTTGTACCTATCTAATGTATCAGCCTGTACCACTGATTCACTTCCCAGCTCTCCCTGTAACACCCCTTTCCCTCCTCTAATCTCATTGGCTCCCTCCTGTCTGCTGGGAGGAGCTACTGGTGAATAAAGCATCCGACCCTTCCTTGTACCTATCTAATGTATCAGCCTGTACCACTGATTCACTTCCCAGCTCTCCCTGTAACAAACCCCTTCCCAATATTTAGCTGGAACCTCTTTTCTTCTAATTGGAATGGGTGACCTTGTGTCAGCTGGAAAGACCTACTGGTAAATAAATCATTAGAGAGATTATTATATGATCCCCTTATATATTTATACATAGTTATCATATCACCCCTTAAGCGCCTCTTCTCCAGCGTGAACATCCCCAATTTGGCCAGTCTTTCCTCATAGCTAAGATTTTCCCTTTACCAGCTTAGTTGCCCTTCTCTGTCCCCTCTCTAATACAATAATGTCCTGTTTGAGTGATGGAGACCAAAACTGTACGGCATATTCTAGATGGGGCCTTACCAGTGCTCTATACAGTGGGACCCCCTCCTCCCGTGTCTCTCTGCCCCATTTAATACAAGTCAAGCCCTTATTTGCCCTTGATGCTGCTGACTGGCATTACTTGCTACAGACAAGTTTATTATCTACAAGGACTCCAAGCTCCGTCTCCATTATGGATTTGCCTAGTGCAGTCCCATTAAGGGTATAAGTGGATATTGTTACATCCCAGGTACATGACTTTACATTTATTAACATTGAATCTCATTTGCCACTTGGGTGCCCAGATTGCCAGTTAGTCAAGATCCTGTTGCAAGTGCCACATCCTGGATGGAATTAATTGGGCTGATAGTTTTGTGTCGTCTGCAAACACTGATACATTACTTACAATCCCCTCCCCTAAGTCATTAATGAACAAGTTAAATAAAAGTGGACCCAATATCGAGCCCTGAGGGACCCCACTAAGACCTTTACTCCAAGTAGAGAATGTCCCATATGTATTGCTGCAGGTCTATAAGGGTCTCCTGAAGGCGGGGTAACAAGTCCCCTATGTTGCATGTGATTCACATGTGATTCTGTCCCAGGTCTTTGTCTCACTGTAGAGCCGCAGACCGACCCATGACATCTGGTTTGCCCTGTATTTACTGGTCCTACAGACACCAAGAGACTACCCATAATTCCCAGCAAAACAGACAGTGCCGCTAGTATTGTGGCCCCAGTGGGGTTCCTGTTCCCCTCTGCTTTCAGCAGCCTGAAGAATCCCACAGATAAAAACACATTTTCCAGTTCAACCCACAGTGGGGAGCAGCCGGCCCCAAGCTGGAAATTTTGAGGCAAATGATTGAGAAAGAGGGAGTGCTGGAATTTTTCTAACAGCGAGGGAACAAAGGGGTCATTTAAGTATGAAAGTACCGAGTACAGCCAAGGAGATGGGCTCCAGGAATAACAATGTTATGGCTATCTGGTCCCATTACTACTTAGGCCTCATTCACAGCTGCCTAAACTAGTTGCACTGTATCCTCATGCCTAAGCTTGGCCTGGGTGAAATGCTGAGATTTCGTTTACTAATTTAAAGGTGAACTAAATCCTAAAAATGGCATATTTTATATAGTGAACTTATTGCACGAGGCTAAAGTTTGAGCTTGTCAATAGCAGCAATGATCCAGGACTTCAAACTTGTCACAGGGGGTCACCATCTTGGAAAGTGTCTGTGACACTCACATGCTCAGTGGGCTCTGATTGGCTGTTGAGAAGCTAAGCTTAGGGCTCGTCACTAATTATCCAGCAGAAAATGAGCTTCCCTGGCTCTAATATAAGCTGATGCTACAGGTTTGCTGATTATTAGATTCTGATGCTAATTGCACTGGTTTCTGTGCTGCCATGTAGTAATTATGTGTATTAATTACTAATCAGCCTTATATTGTGACATTTCTATTCTATGTGTACTGTATATTGTGAGTGGCTCCCTAAGCTCAGTAAGTGACAGCAGCACAGTGCATGTGAATCAGTGAATCAGCAGAAAAGAAGATGGGGAGCTACTGGGGCATCTTTGGAGACACAGATCTTTACTGCTAAAGGGCTGTGGTTGCTTTGGGCTGGTACAGAAGCACAAAACATCATGTACAACATTTCTACCTACTTCTTTAGTTAAGCTTTAGTTCTCTATTTTATATACTGTAATTATAGACGAGGTTCAGCAGCCCCATAACAGTAATGAACGAGTCCTTCATATTTATCCCCAGCAGCCCTCCATACTGGATCTCACTAGGCATATTTTATGTGTCAGTGGCTCTGCACATGCTCAGTGGGCTCTGGGCAGCTTTTTAGAAATTATCAGAACATTAGCAAAACATGAGTTAATATATTTCTTCTGTATTTATCCATGGAGTATAATTGTTATTATTGCTCTGTGGAAAACTGATGAGGAGAGGAGGGACATTTGGGCCGCAAAAAAGAATCTGCAGGCTGTTGTAGTGGGGATTAGGGATGTAGCGAACGTCGGGAAAAAAGTTCGCGAACATATTCGCGAACTTGCGTCAAAAATGCGAACGGTTCGCGAACGTCGCGAACCCCATAGACTTCAATGGGAAGGCGAATTTTAAAAGCTAGAAAAGACATTTCTGGCCAGAAAAATGATTTTAAAGTTGTTTAAAGGGTGCAACGACCTGGACAGTGGCATGCCAGAGGGGGATCAAGGGCAAAAATGTTTCTAAAAAATCCATTGTTGACACAGCGCTGCGTTTTGTGCTGTAAAGGGCAGAAATCACACTACATTTCTAAACCTGTGTAATAAAATGCTTTAAAACGTCCGGCGTCTACATGCCAATCAAGTCGTGTAAAGGTTACAGCCTGTTCACACGCAAAGACGAAACGCGGTGCTTACTGCAACGCAAAAAGACGCAAAGAGCTTTAATGAATGATACCGTCAAGTGAGCAAATAATAGTTTTTAATTACTAGTTGAGCTTGTCACCTCCAGGATGTTCGTCCTGTTGGTGGCAATATTTCTGTAGTGGTGTGTTTAGCAGTCACCGTGCTTGTGCGCACGTGCACGGTCAGGCAGAGGTAATTCAATGTACAGTGAAGTGAACCAAAAAACACTGATTCTGCAGTGTGGGCCCAGTTTTGGTCTACTTTATTGATCACCTGCGGTGACCATAAAAGATGCGATTTTGCCACTGTTGCAGAACCCTGAAAAATTAGGCATGTGTACTTTCCTGAAAAAATTATCTTTTTTTTGTCGCAGCCACTGAAGCACAGAGGCCAGAAAAAATATGCCATATAAATGCTGAAAATATTCATTTTTTTTTGTCGCAGCCACTGCAGCACAGAGGCCAGAAAAAATATGCCATATAAATGCTGAAAATATTAATTTTTTTTTGTCGCAGCCACTGCAGCACAGAGGCCAGAAAAAATATGCCATATAAATGCAAACAATATTAATTTTTTTTGGTCGCAGCCACTGCAGCACAGAGGCCATAAAAAATATGCCATATAAATGCTAACAATGTAAATTTTTTTTGTCGCAGACACTGAAGCACAGAGGCCAGAAAAAATATGCCATATAAATGCTGAAAATATTAATTTTTTTTGGTCGCAGCCACTGAAGCACAGAGGCCAGAAAAAATATGCCATATAAATGCTGAAAATATTCATTTTTTTTGGTCGCAGCCACTGAAGCACAGAGGCCAGAAAAAATATGCCATATAAATGCTGAAAATATTCATTTTTTTGTCACAGCCACTGAAGCACAGAGGCCATAAAAAATATGCCATATAAATGCTGAAAATATTCTGTTTTTTTTTGGTCGCAGCCACTGAAGCACAGAGGCCATAAAAAATATGCCATATAAATGCTGAAAATATTCTGTTTTTTTTGGTCGCAGCCACTGAAGCACAGAGGCCAGAAAAAATATGCCATATAAATGCTGAAAATATTCTGTTTTTTTTGGTCGCAGCCACTGAAGCACAGAGGCCAGAAAAAATATGCCATATAAATGCTGAAAATATTCATTTTTTTGTCACAGCCACTGAAGCACAGAGGCCAGAAAAACTCAGGATTTACCTGGATTCAAATTAAACCAGTAGGGTTTGCACCCTAGTTTGTAACGGTGGTGGAGGGAGGAGGACGCTAAAGGACAGCTGTATGTGGAGTCATGATGCGTGCAGAGAAGGACAGCTGCATGGGGAGTCAGAATCAGAAACTCAGCACAAGTCTTCCGGCGTGCAGTAACCCTCCGAGATCCACCCCTCATTCATTTTAATAAAGGTCAGGTAATCCACACTTTTGTGACCTAGGCGAGTTCTCTTCTCAGTTACAATCCCTCCTGCTGCACTGAAGGTCCTTTCTGAGAGGACACTTGAGGCTGGGCAAGACAAGAGGTTCATGGCAAATTGTGACAGCTCTGGCCACAGATCAAGCCTGCGCACCCAGTAGTCCAGGGGTTCATCGCTCCTCAGAGTGTCGATATCTGCAGTTAATGCCAGGTAGTCCGCTACCTGCCGGTCGAGGCGTTCTTTGAGGGTGGATCCAGAAGGGTTGTGGCGCTGCCTTGGACAGAAAAACATTTGCATGTCTGATGTTACAGACCGGCCAAAGGGCTTTGTCCTTGCAGGTGTGCTCGTGGCAGGATTACTGGCACCTCTGCCCCTGGAATGTTGATGAGTTCCTGAAGTGACATCACCCTTAAAAGCATTGTACAACATGTTTTGCAGGCTGGTTTCTAAATGCAGCATCTTTTCGGACTTGTGGTATGTTGGTAACATTTCTGCCACTTTATGCTTGTACCGAGGGTCTAGTAGAGTCGCGACCCAGTACAGGTCCTTCTCCTTAAGCCTCTTGATACGGGGGTCCTTCAACAGGCATGACAGCATGAAAGACCCCATTCTCACAAGGTTGGATGCAGAGGTATCCATCTCCGCTTCCTCATTATCAAGGACTGCATCATCCACGGTCTCCTCCCCCCAGCCACGTACAAGACCAGGGGTCCCCAAAAGGTCACCACTAGCCCCCTGGGAAGCCTGCTCCTGTTGGTCCTCCTCCTCCACAAAGCCACCTTCCTCCTCTGACTCCACTTCTGACACCTCTCCCTGCGTTGCAGCAGGTGCCTGGGTTCGTTCTGGTGATTCCGACCATAAATCGTGCGCTTCCTGCTCCTCGTCACGCTGGTCTACAGCCTCATCTGTCACTCGTCGCACGGCACGCTCCAGGAAGAAAGCGAAGGGTATTAGGTCGCTGATGGTGCCTTCGGTGCGACTGACCATATTTGTCACCTCTTCAAAAGGTCGCATGAGCCTGCAGGCATCGCGCATAAGCACCCAGTAACGGGGGAAAAAAATCCCCAGCTCTGCAGATCCAGTCCTACCACCCAGTTCAAACAGGTATTCGTTGACGGCTCTTTGTTGTTGCAGCAGACGTTCCAACATGAGGAGCGTTGAATTCCAGCGAGTCTGGCTGTCGCAAATTAAACGCCTGACTGGCATGTTGTACCGCTGCTGAATGTCAGCAAGGCGTGCCATGGCTGTGTAGGACCGTCTGAAATGGGCCGACACCTTCCTGGACTGCCTGAGAACGTCCTGGAATCCTGGGTACTTTGAGACAAAACGTTGTACTATTAAATTCAGAACATGTGCCATGCAGGGCACATGTGTTAAATTGCCCAGTCTCAGTGCTGCCAACAGATTGCTTCCGTTGTCACACACCACTTTTCCGATCTTCAGTTGGTGTGGGGTCAGCCACCGATCGGCCTGTGACTGCAGAGATGACAGGAGTACAGATCCGGTATGGTTTTTGCTTTCCAGGCACGTCATCCCCAAGACAGCATGACAACGGCGTACCTGGCACGTCGAATAGCCTAGGGGGAGCTGGGGGTGCACAGGTGTGGAGGAGGAGGACCCAGCAGCAGAGGACGAAGAAGAGGAAGAAGACGAGGTAGAGAGCGAAGGAGGAGTAGAGGTGGTGGCAGAACCGCGTGCAATCCGTGGCGGTGACACCAACTCCACTGTCGTTGTTGAGCTACACATTCCCTGCTTCCCAGCCATTACCAAGTTCACCCAGTGGGCAGTGTAGGTGACATACCTGCCCTGACCATGCTTGGAGGACCATGCGTCAGTAGTCATATGGACCTTTGGCCCAACACTAAGTGACAGAGATGCGGTGACTTGGCTCTGCACATGGTGGTACAGGTGTGGTATTCCCTTTTTTGAAAAAAAATTGCGGCTGGGTACCTTCCACTGCGGTGTCCCAATTGCTACAAATTTGCGGAAGGCCTCAGAGTCCACCAGCTGGTATGGTAAAAGCTGGCGGGCTAAGAGTGCGGACAAGCCAGCTGTCAGACGCCGGGCAAGGGGGTGCCTCGCAGACATTGGCTTCTTACGCTCAAACATGGCCCTCACAGAAACTTGGCTGGGGGCAGATGACTGGGAATGGGAACTGGTGGTCAAGGTGGAAGGCGGAGTGGAGGGTGGTTCAGACGGGTGAAGGACAGCAGAGGTAGAGCAGTAAGATGCTGGACCAGAAGGAGGGTGGCTTTTAGTTTGCCTGTTGCCTTTGAGGTGTTGCTCCCAAAGTGCTTTGTGCTTGCCGTTCATGTGCCTTCGCATAGAAGTTGTACCTATGTGGCTGTTGGGCTTACCAAGACTCAGTTTCTGACTGCACTCATTGCAAATGATAACGCTTTTGTCAGAGGCACACACATTAAAAAAATCCCACACTGCTGACCTTTTTGAGGCTGGCAATCTGGCGGTAACAGTAGAAGTCGGCGGCGTTGGCGGCAATGGCGGGTGCGTTGGCCGGCTGACCACAGGTGCCGATACATGTTGTTGCCCTACTGTTCCCTGCGAGCTGTCCTCCCTGCTTCTTCTAAGTCTTATTCTCCTACTGCCTCTCTGACTCTCCGTCTCTCCATCTGAACTATCCTCCTCTTGCTCTCTTCTACTGGGCACCCATAAAACATCAATCTCCTCATCCTCATTCTCCTCAGATGCATCAATTTCTTCTACCAGCTCACAGAAGGAAGCAGCAGCGGGGACCTCCTCGTCATCACTCATTATGTCCATCTCTGTTGTGTTCTCTGCCAGAATTAAATCTGGTGTAACGTCCTCATCTCCTTCATCTTCTTCTGCCAATAATGGTTGCGCATTACTCAGTTCAAGAAACTCATGGGAAAATAACTCCTCTGACTCCAGTGAAGAAGGGGCGCCGGTGGTGGAGGAAGTGTTACGTGGGGTGCCCATAGCAGTGGAGGATGAGGATGTTGTGGTAAAGTTAGAAACGGTAGAGGATGGGGTGTGCTGTGTAAGCCAGTCAACTACCTCTTCAGCATTTTGGGAGTTCAGGGTCATTGCCTTTTTAAAACTGGGCAATTTCCTAGGGCCACAGGATAGCATAGCAGCACGGCCCCTAGTGCCTCTGCGTGGCGGCCTGCCTTTGCCTGGCATTATTTTTAAAACAACAACAACTCAGGTGGTGTTTCTAGAGACGGTATTATTATTGACAGAATGTGAACAAGCTCACACAGCTAAGTGGCAGTGGTTTGAAAATGAAGAAGAAGAACACACTGGGCAAACAAGGCCTACAAGGTCAACGTATACACTACTACAGCAGTGGATACGGAATATATTATTGCTGCCTGAAAAACGTCACTCGGGTGGTGTTTCTAGAGACGGTATTATTATTGATATTTAGACAGAATGTGAACAAGCTCACACAGCTAGATGGTTGTTGTTTGAAAATGAAGGACACACTGAGCAAATAATGCCTGCAAGTGCACTACTATTGGTGCACTACTATGAAGAACAGCAACAGCACTGTACACGTTAAAGAACAGTAAGATAAGTAAAAGAAAAAAAAAATATATGTATATTAAAAAATATATTTTTCTCGGGTTGGTGCTGCTGAACTACTAGGAGCAGCACAGTAGCACACCAGTCCCACTCCCCAACACTGCTAGACTAATAGCACTGGGCTTATAGTAGCAACTAGCAAAGTAAAAAAACAAAAAAGAAAATAAAAGCAGTCCTTACAAGGACTATTGGGTTATTACAGCAGTCAGCAGATGAGATCAGAAGAGATCAGTGCCCACAGCAGCTACATACAGAGCACTGCAGTAGAAGGTAGATTACTAGCCAGCAAAGCTACCTAACCTAAAATGTCCCTCAAATCCCTGCAGACTTCTGTCCCTCCAATACAGAGCAGAATCAAGTAGATTACTAGCCAGCAAACTTACTATCAACTGTCCCTCAAAGAAATCAGTGAAATCACTAACAGCTCTCTCCCTACACTAGCTCTTCCAAGCACACACAGGCAGAATGAAAAAACGCTGCAGGGCTTCAGTTTATATATGGAAGGGGAGTGGTCCAGGGGGTGTGGGGGTGGTCCAGGAGGGAGAGCTTCCTGATTGGCTGCCATGTATCTGCTGGTCTGGGGTGAGAGGTCAAAAAAAAGCGCCAGGTAAGGCGAACCCAAAATGGCGAACGTCGCGCGACGTTCGCGAACTTGCGGCGGACACGCACAGCCGATGTTCGCGCGAACAAGTTCGCCGGCGAACAGTCCGTGACATCCCTAGTGGGGATACACTAGAAACAGGGTTTTAGTCCAGTGATTTGTATTATGTTCCCATAAATTTAAGGCCTCTATTTATTCCTTTGTCTTTAACAGGTTTATGTCTTTATGAAACATTTCTCCTCTGCAGCTCTCCACTTTGGAATTGAAGCTGCTATCTGGTTGCTAGGGTCCTACTTACACAAGTAACACATGATTTAAATAAATTGTCTGCCTCCTGGGTCCGGGGTAACAAGGTCTAATGATCATTTGGGGTTTTACTTTGCACCAAGAGAAGGGAAAATAGAACCGAGTCTCTGAATAGAGCCGACAGCTTGTGAAATGATCAACTTCCCCTTTTAGTAGGTTTCCCATTGCAATTGGTCCTTATGTTTTTTCACCTACATCCTAATGGAACCTAGAGATTCACACGCTAATTCTTTCTTCAATGTTACACTGGCTTCCCCTAAAATAATTAAAACCACAGAGAACTTTGAGCCTGGGCCTTTAATAGAGATTTGGGATCTGCCCCCCTCCCTCCGTGCTGTTCCTGCCAGTCTGCCTGGGTCTGTGCCAGGGCTTCAGTGTAAATGTGCCGGGGGTCATATAAGAGCCTGGGGAGGGAACTGAGGGCTGAAAGGTTTTTGGGGCAGGATATGGGGGTGTGAAGTTGTAGGGAAAGGGGGTGAGGGCACATACAGAGGTCAGGGGAGAGCGATGGGAAGGGGAGAAGGAGAGGGATAAGAGACCCCCGGCTGGGAGGGGAAACAGGACAGATGGGGAGGAGGCAGAGAGATTACGGATAAGGGGGGGGTGCCAGGGTCTGTGGGTGGGAGAGAACTGAGAGACAAAGTGTAAACAGAGTCAGTAGTTTGGTGTATCCTAATGTGCCCAGACAGACTGACAGACGAGCCCAGAGAACTCACCCAAGCGCCCGCTCACTGCTGAGAGACACCCCTCCGACACCCTCCTCTCCCAAAGGCCCTGGTGAGATCCCTAAACTCCATCTGCTGTGTCTGTATATATTGTCTGTCTGTAATGTATATATACTGTATACTGTATACTGCCTTACCCGTTATGTATATATACTGCCTGTCTCTTACCCATTATGTATATATATATTTATATGTATATATTGTTTGTCTCACCCGTTATGTATATATATACATATATATATTGTTTCTCTTATACCCATTATGTGTATATATATATATATATATATATATATATAGTTTGTCTTATACCCGTTATGTGTATATATATATATATATATATATATATATATAGTTTGTCTTATACCCGTTATGTGTATATATATATATATATATATATATATATATATATATATATATATATATATATATAAATATACACATATTGTTTGTCTCTTACCAGTTATGTGTATATATTAGGGATGCACCGAATCCACTTTTTTGGATTCGGCCGAACCCCCGAATCCTTCGTGAAAGATTCGGCCGAATACTGAACCGAATCCGAACCCTAATTTGCATATGCAAATTAGGGGTGGGAAGGGGAAAACATTTTTTACTTCCTTGTTTTCTGACAAAAAATCATGCAATTTCCCTCCCGCCCCTAATTTGCATATGCAAATTAGGATTCGGATTCGGTTCGGCTGGGCAGAAGGATTCGGCCGAATCCGAATCCTGCTGAAAAAGGCCGTATCCTGGCCGAATCCCGAACCGAATCCTGTATTCGGTGCATCCCTAGTATATATATACTGTACATATATACAGACATGAGCCAAACAGATGAGGTTATTGCTACGTCCTGTCCCTTTCAGCCGGAGTTTATAGAGCAAACTGTCACTTTTTGGAAACGTTTTATTGACTATGATCTTTAAAAAAGTGCCTTTAATTCTGTAAGATAAACAAAATCAGAGATGAAAACGAAGAAAAGAGAATTCACGCGAGGGCAGAGAGGTTCCTGCATGTTGCAAAGTTGATTTGGGGATAATATTAATGAAGTAACATGTGACCGGCCATGTGACCCATCATTCCCATATGGGGGTACAGAGTAAGAGCAGTTGATAATAGACACATCTAGTTCAATGCATAGGTTCAAGTGTCAGCGTTATGGCCTTGATGTTGCTGTACTTCAACTTTCACACCACCAGACAGCCCAAGTCTGATTGCAGGACCCCCAAAGCTACAGGGTCAGTAGGTGTCCAGGGTTTAAAATCCACCATGAATATTATTCTTGTCATTTGCAATTGAGCAGCAGGACACAGTTTCACAACGGCTTTTTAAAGTGCAGAGAACTTATAGTTTGCAAATAATGTAATGTAACTGTTTGTGCTTCTGGTTGTTAAAAGGAGTTTAATGTTTAGCTTTCATTTCAGGGTACAGTTGAACCCCCGTTTTATCGTTTTTCAAGGGACCAGAAAAAAATGACGTAAAATCCAGGAAAATGTAAAATCAGGGAAATGTCAAAAATCGTGTAAAATCCTGGAAAATGTATTATGCATACTATATAGGTGGGACCACAAAACAACAATGTAAAATGAGGGTAAACTTAAAATCAGGGGATATAAAATTGAGGTTTCACTGTATATCCTAGTTATGCTTTGTTGCCATACTTGCTATGGCCAGTGAGCATGGCAACCAGCCACCGCAGATTGCTGTTTCAAATCCAAACCAGAGAGCAGCAACATAGAAATAAAGTTAGAGACGGTTGCTTCCTACATCAAACTAAAATTATATGGTAACTTCCCCTTTAAAGTGAAGAAGTACGGGTGCTCCAGGGATGCTATTCCCAGTGAGAGCACATTCCCCGCTGGGAGAAGCTTCAGAAGGAATTCCATGTCTTTGCTTTATCAAAGTGCATGTAAATTCCATCTCCTGCTAGGGATGCAACCGCCACTCTCCTCTTGCTATAACTGCCATCTGACCTCACACCTACTCCAGCTAAATGCCAATATCTGACTGCAGTCACATGCCAGAGCTTGGCAAGCAGCGGCATTGTAATGAGGGCACTACTGCAAGCTAATAGAGTCCTGAAGGGATGCTACTACATACATACATACATATTTTGGGTGCCTCTTCTAATATACGGAGCAAACACAGTTACTGTTTCATCATAGTGTTAATTCTTTATAGCTTTTCTAAATAAAGGGTCATTTAAGCTGCATACTTTCTAAATAAACCAAAGATAAAGGTACCATTGGCATTGCTGGACATAGGGGACAGTCTGTGCTTTATTCAGAGCCTTTTCCATAGTAGACACATGGCTTCCTGAAGTTAAAAGTACTATGGGTTCCTGGGTGCACTGAAATCTGTTTTTCAAAAGAGCAAACAGTTTTTTTTATATTTAATTTTGACATCTGACATGGGGCTAAACATATTGTTAGTTTCCCAGGTATCCCCAGTCATGTGACTTGTGCTCTGATACACTTCAGTCACTCTTTACTGCTGTACTGCAAGTTGGAGTGATATCACCCCTTCCCTTTCCCTCCCCAGCAGCCAATGGGAAGGTAACCAGATAACAGCTGCCTGGTAGATCTAAGAACAACACTCAATAGTAAAATCCAGATCCCACTGAGACACATTCAGTTACATTGAGTAGGAGAAACAACAGCCTGCCAGAAAGCAGTTCCATCCTAAATTGCTGGCTCTTTCTGAAAGCACATGACCAGGCAAAATGACCTGAGATGCACCTACACACCAATATTACAACCTGAACAAATACACTTGTTGGGTTAGGAATGACATTTTACATTGTAGAGTGAATTATTTGCAGTGTAAACAGTGTCATTTAAATCTGTCCCTGTATAGCTGCCTTCAGTTACTTGCCTCCCATCTCTCACATAACCAGTAGAGTTAAGCTGGCCATACATAGAGCGACCTTGCCAAATGAGCGGATCTCTCCCCAATATGCCCACCTTGAGTTGGGAGATATTGGGTTGATCCAATCATGGGCCCCAACGATTGGATCACAACAACCAGAATATGTGGTCAGATCGAGGACGGCATCAACGAACCTTGATTCGATGGGATTTTTAAACCTGCCCGATCAACATCTGGTCAACTTCCGGCTTGGAGTTGGGAAGCCCTTCAGAGGGCCCGTCAGAGGGCCCCATACACTGCCCAATAAGATGTTGACTTAAACTGCCGGCAGCTTATTTCTTCTTGTGCATCCACATACACGAAAATAAATAAGCTGCCGACAGTTTAAGTCGACCTTTAGTGTAGATGGGGATAAACAAGGCCCTCCCTCCCCCATCTGCTACCTGTGTCTCAGGTTTACAGATAAGGAGCAGTTCATTATACAAAGGTGCTTAAACTTGAGTTGGAGTGTGAGAGTGACTGCCTTCTTCTGCTTTCACAGCCATGAAAAAGGAGTTTGGATCAGGTGCACAATTAAAGTACTTTCAGTTTCACTGATCTGCTCTTTTGCTGCAACATAAACCAGTAATATTTTAATTAACATAAGGTATGGCCGCAGGACTCTTCTGCACAAGAAGCTGCTTATTGTGCGTATTGACACTGGGTCAGGTACAAATGCTTTGTGCATGGGGTTATAATTCTGGGCCCTACACTTGCACCGAGCCCTGGATAAATGTGTGTGTGCAGAGAGACGGCACGTATTTGTCTGCTCACTCCCAGCTCAGGGTGGTGCCTTTCACACTCACTTTTTCCATTTGGAGTGAATTCACTTGGCAGCTGGATCCGGCCCATTACTTCCATGCTGGGAACGTCACTGTGAGCTTCGCTTCGGAAGCATCCATTGCACTGAACAGTGGAGCAGGGAAGATTTTCTGGTTTTCATTAGAGTATTGAGTGTTCTTGTTTAGATTTCAGCAGTGCATTTTAAGGGTTAGTCTGATGAGTTAGTGGGGCTCTGATTAATTGGAGATATTCCCAGTTCTAACTAAGTAACAATTGTACAGTATTTGTGCCTAAAATTTCTCTGATGGGTATGGCCTATGATTAAGTATCCTGTTGATACAAAACGCGTTAGGCTGTGTCCTAGTGCACTTCAATAATCACTTTTTAATTGAAAAGTCTGCCTGGAGGATTGGTTCTTGGAAGTGCCTGCTCAATTTCTCCCTAAAATTTCTCTCTCTCTCCATTTCCCCCCTGCAGCTCAATGATGGAGGTTCCGCTGCTTGTCTTCTGCTGCTCTATTGCCATCTCCGCGGCTATCGGTATGTGCTAAATATTATGGTTGGATGGAATTTTGTGGGTGGAATCAAGAGAATGCTTTATGGTTTGGAAAAGGTTTGGCCTTGGTTAAAGCACAGAGTATCATATATATTTTAGAACCATATAAAATACATGATATTGTACAACAGAAACTGGCAAAAAATGCCCATTCATTGGATGATGGGATAGAGTGCAGGTAGAAAGGGCACAGAAATCTTGTAAGGATTGGGGTGGAAGGGGAAAAGGACATGGAGTCGAGGGTATACGTGGTAGGAACAGGGCACATGGATTAAAGGACAACTAAAGCTTAACTATAGAAGTAGGTAGAAATGTTGTACATGATGTTTTGTGCTTCTGTACCAGCCCAAGGCAACCACAGACCTTTAGCAGTAAAGATCTGTGTCTCCAAAGATGCCCCAGTAGCTCCCCATCTTCTTTTCTGCTGATTCACTGCACATGCTCTGTGCTGCTGTCACTTACTGAGCTTAGGGACCCACTCACAATATACAGTACACATAGAATAGAAATGTCACAATATAAGGCTGATTAGTAATTAATACAGATAATTACTACATGGCAGCACAGAAACCAGTGCAATTAGCATCAGAATTTAATAATCAGCAAACCTGTAGCATCAGCTTATATTACAGCCAGGGAAGCTCATTTTCTGCTGGATAATTAGTGACGACCCCCAAGCTTAACTTCTCAACAGCTGCTAAAATCTGGGCCCCAGGTGGTGGTTTTAAAAAGCCCTGCTATACTTGTCATGGGGGGCAATATTTTTAATGGTGGCCCTGATTAGTAATGAGATCAGCACCACCCTGTGTAGTCAAGGGATGTTTTTTTATGAATTATTGAGCCTTTCCACATTCTTCCTGGTGCCAATGACAAGGTCCAAGGGAATTATCTTTGCTTTGTATCTTTCTTGCTGCTGGCGTCCCCATAATCACTTTTCTATGCACCCCAAACCATAAATTCCTTTGCCCTTCAACACTGACCCCAATGATACCCCCATTACATTTCCTCTCCCAGCCTCTTTCCTAACTGTTTCATTGAGATCCCAGAATGATTGACCTCTGACTTTATACACTGTGACCTCTCTCAAACAGAGCTAATTCTATTTCCGACACCCTCCGCACACACCCAATGGGTCATACTCCTTCCATTATCAGGAATAATGATCCCATTCATGCAGTTCTTAAAATATCGCTCATCCCCCCCATTTTTCCTTGAGTTCCTTCATCTTAAATTATATCACATTTCCAAAAATAAGACATCCCCAGTTTAGCCCCCGCAATTGGTTTCCTGCCTTCACTGACGCAACTGCTTTTTTACTGGTCTTCCAATAATTAAATGAATTTGATTTTAGACATTTTTATCTTTTGTAATTATCATCCCTGTGTTCCATCACCAACCTAGAGTCATGAATCAGTTCAGGTGCCACCAGGTCCTACAGAAAACCCAGAAAGTGGCGGAGTTTGGGTTAAAAATTCTCCAATGAGTCTCCAGTTAAAGTTTAGTCCCTAACCTGAGGACTTTGTCCCATACTCAGAAGAAAGAGAGGTAACATCTGTAACACTATATTGATCAGGATAGCCACTTATGATCAAACAGAAGAAATCTCTACTTGCATCTCTGGGTTTCCCTCAAGTCTGGAGATAACCAGAGTCAGATGCTCTGCGTTTAGCCAAACAGCTCTACAAAAATGCTACCAGTGATTCATGAGCTCGTCCTGAGCAAATCCTGAGGGAGTGTTTATTACTTCACTTTTTTGCCCCCCTGTGGCCCTTGCTGCTCTGCAAAAAGAATCCCAATTTTGACACTTACTTTTTGTTACCCCTATTGGTAGGAACTGTAAGGTATGACAACCCCCTCTGAATAACAGTAGCTACCTTCAGGCACAGGTTGTTAAACTGCAATCTCTGGCTTGATAACTAATGACAGGGTATGTTGATAGAGTTCCCTTTTATGGTTAGTGACTAGGGACGAATCTGTTAAGGAATCCGGAAGATGAGCGCAGGAAATATTCAATTAAGGATACACATTTATTACCCACCTCAGATATGTCTGCTGAGAAAAAGCAGCAGCTCCTTGTGCCGAACTCATTCCAACCTCTCCGATCCCATTACTGTACATCTGGGGTCCCCAACCTTTTTTACCCGTGAGCAACATAAAAAGATTTTGCGAGCAACACAAGCATGAAAAAAGTCCCTGGGTGCCAAATAAGAGCTGTGACTATTTGATAGCCCACATCTGGTTTTTATGCACTGGAACTTGCCTCCAAACCTAGAATTCAAAAATAAGCTCCTGCTTTGAGGCCACTGGGAGCAACATCCAAGGGGTTGGTGAGTAACATTTTGCTCACGAGTCACTGGTTAGGGATCACTGCTGTTATTCTTGGCAGTAAAGCTGGTTCTGATTAAAGCAATTCATATCCCAATTCATTGACCTCAAATTACTTTTTGCAGCATTGGGAATACTACAACGTAGTGGGGGAAAAGTTGTACTTACCCAGCCCCTACTCTGAGTGGAGAAGGTTTTTCTAGTGCAGTGCTGTCTTTTTCTTTGATATGTCTAGGTTCTGTTTTCAATTATACCTTCTGGAATCTGGGGGTCATGATTAATGAAACTTTGATATGCCCTTTATGTTTGTAAGTTTAGGAATTATTTGCCATGGTTGGGTTTTCCTGTTTCTGGCTACTGATAGCTGGTGAACTGGTGAGTTGAATTGATCCTTCTCTAACCTTGAGCTGGGGTGGGCCTATGTTGAGAAGGAGCAGTTTAGGAGAGGGCATTTCTTGACTGCTTGTTCATCTCTCCTGGATACAATTGATACAATTCACTCCCAACCCCCTCCACAATCTTAAGCCAGTCTCAGCCAAAGTCAGGCTTCATTAGATAATTTAAGGAATCTTCAAGGCTTCAGGCTCACCATGTTTATTGCAGTAACCTTGGGTTCCTCATTGATTGTGCTTCCATACATCTACTTCTAGAAAGAACTTATTTTCCAAAACAAAACCCAAGCTGGAGGCGAGAACATTTTCTATAGAAAAGGTATACTAATGTCAGTTTTTTGTGGGAACTGGGCAGCAAACTTCAACTCCATGCAATTTGTTTGGTCCAAAGAAATTATTTGAGTAATGGGAGTGATGTACTCTACACAGGACCAATGGCTCCCTTACTATATTTGCATACCACTGAGATATCACATAGAACCACTGTATTGATGTGAGAGCTAGTATGCTGAGTTGGGTGTCCATCTGATAGCAGGCAGGGGCTATTGGGAAAAGCCATATCAGTGCAATGGGGGTTGGTAATCCCAGTAGGGATGCACAACTCCACACTCAGCAATTCTGGATCCTCCTGTTGACCTCTAGGTATTGATTCCACTCATGTGTCATTAACCCTGTGATACCAAGGAGACAACTACAGCTTTCACAGAGAGAGAAGACCAAAAGAATAGATGATGACCTGTCTGTAAGACTTGTTTTCTAAAGGGGAAGCAACAGAAGGAATAGTCTACTAGTGAACCCAAGGTCTATGATTTCCACTAAATGCTCTAGGTTCATAGATCAATTCTGTCTTCAGGGCTCAGATAACCATTGCTTGTTTAAGGATAGAGAACTGAAGACACAATTTCTCCACAAACCCCAGTGGGCCCAAAGTTAAATACCTCCTTCTTTCAGCTCTTTTGCAATGCACAGCCCCCCCTGCTCTTCGCTAACAAGGATAGACATCTTACCTTCTTGCTTAATCCAGCAGACACCCCACCACCACCAGATCCATATCTCAATGATGTCATCATGTAGTCATTGGTGATGATCTTATAATGCTTATCTTCTGGCTCTGAACAAGAAATCTCAAGGAGGGCAGATGTTTGTTGTGGTGGGTTAAGTTTTAAGTGCTCACCACCATGTTCCTTTTAAAGGGGAGCTATCGTGAAAATTAAAATGTAATATAAGCTTCGTCTTACTGAAATAAGAAACTTTGTAAATAAAATCGATTATATATTCTGCATTGTTTCTGAAATAATAACGTTTATGTTCACTCTCCCTCTCTCAGCATCTGTTTCTCTTCATTCTCTCTTCATGCAGCAGTTGGGTGTCAGATATTCATTGACAGTTAGATCCAATATATCTTATAGGGGGGCTTCCTTTCCTAGCAGATGAATTAGAGCTCACTCAAATAACTGATTCCAGTAGAAACAAAATCTAACAATATCTTTTGCACAAATCCTGCATGTAGAGAGACGTATGTCTGGTAGTGAGTTTAATAAAGTGAGCTCTAATACATCTTCTAGGCAAATATAAGATATATTGGATCTAACTGTCAATGATTATCTGACACCCAAAGAGAAACAGATGCTGAAAGAGGAATAGTGAAGATAAACCTGATTATTTCAGAAACTGTACAGAATTTCTAATTGATTGTATTTAGAAAGTTTCTTGTTTCAGTATGATGAAGCTTCTATTACATTTTATTTTTCGCAATAGTTCCTTTTAATCTTCTCCAAAGTTTGCTGTGTCCATGCAGTGTAGTTATGTCTGCAGAATGGATCAGACCTTGCAGGGGGAAATACAAGTGGCAGTGAAATCAGAACTTAAAAAGCTGAGAAGAAATAGTAGCTACAGATGTGTCTGTCAGACACTCAGAAGAGACTGCCATGTTGTTTAGCAGAGATAAATGGTGCTGCCAATATGGAAGGTGCAAGAGAAATTATGGGCTGTCTACCAGCAGCCCACACTACCAGACAAGACATCCAGGTTTATGTCCACTCATCATTACAACTGTCCACTGCTGGAGATCGAAGTGAATGGTCCTATGTATATAAAAGAGGGGCCCCACACAAAGCACAGTCCCAACACCATGAAACACAGCTTTGTGCCTCTCCAGCTGTCACTGAACTAAAGTGCCGGCATCACCTAGCATCTCCCGTCTTCTGCAGATCACAGGGGCTTTGCTGTATGAGAAGAGATCTTCCCAAATAAGGTGATGTTCCCTGCCAGAGAGATTAGTGCCTGGGGGCTGCCAACAGCTCGGAAACAAAAGTCTGGCACCCAGACCTGGCCCCTCTGCTCAGCCAGCTTCCCCTGCCATTAATGTGGCTTTATTCAATATTCCCATTGCCGGAAGGTGCCACTGAGATCTTCATCAAAACAAGCGTCAGAGAACAGAGATAATGGCAAGGCCTCTTGTCTGTGTTTATTGTATGAAGTCTTTTAACCCTCATTTTACAAAACGTCCATCCAGGATTCATGTAGCTGTAATTTTGCTAAATGCCCCAAATATCTGAACAAAAATAGTTTTTTTGTTTACTGTTCCAATTATATCCTGGTGTCATATACAAGCTCTATCAGTGTCACTGTCCCCCCTCCCTCCCCATATACTGAGCCTTCTTTTGCCACTAGCAAGATGGCAGATATTAGATCCAGAGGTTAAAGGGGTGACACCATTAAAGGAAAACTATACCCCCCAAACAATGTAGGTCTCTATTAAAAGATACTGAGTAAAACAGCTCATGTGTAAAACCCTGCTTCATGTAAATGAACCATTATCATAATAATATACTTTTTTAGTAGTATGTGCCATTGGGTAATCATAAATAGAAAATTGCCATTTTAAAAAACAAGGTCACACATGTAAGGTCACATGAGCCAATTAACAGACAGAGTTCTGCCTTTTGCTTCCTCACTTCTTCCTGTTACAGTTAGTGTTGTAGTATTTCTGGTCAGGTGATCTCTGAGGCAGCACAGATAGAGTCACCAAATGGTGGTTCAAGGCAAGAGATGTAAAAGGGCAATATTTATGTAAATATATATTCCAGTTTGGTAAGATTCTTTAATATGTCATTCAATTTGATATAAACTGTTGCTTAAGTATTCATTTTGGGGGTATAGTTTTCCTTTAATTTCAATGCAAAGAAGTTTTGCTTTTGGGACGGTGTCAGTCCCTAACATTGTTGTATAGGACATTGTGGTACGGGGCTTCTGTACCAAACAGTACAAACTTTTTCTCTGCTTTAAATTGTACAGATATGTCTTGTGTATCAAACAGTACAAACCTTTCCTCGGCATTAAGCAGTACAGTTGAGTCTTGTGTATGAAATAGTACATGACCCCCAAATGGAGCAGTGAGGTCGTCTGAAGCCAATAAACCATACCTCAAATTTTCTTTTCTTTTTGTTAGAATCTGAAACTGAGAATAAACAAGCAGAGAAGGATCCTTTTCATTATGGTAAGACTCAATATAGTTAATTACAAATATCTGTTTTACAGAAAGTATTGGAAATAACTGACTTAAATATTCCAGGCAACATATTATTTGTGCTTAGCTGGGCATACTGAGAGTTCTGATCATAGGGCTTCAGGTTGATCTGTAAAGGGGTTGTTCATGACGTAGAGAGTCATATTCTGAGACAATTTGTAATTGTTTTTTATTTTTTATTATCTGTGATTTATGAATTATTTGGCTTTTTATTCAGCAGCTCTCCAGTTTGCTATCCAGGTCCCTAGCAACCACGCATTGATTTGAATAAGAGACTGGAATATGAATAGGAGAGGCCTGAATAAAAAGATGAGGAATAAAAAGTAACAATAACTATAAATGTGTGGCCTTACAGAGCATCTGGTTTTTAGATGTAGTCAGTGACCCTCATTTGAAAGCTGGAAAGAGTCAGAAAAAGAAGAAGGCAAATAATTCAAAAACTCTAAAAAAGAAAAAATGAAGGTCAATTGAAAAGTTGTTTAGAACTGGCCCCTTAGAGGAGAATTCAATTGTAAAGTAAAAAAAACCCTACATAGACCCCCCTCCTCCCCCCAGCCTAACTGCCCCCTCAGGCAATTGCCCCTAACTCTTCACTTACCCCTCAGTGCAGATTCTGTCCAGTGGAGTTCAAGGTAGCCATCTTCTTCTGAAAATCACAGATTCCGAAGATTACTGAAGAGCTGGAAGATGGCTGCCGTGAACTCCGCTAGACAGAATCTGCACCAAGTCGAGATTTGCACTCTAAGTAAAAAAGTTGGTGTCTCTACACCAGGAAGACAGAGTGTAATTTAATCCAGTAGGTCTTTCCAGTTGACACAAGGTCAGCCATTCCGATTAGAAGAAAAGAGGTTCCAGCTAAATATTGGGAAGGGGTTTGTTACAGTGAGAGCTGTGAAGATGTGGAATTGTCTCCCTGAATCAGTGGTACAGGCTGATACATTAGATAGGTACAAGGAAGGGTCGGATGCTTTATTCACCAGTAGCTCCTCCCAGCAGACAGGAGGGAGCCAATGAGATTAGAGGAGGGAAAAGGGTGTTACATGGAGAGCTGGGAAGTGAATCAGGGGTACAGGCTGATACATTAGATAGGTAAAAGGAAGGGTCGGATGCTTTATTCACCAGTAGCTCCTCCCAGCAGATAGGAGGGAGCCAATGAGATTAGAGGAGGGAAAAGGGTGTTACAGGGAGAGCTGGGAAGTGAATCAGGGGTACAGGCTGATACATTAGATAGGTATAAGAAGGGGTTGGATGGTGTTTAGCAAGTAAGGGAATACAGGGTTATGAAATTGGAGAGGCTTCAGGTGGAGTTTTTTGCCTTCCTCTGGATCAACTAACAGTTAGGCAGGTTAAAATAGAGTTAAAAGGCTGAACTTGATGATCGCGTGTCTTTTTTCAACCTAACTTACTATGTTACTCTGTTACTACGTTACTATGTAATTTTGGCAATGGCTCTCTACTCTAATACTAAAAAAACCTCTCTTCTCAATGCCAGATTACCGCACTCTCCGGCTTGGCGGCCTTACATTTGCTGGCATTCTCTTTATCCTGGGGATCCTTATCATTCTAAGTAAGTGCCTTATTGATTTAGTACCCTGGAGTAAAACAATGCTGGGTTCCATGTGGCAGAGAACCATTTAAATATTAGCAGGGCAGAGACTCATACCATCTGTCCCTCTCTATGTTCCTCTCCTGCTCCTCAAGCTCAGACCTGTCCAACAAGTCCAGTTAGTTACTTAGTTGACATGTTTAATGATTTATTGAGCCAGGAGCAGGCTATGCACCATGGGATTTCTGATGCATCTGGACTTTATTTGGCCTCTGCCCTGCTCTCCAGATTCTCATTAATTAAAATCCAAAGCAGGGCTGTATTTGGGTCCAATGCCACCCTAGGCAACGCACCTCAACACACCCCTATGCTGTACATGTGATGCCAGCAAATTGTGTGTGTTATGTCACAAGTGCTCATGCCGCAGAAGTGACATCACAAACTGTGCACATGAAATCACTTTCGCCAAACAACCCGACCCCCTACCCCTCACCCCCCCCAGCTCTGTCACCAGATTAAAAATACATTTATAGGCACCCCAAGGGCTGCCCCCAAAACCTACTGCTCTAGACACAGGCTCTGGGTGCCTTAATATAAATATGACCCTGATCCAAAGTGTTTGTTGAGGAGGGGTAGTCTCTACAATAGAAGCGTTAGCATTTCTATTTCTGTATAATAACTACAGCCCAGTATACGTTAACATTTTTTTTCTCGCATCTACAGGCAGAAAATGTCGCTGTAAATTCAACCAGCATCAAAGGTAATACTTAAACTCAATTATAAAAATTAATTGTCCCTGTATTTTTATGCCAATGCCAGGGGTCTCCATGAGGTCTTAATGCAGGAGTCCCAAATCTTTTTACTTGTGAGCCACATTCAAATGTAAAAAGAGTTGGAGAACAACACAAGCATGAACAAAGTTCCTGGAAGTGCCGAATAAGGGCTGAGATTGGCTATTGGCGGCTCCTATGTGGACTGGCAGCGACAGGAGGTTGTGTTTGGCAATACACATGGTTATGAAACCAAAACTTGTCTCCAAGCCTGGAATTCAAAAATAAGCCCCTGCTTTGGGGTCACTGGGAGCAACATCCAAGTGGTTGGTGAGTAACATGTAGCTCACAAGCCACTGGTTGGGGACTCCAAAGACAGATAAAGTCAGTTGAAAAAAATACACTGAATAACCTGGTTGCTTTTAACATAGTCATCATAAAGTCGGTGGCGAGGTACAATAGCTGTGTAAATGTTCCTTATAGCTCAAGCTGCATGAGGGAACTCGTGGATGAGATCTTTCCCTGTACACCTAGGAGCTGGGCCTTGTAAAGTAGCCGCTAAGCATAGGAAGAGTAATGGCATAGAAAGCATGGCAGGGCGAGATGGTGAGAGTAGGGAAATATGGCAGCAGTTGCACAAGAAGGTGGCAGTATGACTAAATATTAGGGTTTCCCACCATGCATCCTTTTGGGTGATTTTGAAGTGCAACTCCAGAATCCCTGATAGTTTGATGCTGCAGCTCAACAAAGGGGCCAGTGTCAGACTGGCTCCCCATCCCAGCCACAAAGGCCTCACCACCCCCCCTTCCTGAGCCGCAAAACTCTTTGGCACCCCCACACCTACCATCTCCTTCTTTTGGCACACGGAGGGCCAGGGAGAGAGGTCAGAAGCTGCACTAGCGGCTTTGTGCAGGGAACAGCTCTGGGCCCACCAGGTTTCTTCCCGGTGTCCTGCCGGCCCAGTCCGACCATGAATGGGGCACCACATAGTCTGTTTTGCCCACCACTGAAAACAGTTCCAATAATACATTCAGGTCAATGTAAGGATCTTAATATTATTGATTGGAAGAGTTGCTATGGAGTAATGAAAGGTAAAACAAGAGATATGATTTTGGTGGATTTCTGCTTTGTGTGTCAGTTACTGTGACGGTAAAGGATTATCTTTGTTTTTGTGTTGTTCCCTAGGACAGGGGAGCCACTTGAAGAAGAGGGAACTCTCCGGGCATCAATAAGACGTAAGTACTGTTCAGTGATAGGATTTATATTACGTGAAAACCATCAAGAGTAAACCAACTCTATTCAGTCCTTAGCTACAAGGCAGTTTTATTGGGATTAACCATTTGGAAAAACACAGACCAAATATTCTGGATTCCTGGCCAGTTCCAAACTCCTGGCCTGTTCGCTGACAATCAGTCCATTACTGAGATTTAAAGCAATTGCTTTGAAGGTATAAAGGGACACTATCCCTTTAATGAATATCCTTTATACAATTTGAAGTTATTTTTGAATGTCCATATTCCAGTGGCCAATATGGTTGTAAGGGCACAATTAGCTTTCATCATGGAGTCTAGTATATGGCACTAGACCATTCCAGGGCCCTCTGTGTGAGTAGTGAAGGTGAAAGAGCAGATCCGTTAAAGGGAAACATTGTAGAGAACATCAGTGGTTCCTTATGCGGCCCCAATCTTCTCTTTCAGGAATGTCTAGTAGAAGACTATAGGCTGGTCTCTGTGAGAACATGGTAAGTAACTGATAGGATCTTCTATACAGACTAACCAGTCATTAACTGCCTGAATGCTAGGAATTGTGTGTCTTTCACCACTGAGCAGAACTGGGACCACCCAGAACTGTAACAGGAGGACTGTTAAAGGGGATTTAGCTGCTTGTTTTTCTTTTTAATCTTTTTTTTTAAACCTTTTCCCCATCTCATTCCCAAACTCATGATCCCCACTACCAGAAACTCAATGGTTGCACAATGGAGCAGAAACAATAGGTATGATCCTGAACCTCCATGGAGCCTGGACCAAAATGTAAAGGGATGGTTCACCTTTAAGTTAATGTTTAGTACATACCTCCCAACTGTCCGGTTATTCGCGGGACAGTCCCGATTTTTGGCAGCTCAGCCAACAGATTGTTACTGAAATGTCCGGACTTTCTCTTTGATATCCTGCACTGAACAGCAAGAGATACAATGTTTCTAAAATTTAATTGGCTTTTGGCAGAGAGCACAGAATACTGGCAGGTGCGCTTAGATACATTTGTAACAATTTAAGATAAGCAAAGAAACAATTGTAAACATTTAAGATAAGCAGGTCTCTTGGGGAAACTGTGACTTGCAGCTTAAAGGGCAATTCACCTTCATTAGCAAAACTGTAATAACACATACAAACCACAGAAATGTGTTAAAAATTTCATAAACTGCCAAATTTTGTAAAATGAAAATGGTAATCAGGGGGTCATAAAAATGGAAGTGCTCAAAAAATGTACACCTCGCTACGAGCGACAACTCTTTTTGGCTCTCTTTCTATTTCCAAAATGTTGGGAGGTATGGTTTGGTATGTTATAGAAAGGCTAATTCTAAGCAGCTTTTCATTTACCTTTTTTATAGTGTTTTTAATTAGTTGCCTTCTTCTTCTGACTCAGCTTCTGACTCAGCTTTCAAATGGGGGGGGGGGTCACTGACTCCATCAAAATACAAATGCTCTGTAAGGCTACACATTTATTGTATATTACTTTTTATTACTTATCTTTCTATTCAGGCCTCTCCTATTCATATTCCAGTCTCTTATTCAAATTAATGCCTGGTTGCTAGGGTGGTTTGGACCCTAGCAACCAGACGGCTGAAACTGCAAACTGGAGAGCTGCTGAATAAAAAGCTAAATAACTCAAAAACCACAAATAATAAACAATTAAATGAGCCCAGTTTGAAAGCTGGGAAGAGTTCGAAGAAAAATATATTCTCTAACTGCCTTTGCTTTGATTTTTAACAGTTCTGCGGTGAGGCCTCTGCCTGGAACATCACATTGACTCCCCTATGCAACTCTCTCGCCTGCAGAGGAACAAGAAGAAAAATTGCACCAAAGTATTCAGTCTAAAGACAGCCAAAGTCATAAAGCCACTTTATATGTGTGTATATATATATATTGTATTTTATTCAAATACCATATGCTGGTGTTAAATGAGCATTTGCACGCCTGATCTTACACACCAAATTCTATTGCAGTCTCCCTTAGAAAGGATTTTATTATAAGTTTACTAAAATGGGGGATTTTGCTGCACCTTTCCACTCAGTTCTTGACTTGGGGAGTCTAAAAGAATTTACTGTGTGCCACCATTTTGCACAAGTGCATTTCCCTACGTTAAAGGGATTCTGTCATGATGTTTATGGTGTAGTTTTTATTTCTAAATGACACTGTTTACACTGCAAATAATTCATTGTACAATATAAAATGTCATTCCTGAACCAGCAAGTGTATTTAGTTGTAATATTGGTGTGTAGGTGCATCTCAGGTGTGATTTCAGAAAGAGCCAGCACTTTAGGATGGAACTGCTTTCTGGCAGGCTGTTGTTTCTCATACTCAATGTAACTGAATGTGTCTCAGTGGGACCTGGATTTTACTATTGAGTGCTGTTCTTAGACCAGGGAACCCCAATCTTTTGAACCCGTGAGCAACATTCAGAAGTAAAAGGAGATAGGGTGCAACACATGCATGAAAAATGTTCTTGGGGTGCCAAATAAGGGCTGTGATTGGCCATTTGGTATCCCTATGTGGATTGTCAACCTACATTGAGGCTCTGTTTGGCAGTACTCATGGTTTTTATACAACCAACACTTTACTCCAAGCCTGAAATTAAAAAATAAGCTCCTGCTTTGAGGCAACTGGGAGCAATATCCAAGGGGTTGGAGAGCAACATGTTACTCACGAGCTACTGGTTGGGGATCACTTAGGGTCTTAGGTCTACCAGGCAGCTGTTATCTTGTGTAAAGGTCCCCATAGACGTAAAGATTTTTCTTGCCGAACGACTGATTTTAGCGAAGTCCGACCAATCCTTTTAAATTATCGTGCGGTTAGTGGGATTCGAACGATCATACATCTTACGTTTTTTTGGCTGACATCTGTCAGAAAATTGATCGGCCAGGTTAAAAAATCTTTATCAGTCCCAGTGCAATGTATCTATGTTTGCAGGGCCAAGCAGGCAGCTCCCCTTTGTTTTCCTGGGCAAATGGTCTTTTTAGTTGATGGTAAATTCATACGATTGACGATCACGATGACGATCGGATCTTTTAAAAATCTTTACATCTATGGCCAGCTTTAGGGAGCTGCTATCTGGTTACCTTCCCATTGTTCTGTTGTTAGGCTGCTGGGGGGGAAGGGAGGGGGTGATATCACTCCAACTTGTAGTAGAGCTGTAAAGAGTGACTGAAGTTTATCAGAGCACAAGTCACATGACTGGGGGCATCCGGGAAACTGACAATATGTCTAGCCCCATGTCAGATTTCAATATTAAATATAAATATAAAAAATCTGAGAAACGGATTTCAGTGCAAAATTCTACTGTAGCAGCACTATTAACTGATGCAATTGGAAAAAAATGTTTTTCCCATGACAGTATCCCTTTAAATGACCTGCGATGGTGCCTACACACATATATTACAACTAAAAAATATATACTTGTTGGGTTAGGACTGACATTGTAGAGTGAATTATTTGCAGTGTAAATAGTGTCATAAACCATAAAAATCATGACAGAATCCCTTTAACCTTTGTGCAAGTGAGTTAATTGTAGTAGGTGATGAAAGGGCAACTGCAGACAAAATCCACAATTGCCCAATGGGCGCTACGTTTGCTAGTCACTACTAGAATACCCTTCAAAAATATATTTTTTTTACCATGGTCATTTTCTAACCAAGAGTCCCACTCTGAAGCAGGGAGTCATTGGCCAATGTCCCGTTGTGTAAAACGTCACAACCATGTATTTGCGTGCTTTGGTTACGCATCACATTGTCGCAAGATCACACCTCCCGCCAGGCCACAAAAGGGTGGGGATTGTTACATTTAACTGGATGTAAATGGTTTGGGTAACCTGGGAGTAAACTGGGCATTCTGTATTCCCAAAGTCATGCTTTTTGGATCACATCAGTGCACTTTTGATATACTATTTCCTTTTTTTCATGTTTAAAAATACTATAAATATCAATTTGAGATAATATATAAATGTGATAAAAGTTATAAGACTTATATGTCAGTCCTGTGGCACTGCCGGGGGTATTTTCCCTGCAGCGATGCTATTGCACAGAACCCCTAATCACTTGGGAAAGGCTCTGCCTATGACACTGCCCAGAACCCTTTGCTGTGAGGCCTTCCCCGCGCTTTCCTAAAAGGGTTAGGGGCCCTTATGTTGCGATTTATTTCACGTTAGTGCCAAAGAAAAATACACGTTGTCAATTAAACACGCTTTCTTTAAATTAGGGATGCATCAAACCCAGGATTCAGTTTGGGATTCGACCAGGATTCTGCCTTTTTCCGCGGGATTCGTATTCGGCTGAATCCTTGTGCCTGGCAGAACCGAATATGAATCCTAATTTGCATATGTAAATTAGGGGCAGCTAGGGAAATGACGTGACTTTTTGTCACGAAAGAATTGTTTCCACTTTTTCCTTTCCTGGCCCTAATTTGCATATGCAAATTAGAATTCAGATTCAGCTCAGTATTCGGCCGAAATTCCAAATAGTGTATTCGGTGCATCCCTACTTTAAATACTGGTATAAGTTTGACGACTGCCTTACTGACTCACATTCTCAATACTTGTAGTGCCTTATATTAAACATTTGTAATAACTTTTGACTTGTGAGTATTATTTTTTTATAATTTTTCACTGGGAATCATTTTTATATCTGGAAAAACTGAAGGAGAACTGTTGACACATACAATTAATATCCTAATAAATGACCAATCAGAGAATCTTATCAAATATTAATACATTGACTACTCCCCCTTCACATCTTTTTCCTTGAGTCTCCATTTTGTGCTGTTCAGCTGTTCCCTCACCTGACAGGACAAAATGGAGCTTCTAATCGTAACAGGAAGTGTGGGAGGAAAAGACACAGCTCTGGCTACTCATTGGCTAACGGGAGCTAGCAAGTATGTGCGCCGTTGGTTTGTGTGAGAGCACAGTGCCTCATAACAACAATAGGAACTGACTTGACTGTAGTATTTATAGTGACATTATGGCAGTTGCCCCCCCACCTCTAGTTTATTCCCAATTAACTATGAGTCAATCGATTTATTAAGGTTTAGATTTAGCATAAATGATGGGGGTTTGTCACAAGTAATTTATTTAGCAATAAACTTTTTCCCCAGTTCTTAATTTGGATTCATTTGTACCATAATTAACATAGATTTCTTTGTAATGATTCTCAAAATACTGTATGTTTCTTGCTGTAGTGTAATTGTCTCATCAGTACCAATAGCTGACAATTATCCCACTGATTAAAGGGACACTGGCACCAAATAATTACCCACATTAATCCTATGTCTTATTTACACAAGATTTTCTTGCAATTTTATTTCTCTCCAGTAAAGGAAGATGTTGGGATCAGTTCAGCCTTAGATATTATCCTTGTGCCTTTATATGGTCACATAACAACCCCTCAGTGACTTCTAATATCCTTATCATTTACAGTAGGGGGTACATTATCCCTTATAATACATGAGTGATACTCAGAGTTCCCTATATAACTCAGCCTGCAGCCTTGTGTCTTTATATGGTCACAGAACAACCCCTCAGTGACTTCTAATATCCTTATCATTTACAGTAGGGGGTACATTATCCCTTATAATACATGAGTGATACTCAGAGTTCCCTGTATAACTCAGCCTGCAGCCTTGTGCCTTTATATGGTCACAGAACAACCCCTCAGTGACTTCTAATATCCTTATCATTTACAGTAGGGGGTACATTATCCCTTATAATACATGAGTGATACTCAGAGTTCCCTGTATAACTCAACCTGCAGCCTTGTGCCTTTATATGGTCACAGAACAACCCCTCAGTGACTTCTAATATCCTTATCATTTACAGTAGTGGGTACATTATCCCTAATAATACATGATTGATACTCAGAGTTCCCTGTATAACTCAGCCTGCAGCCTTGTGTCTTTATAAGGTCACATAACAACCCCTCAGTGACTTCTAATATCCTTATCATTTACAGTAGGGGGTACATTATCCCTTATAATACATAAGTGATACTCAGTGTTCCCTGTATAACTCAGCCTGCAGCCTTGTGCCTTTATATGGTCACAGAACAACCCCTCATTGACTTCTAATATCCTTATCATTTACAGTAGGGGGTACATTATCCCTTATAATACACGAGTGATACTCAGAGTTCCCTGTATAACTCAGCCTGCAGCCTTGTGCCTTTATATGGTCACAGAACAACCCCTCAGTGACTTCTAATATCCTTATCATTTACAGTAGAGGGTACATTATCCCTTATAATACATAAGTGATACTCAGAGTTCCCTGTATAACTCAGCCTGCAGCCTTGTGCCTTTATATGGTCACAGAACAACCCCTCAGTGACTTCTAATATCCTTATCATTTACAGTAGGGGGTACATTATCCCTTATAATACATAAGTGATACTCAGAGTTCTGGGAACACAACAGGAAGAAGGAGCATGTGATTTGCTGCACAGTAAGTCTGACCCCGGTTCCCACTGATAATGAATAATCCCTTCCCTGCTGGTTCATACGTTCAGTGTCTTCCCTAAAACCAGATTCTGCAGGATGTGCAGCTGCCGCAGGGATTCCTTCTGCTGGGATTCCCCAATAAACTATTAGAGAAACTCCCTGCTAGTAAGGTGCCATCCTTGGATGAACTGATTTTCTTTTCTGTTTCATTATCTCCAGAAATAGTGAATGTGCTTATCTGGCTGGAGTCACAGGGGAGACAGTAGGACTGAATAGGATATAACATGATTACTTTCCTGGCAAATACACTTTGCCCTTTCATTTAAACGGTAGATTCTCCATCTCTATGTTGTTGGCAAGAATATAATTGTTATATATATACATGCTGCAGACTGCATTTCCTTCTGTGTAGCCATGCAGTTTGCACCTATACAACCTGGCACTGCCAACATACGACTCTGTAATGAGTGCTGCAAGATTGGTGGGCTGGGGTGCCTTGTTATGCCAAAAAAAATCCCAGATATGTTGGTAGAAAAATTCTATCCCGTGCAAAAAAGATGATAGGGGGGCTTTGTAATCTTGCAGCCTAGGGTCACCGGGCCCTACCCCACAACCAGCAGCCCTGCTCTTTAGGCAACATTGCACATGGCACATTCCCTCAGTTGTTTAAACTGTACAACATACAGCCGTCACCCACTGCTTACAGTTAAACTGCAAGAGAGCAATCAGGGGATTCTGGGAGTTACAGTTTAACAGCAGGAGAAATGCAGGTTGGAGACCCAGACACAAACAGCGTATTTGCTTGCGTTCTGCCAACACTAGGAAAGCCAATGTGATTGCAGGATCTGCAGCCCCACATCTGATGATTCAGCACAGAGCTTAGTCTCATTTTACACTGAGCCCGGGATCATCAAATAATCCATTTACTACTCCTACCTCAGGGAGCTGCAAAAGGAATTCATTTGTCGTGAATAAAAGGGGGAAATAACCAACGTGGATAGAGAGGGGTATTAATTTTTTTTTTAATGTGATTTTTATAGCCCATGCTGCCGAGCTGTACCTAATAATGGACAGAAAAATGAGGCATAGGAGGTATAGTAGGGGGAGATGGTGCCTATAGTAACAGTGGGATAATAGTCTCTGGGAAGGGAGTGTGACTGTGGGATAGCAGGTATAGTAGGGAGAGATGGTGCCTATAGTAACAGTGGGGTAATAGTCTCTGGGAAGGGAGTGTGACTGTGGGATAGCAGGTATAGTAGGGAGAGATGGTGTCTATAGTAACAGTGGGATAATAGTCTCTGGGAAGGGAGTGTGACTGTGGGATAGCAGGTATAGTAGGGAGAGATGGTGCCTATAGTAACAGTGGGATAATAGTCTCTGGGAAGGGAGTGTGACTGTGGGATAGCAGGTATAGTAGGGAGAGATGGTGCCTATAGTAACAGTGGGGTAATAGTCTCTGGGAAGGGAGTGTGACTGTGGGATAGCAGGTATAGTAGGGAGAGATGGTGTCTATAGTAACAGTGGGATAATAGTCTCTGGGAAGGGAGTGTGACTGTGGGATAGCAGGTATAGTAGGGAGAGATGGTGCCTATAGTAACAGTGGATAATAGTCTCTGGGAAGGGAGTGTGACTGTGGGATAGCAGGTATAGTAGGGAGAGATGGTGTCTATAGTAACAGTGGGGTAATAGTCTCTGGGAAGGGAGTGTGACTGTGGGATAGCAGGTATAGTAGGGAGAGATGGTGTCTATAGTAACAGTGGGATAATAGTCTCTGGGAAGGGAGTGTGACTGTGGGATAGCAGGTATAGTAGGGAGAGATGGTGTCTATAGTAACAGTGGGGTAATAGTCTCTGGGAAGGGAGTGTGACTGTGGGATAGCAGGTATAGTAGGGAGAGATGGTGTCTATAGTAACAGTGGGATAATAGTCTCTGGGAAGGGAGTGTGACTGTGGGATAACAGGTATAGTAGGGAGAGATGGTGTCTATAGTAACAGTGGATAATAGTCTCTGGGAAGGGAGTGTGACTGTGGGATAGCAGGTATAGTAGGGAGAGATGGTGCCTATAGTAACAGTGGATAATAGTCTCTGGGAAGGGAGTGTGACTGTGGGATAGCAGGTATAGTAGGGAGAGATGGTGTCTATAGTAACAGTGGGATAATAGTCTCTGGGAAGGGAGTGTGACTGTGGGATAGCAGGTATAGTAGGGAGAGATGGTGCCTATAGTAACAGTGGATAATAGTCTCTGGGAAGGGAGTGTGACTGTGGGATAGCAGGTATAGTAGGGAGAGATGGTGCCTATAGTAACAGTGGGATAATAGTCTCTGGGAAGGGAGTGTGACTGTGGGATAGCAGGTATAGTAGGGAGAGATGGTGCCTATAGTAACAGTGGGGTAATAGTCTCTGGGAAGGGAGTGTGACTGTGGGATAGCAGGTATAGTAGGGAGAGATGGTGTCTATAGTAACACGCATGTAGGATAGCAGGAATATTACAATTATATAGGTGCACCCATTTTGGTTATTAGTAAACAAGCCCTATGGTTTTTTAAAACTTGTGTTCCCTGACAAAAAACATTGGGGCTCATTTATCAACAATGGGCAAATTTGCCCATTGCCAGTTACCTATAGCAACCAATCAGTGATTAGAGATGGCACGAACTGTTCGCCGGCGAACTTGTTCGCAGCGAACATCGGGTGTTCGCGCTCGCCGGAAGTTCGCGAACGTCGCGCGACGTTCGCCATTTTGGGTTCGCCATTGTTGGTGCTTTTTTTTTGCCCTCTCACCCCAGACCAGCAGGTACATGGCAGCCAATCAGGAAGCTCCCCCCCGGACCACTCCCCTTCCCTATAAAAACCGAAGCCCTGCAGCGTTTTTTCACTCTGCCTGTGTGTGCTGAAGAGATAGTGTAGGGAGAGAGCTGCTGCCTGTTAGTGATTTCAGGGACAGTTGAAAGTTTGCTGGCTAGTAATCGTTTTGATACTGCTCTGTTATTGGAGGGACAGAAGTCTGCAGGGGTTTGAGGGACATTTAAGCTTAGGTAGCTTTGCTGGCTAGTAATCTACCTTCTACTGCAGTGCTCTGTATGTAGCTGCAGTGGGCAGCTGTCCTGCTTCTGATCTCATCTGCTGACTGCTGCAATAACAGTAGTCCTTGTAAGGACTGCTTTTATTTATTTTTTTGTTCCAATACAGAGCAGTATCAAGCAGATTACTAGCCAGCAAACTTACTATCATCTGTCCCTGAAATCACTAACAGCTCTCCCCCTACACTATCTCTTCCAAGCACACACAGGCAGATTTTTCAGATACATTTTTGCCCTTGATCCCCCTCTGGCATGCCACTGTCCAGGTCGTTGCACCCTTTAAACAACTTTAAAATCATTTTTCTGGCCAGAAATGTCTTTTTTAGATGTTAAAGTTCGCCTTCCCATTGAAGTCTATGGGGTTCGCGAACCGTTCGCGAACCGCTCGCATTTTTGCGCAAGTTCGCGAATATGTTCGCGAACTTTTTTTCCGACGTTCGCTACATCCCTATCAGTGATTAGCTTTTTGAAGCCAGCTACAAGTAGAACAATGAATGCAGCAATTTGACTGGTTGCCATGGGTTACTGCCCATGGGCAATTTTGCCCAGCGCTGATAAATGACACTGAGCTCTATTTTCTTTTTTTCTCTATTTGGTTCTGGTTGGGAGCACATCCATGAATCAGTTCTGCAGAATTCCTACCACAGGAATTAGAAGTGTAAATGCAGTTGGCTGCCCCAGTGGTCTATACCATGTCTGTAGCCTATATATAATGTATCACAGGAATAAAGCTACAGAGTTCTGAATATTTCAGCACTGCTCCATTTATCAGCTGCACATTACCCAGTCATCTCTTTGATGTTCAAGTCCTACTATGTAAGTAACTATGTCACCACCAAAACATTTTTTACATTCAGCTCATGTACCCTGGTTCTTTCCAAACTCCCTACTCATGATTTCCCACAGTTCTCTCCAGTGTTGGACTGGGTCTCTTAGAACCCAACAGAGAATATGATAAGATTGATAGGAATTCTCCCAGGCCTTGTCATACTATGACCTGGGCCCACTGAAAGATCCTCTGCTACTCTGTTAGGACAGTCTGACCCTTTCTCCCACATTACTTACTCTCTCATTCTGCTCTCCATGTGTTTCACTATAGGGGATGTATCTTACACTTTGCGGCCCTTCTGGAAAATGAGCTAGCACTCAGGTTCGGGTGAGATTCATTCAGGAGTTGGGAGTATTCTCTTAGGAGGCCAATCCCATTGACCTGCTTACAAAAAAAACAACAAATTATTGGAAATATTTGCACAAATTAATGCTGGTCAGGTATCAGTACAGATAGATGACAGTTTCTCTATACTCTTCAGTGGCCTCCAGGCTTGGTACCTTCATAAGCAACATCCAGGTCTGCTGTGCCTTTGTTACTCCCTGACTAAACCAAATGTATCTGAGAAGATGTAGTCAACCAGAGTGATGTTCATCCTATTGTGCTGTATATCATTATCATCCAAAGAAACTCCATCTATTATATGTTCTTCCCTACCCATTGCACCATTGAGTACCAGTGTTGGTGGAAAGACTTTCTCCGGGCATTTACACAGACTGTAATGAGATGCTTTTAAAGATACTTGAGTGGGACACTGATGGAGATAACATAAACAGATGATTGTATTGACACTTCTGGAGACACTGGGGTCAGACATTTGCTATTGGAGTTTTGAAGACACTGAGCTGGGTATCTTGCTTCTGGAAATACTGGGAAGGGATGCTTGGTTTTAGAAATACCCCAGTGTGATTCTTTGTTCTGGAGATACTAGTGAGGCATACTTAATTCTGAAGGTAATAGATATCTTGTTTCTGGAGATACTAGTAAAATACAAGAGTGGAATTCTTGCTTCTAGTGTGGGATGCTTGATTCTGAAGATACATGGTTAGGAGGCTTGATTGAGACACATAAGTGGGACACATTTTTCTGGAGATAGTGGGGTGGGATGCTTGCGTCTGGATATTCTTTCTTCTAGAGTGGGAGGCTTGCTTCTGGAGACACTTATGTGGGACACTGCTTTTTCTGGAGATACTGGGGTGGGATGTTAGCTTCAGGAAATACTGCATAGTCCATCTGATTCTAGTAAAACTTGGGTTGGATGCTTGGTTCTAGAGCTACCCCAGTGGGATTCTTAGTTCTGGAGATACTAGTGAGGGATACTGACTAGCACTGGATATCTTGTTCCTGGAGATACTGGTAAAATACAATAGTGAATTCTTGTTTCTGTTATGGGATGCTTGATTCTGAAGATACTTTGTTTGGAGACTTGCTTGAGACACATAAGTGGGACACTTTTTTCTGGAGATACTGGGGATGGGATGCTTGCTTCTGGATATGTTTCTTCTACAGTGGGAGGCTTGCTTCTGGAAATACTGCATAGTCCATCTGATTCTAGTAAAACATTGGTTGGATGCATGGTTCTAGAGATACCCCAGTGGGATTCTTAGTTTTGGAGATACTAGTGAGGAATACTTCATTCAGAAGGTACCGGATAACTTGTTTCTGGAGATACTGATGAAATACAATAGTGGAATTCTTGCTTATTATGTGGGAGGTTTGATTCTGGAGACATTTGGGTGGACACTTGGTTCTGGGCATACTGGTATAATATACTTGCTTATTGAAGTTACTGGAATGGGAAGCTCTTGGAGACAGTGGGGTGAGACAATTTCTTGATAATGAGGAGCTGGCAATGTGGGTTGATGTAAAAGCAAGTCGTTGGCAGGGATGGGCATAGGTCAAACACGTTATAGACACCATTCAGAGGTGGGAGAACCTTTGTAGGGTGTGGGTAGAGCAGAGACAGATGTACATGGGCAGGAGAGGAAGAAATAACAAATAGAAATAATAGAGTAATATGTAAATGAAGAAGAGACAGGAGGAATGTGGAGCAGACAGCAGCACTTCCCCGCAGCCCCTCTGCACTCCTAGCACAAAATCAGCCGCAATAAGCCCAAAGCATCTCTCAGAGGGCCTGCACCAATCAGATGTCTGTCAGTGTCTGAGCCTGGCCGGGATTGGCTGCTAGGGAGAGCCCCTTGAGAGAGAGGGAGTGATGGAGAATAAATGAAGAACAGGCACCCCCCACTCATGCACCTCTCCCAGCTGTGAGAGCCCAGGTCTGCAGCAGCAGCAGCAGCATCACCTGTATCACCCACACACACACATACACACTATCATCATACACACTATCATCATACACACAGCATCACACAACTGTGCCCTCCAACCTGCACCCCTATACCTTCAACTCCAACTCCCAGCACCCTCCAGTACACACACACACACACTATCCCACTAACACACACGCAGCACAGTCAACAGTGTCTGGCAAAAGCTGGGACACACAAAGTGCCACACAACTAAGTGCCACAGTTTGCTGCATTGTCCAGGATGGCAACACCAACTGAACGAACTGAAGGTAGGGGGCAACGTGGGTGCTGTACTGGGTGGGGAGTGGATACAGTTTTTCATTTAACCCTTTCTGTTCTGCTGCATGCCGACACTCTCAGCTCTGCGGTACTCCATTGTCATTTTTTCCTCATTAAGATGCAGCAGCCCCGCAGCACTGAATGGGTTAATTTAATTTGTCTATGGCAAAGGATTAATATTTCCCTGTGGCTGTTAAGGAATCCACTTAATCTCCAGCCTTATTGCCTATGTTGGGGGGGGGTGCATGCGGATCCCACATAAGTGCTTCACTGCAGCAAGTGCTAACATCTTCACTCCCACCACCCCTACTGCAGGTGCAATGCAGTGTCCCAGCTGAGTATCCGCTAAGCCCATCCCCACATACTTACAGGCAAGTGCACTCCAGCACTGCATGCAGGGGGTTAATAGAGCATGCAGCAGGCTGAACATGTGTCCTAAATATCTTCCATTCCTAAATGGCAATTAATGCATGTGTTCATGGGAGCCACAATTATTGCAGGGGTAAGCGATCTGCAGCACTAAAACTCCCTGCATCCAAATCAAAGGCTTATAGAGAGGATGCTGGGAGATGTAGTACAAAAGCAACTGCATGCATGACATGAGTGCTAAAATAATGAATGGTAACCCATAATAAAAACCATTGCACTGGAATGGGGGAGGGGGTTTTAGGGACTCAGGACCCACTTAGCGCAATGCCATGTACATTAATAAATGAAGCCAGTGACTCCGGCTCCGGGTTATTAGGAGTTAAAACACATGCGGCCGGATGAGAGCAAAATTATTTAAAGGATTATCTGCAGAAACTGGGTCGATAGAATGAGAATTTATATCCATAGAGTTGTAAAAAAAAAATCTAAATAAAAAGTGTCGGGTGCTTGCTGAACTGCAACTCCCAGATTCCTTCCCTGGGTGAGAAATCAGAGCTGTTGCATGTGGGAGGCAAAACTGAAGGCACGTGGGCTTGCTTATAATGACTGCTTTTTATTTCAATGTTTTAAGTATTTCACTGTGGGACATAGGAAACTGCTTGCCCTACACATCTCAAGGACACTGCCGCTATCTCAGCTCTTTGTTTAGGAAACAGCTTTATCCAAACTTGTTTTTTTAGGCAAGCGTCGATTGGCTACTGTGAAAAGCAGAGCTTAACTTATTAGGGGCGGGGAGGGGGGCAAAAACTCTGTGCGGGGTTCCATTAATTATTATCCTAACTGTAGCGCTTACACCGTTACTGAACTACAACTTCCACAAATAAGAGGTGTAGGCAGTACATTGGCCTGCCCTGATATATAGTTTTACTCATACCTACCTGCCCTACTACAGACATTGTTATATCACACACCCCCTCAAAAGGCATAGACACCTGGGGAATATGAGATTAATACGATTCCAATCCCAATGATGTGTTGAATGTATTCTAAGGATAAAGGAATAATGTACTTAAAAAATTCTCTACTACACCTGCTATCCCAATCACACTCCCTTCCCAGAGCCTATTATCCACTGTTACTATAGGCACCATCTCTCCCTACTATACCTGCTATCCCACAGTCACACTCCCTTCCCAGAGACTATTATCCACTGTTACTATAGACACCATCTCTCCCTACTATACCTGCTATCCCACAGTCACACTCCCTTCCCAGAGACTATTATCCACTGTTACTATAGGCACCATCTCTCCCTACTATACCTGCTATCCCACAGTCACACTCCCTTCCCAGAGACTATTATCCACTGTTACTATAGGCACCATCTCTCCCTACTATACCTGCTATCCCACAGTCACACTCCCTTCCCAGAGACTATTATCCCACTGTTACTATAGACACCATCTTTCCCTACTATACCTGCTATCCCACAGTCACACTCCCTTCCCAGAGACTATTATCCCCACTACTACTATAGGCACCATCTCTGCTTATTATAGTTGCTATAACCACCCTTTTTGAATGACCATCTCTAATGGCCAGTCACCTAGCAACTGATTCTTCCCAGTTTATTGCATTGCTAATGTGCAATCCAATTAACTGGTCTAAACCAATATCTGCCTATTGATAGATTCTCTACAGCTTAATTTCCATAAATGATTAAGGGTGAATATTGACTTTCCCTTATTTGTGTCAGCGAGGGGGGAGGACTTATGACTTCATTAAGAACAGAGACAGAGAAAGGACAAAACTGGCCAACATCAGCTACCAACTCCAGACCCACTTAGGTGGCCAAATCAGGCAATGCATTAGCACCCAGAGGTAGATCATTCCTTTGTGTTTCTTGAGTAATAGCATTAGGGACTGAGGGAGAGAAGTAGCAGGGAGAAAAGTTGGGAAGAGAAGAGCAGGACATCACTGTAGCGGTTTCATGGAGTTGTAGGAGATGCAGAACAAGGAAGTAGGAAACAGAAGAGAGGGAAGGGTGGAATGGTCAATGTTAAAAGCCTAAATTAGAAAAGTATTAGAGGAAGAATATTTATTAGACAGACGTTTGGAAAGAGCTGAAGTGGATATATGGGAGAAGAATGGAGGTGAAAATGATGGAAATAAACTAATGAAGGAGCAGAGAGAAAGGGAAGGGCACAAGCCAGACATGAGCTGAGTAAGTGTCATAGACAGATAAGGAGGATCTATTTCTTCTGCTTTGGTTCACCAGGGACCATTTACTCCTGGAGGTTCCACTTGGTCACTTATAAAAGGATCTCTGTGTATCTCCCAGAAGGCCTGATTACGATGGATAAATGAATCACAAATATGATCACATTCATTCAGATATCCATTGTGGACAGATTATACATTTTATCCTTATAAACAGTGAATAAACAGTGATGTCATCAGTTATAACTGGAGCTTAGTGATGTCATTTTTGTCATATGACTTATTAAACCGTGTGTATTATACTATATAAAGTGCTCCTTGTTATTAGAAGTAACCTCTGAGTTTCATGACATGTATATGGTTATGGAACTCCTCGGTGGATTATAATATAGTGAATAAAGTACATCCTCTTGTAAATTATAAGGCTATTATAAGTCACCGAGGAGTTTCATGACCGTATAAAAAAACGAGGCTGAGTGTTTATGTACAGGTCATGGAACTCCGAGGTAACTTCTAATATCCTTATATTTTGCAACATGGGGTACTTTATTTATTATAATACACAAGTCTCAGTGAGTCATGTGAAAGAAATTACATCAGAACTCACCGTTTATAACTGATGACATCAGAACTCACCGTTTATAAGTATATAATATACAAGATATTCATGGCTTTTTTGGATCATATCCTTATGATAGACAAAAGCCATGAATATGTTATAAATTATATCCTTATAAACGGTGAGTTCTGATGTCATCAGTTATAAACGGTGAGTTCTGATGTCATTTCTGTCACATGACTCACTGAAACTTGTGTATTATAATAAATAAAGTACCCCTGTTGCAAAATACGACCTCATACTTTTATATGGTCATGAAACTCCTCGGTAACTTATAATATCCTTATATTTTACAAGAGGGGGTACTTTATTCACTATATATATTTTACAATAGGGGCTACTTTATTCACTATATATCAGAAGGCAACACCTGCCTCCTCACAGGTCCCAGCTGGGGCTCTAATGCTCGGATTTATGTTTATGTCCCACCAAGCCCCACTAACGCCTATTGATTCGATCAACCTTTAAATCTGTTGAGCTAAAATAGATTCATTATTACTTTCTGGCTGCTGAATGCTCTTGGCAAACACAAGTGCAACGGAGATAGCAGATCTGATCCTGAGCCCTTCTAAATATAGACAGTGTTACCAGTGTGGTGCAGAAGGGGTTGCTTGTCCGATACTCCCCCAATCTTTCTTAGGACCATTATCAGAAATAAGGGGGCTAGAATCCATGTGGCCCTTCTGGGTTGTACTTGTACATATCATACCTCTGCTACTCTAAGCGTCCAAGCTATTACTTTGGGAACCATTCCTGCTGAATTGCGCTTGGTATAGGGGAATACCTAAGCTGGACTGGATTTATGTTAAATCCCTGTATTTAGACTATAAGCAAATTCAGGAAATTGTTCTGCAGAATTAGTTTAGCAGAGATGGAATAGTTGTATAATATGAATCTGTACAGGCTATAAGCATACCTTGGGGGGCTGTTCCTGCTGAACTATGATTGGTACAGGGGAATACCAATGACTGGGCAAAAACTGAACATTACTAGGATAGTATTTTGGTGCACCCAGTGGCGTAACTACCGGGGGAGCAGGGGGTGCGTTTGGGCCAGGGCCCGCACCCTCTCAGGGCCCCCCGGCAGCTCGCACACCACAGTGTTTTTAGGTAAATGCGGCCGTTTCCAGGTGTACGGAGGGGGACGGGGCCCGGTTGCACGTCCCACGCCATGGCCCGCCCCCCTATAGTTACGCTGCTGGGTGCACCTGGTTAAAGGAAAACTATACCCCCCAAACAATGTAGGTCTCTATAAAAAGATATTGCATAAAACAGCTCATATATAAAACCCTGCTTCATGTAAATAAACCATTTTCATAATAATATAATTTTCTAGTAGTATGTGCCATTGGGTAATCATAAATAGAAAATTGCCATTTTAAAAAATAAGGGCCGCCCCCTGGGATCTTAAGATTCACTGTAGTCACAAACATACCAACAAACCATACATATTAGGTCACATGAGCCCAGGGCAGCCATCAGGGGGGGACAGGGGGGAGAGTTGTAGGGGGCCCCCGAGGGTAAGGGGGGTCCCGGACATGCCACACTTACTTGATTAGCCGGGCCCCCCCATCCTTCTGAGAGCTGCTGACTTCGGGAAGGCATGGACGTTTAAGGGGCCCTGTGGTGTCCTAGCCACCAATATTTTTTAATGGGGGGCCCTGGCCACAAATGTTTTTTTTAATGGGGGGCCCTGACCATCAATATCTTTTTATTAACATGTCGGAACCCTAGCCACCAATATTTTTTTTGTTTTTTTACTGTGTGGTGGGGGGGCGGACCTGTGGGGTGGGGAGGGTGGACCTGTAGGTGGGGCTTGCGGTGGGCACAGCCCAGGAAATGTTGTCGTATGGGGCCCTGTGATTTCTGATGGCAGTCCTGCATGAGCCAATTAACAGACTTGTGTCTTTTGCTTCCACACTTCTTCCTGTTACAGTTAGAGCTGCAGTATTTCTGGTCAGGTGATCTCTTCCTGTTACAGTTAGAGCTGCAGTATTTCTGGTCAGCTGATCTCTTCCTGTTACAGTTAGAGCTGCAGTATTTCTGGTCAGGTGATCTCTGAGACATCACAGAGACCATCACGAAATGGTGGCTCAAGGCAAGAGATGTAAAAGGGCAATATTTACTTAAATATATATTCCAGTTTGGTAAGATTCTTTAATATGCCACTTAATATGATATGAACTATCTGTTGCTTAAGTGTTCATTTTGGGGGTATAGTTTTCCTTTAAGTTCCTCCTGAGGCAGATGTGGCACTGGACATAATATGATGGAATCTTTCTATACAGGCTGTATAGAAGTGCTTACATCGCAAGTGCTAGGATTTGGCCTAAGATCCCCATATCCATCCTCTGAGCCTTCATGTAGGCCTTAGCCTCCCATATCTATCCTCTGACCCTCCTTGCTGGCCTCAGTTTCTCATATCCATCCTCTGAGCCTCCCTGCTGGCCTCAGTTTCTCATATCCATCCTCTGAGCCTCCCTATAGGCCTTAGATTCCCATATCCATCCTCTGAGCCTTCCTGCTGGCCTCAGTTTCTCATATCCATCCTCTGAGCCTTCATGTAGGCCTTAGTCTCCCATATCCATCCTCTGAGCCTCCCTGCTGGCCTCAGTTTCTCATATCCATCCTCTGAGCCTTCATGTAGGCCTTAACCTCCCATATCCATCCTCTGACCCTCCCTGCTGGCCTCAGTTTCTCATATCCATCCTCTGAGCCTCCCTATAGGCCTTAGATTCCCATATCCATCCTCTGACCCTCCCTGCTGGCCTCAGTTTCTCATATCCATCCTCTGAGCCTCCCTATAGGCCTTAGATTCCCATATCCATCCTCTGAGCCTCCCTATAGGCCTTAGATTCCCATATCCATCCTCTGAGCCTCCCTATAGGCCTTAGATTCCCATATCCATCCTCTGAGCCTTCCTGCTGGCATTACAGAACACAATCTCTCTCAGTCTCTAAGAGATCTAAGCCAGGCTCTTTCTTTGGTCTTTTCCCTGTTACACAAACTTGTTTAGGAGGAGAGGAAAACGAGAGTAACATTAATATTTCATTGATACTTTGTTATAGTCGGTCTCTTCAAAGACCTAATAAATATTTACTTGTGGAGGATGCAGATATTTTTTTCTTGCCAGAGCCCTGAGGCATTCGCTAAGTCACTTTAATGTGACCTTGAAATAGTGTCCTTGTTATAAGGCTTAATGCTGAGCAATAGGAACCCGCGGGGGGGGGGCACATGGAAATCGACTGAGTCAGATTTTATAAAAAGCAACTTCCACCTCTGCCCTCACATCATGAAATCATTTCTCATTGATATTAATAGTAGGAGAGAGCCCCCCCATAAACACACACAAGCCCCGCACTTGTCTTGCTTTTATTGCTTGCTGTCACTGTGCCCCCCGCTCTATGAAGCAGTGTAACATTGTATCAGGTTTAAATTAATTGTGTCATTTGTGTTTATTTCCCAGTGGGCCTTATATTACTTTGCAGGGTTCTGTGTCCTCAGCCAAACCTGAGATTTAACACTTCAAACAGTTAAGGAAAACACTGACAAGTGCTACACACCCCAAGGGGGCAAGAATCTAATATATATTAGATTAGACTGTTACCCCAATGTTTCTACATATCTGTAACCTTGTTATGAGCTAAGGGGGCCCAGTCTGAAGGTCGTTAGGGGGAGATTTGGGGTGAGTGCTTATTTGTACCCTGGGTACCCCTGGAACTATAGCAGGGTGACACCCCAATGTTTCTATATATCGGTAACCTTGTTATGAGCTAAGGGGGCCAGACTGAAGGTCAGTTAGGGGGAGATTTGGGGTGAGTGCTTATTTGTACCCTGGGTACCCCTGGAACTATAGCAGGGTGACTGTTACCCCAATGTTTCTATATACTGTATCTGTAACCTTTTTATGAGCTAAGGGACTATACCACTCCTTCCCAAAAATGTAATATTTGATATGCCTTAGCATATGAGTGTTGACAGCTTTATCTAATCGCCCCAGCCACTGTTTTTTATATTTACCTCCCTCCCTCCAACCTGGAATTCATTATGAGACATGGATTGTGTCACTGACAACTAGAGATTAGAGTTACCATATCTATAATCATCGTTAGCCGTGCAGTCTGACACCTACTATAAAGCTGCCTGGTTGCTAGGATCTAACATCTAAGCAACCAGATTAAATAATATAGTTAAGTACTGCACAACAAGAAATAAGGCTGGGGGGGGGGCGACACAGACTGAATTAGATAAAAGGTAAATTATAAGTTGAGTTGTATTTATCGCTGAATTCAGTAGACCACCATTGCTGGATGTGATTATGAATGTACAGAATATACTGCCCAGTGGATCTGACATGGATTCTTCCTGGTGGGTAAAAAGCAGGATATCCAGTTGTTGCCACTAGCATTAAACAGGGAACATTCCAAATATTTCTCCAGTAGTGATGGGCGAATTCGCGGCAAATTTGCGCGATTCGCCGCCAGCGAATAAATTTGCGAAAATTCGCGGGAAAAATTCGCCGGCGTCAAAATTTTTTTTCGAAAAATGGACGCCGGCGTCAAAAACGGGCGCCGGCGTAAAAAACGGGCGCCGGCGTAAAAAACGGGCGCCGGCGTCAAAAACGAAACGGCGCAAATTCACCCATCACTATTCTCCAGTGCAAATAAGGGAAACGCTGCCACCTGACATTGGACCTGGTCATACCCAGGGGCATCTCCACTGAATCTGAATCCAAATCTGCTTCACTGCCCTGAGCTGAATGTAATGTCACTGGGTCATCTGAACGGCATCCTGGGCGGAGCACTGCCCCCTACTGGCTGATCATAATTACAATTTTGATAACGAGAGATTCTACCGTTTTACTAGAAAATAAATAGATTTTAGCCCATAATTGCTTTTAACTGCTTTTCAATATCATGTTGGCTGGGGGAATGTAGAACGGTGAGTACATGTATCTGACACTTTCTCTCTCTCTCTCTGCAGCCAGCGTATATGGAAGTAATGATCCCTTCCGCTATGGTAACTTTTATTCTGATATAGCTTTCCCGTATCTCTATAGAGGGTAACAGAAAATATTGGGGTGATGCCTTCTGTAGCTTTGCCTTTATAATTTTATTTCCAATAAATATAATAATAATAGTAATAGTAATAATAATAATAATAATAATGAAGATATCATGAATCCTTCAGAAATGATATGGGGACCTCTAGTGGGAAATCCTGATGTAATCCTTATGTTGTAAAAGTCCAGTGGGAATTTCCTATTAGGATGTTAATTGTGATTTCATAATACAGGAGAAACATTGTCACCATTGCAGTAACCAATAGCAACTATGTATTTAATACTGTAGATACTCGAGTATAAGCCGAGTTTTTCGGCCCCCCAAATATGCTGAAAAACTCTACCTCGGCTTATACTCGGGTCAAGCGCAAAAACTGTCGCCGGCGTCTAAGAATAGTCGCCGGCATTTAAGAATAGTCGCTGTGCCTAAGAATAGTCGCCGGCGTCCAAGAATAGTCTCCAAGAATATTCGCCGGCGTCCAACAATGGTCGCCGGCATCCAAAAACAGATGCTGGCACCTCCAATGGGAGCAGAAACACTCAATTTTTTGATTGCTGCATTTCTCACCCTCGGCTTATACTTGAGTCAATAAGCTTTCCCAGTTTTTGGAGGTAAAATTAGGTACCTCGGCTTATACTCGGGACGGCTTATACTCGAGTATATAAGGTAACTACTAACTAGACTGTAGACTAAAGCATGCTAAAGAGTTTACTGCACTGCCGCATTTGTCAATAAGACAGAATAAATATATTTATATATAATATATATATATATATATATATATATATATATATATATATATATATTATATTTGAAACCCGTTATCCAGAAAGTTTCGAGTTATGGAAAGGCTGTCTCCCATAGACTCCATTTTATCTAAATAATCCAAATTGTTAAAAAATGATTTCCTTTTTCTGTGTAATAATAAAACAGTCGCTTGTACTTGATCCCAACTAAGATATAATTAATCCGTATTGGAAGCAAAACCAGCCTATTGGGTTTATTTAATGTTTCCATGATTTTCTAGTAGACTTAAGGTATGACAATCCAAACTGCAAAAAGATCCGATATCCATAAAGCCTCAGGTCCCGAGCATTCTAGATAACAGGTCCCATACCTATATAATATAACAAGCATCTAAACAGGAGAGACTTGGCCTGAAGACAATGCGCCATAGAGACTTTCGGTATTTAATAAAATGACACCTTTTCTGCTTTGATTAAGATTACGATACAGTGCGGATGACTGGACTTATTCTCGCCATTGTCATGTTCAGTTTGGGAATCATCATTGCTTTGAGTAAGTTATTCCAGCATGTGTGCACTTTAACTCCACCCCTGAGGAACAGTATTGTCCCAATAAGTTGAGATGCTTTGAGTTTGTTTCTTACATCATGAGCCAAACCTGTACTGGTCACGTGACTCCCAGTAATTGTTCTCTCTCATGTGCATGTTCCATTGTAATCTATACCCACCCCTGAAGAAGAGAATTGTGCCAAAATGTTCCAATTAAGAGTCCTCTCTCACGGTAAAGTTCCATTGTGATCTAAACCCCACCCCTGAGGAACAGTATTGTCCCAATAAGTTGAGATGTTTTGAGTTTGTTTCTTATAGCATGAGTCAAACCTGTACTGGTCTTAATGTCACCCATGAATAAACAGAATTGGGCCAAAACTGTGACTCGCAGTAATTGTTCTCTCTCTCATGTGCATGTTCCATTGTGATCTAAACCCCACCCCCGAGGAACAGTATTGTCCCAATAAGTTGAGTTACTTTGAGTTAATCTCTTACAACATGCGCCAACTGTCTACTGGTCTTAATGCCACCCCTGAAGAACAGAATTATGTAAGAAACTTAAGTAACTACACATACGTTTTCTCTCTCTCATGTCATGTTCTTCTGACCCAGAAGTGTGCCAGAAATATTAGTCATTTCTGTGAATGTATGTGTGTATAACTTTATTTGTAAAGCGCTGTTAAAGGAAAACTATACCCCCCAAACAATGTAGGTCTCTATTAAAAGATACTGAGTAAAACAGCTCATGTGTAAAACCCTGCTTCATGTAAATGAACCATTATCATAATAATATACTTTTTTAGTAGTATGTGCCATTGGGTAATCATAAATAGAAAATTGCCATTTTAAAAAATAAGGGCCGCCCCCTGAGATCGTACAATTCACTGTGCACACATACAAACCACATGTTAGGTCACATGAGCCAATTAACAGACAGAGTTCTGCCTTTTGCTTCCTCACTTCTTCCTGTTACAGTTAGTGTTGTAGTATTTCTGGTCAGGTGATCTCTGAGGCAGCACAGATAGAGTCACGAAATGGTGGTTCAAGGCAAGAGATGTAAAAGGGCAATATTTATGTAAATATATATTCCAGTTTGGTAAGATTCTTTAATATGTCATTCAATTTGATATTAACTATCTGTTGCTTAAGTATTCATTTTGGGGGTATAGTTTTAATTTAAGGAGCCACAGTGCTGTGCGGTACATAAAAGTACAATATATATACACGGGGAAGACAAATCACATAAATATATACAGAATCATATCAGGACAAAGAGCTTGAGAGCTATGTGGCAAGAGACATAGTGGGATGGAGGTCCCTGACCCATAGAGCTTACAGTCTAAGTGGGTGGGAGGCTAACATACAGGCACAAATTGGAAATAAAAAAGTGCACAAGGTAAGGTATAGTCAGTAGACACAGGGATAGGCTAATGTTCTAGTGCTCCAAAAGGGAGGTTTTTTCTTGAAGAGATTGAGAAAGGGTTCATTATGGAGGAATTCAGGGATGGAATTCCAGAGATAAGGAGCAGCAAGATTGAAGGGTTTGAGACGAGAGGTGGCACTGGATGTGGATGGTGTGAAGAGAAGGGGCTCTGAGAAGGGCAGAGAAGACGACCAGTAACGTATAGTGGGACAAATGTAATGGGGAGAAGAGGAGTGAAGGGCTTTGAATGTTAGCAGAAGGGTTTTTTATGCTATCTTTTGCTTCACAGGCAGCCACAATAAGGATTTTAGTTGGGGTTGAGTAGGTTCCTTTTAGGAGAGAGCAGAAGGATCCTGGTAGTAGAGTTTAAGATTGATTAGAGGGGAGAGAGATGGGAGTCAGGAAGACCAGTTAGGAGGAGATTGCAATAGTCTAAATGGGATAAGATAAGGGCATGACTAAGTGTTTTAGTGAATAGTCCTCTCTCACGTTAATGTTCTATTGTGATCTAAATTCCCCCCCTAAAGAACAGAAAATGTGCCACTCCCATTAGGTGTTCTCTTATGTCTATGTCCTTCTGATCGAATCCCCACACCTGGAGAACAGGAGGGTGGTAATGATTTTCGCTTTAGTATAATAACTTTACACTTAAGGTTAATAGTGCTGCTCCAGCAGAATTCTGCACTGAAATCCATTTTTCAATAGAGCAAACCAATTTTTTTTTAATTAAATATTGAAATATGACATGGGGCTAGACATATTGTCAGTTTCCCAGCTGCCCCCAGTCATGTGACCTGTGCTCTGATAAACATCAGTCACTCTTTACTGCTGTACTGCAAGTTGGAATCATATCAGTAGTAAAATCCAGGTCCCACTGAGACACATTCAGTTACATTGAGTAGGAGAAACAACAGGCTGCCAGAAAGCAGTTCCATCCTAAAGTGCTGGCTCTTTCTGAAATCACATGACCAGGCAAAATGACCTGAGATGCACGTACACACCAATATTACAACTAAATACACTTGCTGGTTCAGGAATGACATTTTATATTGTACAGTCAATTATTTGCAGTGTAAACAGTGTCATTTAGAAATAAAAACTACACCATAAAAATCATGGCAGAATCCCTTTAAGCATAAAGACATTAATTGATCTGTTTGTATATACTGGAACATCCACAATGTGACTTATTGATCGATGTATCTTGTAGGCGAGATACAGAAGGGAATTGGTGCTGGAAGGGTTAAGTACGTGGTTCCCTTTTTCTAATATGGAGGTACCCATATATAATACACATGATGCTAAAATGTGATTCCCATTTGGACCCTTCTAATGATCAAACCTGTATCTCTGACTTTCTTCTCTTTATTTCCCAATGCAGGTAACAAATGTAAATGCAAAAAGAGGAATCCAGAGTAAGTTTATATCTTTTATTAGTGATCTGATCATTTCTTCTGCCTCCCTCGTCCCCTTTTCTTCTATGTGACCAAGACTATTGCTGTTCAGATCAGTAATAGCCCCATACTCAGTGCCCGCTGTGCCCACTCAATGCCATGCCTGGGCTTTCTCTATTGAATGGTGTATGAGCATTGACAATATATAACAGGATTTTTCCAGCTTTGTTTGTTGCTCCTAGTGAGCTCTCGGCCCTGCGGGACTTCCTTCCATCCAGAGAGCTGCCGGTGAACTTATTCTTAAAATAGTCCCTCTTTATTACCAGCAACAAAATCACAGCGATGTGAACTTTATAGCTATAGAAAATGGCAAAAAATAATATTATTTATAGAAGAGATACGGACCAGCTTGTCTCATTCACTGCTGTTTGGTGAAGAAAGAAAAAAACTTTATTATTTAAGTGATACTGAAGCTTTCCTATAATGATAGGATTGTGTCATTATCTCTATTCATGCAGGGCTGCATTATTATTATTAGTTTACTTAATCCCCTTCCTATATACAGGGAACGCTGAGTATCACTCGTGTATTATAAGGGATAATGTACCCCCTACTGTAAATGATAAGGATATTAGAAGTCACTGAGGGGTTGTTCTGTGACCATATAAAGGCACAAGGCTGCAGGCTGAGTTATACAGGGAACTCTGAGTATCACTCATGTATTATAAGGGATAATGTTCCCCCTACTGTAAATGATAAGGATATTAGAAGTCACTGAGGGGTTGTTCTGTGACCATATAAAGGCACAAGGCTACAGGCTGAGTTATACAGGGAACTCTGAGTATCACTCATGTATTATAAGGGATAATGTACCCCCTACTGTAAATGATAAGGATATTAGAAGTCACTGAGGGGTTGTTCTGTGACCATATAAAGGCACAAGGCTGCAGGCTGAGTTATACTGGGAACTCTGAGTATCACTCATGTATTATAAGGGATAATGTACCTCCTACTGTAAATGATAAGGATATTAGAAGTCACTGATGGGTTCTGTGACCATATAAAGGCACAAGGCTGCAGGCTGAGTTATACAGGGAACTCTGAGTATCACTCATGTATTATAAGGGATAATGTACCCCCTACTGTAAATGATAAGGATATTAGAAGTCACTGAGGGGTTGTTCTGTGACCATATAAAGGCACAAGGCTGCAGGCTGAGTTATACAGGGAACTCTGACTATCACTCATGTATTATAAGGGATAATGTACCCCCTACTGTAAATGATAAGGATATTAGAAGTCACTGATGGGTTCTGTGACCATATAAAGGCACAAGGCTGCAGGCTGAGTTATACAGGGAACTCTGAGTATCACTCATGTATTATAAGGGATAATGTACCCCCTACTGTAAATGATAAGGATATTAGAAGTCACTGAGGGGTTGTTCTGTGACCATATAAAGGCACAAGGCTGCAGGCTGAGTTATACAGGGAACTCTGAGTATCACTCATGTATTATAAGGGATAATGTACCCCCTACTGTAAATGATAAGGATATTAGAAGTCACTGAGGGGTTTTGTGACCATATTAAGACACAAGGCTGCAGGCTGAAGATCTATGAGTATTGTTTGTTCCCTTACACTTTATCTTTCTCTCCCACAGTGGAGCTCAGGATAATGGACGACAATCCCATAGTAAGTAACTGTGTAGTAAAGCTATATTATTTGTGTACAATCTGGTTTTAGACCACAACACTCCACTGAAACTGTTCCTACCTGTCTAACTAACAACTTATTATCAGCTAAAGGCACAAACCACTTCTCACTACTACTTCTAGATCTCTCAGCTGCTTTTGACGCTGTTGAACACCCTTTGCGCCTCCAGACTCTTCATTCTCTTGGCCCTCTTGACACTGCTTTGTTTTGGTTTTCATCTGACTTCTCATATTACACTTTAACTCTCTCCGACTACAGAGTGTCATATTCTCCCTTACCTCTCTCTGTTGGGGTCCCACAGGGCTCTGTCCTAGGTCCCTTAATATTTTCTCTCAACAGGGCCAGAACTGGGGTAGGCAGAAGAAGAACCTGCCTAGGGCACAACAATAGAGGGGTGCTCGACAGGTACCTGTTAAAGTGTCTTCTGTCTACCCCTAGTCCAGGTTTGCTGCCCTCTGTCGCTTTCTCCCCTCCGTCCCCTCTGTCGTTCTCTCCCCTCCGTCCCCCTGTTGCTCTCCCTCCCTCCCCTCTGCTACGTCGCATGAACAGTCAGATGAGCGCGGGCACAGGGGTCAGAGCAGTGGCCGGGGTTGTCTAGAGAGTCTGGTTGACTTGGCCAGGCCTTGTCTCTTTAATTCCTTTCTTGTCCAACTAATCAATTCATATGGTTTCCAATACCACCTCTATATTCTATACTCAAATCTATCTTTCCTTTCCTGATCTCAACCCTGAGCTCTTAACTCATTTATTGTACGACACAAATATGTTGGCATTTTATAAATACATGTTATTATTAATAATAATGATAACAGTCCCTGATTGAGTCTTTCTCAATGTTTCACAGCCCCAGCTGGAAGTGTATAGTACCTTGGTTCCTTAACCTTACCATGTGCTGCTCGATCCTGTCTCTGGACCTCCATGAAGAACTGAGGGGAAGGGATGGAAAGGAATCTGACCCCTTTTCACAACGTTGCAGATAGCGTGTTACATGCATGTATGACATTCCTGCGTGAACCCCCCCCCCCCGTTTCCTACATGCACACAGAGCTTCCATCTCTGATCCCCCCAAAAGACTAATTCAGAAAACCACACAAACCCCAATATCCCCTTTTCAATAAACAAAAACAAGGATACACTGGAACAGATAGAGAAGCAGAGAACGTCAGGCAGTGACCCCCTAAACAGACCACATCAGGTCTCCAACACAACAAGAAGTAACCAACAATTTATAAATTCCACTGGTAATAATTCAGAAAAGAATGCTCTTGTATTCCTTCAGAACATGTCCATCCTTTGTTCACTGAAATCCCATCATCCAGACAACTGGCCATAGGAAGTCCTTTACCATTGTCTGGTCTTTGTCTTTAATCAGGATATGGTAGGTGGTCTTAGAAGTCTGGTGGTCTCCATTGGTTTATATCACTATAATTTAAACTTTCTAATTGATGGCCAAACAAAGGATTTATCAGTGACCAGTGGCTTCCAAAGGTCTCTAGCAAATCACAAAATTGTAATTACTACTTGGTGACTATAGAAAGAATTTTTAAGTGGCTTGTGGGCTACAAAATTCTTTGGCAAGGTTCAAAATGTGTAGGAACTACTAGGTAGTCATTTCAACGTCAGTGTCTGGAAGGCTGTATCTACTACCTGGTGGATATCGGAAGTCTTCCATTGGTTCCTAGTTTCCTCCCAAGTTCCAGATTCATGGTCAGGAAGTTTTACTTACCATTTTTAACATGGATGATGGCTCCCAAAGATCTCTATCAAAGGTTCCTATCAGAATCTGGTAACATTTACAGCTCTATAACCTTGTTTAGGAAGTGGTGGCCATAACCATAGAATGTTCTTTACCGTTATCCAATACATTCCACAAGTGGTCAGGGAATTGTAGATCCTGCCACTGCCACAAATGAACTGTGCTTCAAACTACTAAATTACAGCAAAAGGTGAGCTAAAGTTCAACAGAAAATGGTTATTCTACTTTCCAATGATTGACCTATACTATAAGGTCCCTTTATACTGAAATGTCAAATTTGTGTTTTATGGTTTTCTCCTGGACTGGTCTCTAATTCTCTATAAAAGTCAGGTAGGGGGTGGATACTGGAAAGGTGTCCTCTTTTATTTTTTCTGTATATAGCATGTAAGAGAAATAGAAGTATATATATAAAGAGAGCAATTTATCAATATATGGTTGTCAAAGACTGATCTCTATAAGATATATGCACATGGGCAGATGCAACCAAATCCCTACCTTGAAGTTCTAATAAAATGACACAAATATCTTATATATTTCTTAGCATGGTGTCTTTTATATGATCGGCTGCATATGTTCTACTTACTTTTGACAATTGAAGATTGATTACCTCCAGATTTGGATTTTTAAGGAAAGTTGTGGGGACAATTTGCTTTCAACTGTGTGTAAACTGCACCAACGACAAAGTGGACATTATGCCACAGGTGAGTGGGACTGGCATTCGATTGTGTACAATACTGCCCTCATCTCTGAACCTTGACCTGATCCTAGTGCTTCAGTCATACAAATAGACTCAATGTGCACATTGTAAGTAGATGCAGGAATACATACAATAGGTGGCGTGGCCCAGACTTTTAAAGCAGATATTCTGAAACCATATTATATTAGATAATGTAGGACTTTCCAATCTATGGTCCTCAGCTGGTGTTGAGTTACAGCTACCTGTACAGCCAGGGGCTGAGACTTAGTACTTGTACATCAACAAATACTAAAGGGAAACATTAAAATAAGTGTCCCTTGCTATGCTGCCTCTTGACCTACTGTTTCCATCATCCCTTCATTTTGCCATTTTCCAACACTCCTTCTTTTAGTTTCACCATCTTGTCCTTCTACCTCCATCTTTCTATACTTTCTCAATCTTCTCCTTTTGTCACCATCTTGTCCTACTGTCTCCATCTTTTTCTACGTTCTGGTCCTATTGTCATCATCTTGTCCTCCTGTCTTCATCTACGCCCACTTTCTCCATCTTGTCCTACTGTCTCCATCTTTTTCTACGTTCTGGTCCTATTGTCATCATCTTGTCCTACTGTCTTCATCTACGCCCACTTTCTCTATCTTGTCCTACTGTCTCCATCTTTTTCTACGTTCTGGTCCTATTGTCATCATCTTGTCCTCCTGTCTTCATCTATGCCCACTTTCTCCATCTTGTCCTACTGTCTCTATTTTCTACTACTTTCTCCATCTTGTCCTACTGTCTCCATCTTTTCCTACTTTCTCCATCTTTTCCTACTTTTTTTTTTTTTTTTACAATTCTTTATTTATATAATTTTTGGGAATAGGGTACAGAAAATAAAAAGGGAAGGAAGTGGATAGAGGGGATAACTGAGCATAAGATTCACATAAAACTGGTGATAACTTCAAATTCCAATACAATTAGCAACAAGCTATTCCTCTAATTAAACGCACTCCAAATAACTTGTCATTGTGCCTTAAGGATTTAATGTTTTAATAAAATTTTCCCAAGGTGACAATATTTCCCAATAATTTTCCCATTGGTTATGTAATAACAATGTGATCTCCTCCATCTGTCTTATTTCCTCTGTTTTTATCAGCCACTCTCTAAATGTTGGTGGATCTACTGATTTCTATCGTTTAGGGATTAGCGTCTTTGCAGATTGTAATAATTGCAGAGTAAGTGGATCTGTTATTACTTTCTTTGTGTTGTATTGTAAATTAAGAATTATCTCACTAGGATTATCTAATCTTGTTCTTTGTTATCTTCCCTATGGCTTCGGTTATGTTTTCCCAATAATGTTGCAACATTGGGCATGTTAACCAAATATGCATATGGTTACCATCATCTCCCTGACACCTCCAGCATCCCCCTGAATTATTCGGATATAACCTTTTAAGTTTCATTGGGATATAGTGCCACCTTGTGAGCATTTTGTATGCTGCTTCCCTTGTTTTAACTGCTTAAGAGGTTCTATAAATTGTTTTAATGATGTCTCTCAATAGATCCTCTGAAATCTCAATCCTTAACTCTTTACCCCAATCTCTGCATTGTGAATCAAAACTAGGATGGAAGGACTCGAGGAGTATCTTGTACATGTTAGATTACTAAATTCTTTCTGAGAAGTAATTATTGATTCCCAGGGCGTTTCTGTTCTCTCCCAATCTGATTTAGACTAGAATGTATCAACCCTTGTAGTTGGATATAGCCCCATCTATCTCTCTTTTTTTTGCATTTCTACCAGGGGGATCATTCTCTTATTTCTAATTAAATCTCTTATTTTGGTGGTTTTAGTTCCCCATTTCTCCCATCTACTGAAAGCCCTGTACTCCATACTTGGTTGGGATTCTGGATTTTGTGTTAAAGTTTGTAATATATATGGGACTCTTGTCAACCCATATTCTACCTCTTGTCCTAATTTTTGCAGATGATACTAAATTGTGCAGAACTATAGGTTCCATGCAGGATGCTGCCACTTTGCACAGTGATTTGTCTAAACTGGAAAACTGGGCAGAAAACTGGAAAATGAGGTTCAATGTTGATAAATGCAGGTTATGCACTTTGGCAAAAATAATATAAATGCAAGTTATACACTAAATGGCAGTGTGTTGGGAGTTTCCTTAAATGAGAAGGATCTTGGGATTTTTGTTGATAACAAGTTGTCTAATTCTGGGCAGTGTCATTCTGTGGCCACTAAAGCAAATAAAGTTCTGTCTTGTATAAAAAAAGGGCATTAACTCAAGGGATGAAACATAATTCTGCCTCTTTATAGGTCCCTGGTGAGGCCTCATCTGGAGTATGGGGGCAGTTTTGGACTCCAGTCCTTAAGAGGGATATAAATGAGCTGGAGAGAGTGCAGAGACTAAGTGCAACTAAACTGGTTAGTGGGAGGGAAGAGTTAAATTATGAGGGGAGACTGACAAGGTTGGGGTTGTTTTCTCTGGAAAAAAGGTGCTTGTGAGGGGACATGATTAGACTTTACAAGTACATTAGAGGACATTATAGACAAATAGCAGGGGACCTTTTTACCCATAAAGAGAATCACGTACCAGAGGCCTCCCCTTCAGACTAGAGGAAAAGAAGTTTCATTTAAAGGAACAGAGTAGGGGGTTCATCACAGTGAGGACAGTGAGGTTGGGGAATGCACTGCCGGGTGATGATTCAGTTAATGACTATAAGAGGGACTTGGATGATTTCTTGGACAGACATAATACAAAGGCTATTGTGATACTAAATTCTATAGTTAGTATAGATATGGGGATATAGAATTTATGTGACAGTAGGGAGGGGTGTGTGTATGGGGCTGGGTTTTCATTTGGAGGGGTTGGACTTGATGGACTTTGTCTTTTTTCAACCCGATTTAACTATGTAACTATGTAACAATTGTCACCATCTTGTCCTACTGTCTCCATCTTCTTCTCATTTCTCCATCTTGTCCTACTGTCTCCATCTTTTTCTACTTTCTCAATCTTGTCCTGTTTTCACCATCTTGTCCTACTGTCTCTCTCTACTTCTACTTCCTCCATCTTGTCCAACCGTCTAGATCTTCTTCTACTTTCTCCATCTTTCTCTACTTTCTCAATCATCTCCTGTTGTCACCATCTTGTCCTACTGTCTTCATATTTTTCTACTCTCTCCATATTGCCCTTTCTCCAGCCTGTCCAACTGTCTCCATCTTCTTCTACTTTCTCAATCTTGTCCTACTGTCTCCATCTTCTTCTACTTTCTCAATCTTGTCCTACTGTCTCCATCTTCTTCTACTTTCTCCATCTTCTTCTACTTTCTCCATCTTGTCCTATAGTCTTCATTTTGCTTTAACATTGTCAATGTGCTCTACTGTCAACATCTTTTCCTACTGCTGCCATCTTGTCCAGCTGTCACCATCTTGCCTTTTTTATCTCCAGCTTGCCCTGCTGTTTCAGTTTTCCTATACTGATGCCACATTACTCTTCTAAACCCACTTTTCCAACTGCGGTTTGGCCCGACTATCTAAGGGTCCCAGAGCAGTACTGCTCTATTGCCAAATCACCTTTGATCATGCACAATCTGGTTCTGAGGTCACTTCTTCAGACCTTAATTTTTAGTCCAGTATATGTCAATAGAATAAAGAAGACTGTTGTAGAATGTTTCTGCAAGTAACTGATTCACTTAATTGCAGAATTCTCTGGGGTCAGCCCAGTGGCCTTTAGCAAGCAGTCCTCAGTAGATGATCAGTGGGACCAGCTAGCTGAATGTCCATCATACCTGCCCAGACCATTTATTTTAAATTGAGCAGATGAAATATTTATTGTGCTGGGTTGTCAATGCATTATTCATGTCTCCTGCAAGTCATTAGCAATACGTCCTGCACCCCCTGCAAGCTAAACTGTTACTAGTGTCTCCTGGGATAGAAAGCAGAGGATTACAGTGACCCTTACCTAAAGGCAAAGTTCACCTAAAAATTCAAATATTATTTTACACACAGAATAAAGCTAAGCAGTTGCTCTCCTTGTTTGTGTTTTATAATGTTATTTGCTTCTCTGTTTGTCCTTTGGAATTTAAGGAATTTTAACCAAATTCATTCTGGAGTCTGAAGTGAAACTACTGAAACAAGATGGAGGCTTTATACAAGATTTTGTAAATCATTATAAAATAAATGATAGAAAACCCCTGTGCTACAGATCCTACTGTTCTTGCCAGGGTGCCTAAAGGTGCCTTGCTTGTATTTTAGAGGAGTATAAAACAACGGCAGATACTTTTGTTTCCGAGTAAGTCCCCTTTTCATTTCCAAAGGAGCAGTGAAGAAACCACAAGAACAGAAGGCGGGTTACTGAGTCGCTTGCTCAATAAATTACACAATCTCTTTTCATGTTACTTTGTTCTACACAACAATCCTCTTAATAATTCTCCACTAAATATATATTTAGTATTAGCCTGGAATCTAAGGTAACAATCAGTTCGATGTTCCCCTTCCATAAGCACCTGTCTGCCCCCCACTATTATTACTCTGCAGATTTTCACGTACAATTTATATTTAAATAAGCGAAATATTCTGGGGAATCCAAAACATAAAAAAACTAACAAGAGACTCGTATCCCTTTGCACATTGCAGAGTAAATACAATTCATACTCTGTAACTGTAATAGTTCTAAATGATCCTGTGTCCTTGCCCTTTGTTTGCTGAATTTATAACCCAGGGGACAGCTAGAACCCAATACAGGTATGGGACCTGTTATCCACAATGTTCGGGACATGGGGTTTTCCGGATCAGGCAACTTTCTGTAATTTGGATCCTCATACCTTAAAGGATAAGGAAACGAAGTAAGCTTTATCAGAAAGGTCTATATAAATACTCCAGTAAACCCTCAAAGTAATGCTGCTCTGAGTCCTCTGTCAAAAGAAACAGCACATTTCTTTCCTTCTATTGTGTACTCATGGGCTTCTGTATCAGACTTCCTGTTTTCAGCTTAAACCTCCAGGGCTAGGGCTTGAGCATGCTCAGTTTGCTCCTCTCTCCCTGCTGTAATCTGAGCCCAGAGATATGAGTGAGCAGGAAGAGACTTAGGCAGGAAGTGATGTCACGCCAAGCTAATATGGCAGCTGATATCCTAAACAAACAGAAAGCGCTTCTAGAGCTGTTTACTCTGGTATGGTAAAGCATTCTGCACAATAAATATAATCTTATATCTTGCACTATTGCGGCTAATCTATTGGCAATAAACTGTCTGTAGCGTTCCTTCTCCTTTAAGTTTACTAAAAAATCATTTAAACATGAAATAAAGCCAATAGGCTGGTTTTGCCTCCAATAAGGATTAATTATATCTCAGTTGGGATCAAGTACAAGCGACTGTTTCATTATAACACAGAAAAAAGAAAAGCAGTTTTATACATCTGGATTATATGATTATAATGGAGTCTATGCGTAATTTTGAGCTCTCTGGATAATGAGTTTCCGGATAACGGATTCTATACCTGTGTTGTATTATTACAGAGAAAAAAAAGAAATCTTTTTTTTAAAATTTGAATTATTTGGATAAAATGAAGTATGTATGTATATATAAAAGTATACACAGGGAAGACAAATCACATAATAAATATATACAGAATCATATCAGGACAAGGAGCTTAAGTGCTATGTAGTAAGAGACATGGTGGGAAGGAGGTCCCTGCTCTATAGAGCTAGAATGGGGTCTAAAATGGAGACAGTTTTTCTGGATAACGGGTTTCTGGATAACCGATCCTATAACCGATACTGATTTCCCTCAGTAAGTGACAAAAGTCCTCCCTGACTTCAAAATGCCAGCGGGTCAGTTTGGTCTATTGAGCGAAAGCACAAACAACAAAGAACAACTATGGCTCCATCTGCTGACAGGTGTGAATATTCTCTGAGATGGAGCTGAGATGCTGATCTATAGAAGAAAGGTAGAAATATATAAATGTATAAATACAGCCTTGCGATGAGTGGAGTGGGTCAGATAAAATCCAGAAGCAGTGGGTTCCACCCTGTGGTCTCTCTGGTTCTGTTAGTCACACACAGAGGATGTGGTCTGGGTAGGAAATGACACATAATTCTGTTACTTCCTCTGAATTCACCTTCTTGTGCTTCACATCTCACATCTCACAACTCACAACACTTTGCTACAAACCCTACTGCTGAGCTGCGTGTCCTTTATCCCTGCCCAGGTAAGAAACCTCATTGTTCTTATAGTATCCCCCCAATTGCTGCTCATTCTGGGGTCCCCCATACCTGCTGCTGAGGGTACAGCAATCCTCAATATGGGGCACCTGCAATGTCCATTGTAAGAATGATCCGTCCCACTGGGATATCAATGGCCTCCCACCACCACCATCATCATCATCCTTGTCATACCTCCCAACTGTCCCGTTTTTAGAGGGACAGTTCCTCTCTTGACAGCTCAACCCACAGTCCCTCCTTTGTCCCATTTTTCTCTGCACTGAACAGCCAGAAAAAGAAACAAAGTTTCTAACTTAATTGGCTTGTGGCAGAGAGCCCATAACAGCCATAGCTTCAGATAAGATTCTTTTTGTAACAATTTCGAGATAAGCAAATAAGTAATTGTAACAATATAAGATAAGCAGGTCTCTTGGGAGAAGTTAGACTCAACGCTTAAAGGGCAATTAAAGGGCAATTCACCTTCATTAGCAAAACTATAATAACTGAAAATAAACCACAGAAATATGTTCAAACTTTCCTAACCGACCACATTTTGTAAATTAGGGGGTGTGGCCACAAAAATGGGCTGGGTCAAAAAATTCAGCGGCAACTTTTTCCCCCTCTTTTTATTTCCAAAATGTTGGGAGGTATGTCCTTGGATTTGTTGTTGTTAGTGCCATCATGCTCATGCCCAGGGCTTGACTGTGCTAGTGGGACACTGGATAAAAACCCAGTTGCATCCAAGTTTCGGGGTCCCAGACCCGCTCCCCGCTTGAGGAACTGCCACTCTTCCGACCCCCCTTTCCTGGCCCCGGTCACTGCTGAATAAAGGAAGAGGTGTGGGGGAGGGGGAGAGGGGGCTTTATGTAGGGGGCCTAGGGGATGGTGTTGGGCCCCTGAGGCAGCAGGCTCCTGAACCCCCATTCCGATGCTTCTTATGCCATAAGCTTAGGGGCTACTGGTTCTTTCCTTCCTTTCGCAGGTCTCTCAGCCTCCACCAACCCAATGGCACTTGAGCTTCACCCTCCTCCTCATGTCTATTAAACTGATTGAGCAAGAGTGCGAGTCGCTCCCACTTACAAGTCAGCAGTTGGTTTGGTGCAGGAACAATCGGCCCATGGGCTGCTCAGTCGGAGCGTGAACCAAACTGGCCTGTGTATGGGTCTTAAAATATTACTACTTTAGGCTTTCAAGGCAACCACAGCCCTTTAAAAGTAAAGATCTGTGTCTCCAAAGATGCCCCAGTAGCTCCCCATCTTCTTTTCTGCTGATTCACTGCACATGCTCTGTGCTGCTGTCACTTACTGAGCTTAGGGAGCCACTCACAATATACAGTACACATAGAATAGAAATGTCACAATATAAGGCTGATTAGTAATTAATACACATAATTACTACATGGCAGCACAGAAACCAGTGCAATTAGCATCAGAGTTTAATAATCAGCAAACCTGTAGCATCAGCTTATATGACTGAGCCAGGCACCAGTAAGAAGGAGCTGCTATATACTGCAAATATCTATATATACAAAGAAAACACCCCTAGTCAGCCCTGCCCCCGGTCTGTGCCATGGGAAAGAGAACAGCCCGGGAGCTGGAAGTGCAGAGAATAAAAAGTTGGTACAAGGGAGGGGGACGGATTGACATTAAAATTAAAGAAATAGAAGTAATATTTACCAGTAGTAAAAACTACTCACAAGGATGAACCATCACCGACATAAGCTCAAAGCATGTGAGACACCGCTGGGGCAACACTTCTGCAATCACAATCCCTTAAGGACATGAGGGGTTTCCCTTTAAGTTAACATTTAGTAATGTTATAGAATGACTAATTCTAAGCAACTTTTTAATTGGTCTTTATTTTTTTATTCTTTATAGTTTTTTAATTATTTGTCTCTTTCTGACTCTTTGCAGCTTTCAGACAGGGTCACTGACCCCATCTAAAAAACAAATGCTCTGTAAGGACAGAGACACATGCTCAGATTCTGGGAGATTAGTCGCCCCGTGATAAATCGCCTCCTTTTCGGGGCGACTAATCTCCCCACACTGCCTCCCGCCGGCTAGAATGTAAATCGCCGGCCGGATGGCAATTGGTGCGATTCGCTTTCCGAACCACCTCGAAGTTGCGGGAGAACGGAAAACTAAGCGCTCCAAATGTCATCCCACCAGCGATTTTGATTCTAGCGGGAAGGAGGCAGTTCGGGGTGATTAGTCGGGGCGACTAAATCTCCCCGAATCTGAGCGTGTCTCTGCCCTTAGGCTACAAATCTATTGTTATTGCTAATTTTTATTCCTCATCTTTCTATTCAGGCCTCTCCTATTCATATTCCAGTCTCTTATTCAAATGGTTGCTAGGGTAATATGAACCCTAGCAACCAAATTGCTGAAATTGCCAACTGGAGAGCTGCTGAATAAAAGGCTAAATAAGTCAAAAACCACAAATAATAAAAAATGAAAACCAATTGCAAAGTGTCTCAGAATATATCTATCTACGTCATATTCAAAGTTAATTTAAAGGCGAACAACACATTTAATTCTAAAAGGGAACTTTAAAACTAAACAAGAAAGAAAGATCAATGACTTCAAACGTATGCAGTTATTTAACACATGAAGACAGGGCCTGACAGGTTTCATGTGACACTTTGTGACCAGACTAAATCCAGACCCCTGGACTATTTACAACCCACCCTAATTCATTTTATTATCTGTACAATTTATCTCTATCTGTAAATTCCTAATTTATTGCCCATTAATACCTTTCAATGATCTAACAGTAAATAGGCTGTGCCTTTCCAGTTTTCATTTGTATTTTGCCTGACAAAGGGGCCTTGGTGCTCTGAAAGCTTGCAATCTAATTTTATTGTTACCCAATATAGTAGTACAGGTATGGGATCCATTATCCTGAATCCCATTATCCAGAAAGTTCCACATTCCGGAATTGCCGTCTCCCATAGACTCCATTACAATGAAATAATCCAAATTTTTAAAACTGATTTCCTTTTTCTGTGTAATAATAAAACAGTAACTTGTACTTGATCACAACTAAGATATAATTAATCCTTATTGGAGGTAGAGTCCTGCACGGGTCCATTTTTTCAACCCGTACCCAACCAGTACCCGCAACCTGCAATCCGCAACCCGGACCCGCATTCTTACCTGCTTGGACCCGCTACCCAACCCGCAAGTACCTTACCCGCAACCCGAAACCAGAAGTGACATCATCAGAAGTAGGCGTGATCAGAAAAAAGGAGTAAAAATCCCCATTGAGAAGACCCGCGGGCCAACCAGAGACCGCAAACCCGCAGAACCGCAGACCCACGTCTATACCCGCACCCGGAAATTCCACCCGCAACCCGCAGGGTACTGCAGGTTTTTGGGGGTAACCCGACTAATTGGAGGCAAAACCAGCCTATTGGGTTTATTTAATGTTTATGTGATTTTATAGTAGACTTAACGTATGAAGATCCATCTGTTATCTGGAAACCCTCAGGTCCTGAGCATTCTGGATAACAGGTCCCGTACCGGTATCACTTCTACAATAGTATTTGTGTTTTTTTGTTTAATTTGTTACCTTTCCCATCAGGAATTAGACATTTATTGTCAGTATCTTTGTCTCTCCACAGAACATGCAGTCTCTGCTGCTGCTTTTTGTCACCCAGCTACTAATCCAAGGTAAGTTGCTAGATGGTGGGTATGTGGTAGTGATGGGTGAATTTCTCCCGTTTGGCCGAAAATGCCCTAATTTCCCGCAAAATTAGTAAAATGGCGAAAAATTCATGAAAAAATGGTGAAACTCTAAAATTGATACCCACGACGTGCATCCGAAAAGTCGCTTGCATCAATTTTAAAGCCGGTGTTAAAGTTAATGGGCATCCAAATAGTGTTGCCGCGCAGTGATTTTGATGCAAGCGACTTTTCGGATGTGCGTCCAAAATTTTTTGACACCGGCAAATCACTGGCGCTTTGCAAAATGCAGAAATTCAATGGGAATTCGCGAAAGTCGAATTTATTCACCCCATCACTTTATGTAGGTGCTGGGTTGCCCCAGGGAAAGACTATCCTGTAGCCAGTGGCATATGCCCAGGGCTCCATTACCCAAAGTTCGAGAGATTCACACAGTGTAGCGATGAGACTGTAAATGGAAGGGTTTATTAACTTGCATCAAATCTTTCAGACCTAAATAATTATGGAATCCATTATCCAGAAACCCGTTAGCCAGAAAGCTCTGAATTAGGGGAAAGTCGCTCCCATAGACTCCATTTTATCCAAATAATCCAGATTTTTAAAAATGATTTCCTTTTTCTGTGTAACAATAAAACAGTCGCTTGTACTAGATCCCAACTAAGATATAATTATTAATCCTTATTGGAGGCAAAACCAGCCTATTGGGTTTATTTAATGATTTTCTAGTAGACTTAAGGTATGAAGATCCAAATGACAGAAAGATCCATTATCAGGGAAACCTCAGGTCCCGAGCATTCTAGATAATAGATCCCATACCTGTATATATAAATCTCTTCTATACTAACCCAAGTATATAAAATATCCAGTTTGTGTGCCTAATACTGGTACTCCCCACACTATCATGTTATCTCCTTGCCAAGCTATCTACAGGTTTTATGTATTTATAAGGTTTTTATAAGGTTTTCTCACCCACAGGTCCCACCCACTGTGTAACAGAATCCACACTCTCCTCTTCATGGACAGGTAAGTGTCATTTTGCCTGATCATGTGCTTTCAGAAAGATCCAGCACTTTCTTTCTGACAGGCTGTTCTTTCTCCAACTCAATGTAACTGAATGTGTCACAGTGGGACCTGGATTTTACTATTGAGTGTTCTGAGATCTACCAGGGATGTACGGCTAGTCCCAGGACAGGTTTCTTTGGCTTTTTAAAACTGGATTTTCTTACTTGATGATATCACTTCAACTTGCATTGTAGCAGTAAAGAGTGACTGAAAATGATCAGAGCACGTGATTGGGGGCACCTGTGAAAGTGACGATATGTCTATCCCCATGTTAGATTTCAAAACGAAAGTTTGAAAAAACGGATTTCAGTGCAGAACTTGAGCTGGAGCAGCTCTATTAACTGATGTGTTTTGAGAAAAAAAAAGAGTTTTCCCATGCCACTATCTCTTTAAGCATCTACCAGTAATTTACATTAGAACGTTAGGTTTATAGTTCAGCAACACCTGGAAGGATGCACTTTGTGATTCCGTTAATTTCATGTCATTCTTAGAGACTCTGGCAACATCAGAACCAACTTTATCAAATGGATCAGAACCTGATGTACAAGAGA